>CM076579.1:1513472684-1514072684 GCA_034641835.2 Pinus albicaulis
AAACGATTTGCATATCGAATGGCCTACTGCTGACCTCGTGATTCGTCCCCCAAAGGGACACTTCGACGCATGACTCATAACACCTCTGCACGTGCAGCCCAAAACTACAACATTGTAGAAGATTTGGCGCAGGCGCCGTCAGCTATGTTTGCTCTCGAAGTATTACAAACCTGGCCAGCACAAAGGAAAGCCTTGCTTTCGGCCATTGGTGGAATAGACCCCCAGGATTCCATGCTAGCTATCTTTGATATGGAAAAGGCTAAACCTCGCCTCTCACACCAACTCGCATTCCAGGTGCAGGTTGTGTCGAAAGGGAGACCAATCCATCACACTATCATAGACGAAGGTGCTTCGACCTGCGTTATGTCACAAGCTTGCTAGCTCAATTTAGGCTCTCCTACCCTCACCCCACCATCGAATTCCCTCAAAGCTTTCGATGGCCACTGTTTCCTCCTAAAAGGCTACCTTGCTAGCTTCCTATCACTCTGAGTGGGAAAATGGGAAACGTGGACGTAGAAGTCATAGAGCGCCATCTAGACTATAATCTATTGCTGGGTCGCAGTTGGTCTTATGCCATGACTGCCATCGTGTCTTCGGTATTCCAACTCATCCTATTTCCATTCGATGGGAAAATAGTCACAGTGGATCAGTTATCCTTCTGCACCCCTGATTCGATCTCTTCTATCAAGCCGAGCACGATATAAAAGATTTATGATAATGCCAAACCGTTCGACAACGCCCTTGCACTGGCCCACTCGTGCAAAGTAGCCGCCAAGCCGCGATCAAGATTGAAGTAGAAACTTTTTGAATGTCGGGTTCATATATCCCATATGATTCCTTTAACTAATGGGTTTCAATATGGTTCCCGTTGATAAAAAACAAGGCACCATTCGAGTTTGTGTCGACTCATCGGATTTGAACACCGCTTGTCCCAAAGACAATTATCTTACACCGTTCATTAATCATATTCTTGACGATTGTGTCGATGCAAATCTTTTCCTTCATGCAATGGCTCTCAAGCTAAGTAACCAGATTGCAATTAAAAAAGATGACCAAAGATAAAATCAAGCCATCCGTCTCGGGGAACTTTTGCGTATTGAGAATTCTCTTTTTTTACAAAGATTTTTCTTGCTCGTTAATCCAAAAAACATCGAGTTCCCTTCTTTGGACTCGTTAAACTTATACGAAGTTGATATCGAGCGTTCTTTTTGTATGGTCTTTTTCTTGCTCGTTAATCCGAAAAACCTAGAGTTTTCTTCTTCAAACTCATTAAAATCATGAAGAAGCACTGAGATTTATTTTTAGGAATCTTTTTATCGCTCATAAAACTGAAAAAACCCCGAGTTTCCTTTGTCAGGCTCGTTAAACTACCACGACAGAAAGGATGGAGCCATTCTTTTCTCTTTTTTCAAAGCTCTTTAAACTGAAAAAGTGACCGAGTTTTCTCCGCGTGACTCGTTAAGATTTCATGGAGGTAATCGAGTTTTCTCCACGTGGCTCGTTAAAATTTCATGGAGGGCACCGAGTTTTTCTTTGTCGGACTCGTTAAAATTTCACAAAGAGTATTGAGTTCACTCCGTCTCCTCGTACTCATAACAAAATGAGTTAGACGTCTATCGAACATAGATTTATCACTTTTTCCGGTTTCGATGGACTAAATTATGGAAAATGAATTGTTTCGGGCTTACTATTATCCCTTTGCCATGCCCGGTTATCAAGACATGACAAAGTTACCCCAATGGAGTTGTCTTTCCTGACATTTTTCAGACTCTCTAAATATGAAAAATTCACCGAGTTTACTCATCTGGACTCGTTAAACCTAATCATATGGGGCACAGAGTTGTCTTTCCTGACATTTTTCAGACTCTCTAAACATGAAAAATTCACCGAGTTTACTCATCTGGACTCGTTAAACCTAATCAGATAGAACACAGAGTTGTCTTTCCTGACATTTTTCAGACTCTCTAAACATGAAAAATTCACCGAGTTTACTCGTCTGGACTCGCTAAACTTAATCAGACGGGAAAAAATTTGGACAAAGTGAATACTACTTCTATTACATTTTTAAAAAGGTCGATTTGGCAGCAAAATTCTTGAACATGGCACTTCCCAAAAAACTCTTTTGCAGTTAGCCGAACCCTACCATCTATGAGTATTAGCCTTTATTTCCCAGTGTCCTTGCACTGGTAAAATCCTAACACACTCTTTGGTGTTCATCAAGCTTCAGTTGCCTAGTACCCTGCTAGAGTGCCTTCTATTGTTCAAGCAGATCTCGCTATCTACTGCTCCTGTTATCAACCAAACCGCTCATTATGCCAGAAATTATTTGTCGTCCGACATCCCCATTTACTCTTCATTATCTCAATCATAAACAAAATCAGTTGGTTTCCGTTTCATGTTGACTGATGTAGGATGCCTCAGTGCCTACCTTTCAACAGATCTCTTCCTATCGACTTCAGCATCTTATCTAGGAAGTTGATCCAGAAACCCATCAGTACTCGGATACTTGCAGACATCAGTGGCAGCCTTAGTCTTGTGTTTGATCAGGAGTCTTCATCATTGGCTCTTGGTAGAATGATTCTATGAGTGTTCGACTTCAACTCATTTTATTCACACTCGCTAGATTGTACTGTGCATCTTAGGGACCATCATCATTATCGGTGGCCACCTTCGCGTCTGTTAACAATTTTCATTATCGACTGGTAATCAGACGATTTCTCACATGTTCGACGACAACTCATTCATTCACATGTTGAGGAATATGCAGTTTAAGTGAATCGGCGGTCAAGACCTTGGGGCAAAGGCTACATCATTAAAGTTGTGTTTCCTTCCCCAAGTTGCGATATTGTTTATGGAAAGATTTTTCATATTCTATTCTAGAGAATTACACAAAGATTAATGAGCATGGGACATGCTCACCAAGTATACTATATTTTCTGACGTATGTTGTTGTTTCAGGTTTTCCTCAATCTTTCAATCTCTCTATCTCTACACAAATTGTAAAGTATTTCGGCCATCGTCTTCGTCTCTGACCTCACACTTTAGGGGGCATCTTTTACAGGTCAAAATACCTCCTCATCAGCTCAGAGGGGAAGACAAATATGGAAGGAGTACAAAGACCTAAATTAAACCTATTTCTGCCAGGGTAACGCCGGTCTATAACAACACAAGAGCGTTATAACGCAGCTAATCAGTGAATGGGCCGCGTTAGTGGCTAAGGCAACGCTCTGTTTACACTGGAGGGAAGCGTTACCCGTGTTTTAAGTTTGAATCGGGAAAAGCCCGCGGAGAATGATTTGAATCTCCGACTTTCCCTCACAAGAGAGTCAGTTCACAAAAGAAACTGCAGAGCATCAGTTCATTATTGGTCATTGCTATAACAAGACTGAACTCCAAAGGAGGCAAAAGCATAGAGATTAAAGAAACATCTAATTTTTTTCCATTCCAAACTAGTGGAAAGAGAAAGGCAACAATGGCTTTCTCCCTCTCCTATAAGAAGGAGTTGAAGGCTCTTAATTGAAGGTCGAAGGATTGCTAAAGGTTTTTGCATACTTGTGGAATAGAGAATAGTGTTATATTGTGAAAGCCAAGAGTCAAAGAGGTTCCTAGAGAGCTTGTTGACTTGGAATTCTTCACTTGAGAGATAAAAGAGATTGGGAGACAGAGGAGGGCTTGTTACAACCGACGGTTGTAATCCTCCTTCTTTCAAAATCAATAGAACTGTGTTCATTTTGTCCATTCAATGCTTAATATTTTCATTATTGTTTGAACATTTACATTGCATGATATGAATGGCTCAGATGTGTATAATATAGAAGTTCATTATATATTGACTTGATTGATAGGATATATGTTATGTTAGAAATTACACGGGTGATTTGACTGATTGCAGGACTAAGATTTGGAGCCGGTGAAGAAGGAATCTTGTTTCGCTACCTAGTGCTCTCCAAGGGACTTCAAGATTTTCAAAGAGGTAATTCTCTATTGCATTCCATCAAGTTATTTTAAGTTAATATGAACATGCTCATGCCATCTTTGTGAACAACACAGCTAATCTTACTATCTCATTTAGCACCGGAAAGCCCCGAGAGGGATATTCAAACCAACAACCTACGCTCTACTCCTATAGCATCTACATCAAACGTAGGATTACGGGTGAGTTCTACTATCAATGTTATCTAGTTTTTAGCGTACAAGTGTGGTTGTGTGAGTCCTTCTTGAATAACATGCTCTGATCTGTGGAGGTTTTGACCCAACAAACCTCTAGGGAGTTATTTTCCGAAACAGAACTAGCGACTCCACTGGGGATCGCATTCTTGTGATTCCCCTGTTGGGTGGTTTCAGCTGTTTTAGAGGTTTCCAATAGTTTTAATCATTATTTCCAGTCCAGTTAGTTTTTTCTCAGTCAGACTTAAGACCTGGTTCTTTATCCAGGCTTGATCATCTTTGTTTTTCATTAGTTACCTTTCCATATGTGAGTTTTTATATACACAGTCGTGTATACATGCATTTTTTGTTAAAGGAAGTCGTGTATAAGCGGGTTTCCTTTGAAATAGGTGCGTATGCACGCTTGTTGAAAAGCTGATAAGTAGCGTATTCCTGGGAAAATTTTGAAATTTTTGATTTCTTGACTTTTTAGTCTGGTATGCCTATGGAGACTTGTTCCCGCAGTGTCTTTATAGTCTCTGGATTGCGTTGATAGTGGTTATTAATCTTTTTCTCTCTTGGTTGGTTGAAGACTGGCTTATTTGGAAAATCTTGTTTTTTAGTGCTTGCATTTCCGGTTCGAGTACCAAGGTCTCTTTCTGGAGGTTCTTGGCTGTTCTTCTTTATCAGGACAGAGAGCTTCTGCTCATATACTCTTTCATCATTTTATGTTTTGCTTTGCACTTGGATTTTTGCCTGCTTTTGGTTGGTTTTCTTGATTTCATGTGACTAGGTCTTGTTGCAATTTTTGAAGAGTCATTTTTGGGTCTTTGAAGTTTTTTTTGCTGCAAGATTGTGCTATTCTTCTGGGCTGAGTTGCTGAGTTTCTTGTCTTCCTTTTTGCTCGTATAAATCTTGCTACTAGTTGGCACTATAAGATTTGGAGCATTTTGTTGAATTTTTTCTTGAAATTCAGAGATTGTTTGGCTTGGTAATTGGATAGGTTTCTTGGTCTCTTTGAAGTCTTCTTTTATAAAATTCAAAAAGCTCAAAAACATTTTGTTTTGCCTTTGCTTTTGTTTTTCATTTTTGTTTTGGTTTCTTTTCATCTTTTGAAGCTTTGTTGAGATTTCTTGCCTTCGGTTTCTGACTTGATTTGGGAAGGGAATTTTCATTGGTTTCTTTCTCTTGTTTCGAGCATATTTTGGTGTCTTTATACTGAGAGTTTCTGATTTTTGGGAACTAGCTTTGTGGACAACCAGAAAAGTGATAAAACTGAAGGATTCTTTGGAAATTTCTCTTTGCTTTGGTAGATTTTGCATCTTAGAATTGGCATGCTCTTAGTAATTTGCATTAGGTGCACTTAAGCATTTAGTCTTTTTTCATAATTTTTGCGAGTGTGAAGTGTGTTATCTGAAAAGAAAAAAAGAAAAATTTAGTCTCCTAGAACTTGTGTAGAAATTTCTTTTCATCGAAAGGCAATTACTGCATTTGCATGTAGTTTGGTTTTCATTAATTTATTTTCTGCGTCATAAAACACCACGAGTTTCATTTCCATATCCCCTTGACTTAATATAACAGCCAACTAAAATAAGCGCAATAATTTAAAAACAACTAGCAAGTTTTTTATTAAGTTTCATACACCAACTAGCTAGGTTGTAGGGCCTTGTATTAGGTGAGTGGAGAGTTAACTCTCAAAGGCCGCTCAAACTAAAACATAGAAGTTTATTAATTGAGTGAAATCCAACTCCGTTAGGTGGACCGGGAAAGCTCTCCTCCAGAGAGTCAAGCGCGAGGGGAAGTGAAGGCCGAGAAGAGAGATACCCCCTCTCTGATTTGCTGGATCTTGCCTCAAGACCGTTCCGCCCAGCTGCTGACACGGATTGGTGCCCATAGTTTCCATTCCTAGGTTCCACACAGGTGACTGCGGGGGGGAATACCCATGGTACCTGAGGCAAACTTCGTATCACTTCCAGCAGTACTTCTGGAGGGTGCCCCGGCGAAGCTTGGGTACTTGCACCGGCAAAGGCTATTGTTAGGAGGTCGGCGTAACTGTTTCTGTTACCTTAGCTAGTAGGCTTGGGATGTAATTATCCCAGACTACTTTCGGGAGGTCCTATTTTTCGCTTTCTCGTATTTTGGTGTCCGGTCCTAATCACCCGGAGCAAAAATACCTGAAGGCTACTTGCTTGGCTGTATCTTAGGGATTTTTGTAGTGAGTGCTCTTTACTCCTAGCTTGCTTAGCTTTATACATTTTTGAGTCTAATTAAATCTATTAAAGTGGTTGATCAAGCGCCTCGTCGATTGAGGAGAGTTCGGGGGTTATCTCCCGAAACTGTTGAGCCTTCTTCAAGAAGGCGTAGGAGTAACATAGCAGGTGAATATCACCCTGCGATATCTGACGCAGTGGAGAGAGATCCTCCACAAGGGCTTGAATATTTTGTAGTTGGTTCCGGTGTTGGTTCCGAGAGGAGCGTTCCGCTCACCTCGAGAGTCTTATTTCCGGGAGAGTTAGGAATAGATGTAGAGGAAGTACCTGAGTCTCCTCAGTCACTTCCATCTCCTCTTCCTCCTGATTATCCGTTTGTTGTTAAGTACATCGGACCTGAGTCAGGAAGACCAGAAAGTCCTTATCCATCTTATTCATACCTTTCGATGGCCACGACTGGGAATGCAGCTTCAGCTGTGAGTGCTGCAGGCATTCAGACTCCCGCTTCAGTTGAAGGAGGAGGCACAATTGCTATATCTTCGATTGCCTCTAGTAATGCTATGTTTGGCTCTGGTTTCACCCAAGCACATGCTTCTCAATCTAGTCCCTTTTGTTTTGGAATGCCCACTAGTGGGATTCCTTTGTTTTCCTTTTCTGCTGCTGCAACTGCGTCTGCACCCATGTCTTCCATGGCTAGTGGGTCAGCTTCTTTTCAAGGGTTCCCCTTCGGAACTGGGCATATTACTAGTTCAAATCCTTCTTTAGGGTCTTTTCCTTTTACTTCTCAGACTCAGAGTTTTAACCCTTGGTCTAGAGGTCAGAGTTCGACTACCTTTACAAGTTGGAACCCTGTATTTACAGCAGTGGGGGCAGGGAATCAGTTTTACGCTGATCAACAAGGGAATGTTTCTTTCCCTTCGTCGAGTGCTTATCATACTTTTTCCCCTCTTTATAATGCTTGGAACCCATATCAGAGGCTTTCCTCTTCATTCATTACTTCGGGGGGGGGGGGGGGAACTAGTCTGGTCTTTGGTAACTCTACGTTGGGAGGGGGTCCTTCTCCAAATGCTGGGTCCTTTGGCCCAACATTTTCTACAAGTTCTTTTTGGAAACCTAGTGCCTCATCAAATCCAGGGTACTCTTTTCAGAATGTTGGGAATTCATCCCATCAAGGATGGAATCCTCAGGCTCCTCCTTGTTTACCTTTTCTGGCAACGTTGAACTTGCTAGATTTGTCGAAATTGACGAATGATCCGATCCGATATAGTCCGGGGTGGCCTCCGGTTCCTACCAAAATACCTTCAGACATTCCAAAGTTTGAAGGCAAGAATGGAGAGGACCCGGCTGACCATATCACCACTTTCCATTTATGGTGTTCATCTAACTCCCTGATTGACGACTCAATTAGGTTGAGATTGTTTCAATGCACCTTAACTGGAAAAGCTGCCAAGTGGTATATTGAGTTAACTGGGGGCAGTTTTTCTACTTTTGGAGATTTGGCTACTACATTTCTAAATCATTTCGAGTTGCCTGTCTGTTATGATGCCAGGACTGAACTCCTAACTAATTTTAAGCAGGACGATGCAACCCACATTTTTGATCATATTCAGGAATGGCGGAGAAGGAAGAGGCTTATTAAAGCTCATATTCCAGGAGAATTACTTTTGGAATGGTTTCTGAAATCTCTGCAGTCAGATATTTCTAAGGATGTATCCCTGTCCGGGGTATTTTCTGAGGAACAGGCCATTATCAGGGCCCAACAACTTGAATTGATATATTCTCAGTTTGGTGTCCTTCATAAATATTTGCCTAATGCTCCTCGCTCCAAATTAGACTTGTCCAAGACTAAACCCGGTTCTCATGGTGATGGACTTATTTGGTCGATCAATAGTGGTGCAGCTAACCTGCTTAGTCAATTGCAGCAGTTGTCTATACAATCTTCTTCTTCTGGTCAGGCTGTGCCTGCTGAGTCATCGCCTTCTCAATATTTGTCGGTAAATGCCGTTCAGACTTCTAACCCTAAAGAAAATAAAAAATCCGAAGGAAAGAAGAAGGGACGTAATAAGAAAAAGGGCAAGAATGGGAAGGGTAATGCAAATAAATCCAACGAGCATGTTGGTGAGGGTCCAAAGGATAAAAAGAAAGTGAAGTTTCCATGCAAGTTATGTGTTGGAGACCATCTTACTCACCTTTGCCCTAAAATTCAGGATGCGCAGCGCTTGTTAGCTCAGCAGGGTTCTTCTAGTTCCCAGGCTGTGTTGACAAACCCTTTTCCCCAAGGGCAACAGCTAGTTGTTGGCGCAAATCAAAATACTGGGGCTTCCTCTGGGGGCACCCAGGAAGGGAAAAATACATCAAACATATACATGATGAGTGCTCATGCGGATATCGCCATGAGATCCCGTGATTATGGCAAAGATGAGTCTTCGAAAGCCAAGGGTGCTCCCGATGGTACTGAGCCGCTTCATATTACGAGGCCTACTGTTGAGCCTATACCTCGGATGCCAAAAGCATCTACCAAGCGTACGATGATTAATCCAAATGCCAGGGCTGCCCAGAACTACTCTATTGTGGAAGATCTGGCGCAGAGTCCTTATGCCATGTCGGCTCTTGAGGTGCTCCAGTCTTGTCCAGCTCAGCGTAGTGCTCTGCTCACTGCTATTGGGGCCGTCGATCCAAAGAACTCTCTTGTGATTACATTCGATATGTCTAATTTTAAAAAGAGACTCCCCCATCATATGGCTTTCCATATCAAATCGTTGTTTCGGAAATTCAATATCTTTCGAACGGTCGTTGATGAGGGCGCTTCCACATGTGTGATGTCTCTCGCATGCTGGAAGGGGATTGGATCTCCCGCAGCTGTTCCATCTGCTACTCTTCTGACTGCGTTTGATGGTCATTCTCACAGACCGCATGGTATTGTCCTAGCTTTGCCCATCTGTGTTGGGGGAAAAACTGTAAATATAGAGGTTGAGATAGTTGATGCAAGCTTGGAATACAACCTTCTGTTGGGGCGAAACTGGATTTATGAGATGGATGCCATTGCATCCTCATTATTTCGGGTTATTTTTTTCCCTCACGAAGGGAGGATTGTTACAGTGGATCAATTGGACTGTTCTCCTGTAGACCTGAATGCATTTATTGACTCAACTATTCCAAAGGTGGATAATGCCAAGCCGCCTGTCGAGAATTTAGGGGTTGGAGTGTATTCTTCTTTAATGGGTAATTTCGATATTCCACATCCTACCATTCATATAAATGCGATTTCATTCTCCAGGGCTCCTATTCAAAGAGGGTTCTTCAGAACTCATTATTTTTCGGACCCTTGGACCTTACCTTCCCCTACCTCCACATTAGCGGAAGGTCAAGTGGGTGGAATGGCATTTCCAATGTCTGCAGCTGAGATTGCTTATCAATATATTGTTGACTCTACAGAGTCCATTCCAGCTCCTCTTTCTCCGGATGAGTTGGATGGAGATGTGGCTCCGGCTTGGACACTTAGTTCTTCTTCCACCCAAGATTGCCTTGATACCACTCTTCCATTTGAAGAGGCCATCCTGGAAGCTATGATTGGTATAGATAGACCGTGGGATGATTTTCATCATCGGTCTTATTTTTTACCTAATTTGAGCGAAGTTGAGTCAAGTTTTCCAAGTCCTTTGTCTCCTGGTCCTGTTCACCCAGTCCTGAACCCTTTAGCACCAACACAGGTATATGCTGAAGGGAACATGGCTGTGATTTCTCCAACTATCCCGGTGAACATTTCCAGGGATCCCAATGTTATAGAGAATGTCTTCATCGGAGCTAAATGTTCCCCTCAAGAGATTCATATTTACACCGATCTCTTTAAATAGTTTAGGGATGTATTCGCTTGGTATTATGAGAAAATTCCTGGTATTGATCCATCTATTGTCTAGCATGAGATCAAGACTTACAAAAATGCTAAGCTTGTGAGGCAAAAACTTCGTCCGGTCAATCCTAGGAAGGCTGCAGCTATCAAAGCCGAGGTGGAGAAGCTGCTCAAGGCGGGATTTATTTTCCCTGTTCCTTTGACAAAGTGGGTTTCGGATCCTGTTCCCGTGGATAAAAAACAAGGAAAAATTCGAGTTTGCATTGATTTCAGAGACCTTAATAAAGCATGTCCGAAAGATAATTACCCCACACCATTTATAGATCAGATTATCGATGAGTGTGCCGGTAATGAGATTTTCTCCTTCATGGACGGTTTCTCTGGATACAATCAAATTACTATCCGTCCCGAAGATCGCATAAGACCGCTCTTTACTTGTTTCTCGTTAGACTCCTATACCAATAGGTGTCATTTTTCATGATTGAATTATTGAACCATGCAATATGTTCAAACCTTTTTCTGGTGCAAAGGTGTTCCATATTCTTAAAAAAACAAAAATTTAAAAAATGTAAAGAGGGTATACCCTAAAAGAAAGATCAAAGGGTGAAAAGAATAAAAATGTCAAAAAAAAAATGAAAGAAATGAACCCCAAGAAAAAAATAGACCAGGAAAGTGTGCAAGTCCAAATGCCACTACTATTTCATTTTCTGTAATAAGTAATTGTGTGCAGCTTGTTAAAATTTTGCCAAAATTTATGAAGAGTCAAACTGTTTAAACTTGACTCATTCATTTTTCAATTTCATGCTGTAGAATAGAGAATAAATATCTGGCCAAACAGTTTAATCTTGGCAGATAAGTAGATAGGTAGAGTTAATAAAAGATGCTCAACAGTTTAATTTGAGCCCTTGGATGTAACAAGTGTAGAAATAGATAGATTTTCCATGTAAAAGGAAAATATTGATAAAGAAGTTTGCAAGTCTAAATGCACCCTAATAAAGGAAAATAGTAGTGTCAGTAGATGAGGTGGGTAGATGGTTGCAAAGTTATGCGATGAATGATGCTGCTAAATGGTTTTGATCCTTTACTTTCATCACAAATACTGAAGCAGGAAATACACTGGAAAATCACAGCAAGCAAAGTCAAAATCATTAACTTCCTTCATCACT
The DNA here is from genome assembly GCA_034641835.2 of Pinus albicaulis. NCBI lineage: Eukaryota > Viridiplantae > Streptophyta > Pinopsida > Pinales > Pinaceae > Pinus > Pinus albicaulis. Next base: position 1,513,484,057 of record CM076579.1, read on the forward strand.
TTCGCCTTAAAAAGCTTTACTAATTTCCCCCAAAGTACTAAGATTTGGAGATTAAAGGGCTCAAGGGCTCAGGCATTTCCTTGACTTCTGGAGGGACCGGAACCTCGGCCTAATGATCAAAAAGACCTAAGCACTTGAAATAATTCATCATTGTTATCTTCCATCTTTAACCTTTTCCTAAGTAAAATCCCATTTTGCTTAGGAAAATCATGCAAACTTCCATAAAAATCCCTCAAAATAACTTACTATTCTAAGTTTAAGTGTTGAAGATGTTATATTGTAATATACTTCAGAAATTGTCACTTTCTTAGATGTGCAAAGTATTTTGAGTTGTCTTTGTCCCTTTGTCATATTAACATTTAACTCTATTTACTAAATCCCTAGTGAAAATGCCCTATCATAAGTATATAATTCCTTTTAAATTAATATCCCAAAAACCCTATATTATGTTTTAACCAAAGTATTTACTTCCCGAAATATTCATTAAAAAACCCACTATACAAGCCCTTTGGTTAAATATATCGTTATATTATAGTCCCGCCCCTATGATAAATTAACTACATTGATTAATTTGTCATATAATAAAAATATCGAAATAAACGTTTAAACATATAATCCTATATGTTTAATACAAAAAGGATAAAAACCCGAAGTTTTGTTTTTAAACCAAAACCTTGGAAAAATCCCATGCCAACGTGGCTCATCCACCTGACATCCCACCCGACATTTTAACTTTAATACCCGCGCCCAACAAAACCCCGCCACGACTTCATTTTCCATTATATGATGGGATTAATTAGTTATCTGAACTAATTAATAGCCTTCCACTCACCAATCAAAAGCCTCCCGGGGTGATTAGATTAAAATTTAATTGTTTTAAAAACCCGACGGGCCCACACCTTTATCCTCCGCTTATTCCCCGTCATTGCAACCGTCCGATCGCTCTTCCAAAGATCAACGCTCCCTATCAATTCCACTACCCATCCCTGGTCAGCACATTAACGTGCAGGGGATGGGTGGTATTTGACTAGTCACCCATCCACGTGTCGATAATCAAATGGAATCGCTGCCCGCTCATCTAATACCACCTTTGCCAATAAGCGGTGCGGGGACTAAACCACTTACTGCTCGACCCCTGCACACGTCAGCCCGTACCAACGTGACGTCACTCCTCGAAAAACTAAAAACCCCCCTTTTGACTTTGGAAATAAAACAAAATTTCGCGTTTTTGTGTCATTTTCACCATTTAAACGCGACTGTGCTCTCTGCTACGATTTTCGATTTTTCGCTGAAATTCACTGTTCCATTCGATTTCGCTCCATAAATCCGCCAGACCTGCGTTCAAGCGTCCTCCTGCTACCGCCTGTTACCTGTTAAAAACCAGCGTTCATCCAAGAACAGGTATTTATCCTATTCCGCCCCGAACTGCAAGTAAAACTCTGTTTTCTTTGTTTTTCGCTGAATTAGTGATTAAAACTCATCACTGAGATCTTCCCCAGAGGTTTTAAAACTGTGAATTGTTCCCCTGAAACTGCAATTGGGTTAATTTCCTCCATTTAAATTGAAATTGCACCCGGCCTGTGAAAAAAACCAGAAACTTCCATTTTGAATCCATAAGAACCAAAATGGAAACACCGGCAGCTTTGAATGTGACTCCACTGAATGCCCCCCACAGAGAGTTAGAATATTTGCCCTTAGTGGATAAAGATTTTCAGATTAAAGACTTTCATTTTGATGAAAGCCCCCTTCTGAGTTATTGTCGCTGCAGAGACGATTATTCGAAGGGGCAAGATGTCATTGGGTTGTGGGAATCCAATCTCCCGAGATATCTCATCCCCTCAGTCATTACTTTCCCAGAAATTATCCACTATTGCCATTCTAACTATGATCCCACTCAGAGAGCTGTAATATCCCCTGACCATAGTGTTCTTTTCCCCATTACTCCCCAAGCTATCAATACAATGCTACATTTTAAACCTGGTTAAAACCTCACTCCCTTGTCCATTGGGAAATTGCTTGAAAAATCTACTCAGTTGTCCCCTGAAGAGGTGACCAGAAGATCACATCCTTGGATAAACAGTCTTAATACTAGTCATAAGATTTTTTTACTCCAAGATTGTTATCAAATCTATTCAAACAAAGGTTAGAAAGCATAACAGCTAAAGAGTATCAGTGGTTAAAGTGTATCAGGTAAAAGTTAGTGAAAGTTAAAATGAAGTTACAGAGCAGTCAAAGGTAAATAGTAAAAGTAAATACAGAAGGCAGTAAAATGGTAAAAAGAGATGAGAATACTTTCACCAATAGTGAGGTTTGTCTAAAGTGAAAGTAAAACAGTCAAAAGAGCAAGAAAGTAAAAAGATGAAAAAACATAACAAGAAGGAACATTTTTGAAGAAATTGCATATTTTAGTCATAGTTTTGCAGAAACTATTGTGATCAATCCAAGATTAATTTTACAAAACTGAAGGAGGTTTACGTTCTTAAGAGGGCCATCTACAAAAACCTCTCTCACTTTTCTAACAGCCATTATAGTTTTGGAAATATTAAACAATGTTGGAAAGCACTTTTTTCAGAAAAATCTTGTTAAGTCATCATTTTGCATAGAATATGGTGGCCAATTAGAAATACATTTTATAAAAATGAAGGAGGTTTTTGTTTATAAGAGACCCATCTACAAAACCCTATCTCAGTTTTTCCACAGTGATTTCATGCTGAGAGATACATGCACATCTTTAGAGGCTATTTTTCAGACTCTGTAAAACTCTGTTTTACACATATGTTTGCAGAGCCTATTGCGCATAGTTGGAGAGACATTTTAAGAAAGTGAAAGAGGTTTATCTCACCAACCTCTTTCACTTTTTACATATATATTACGGATTGAGAAATAAAAATGTATCATTGGACCCCAAGTTTGCAGAATTGTTGGAGCAGAATGCACAAAGAAAGGAAGCAGTTAGTGACTTGGATGCCTCATCATCAACTAAGAGTTGGATCAAATTCGAATTCCCCTCTTTTTCATCACCTATCCATACAAAATAGTGCCAAATAGATGCATTAGTTTGAGTATCCTTTAATTAAGTTCTATTTATGTAAATAGTTGGAGAGATTTGTGAACCAATTTTGATATTTGTTTCAAGATATTTTAGTTTAGAATTTGTATAAATACTCCACTCTTGGAAACATTTGGGGTGGATTCTATTACTCTGTTGTAACATTGAGATTTTCAGAATAAAATCATTTTGGAGAAATTTATTCGTGGCTTACTGGATGACGATTTGAAGTACAGGACTTTTTGCAGGATTCATGTGTTGGACTGCAGTTCAATAAGTCTTTCTACCCTTTGTCTTAAGTTTTTTATCAGTTTATAATATCATTATGTCCATTTCTGAATAATTTACATAAAGGATTGAATCATAATTTACTTAATTGTACTCTGATTTCAGATGTGATTTTTCTTAATGTTTTCCTCTAAATTGGTTATAAGCATGAATTCTTAAATGCTCTTGCTTTGCTAATTTAAACATTGTTGATTACTATAATAAAGAATTCTTCATTGCTCTTTGTTTGTAGTCATCTCATCTCTTTCTTTTGAACATGGTGAAAGATTCTTAGCTGCCTTTCATCCCTTCAAGATCATCCCATCCACTTTAAATTTTAAGGATTGTTCTTTGTCTAGCTATCTTGCCCTGTAATACCATCTTGTGCTTAGAATAGAAATCCAGTAAAGCCATCCTTTGACTCCATAGCCCAATGGACTGAAAGCTCTCAACCTTGCCCTTATTTTGTGGATTCCACCATTTTCCCAAAACAAACTCTTGAATCTATAACTAGCCTAAAACCTTCCAAGAACAAAGATAAATCATAAAGAGAGAGCCCTCTCTGGATGCAGATTAGCTAGATTCTGCATCTAAAGGTTGGTTTTGTAGTTACCTCGGAGTATACTTTCCTCTTACACAACTTCTAGGAAAACTTTGGTGATAACAGTCCCTAGGGTAATTTTGCTTACAAGAAGATGCATTTTGGTCTTAAAAAAGCTGGGGCTACTTTTCAGCGGGCCATGTCATATGCCTTCCACGACATCAAACATATTATCGAGGCGTATTTGGATGATTTAGCTGCTCGTTCTCGAAAGAGAATTGATCATCCTGCTCACCTCCGTCAAGTATTTGAACGATGTCGTTTCTACAAGATTAGGTTGAATCCGAACAAGTGTGTTTTCGCGGTTACATCCGGTCGGTTATTGGGATTTATAGTGTCTAGGGAAGGGATTAGGGTAGATCCCTTCAAGGTTGAGGCAATACTTCGGTTGCCTCCCCCGTCGTCTATTCGTCAACTTCAAAGTCTACAAGGAAAGGCTAATTTTCTTTGGAGATTTATCGTAAATTATGCTGAAGTTACCAAAGGATTTATGAGATTGTTGAAGAAGGGAGTTCCATTCTTTTGGGATGACTTCGCTCAGCGCTCATTCGATGCTTTGAAAAAATCATTGACCTCTGCTCCTTTATTGAGTCCACCTAATTATAGCAGGGATTTCCTTTTGTATCTTGCAGCAGCAGAATCTACCATTGGTATGGTTCTGGTTCAGGAGGACGATGCTCTTGCAGAGCATGTTATATACTATCTTAGTCGAGGCTTGGTAGGACCTGAACTCCGGTATACTCCGATAGAGAAGCTAGCTTTAGCAGCTGTTCATGCTGTACAATGACTCAGACATTATATTCTTCTACGAAAAACTTATGTTTTGGCAACAGTCAATCCATTTCAGTTTGTTCTCAGTAGGCAAGTGATTGGGGGCAAATACAATAGATGGATTGTGATTTTTCAGGAATTTGATCTTGAGTTTATGTTTTCCAAGTCCAAGAAATCATTAGTTTTCGCGGAATTAATCTCTGAGTTGCCTTGTGGAGAAGAGATAGTCTATGATGAATCCTTCCCGGATGAACATTTGTTTCTCATCTCTCCATAGGATCCTTGGTAGGGAGATGTCATTGTGTATCTTCAGACTGCGAAGTTTCCCTCTACTTTTTCGAAAGATGAGCGTCGTAAGTTGTGTCACTTGGCTAAAAATTACTTGATTATTGGTGATGCTTTATACCGTCGAGGGGTTGATTCAATCCTGAGACATTGCTTAATTCTCGAAGAAGCTGAGGCTGTGCTGAATGATTGCCACAGTGGAGCTTGTGGTGGTCATTTATCTGGGCTTGCTACAACCCAAAAAATCTTGCGTGCTAGATACTTTTGGCCTTAAATTTTCAAAGATTGTATGGAGTCGGTCAAAAAGTGTCATCCGTGTCAAGTCTATACTCGAAAAATGCGCGCTCATCCAGCTCCACTTTTTCCAGTCATTACTGTCAGTCCCTTTACAAAGTGGGGTATTGATTATACTACTTGTAACCCGCCTTCGGCTAAAGGTCACAAGTACATTATTGTAGCAGTAGACTACTTTACGAAGTGGGTCGAGGCTATGCCTACTTTTGGGAATGATGGTGAGACAACAACTCTTTTTCTTTTCAACCAGGTTATTGCTTGTTTTGGTATTCCTAGAGAGATTGTCACTGATCATGGCAGTCATTTTCAGAATAGCATGATGGCTGAGTTGGCTCTAAAATTAGGTTTCCGGCAGGAGCATTCATCTCCATATTATCCTCAGGCCAATGGGCAAGTGGAAGCCGTGAATAAATCCTTGAAGACCATTCTTCAAAGGATGATTAATAAAGCTCGATCCAATTGGCATATCATGCTATATCCTGCACTTTGGGCATACAGGATGTCAGTAAAAACTGCAACTAGCTTTACTCTGTTTCAACTAGTTTACGAGCTGGAATCTGTATTTCCCATTGAATGCGAGATTCCTTCTCTTAAGTTAGTCGTTGAGCTTCTTCCTGACACTTCGAGTCTTGAATAACGTCTCCTTCATCTGGAACATCTTGATGAGTAGCGTCGGGATGCAGCCACGATGAATGAGGCGCATAAGAAACGATTCAAAGTTTAATACGATAAAGCGGTCAAACCTAGGGTTTTCTCGGAAGGTGACCTTGTTTTGGTCTATGCCCAAGAGAAGGATGCCCTGGGGGCATGAAAGTTTAAGTCTATGTGGTATGGCCCCTTAATTGTTAAAAAATTCCTTAAAAAAGGAGCATATACCTTGGTTGATTTTGAAGGAAATGAGTTGCCGGAGCCCAGAAATGGGCTCTATTTGAAAAATTATTATGCCTAGGCTTCGGCCTGGCATTTTTCTTTTGTATATAGTATTTTTTATTTTTGTACATGTCTGGTTTTTCGGTTTTTGATGTGATGGTGATGTTTTTGATCTGCTTTGGCAGGTTGTGTCGAATGTCATGAGTCATTATGGTTTCGCCGATGGTGCTAGTAGACACATCCGAAACTTGGCTTCCGTGGCTTGGGTGCTTCATCATCCATTCGGTCAGCTGTTAGTATCAAGAGGAGTCTGCATTGGTCCTACTTCCAATAATGTAGCAGAGTACACTGCAGTCATTCATCTACTCTCGGAGGCAATATCTTTGGGTGTTGATTCGTTGGTAGTTTTCTTGGACTCCCAACTGGTGGTGTCACAGTTGAACAATAATTATCGGGTTCGAGATCCATTTTTACTCCGGTTGTATTTGAGGGTACGTTTGTTACAAAGATCATTTCAATTTTTAACATTCATTCATATTCCTCGAGCAGACAATTGGATGGCAGACTCATTAGCTAATCAAGCAATTGATTGGCATATTAATCATTCCATACATTAAAATTTAATTATCAAAAACATCATGCAGTTTTTATACATTTGTCACATCACATCATAAATCGTTGTATATATATATCTCATTAGAGTGTTCAAAAAACTATACAAAATTTGGATCCATAAGTCATACAAAATTAGGGCTTATGCCCGATCATGTTTAGTATAAAAAAATATACAGTCATCCGGTAATCATATCTATCCACTCCTGTGGTCCCTGCCCAAAATTCGTGTTCCTATAGAACACGATCGCAGTGGCGACTCGACGGAATAATCACACCCAGTCACGTGGTACTCCCACTACCCATCTCTGAATGGCCTTAGGTAGATCTTCCACTGCAGCCATAGGCACTTGGCGAGTTAAACCCTCCAAGTTCCTCTGTACAGCATGGAGGGTCATGTTTGGGTCTACAGTATCCACCTCGCCTCTGCGGCGCTTATGCCATGGGTAGCCCTCAGGACGGACTGGTCCAATATCTGTATCATGATCATCATAATATTGTAATTCATTTTGAATACAATCAAAAACATGTTTTGTTTTCACATTTTTTTCACATATATTGAAAAAATCCAAAAAAAATCATATAATTAAAAAATTGCAATCTTATCGATTGTGCCCCATGCCGTGCCAGGTGGAAGGATGAGGTCTGGATCACCGCGGAAATCCATCCCATCATAGGGGTAGTCCTCCACGATGATGACTTGTTCTCCCCACCATTGGAAGAACTCGTCATCCCAGGTGGTTCGGGGAACTTCACTTCCCCCCAGTCTCTTCATCAGATCTGCCCATCGGGCAATTCTTGGGTCTCTTGGGCTACTGATTGAAGAGATCACTTTGGGTCGAAGCCCAGGAATCTTCTCAAAGAAGAATGTCATCAAAATCGTACCATATCTGAAATTTTTTGTCTTTTCTTTCCGGATGGAAGTCAGTTGTTGTTTCATGTTCATTAGTAGAGTTGTGCACCAATCATATAGGTGAACTAAGCATTCTACTGCTATGCTCATCTGCGTCCTCGATGCCTGATGCAAGGAAGCAGATCCTGCTACCCTGCCAATGGTAAAAAGGATAATTTTCATGTGCAGCTCTCTTAAGTCTTTTATTGCAATTTGGGTCCCTACTTTCTTGGACCCCTCTATACAGTAGACGTGGACATAGTCATCCACTGTGAGCCCTCCCAAAGGCTTACCGTGCAAATCTACTGGGTCCCCCCTTCGGGAGAGTCTAGTAATGAAATAGATGTCTTCTACCTCTATATGTATGGGCATTTGATCTATTATGAGGCAATCCTCTTCCAGTTCCCAATAATTTACTAGCATTTCGAGCAACCGGGCATTACTCTTCATATTTGGCATTTTGAAAAATTTGAGCAATCCACAATTTCGGAGGACATTGAGCGACTGTTGGTCTTGCATAACTTCATTTTCAATAGCACTATGCTCACGTTCCCTCCAAGATATAGTCATCCTGAGAAAAATCATTAATTTTTCCATTAGAAACGCATTTTTTCATTTCGGGTTGTGCATACGCGACTTACTCTGTACACAGTCGCGTATATACGCGGTTTGGTCTGTATAAACCCGCGTATGCGCAGAGCCGCAATTTAAAACAAATATTTCTATGGTGAAATTCCCAAATTTTAAACCTATGAATGGACAAAATTGATGACAAAGATGGATTAAGAGCTTACCTGACTAGTTTGGTGAAGTTTGACGGTCGATTGCTCTTGTTTTGACGGAAGAAGCTTTTTCTCCAGAGCTCTTTTTCCCAAATCAGCAAGTAACAATGAACCAAATATGAGGTAACATGTGTATTTATGCCCAAAAAATTAAAAATTTTTGCAAAAAAATTTTATGACTATTTTTTCAATCTATCTTAGGCTGCATAACCCAGATGCTTGGAAGTGCCCAGATTGGTATATTTTCAGGTACATTTTGATGAAGTTGAGATTTTTCCATTTTTTTATCCATGACTGTTGACCCGTCATGGTAGGTATATGATCTTCACTGGCATATAGGTTAGGGAATCCACTTTTTCATTGCATTTTGCATACCAGCCTCCATTCTGATCACTTGCCATAGGGTCGATCCCATCAGGTCATGAGCATTTAACCCATTTCACTCGCCGATTTTTTAATCATGACTTGGTGGTAGAGCCTTCCTTTACATGGGCTTCCTAGTTAGTTCCTCGCTATCACTTGTTGCCCATGCTGTGTTTTATGTAGGCTCGGGAGTCCTCTTTAGTCCTGCCATGACTTATGTGTTGAAGCTTCATTCTTCTTCTTCCTCACTATCATTTTTCTGGCTATTACCCTAGAGGCTCCCTGGTGTTGTTGAGTTGTATTACTGCATTGCATATTGGCTACTTGTTTATCCTGGCCTTTAGCCGACTTCATTTGGACTCGATGTTTAAGCCATATTTTGACCTTGACTGTCTGTACAAGTTAACCATTGCATGCACTTAGCTATCGCGACTTAACACCCTTTTTACCATGGATGGAACATTCCTTTGAGTATCGCTGACCAGTTTCCGCCACCTTGCATTGAGCATAGGATTGTTCCTATCCTAGGAACTAGTGCATCTGTTTCTTGATACTCGTTCTATCCATTGTACCATAGCATTCTTTTATTCCTTTTCAGGCTTATTATATGAAAAAGACAAAAAAATCAAATATAACAAAAAGAGTGGGAACGGGATGTTACTTCGTAATTTGATGGCAGTACAGTGTCAGTTTGTCGCCCTTGAACAAAGCACATACACTTATATATTTCCTTCATTTGGGATGGTTTTAGCTTTGACCTAGGTTCAGCTTTTGCCTTGTTTCACTGGTCAGTCCTCCCCCGATTGGTTATCTCTTCCAATCATATGGAGAGTTTGTTTTTGCCTCTTGCATAACAGACTTATACAGTGTCATTTTTACTGCCATGGTCATCACAAGTCGTGCTTTTGTTCAAGGGAATTCTAACCAGATTTAGCCATTCTGCGGTGTCTCTTGACTCATTATTTCAGTCGGCCTACCTGGTCTTGTCAGTATCTTGTTCTATCACATTAAATGTTTTGGTCTTCTTCTCGTGCTAGTTTGAGAAGGTCTCCATTGACTTCTTGCTAGCGAGTTTGTCTCTCATCGACTACGACATATTGCTCTGAGAGTAAACCTAGAGCCGCACCCTGGCCCTATTTCCATCATTGATAGGTGACCTTGTGCTCAGCATTTGATCATCATTATGGGTCTTTGACTGAGTGGTTTTCCTTGTGTTCGACGTCAGCATACATTATCACACTTGGGATTTGTGCAGTACCTTGATTTCCATTTGACCCTATCGGTGGATATCTCGCCTCTGTGTCAGCTTTCATTATTGGTTGGTTCAGAGGGTTTCTTCCGTGCACTAGCTTCATCTTGTGCATGTCGGAAACGTACTTCGGTTTTGGTTCCATCACTCTACTTCGTCCGATTCCTTCCAAATCTTGGCCCGCGGGTTACACTCGCGCTGGACTGATGTGGGATGCCTTAATGCCTTCCTTCCAGCAGATCTTTTCCCATCGACTCCGACTCATTGCTCTGGAAATAAGGTCTAGAGTCTTTTTGTCAGTACCTTAGGGTTTGCAGTCATCAGTGGCAGACTCTTCGCTATCGACAGTGGGGATTCATCATTGCCTCCTGATTGGTAGATTCTTTCAAGTGTTCGACTTCAACTCATTCATTCACACTTGTTAGATTGTATTGGGGCACCTTGACACTCATTTTCATTATTGGTGGGTTGTCTCGCGTTGGTTAACGGTATTCATCATTGACCGGTAATCCAACGATTTCTCACATGGTCGACTTCAGCTCATTTATTCCCATTGTGTAGAATTGTGCCATCGAGATCGGTGAAGACCTCGGGTTGCATCAACATCTTTCGGTTCACTTTTGACAGTTCATTCAGTTTCTGCCAGTGATGCCGTACACCCTTATATGTTGCAGTGTCAGTACGGAAGCATCTTATATGTTGGCTCCCGAGTTGCGTGATTGTACCATGTGTTCCACCCCTTATGATTTGGTACTTGGAGATTCAGTTACTTTTGTGATCAGACGTCTATTTTCAGCACTATTGATCAGTCTGATATATGTGATACTTGGACATTGATTTCGACTTATACTTCCAGGCTGTGCTCAGATGATTCATTGTGTACTTTCAGTTCAGCTATACTTGTATACATTCTAGATCTATTCTGTACTTTCTATATGGATATATTTTTGACTGAGCATGGGTATGCCCACCTCAGACATGAGCTGACTCTTTGTTTTCCTTCATTGGTTTTTGGCAGGCTGAAATCTGGTGAAGTCCTCTCTTGTCCTTGCGAAGTTCTTTCTATGTGCATAATATATTTCGGCCATCATGTACCCCCTCTGACCTCATATATTAGGGGGCATATGTTATAGCATAATTTTCACCCTCATGTGATTCATGATTGTCTTTTTGGCCTTGGGCACCCATTCCCACAGACTTGAATAAAAGTTCATAAAAAACAGTGTTTAAAATCCCATACGCGGGTATGCCCAGACTTTTCCGCGTGTATACGCGAGTCCATATATACTTTTCCGCGTATGCCATTAAAATCATTAAAAAATATATAAAAATCCCTATTTTCGAGGCTGGGTTGATCGTTATTCCAGTAATTCAACCACCCCAGCCCGTGGCCAACTGTTTCCAACTGATTGAAAATACTTTGAGGGGGTATAAAAGCCCCTCATGTGCATGGCCTAAGGGAGAGAGAGAAATTATAGATATTGTACTCTGTTGGAGCCCCAATTCAAGTCTGATTTCCCGTGCCTCCTGCACTTCCCAGTTTATTACAGGAAACCCTTATTTCCTGGAGATGTTCATCAGTTTATATGTCATCTTGTGTGCACAAGTCTTGGAAGAATCTTAGCGAGGCAAGGGTGGGACGGATCCGGACGACGGTCTGTTCGAAGATCGTGGAAGGATTCAGGTGATCTCTCCACCTTGCTATCATTGTACATGCTGTTCGTAATGAAGAAGAACCATCTTGTTCCCGAATTCATGTGTTAATATCTGCTTGCATATGTGAAAAGATCATTAATTAAGCATTTATTTTGTTTACACGATGTTTCACATGGTTTTCACTGACATTTAGGGTAATTATATGTTGTACAACTAGATTTTCGTGCACGTTTCTTCTTGATTTTTAGGTTAAGGAGGAAGAAGGGTTGTTGGGGGTTTGGACCCCGCGGGATCTACATCAAACGTAGGATTACGGGTGAGTTCTACTATCGATGTTATCTAGTTTTTATCATACAAGTGTGGTTGTGTGAGTCCTTCTTGAATAGCATGCCCCGATTTGTGGAGGTTTTGACCCAATACCCTAGGGAGTTACTTCTAAAAAAACCTCGAAAATGAAACGTAAACAAAGGATAGGAACAAAGAGGATTTAGAGAGACTCGCAATTATAATCACAGCTTGTCAAAGGGTATGTCTCCTTTAGAAGAGTTGTTCGATTCCAATGATGTGGCCAAAGCCAAACCCAGACTTTGTAGAGGCGAATTTGAAGAGTGTAATATAGGCGGTGAACTTAAACCTAATATGATTCTTTGTCTAAGACTTTACCAACTCATATTAAACTCAAATATGAGAGCTATTTAAATAATTTTTTGACTTTTTTCCATGGAGTTACGAAGACCTGAAGTCAATAGTCTGTGTTGAAATAATTCAGCACAAAATCCCTCTCAAGGAAAACCAAAATCCATTTAAAAAAAACTACGCAGAATCAACCCTGTTCAGTTACCTTTGGTTGAGAAGGAGATTAAGAAAATGCATGAAGCTGGTATTATTGTCCCTATTAGATATTCTGAGTGGGCGTCTAATCTAGTGTCAGTTAGGAAGAAAACAGGAGAGATTAGGCTTTGTATAGACTTTAGAGATTTAAACAAAGCTTCACCCAAGGACAACTACCCTTTTCCCAAGATGGACCATATTTTACAAAGGGTAGTTGGTTCAAAAAGAATTTATTTGCTTGATGGCTATTCAGGGTACAATCAGGTTTTAGTCCACCTTGATGATCAACTAAAGACAACATTTACTACACCTTGGGGCACTTTCATGTATGTGAAAATGCCCTTTGGTCTAATGAATGTTGGAGAAACTTTTCAGAGAGCCATGGACATAGCATTCTCGAAAGAATTAGGCTACTTCATCATTATTTACCTTGATAATGTCATTGTGTTTTCAAAGACAGATGAAGAGCACTTAGAACATTTGAGAAAAGTTTTCGAGAAATGCAGAAAGTTTGGGATATCTTTAAACCCTAAGAAAACACTATTCGGTCTCCAAGAAGGTAAACTTCTTGGACACATTATTTCAGAGGACGGTATAAAGATAGACCCCAAGAGGATTGAGGCAATATTGCAAATCTCTCATCCTCGAAACATCAAGGAACTACAATTTTTCATTGGAAAGATTAATTTCTTGAGAAGGTTCATACTCAACTTGGCTGAGCTCCTTAGGAATATAACAAACATGTTGAAGGAGCAAGGGGTGAAATGGACCTTGGAAGCAAAGAAGTCCTTTGAGCTGGTGAAACAAGCGTTAACCAAAACACCAGTCCTAATAAGTCCTGATTTTTCAAAAGATTTTTATATTTTTTTCATTTGCATCAGAACATACAATAGCTGCTGTCCTTTTATAGAAAAATCCACAAGGACAAGAGCAGCCTATTGCATTCTTTAGCAAGGCATTGAGAGATGCTCCTTTGAAGTATAACATTATGGAAAAGCAAGCTTTTGCTTTGGTCAAAGCTTTAAAAGACTTCAGAGTATACATCCTTCACTCACACATCATTTCCTTTGTCCCAAATTCAGTTGTGAAAGACATTCTAACACAGGACCTAGATGGTAAGAGAGGTAAGTGGATAGCTATTATTCTTGAATATGATTTAGAGATCAAGCCCACTAAACTCATCAAAGGCCAAGGTCTAGCTAGATTAATGGCTGAATCAAATTTTGAAGTTCTTGATATTAATATGATTGATGCTTTAGATGAACAAGAGGAACTCTCAACTCCCATTGTTGAAGATAATTTTATGAATTCCTCTTGGTATGCTGATATTTTATTTGTTTTGCTTAATTTGAATACACCTCCCGGTTTATCAAAAACAAAGGCAAGGTTTTTGAAGTTAAAAGCTGTAAACTACTGCATTATAGATAAATGTCTTTATTGGAAAAATGCAAGTGGGATATTGCTTAAATGTTTGCCTGAGTTTGATGCAGAGAAGGTTAAGCACAAATTCAATGAAAGAGAATGTGGGGGCCATCTCTACTGGAAGACAACAGCCAATAAAATCCTAAGGGCTGGTTATTATTGGCCCACTCTCTTTCTAGATGTCCATAAGATGATAATTGCCTATCATAAATGCCAAATTTTTGAAGGCAAAAGAAATTTGTTACCCTTACCTCTGCATCCCATCACTGTTTAAGCTCCTTTTCAATAGTGGGAACTTGAATTCATAGGAGAAATCCATCCACCATCATTTGCCCAGCATAGATGGATTCTCACTGCCACAGACTACTTCACCAAATGGATAGAAGCCATCCCTTCGAGACAAGCCAATTACTCAGTTATCATAAAATTCATAGAGACTCATATCCTCTCTAGATTTCGTTGTCCTAGGAAGATCATCATTGATAATGCAGCAACATTTGGATCCAAGAAGATGGTTGAATTCTGTCACAAATATCATAAAAAATTGGGTCATTCCATGACCTATTACCCTCAAGGTAATGGACTAGCATAATCCTCAAACAAGATTTTGGTGAACATAATCAAGAAGCTGTTGGAGGACAACAAGAAGTCTTGGCATACAAAGCTAGTTCATGCACTATGGGCTGACAGATTAACATTGAAGAAATCTATTGGTATGTCACCCTTATAGCTTGTGTATGGTACTGATGCAATTTTTCCAACTAGCCTTGGTGTACCAGTTATGAAGTTGATTCAAGAGTTGCAAACTGAAGATAATGACATGATCAGAAGAATAAATCAAACCATTCACCTTCAACAAACCAGGGAGGAGGTTTATAACAAAGCATTACAAAAGAAAGAAATCATCAAGAAATTTTTTGATAGAAGAACAAGGGCCAGCAATTTCAATGTTGGGGACAAAGTTTTAAAGTGGGACTCAAGGAGAGAAGACAAGGGCAAGCATGGCAAATTTGAAAACTTATGGCTTGGCCCTTATCTCATTCATTCAGCTGCTGGTAACAATGCTTATTTCTTACAGGAGTTGAATGGAGCAGAACTGTTTGGGGGTCTTGTTAATGGCAGGATGCTCAAACATTACTTTTCTTGATTTATTTCATGTTTTGAAGCCTTTTTATATTTTTTCTCATTATAAATATTTCATCCACCATTGCATTCAAAGTTAGAAAAACAAAAATACAAAAACAATAGAAGAAAGAAAAGAGGGAAGATTGTAAAAACAATAAAGGTACAGCCCCATACCAAAAAAGAGAAATAAATTCTGAAAGTGTGCAAGCTCAAATGCCACTCCTAAAAAACACACTTCTAGTTAGTCATACAGTCTAATCATGGCTAACTAGTTTTAAATTTACTGCTGATAGGTTAGTGAATTTGATTTTCCAAATAGTTTAATCTTGGCTTATCGGTTAGGTAGATTAGGCTAGAAATTAAAGGTTCAAACAAGATTAAAATACGAACCTTAGTTCTCAAAAGAGAAATGACTCAAATTTGTTTATTTCTTGAGTAAAAAACAGAGGTAAAACTGGTTCTAATAAGCTCAAAATCTGAACCAGATAAAAAGGAAAAACAACTCGAATAAACTCAAAAACAGAGCTGAAGAAAAGGGAAGGTCGTGCTTAGAAATTTCAGATCTTAAGCCTTCCATTTTGATTTAATTTTCTGTAAAAATAATGTCTATGTGCAGCCTTTTTTTCATGCCATAGATCAGCTACAAGTTAGACTGTTTAAACCTGACTTGTAGGCTTTTAAATTTCTGTTTTAGAAATTAGTGAATAAATATACATTGAAACATTTAATCCTATGATTAGTAGACATATTTTCAGCATATCAACTCAACTATTTAATCTGAGGTTCATGGAGAAATAAGGGTAGAAATAGATTATGTTTATGCTTTCAAAGAATAAAATTTTGTAAAGAGTTTTCCAATCTAAATTGCACTGCGAAAAGAGGAAAAAATGTTAGATCAATAGGATTGGGTAGGTAGAAAGCTTTATGACAATAAAGATCCATTATTTTTCATGGCTGCTAACATTTTTTAGAACAAAAGAAGATCATCCAAGTAAAGAAAGGCAGCCCAATGGATAAGGCACTTATTAGCCTCCCACAGAATGCAAGTCTGAAGTTCTTGATGCCTTCAAGAAGGCACCATCCCCATGTGGAGCCACTGCTAGCCACCTATAAATTTTTTTATATCAAGAGGTGGCTAAATCATTTTTGGATACTTCAAGAAACAAGCTTTTATTGCTAAAATTTTTATCTCTTGAAGACTCATGAAGACATCATGCCCTTTGTTTAATCTTCACTGCTATTCCCATTTTTAAACTTTGAAAATATGCTATTTTCATAGAGAAAAGACTGCTGCAAAATCCCATTTTTCCCCTCCTTCATTCAAAACTAACCTTCATTTTATTCCCTTTTTCCCCCATGAAATTCCTCTATTTTTCATGATTTCCCTTCTTCCCTTCATGAAAATCCTTTTACAAGGTTTAAAACTCATTTTTAAACTTTTCCAAAACCCCCAAATCCATCAAAAAACATTGAAAATTTCATAAAAAATAAGTGTTTGACTATGGGCTTGGACTTAGCCCCTTTGGGCTGGGGGTCCTAACCACTTCCCCACCACATGCAGGTGCCCTATAACCGGCGCTAACCAGTCGGGCGCTTATACAGCATTGGGAGTGAATGGAGTGTGCAAAAAATGTGTTTGTTCGTGTTAACAAAAGTTCCGATGTTTAGCCCTTTGTATATAGGCCCCCAGTCTTCTACCACTTCATATAACCGCAAGCCCGCAATCGGATTCTAAACTTTGTTAATAAACCCATCCTGGTCGAATTTTTTCCTTTGTAAATGTATAAAAACCCATTATCCTAAGTTTTGGTCTAAACCTGTCGGTTCATGTTATTATATAAGAAGAACCGTTGATATTATGAGCCGATCAATGGTAAACAAAATCTCGCATTGGAGATCTGTTAAATGGGTAGATTGAAAGACCCGCACCAAAGTTCCAATTCGATTGGCCCTTATACATATAAGCCCTGGGCCTATTGCTTTTCATATAAACCAACGGCCCTGCAATCGGGCGCCCAACCATTATATATAATCCGCCCCGATGCCATAAACCTTTGTTTTTCCATAAAATTTTTGGCTTTTTATGTTATAATATGGTCCCACTCGTTCATTGGTCAGAGCCCTTCTCTGTCATTGATCATTGGGCCAATCCAATGGCCAGCGCTGTATTGCATCGGAAATTTTTCATTGGGCGCGTTAATATTTCCCCACCTCCGATTAGCGGTTCCTCGATCCATCCTCCACCGTCGATCTAAGCTGCAGATCGACGACCCACAATCAATCGCTTCGGCGTTTCCATGTTCATTGCCCCAGCGATTGCGAAAACTCCGATTGCATCTGGGCCATCCACGTGTCCAAATCGAACGGTCTAGAATGCGTCTCCCGACTTTGGTTAAAAATCATGTGCCCCGCTTCATAATGTTTTATGACCAATCTCAGCCGTTGATCTCTGCAGATCAACGGCCCATATTAACCCTTTCTCCGCCCATATATTATTTCATTAACCCCAAATATTGATCTCGTCCATCCATTTTTAAGATCTAACGGCCCAGATTCCCGGTAGGCCCGACTCTCTTGGGTCCTACCCACCCTAGATTTGATCTCCGCCATTCATCCCTATGATCGGACGGTCCTAGTTAAAACCACCCCAACTATTATCACTCACGCGTCTTATTGTTATCGCGCTCACTCCCCGACCGTTCGATCTGAGACCCTTGATCTGACAGTTGACGCGTGTTTTCACGTAAGTTTAACCGCGGAGGTTAATTCTCAAAAATCACAGGATATAAACTGTTTTCAAAATCCACGTGTCACCTTCTAACACATATCGCGTTCAAAAAGGTGAAACCACCTTTCTCCCATTTCGCCGCGTGATATTGCCTGTTTTTCTCTCCGAAACCACTTTCCCCTTTTTTCATTGTGTTTTATCGCGTTGTGTTTCCCTCCGTTGATATCTGAAAATTAACGGCTCAGATCTAATCTAGTCGTACACTATCGCCGTCCGCCTTCACCAAAGGATTCCAACGAGCAATCTCCACCATTGATCTCGGGGCCAAATTTGATTTGACGGCCCACGATCATCCAGGAAACCCCAAATTCCCTTTCAGTATAATTTCTTCCTCCAAAGGATTTTAACCCCGTTTCCTTTGTTTTTCTTGTATTTTCGCGAAATGTGACTCTGTTGCATTATATTATGGCATTTTCTCCCGACCGTTGATCTCTGCAAGATCAACGGCCCCGACTTAAAAATCTCCACCGTTTGCTCCCACCTCTTCCCTTTTGACTTTTGCGTGAAATTTCCACCATTGGATGCTGACATCCAACGGCCATGCTCCTAACCTAAACCTCCTAAGCATTTTTTACCCAATAAAGCAGGATTTCCTAATTTTTATTGTATTGTGCAGGATTTAAAATATTTTTCAAATATTATTGAAAGAAAATAAAAGGCCGAGAGTGATGACTCTCCAGGCCTTTGTTTATCAAAGAAAATCTTTTGCAAAGGTTCCCATCAAGGTTTATCAGTGCATCATGAGCGTTGATACTATTATAAAGCCTCTGCACACCTACACATCAACAAGACACAGTGAAGATTAAAAGAGACAGAGAGTATCAGTGTTGCAGACCTAGCCACCGCAGAATAGAAGATTAAAAATTAATTCCACAGTTTAATGGATTACGGCTAAGATCGAAAATCAAAAGCCTAATCCACTAAATTAAACACAGTGAAAGGAAAATCAAGAATATTTATCAGACAGAGGATGCCTCCGCTACCACATCAGAGGAAAATTGATTCCTCTCAGCTACCAGATTGCCACCTGTGGCCTCCCAGCATTCAACAGAGGCCAAGTAATGAGCATAACAGAGGATATGTCCCTCACGATAGCCGAACAGTTAATTCAGCCGAAGAACTTATTGCAAAATATCTGCTGAGTTACTACAGAAATGACACAAAGCCTTAAAGTTAACAAAAGCTCCCACCGAGCTTACTTCTTAAATGTAAAACAATTAATACAGAGAAAATATCTGTAAACTTCTCCATTGAGCCCCTCAAAGGCCTAAAAGTACCAAATTTGTATTAATTGAACCCTTAGATCTTTTCTCTTTCAACCTCCTCATCCTTCTATAAAATCTTATTGAGGATTTCATTGTAAACGTTGGTTGCAGAACTTTGAAATATACTTGAGCTCGAAACTTCTACTTGTAAACAGTGTTCAAAGGCTCTTGAAGCTCTGTTTTTAGTCACATAAGTTAGGCTGAGAAGTGAAGATGATTGCTGAACTGAAACATTGGACTTGAAGCTGTAACTGGTTTGACTTCAATATACAAGCTATTTCTTGCAATCTTGGTCTATATCACTGGTGAAGTGCTTCTTTCTTTGTAATTGTTTTTCCTTTCATGTATGCCATATTGTCCATTATTCTCTGATAAAGAACAACAAGCATAGAGTTAGGACTTACTGTTTACAGTACCCTTCTCTGACTGATAAGCTTTATCTCAATATTTTCCTCTAATTTGTTTATTTAAGAATGATTCAATACAGTTTAAGTAGTTAGGAATGCTGGCGTTCCCTCGTCCTACTGTTTGCTTTAAACATTATTCTTGAATGTTATTTTCATTATTTTCTTATTAAAGTTAGACTAGAAAAGTGATGGTGAGCCCTGTTTTCTAGCTTCTATTCTCCAAAGGAAATTCTGAAAGTTTCCCTAAGTGTTCGCTGAAAGCAGACTAGGTTTAAAAGTACCTTAACTGATCTTAAGTTACATTTTGTTTCTCTTATGTGTTTTCATCCCTTCTTAAGGTAATTATGTAGATTACTGGATTGTTTTTTCTATTAAGTTTGCTTTAATACGAGCTTGTCCAAGGAGGTTTATGGTGAGCCCTGCCCTTTGGTTGGTTTTAAACAGTTGCTTAAAGGCTTTTTCTTGTTTGGACTGACTATAAATCCTTGTTGAAATTATTATCAGTTTCCACCCCTCCAACACTTTTATTGTTTCCATTCCATCATTTAATCTCAATGATCTTGTGATATAGATGACTTTCCCCTTGGATCACTCTTGAATTGTTGCACAATTAAAAGCCCTATTATGACTCCACAGCCCAATGGACTAAAAATCAGTGTTATATCTATCTTTTTAGCCAAAGCTTGTTCTGATTGCTTGCAACTTCACACCTTTGAAACTCTTTGCATTTTAGGACTTTCCACTCAACTAATAATCATCCTCAACCATCCAAAACAAAAAAAAACCCTTGTTCTTAATAACTATCCTAATATCATACCCAAAAGCTTTAAAAGATAAATCAATCTTTGCACTTTATTGGAGAGATCCCTCTCCGGATTCAGGAAAATTTGGATCCTAGAATCCCAAAGTGGTTGAAATAGTGTTTTTCTCCTGAGTTTGACTTTGCCACTCTTGCAAATTACGGGGGTAATAGAACCCATTTGAGACTTTTTTCTAGATGTGGGTTTTACAAAAAGATTAAATATCACGAGTTTGACATACGGCCATCTCAGAGAACTTGAAAACCCCTACATACACTAAAATCATAAGAAGAAAACTGCGAGCAGCTTGTAGGGGTCATTTGCCCAACTCCTACAACACCCTCCAAAAATACATAAAATCATAACACACACTTAGCATGTCATTGATTGATTCAGTAGTTATAAAAAATAAGACTTCACTATCTTTGTTAGCCATGCACCTTTGATCATGAATATAATTCATTTGACATAACGTTATTAAATCATGAGCAGGATGGGTGATGGGAACCACATACTTGGGTAAATTAGACTACCATACAGGTATATCATTGGCTTCTTTATTTTCAAATTTCTCTTGACACCAGTTATGCACTTCTAGAAGATCAAATTCAAGAATGGCATCTGCGATTCTGTAATCTAATTCAGTCAAAGGATTTCTTTCTTCAGTGGTAATAGGAGGTTGCAGAGGTCTAACTATTTCAGTAGAATCAACAGTTAAAACATGAGTAGGTTTATCAATTCTGGGAGGTTTGGGATTTTGAAGCTTGCTGGAGGCAGTCTTCTGGGATTTAGGACCTCCAGTTTTTGGAGTTACTTTTTTTTTGTCATTTTAAATGAACAGAGCAAGATTAAACAGTTTGCTACGTTCTTTTTTTTAGATACTTGGGCCAATTGAAGAATTTTTCTAGCAATTTGAGACTGTGGGTAGGGTTTTAAGAAGACAAATAGGTTTACTGTATGCAGAAGGTCTTCTAGATCAAATTCAGCAGGTAAAATGCTCTTAGAATGGATAAAAACCTGTTAAAATAGAAAATGTGGATTCTGGAGAAATTTTGACAGGGTTTCCCCTATATTTTGAAGGTTTATAAAACTTCCCAGATGGCTACTTCAACTCATTTTAGGCAATGATAGTCTAATTAGCTTAATTTTCTTTGAAATTGAATATTTTATGGATTGATTTTGATGGAAAATACCTATAAATAGTATAATTACAGTTGATGAAGTTTATGAACTTGCAACAATCTTCAATTTGGTTGAATTTGATGGGCAGAGGTCGTGGAACTTCTCTGGGAGTGAATTTCAGAGGGAAAGGCTATTTATATGTCAATTGATTTGAAAACGGCTCGAAAAGGGTGTCGGGAAGCTTCGCAAAGGGATTACAGTGTTTAATATGGAAACTGGGCGAAATACAAAGGAAAAAATGAAAAACTAAGTCATAAAACCTTAAGTTATATCACCTTTTAATGTCATTTATTGCAGTTGAGGTGGGAGCTGTTTATGTGTTTAAAGGAGATACCATAAATGGTTTTCGCATCGCTTTTGAGTGGTAACTGGTTTTTTCCTTTTGGAATGCGATCAAATGAAAGGAGGACACGTAGCATGGGGCGGTTTCACAAAACTTTTGGGCAACTTCATTCGATTACTTTAGAAATGTGAAAATGAATGTGCATCGTCTGATCTGTCAGAGCGGAGCGAACGGTCAAGATTTGATGTGAAGTTGTGGCGTAAATACAACGAGACTGGGGCTTTGATCTATAACGTCGATTTAACAAGGGGAGATCAACGGATGAAATTCGATCCGATTGGAAATGGTGGGGACGAGGAAAAGGGCTTATCGGGTTTACTTATGACCATCGGATTAAAAGGAGAAGGATGATCAGACAGTTAGAATGGAGTCCGATGGTGCTAAGGGATTTATGAAGTTTAATGTATAAACGGATTTTACACAATGGAGTAAAGTGATCGGGAGGGGTATAAAGGATTTCACCCAAGGTTATAACTGTGGTGATGAATATATATCGGGAAAGTAAAAAAGCTTAAGGTTTTAACCTTGGGTTAAGAGAGTCGGCGAAATGAAAGGATGATTTTATTTGAAGTTTAGTTTAAATTAAACTTCGGGGATTATATTTTTGTTTTAAACACATATTTAAATATGTTTAATGATTCTTTTATATAGTTTTATTATATAGTAATTAAATCAAAACGATTTACTTACCATAGGGGCAGGATTTAATATAAAGATATATTTTAGCCATACGGGTTGTAATGTGGGTGTTTTATTTAACATGTTGGGATTAAATAACTTTGGCTAAAGTTATAATAAATGGGTTTTTGGGGCTATTATATAAAAGGAGTTATATACAATAGGAAAAGGTTACTTATATAGGGAGTTAATATATAAGTTAAAGTTAATATGAAAATATGACAAGGTATACTCAAAATACATAAACATAACAGTAAATTGAAGTTTAAAAGACAATTTACATTAATCTTATCACTTTAGCTTATGATATAATGTAATTTTGGGGGTTTAATGTTCTTATGTGATGATTGAAATTAGTCAAATGGAAATTATAATGCCTTTAAGTAAAAATGAGGTTTTACTTATGATTATTCAGGGGGATGAATGCATGAAATGGAATAATGATGTGAGTTTAGGGATAAATATAGAAATTTTACACTTTCAACAGATTAGTCATAGATATATTGTTTTTGAATTTATCTAAATTATGGCCTTTGTCTGCAGAACCGACCAGCAAAACTTATTGCCAAATTTCTTGATGAAAAACTTCGATCTGGTAACAAAGGTACTTTAGAGGAGGAGTTGGAGAATACACTGGATAGAGTTCTCATTTTGTTCAGGTTTATTCAAGTAAGGGACCAACTAATATTCATTTATAAAAGTCCTATATACTAATTAACCCCAACAAATGAGATGTACTAATAGCTTAACATTTCCTCATGTATGCTCCATGGTAGAATTTAAAAGTGGTATGAGACCCAAATGTACATCTTCAACCATTACAATTGGAGCTTAACAAATCTTGTGCATCAATTCGAGCAGTATATGCACAAGACGGGGCACCAATAACAAGGTTTCCCCAAAAGCTTCAATTATCTATGCAAAACAAAGAGTTGTTGGAAGTTTCATTTTAGCTATCTTGTGTATGTGATGGATAGATAAAAATTTTACGAGCTGGCTATTGAACTACACTTGGATTGCTCCATAAATATAAGGGTTTCATGTAACCATATGAAAGCCCTTCTATTGTTTTTTTTTTTTTTTAATCTTATCCATTGTATCTTGGAAAGTTTTTAAGGTATCCTTGGGGAATTTCATGTGGATTTGCAATAAATCTTAGGGTGCATATCATGCAACAAATAGATCATTTGAATTTTGAGCGACCATTATATTATGTGGAATAATTGGTTTTTTATTTACTATTGGGCCTGTTACGTCCAATGGATTTTTTATATATTTAATATCTCCTTCTTTGGATGATTTGGAATAAACAAAAGAAGAATATTTTTTAAATTAAATTTGAGTCTTTGAATAAAAAACAAAAATAAATAATCTTTCATAACTTCAAAATTTTCAAGTAAAGTCGTTGTTTTTAGAGTAGTACATTTTTTCAAGAAATATAAATGCCTTTGAAGATTATTCTTGGGTTTCATCAACAATATTAGGACTTTCACAAACCCAACTTTTAGACTTTGGTGCAAGGTAAAAACCCACAGTCCCTGTTGTCACATCTTTCATTCTCAATGTTGTGTATAAAATTCCCTCCAAGTCCATTGCCCAACCATATCCACAATCTAGCAAGCTCATGATGTTATAATTTCTTTTCTTTGAATTTAATTCATCAAATTTATCAAATTTGATTAATGAAATGAAAATTTCACTTTAAAGTCCCTTCTCAAGATGCCTTATAGAACCAAATTGGTTAACTCCAATCAGGTTTTTATCTCTAAACCCCGACTACATATATTAACCCCAATTGCCCGAATAACAAGACCATTAGTATATGTACCCCTTTATTAAAATTCCAACACTTTATTTTCATAGGTGGGAATCATGCAATAAACCCACTTTATCAAATTTGGATAACTCAAACCCTTTAGCTTATAGAGTCATGGCATATAACTTCATTTGGACTTTACTAAAGTCCCAACGCCAACTATCACATATATATGCGCTCACTTCTTATATAAATGGTTAATTACCGTTAAGACCTCCGACCATCAATAAATACATAACACATATGTATTACTCCACCCAAGGTTGGACTTTTATAAAGCACGACCTTTTTTCATATATTCCTCAAGCCCAGTTATCATTCGAAACTCATGCACTTGTATGTAATTCAACAATGTTATACGAAACCTTCACACTGTATTCAAATATTACCATATATAACATTCGCGCATATATGACCCGACTTGACTTGAGGTCTAACACTGCCAACGAAACCTTGGGCCCACAGTTTGGTTAACATACCATGCGCATCTAACGGTTGAAATCTTATCGCTTCAACTCCGATGATCGATTAGGTGTAAGTGCGTATCGCATTTTTTTGTGGTCCGAGCGTTAGCGCTCAAAATTTATGCAAAATTCGTGGTTTTCCGAAACCTCCCTTGGCTTACGTGTCAAGCATAGGGATATATCGCATTTTTTTATTGAATACAGCTTACTACTTTTCAACGACGTGAAAACCGCTTGTCCTCGCATGTCAGTTTTACTGTTCACCTCTTGGTTCCATTCCGCTTTACTTACTCAAGATTCCGCCAATGCTTCAACACATCACTTAACACGGTTCCTCCTCGCAATTCTAATGCCATAGCTTTACTATGCTATTGCTCTGTCCTGCTTTCCAGTGGCTCATAGTTCCACTGTGACTTGTCCAATACGTCGCTCTATAGTTAAACCATTCCTCAACTCATATTCGTAGCACCAACTCTTGTATTGTATGCCACTATTATTCTAATACAGTTCAAGGTTCCAATAGTCTTTTATTAAACCTATGCACAGAAACTCATTCTGTGCATCTCCCATATAGATGTATCTCGAATTAAATCAATATGTTGACAATGGCTCTCAGCACGGGTAATCGACCTAGTCCTGCCAAGCTCCCATCACAGAATATACTGGCAGACTCTTTACCAAATCATAGAGTTTCTTCCTCAACACGAGAGATGTCCTCTATCTATAATGAATTTGGTCACAGAGGCCAGATTCTCAATAATCAACCATAGTTTCCCTTTTCCTACCAGAAGTGTGTAGAAACGCCATAACCTCCCATATATCAGAAATTCATTTACACAGTTAGCTATAGAGGTCCAAACATTCTTACATATACTATATATACATCAATTCCTCAACACGGGAATCCAACCATTCATGAATTAAGCAATGCACACATAAGACCAACAGGAATGCACACCTAAGACTAACAGGTTCTTCATACAAAAGAAATTTCTTACGGTCTTCTGCTCCTTGGCCATATCTTCAAAGTTAATGGCCTTCTATTCTCCTATTCGGCCTCTACAGCTCTCTAACACTATGTAGCTCGGTGAGCTTATAATTGAAACTTGTTTATCTCTCCAAACCTTCTTACAAATCAAATTTTCAAGATCTAAAATTTCTAGAGTGAATTATCAATAAAGATTTATAGTTCTTCCTTCCTGAAGCCATCTTTCTAGTGGATATCACCTAGTGAATGGTTTTAACCTTATTCCTTCTCTTGTTTACTAGTAAGAAGGAAATAATCATCTCCCCGAAATTAAAAATTGGAAGAATAAGTGTCAATGTTTGAGACTTCAAAAAATGGTGAATATTTTTGTCCGATATTTGAATATATACTATTTGCAAAGAAACTGAATTGTCACTTAAATTTTCTCAGAAAGAAACTGAAGCAATAAAATTGATTTTGATGACAAATATGAACCTTTCTTTGAGATAACAAAGATTCCATATTCATAGACATCACCAGCTTGGTAAATTTTTTTATTTTTATTTTTTAAATTTAACCCACCGTCAGTATACCGACGCTTTATACGTGTCAGTCTTGTGATGCCTTATGCGCATCGTTATTGCGACGTTCAATTGTACATCGATATTGCAACACTTTTTCCTGGCATCAGTCCTGTGATGCTTTTGCAATGCGTCGATATTGCGACACTTCGGTAGAGTGTCGGTCTTGTGACACTTTAATAAGCATCGGTCTTGTGACACCTTATGAGCGTCAGTCTTGTGATTTTCAATTGTTCGTCGGTATTGTGACACTTCTTCCTGGTGTCAGTCTTGCAATGCTTTTGCAATGCGTTGATATTGCGACACTCCGACACAGCATTTGGAAACATCGAAAAATGTGTCGGTATTACGACACTTTGGAAAAGCATCAGAATTGCGACATACTGGCAAACCACGTTTTGTCCGGCCTCAAAATTTTGCTCTTCCGGGTGTTGCAATGTGTCGATATTGTGACACTCTGGCAGAGCGTCAGTCTTGCGACACTTTAATAAGCGTCGGTCTTGCGACGCCTTATGTGCATCGGTCTTGCGATGTTCAATTGTTTGTCGATATTGCAACACTTCTTCCTGGCGTCAGTCTTGCGACGCTTTTGTAATGCGTCGATATTGCAACACTCCGACACAGCGTTTGGAAACGTCAGAAAATGTGTCGGTATTGCAACACTTTGGAAAAGCGTCAGAATTGCGACATACTGGCGAACCACGTTTTTTCCGGCCTCGAACTGTCACTCTTGCGACAACTATGTGTCGGAATAACGACAAAATGGCCGTCGGAAATTGGGCTAAATTTTCTAGTGCCAGCCAGGGGCCGAAGGCAGGTCGGGCGGCTTCGTCGAGTTCTACCCAGCCTGGCTCCAGCCCCTGGCTATGCGGAGGGCGATTCTAGGAATCGCCCTCTGCCTAACCAGGGGCCAGAGACAGGCTGGGCAGCCCTCAATGATGCCGCCTAGCCGGCCTCCAACCCTCGGCTGGGTGGAGGGTGATTCCCAAAATCATCCTCCACCCAACCGAGGTACGAATGTTGGCCGGGCGATGTCGTCGAGGGACTCCCAACCTGCCTCTAGTCCCCTACTGGGCGGAGGGCGATTCTGGGAACTGCCCTTTGCCCAATCGGTGGCCGGAGGCAGGCTGGGCAGCCCTCGACGACGCCGCCCAACTAGCTTCCAGCCCCCAAGAATCGCCCTCCACCCAGTCGGGGGCCGGAGGCCGGCCTGGCGGTGCCGTCGAGGGTTGCCAAGCTTGCCTTCAGCCCCCGGCAAGCATCAAATTCAGCAAATTGATTTTTTTTATTTTATTTAAAAAAATAATAACAAAAAAAAAAAACTATTTAATTAAAATTTTAAAATATAAAAAAACAATAAAAACAAATTAAAAAATATGTTTTAAAAAATAAACAAACAAATATAAAAAAAATTAATTTTTAATTTTAATTTTTTTTAAATTAAAACAATTATTATTTAAAATATAAAAAAACAATTTAAAAAAAATTAAAATATGTTTTAAAATATAAACAAACATATATAAGAAGATTTTAATTTTTATTTTTTATTTTCTTAAAACTAAAACAATTATAATTTAAAATATAGAAAAACAATAAAAAATTAAAAAATATGTTTTAATATATAAACAAACAATTATATGAACAATAAATTTTTCATCTACTTGTTCATTTTTTAAAATTGTTTAAGTCATATAATTTCTCCATAATTTCATGGTTCAATTATCTTGAAAACTTAAGATTTAAAAACTTGAGATTTACTTGTCATTAAGGTTTTTATGCGCTACGAAGTTTTATCTTTAATGTTATGGTTGAAAATAATTACAATTTTAGGGTTGTTTAGTGTCAAGATATTTTATGTTTAACAACATGGTCAAAAATTGTTCGAAATGCTAAGCCCTTCAGCATGATTTTGTTTATATTTAACATCATCTATCAAATAATTTAGAATTTTACTATTTTTCATTGTCCTGATATGTTGTCTTTAATTCCATTGTTACAATGTGTCAAAAGTGTGACACAGTGTTTTTTTTTGTTATTCCAGCATCAACTAGTTTTGTTTTGAGGGTATTTTTTCAAGAACAATTTTGTTTTTAGCATAATTTTATAAAAAGGTGAAATTTGACCTTGAGAAAAAAGAAATGCGTTTTGGAATACACACTTTTTTTTTTTGGGGTGTTTTTTCATTTTTTTTTATTCCTTTTGGGCTAGAGTTCCCGTTTTGAGGTAATAGTTGTCGTTTCATCAGTAACAATGTTATATTCCTTCCTCAGAGCCAACCACAGGTTGACAAGTGTCATTTCTTATTGGTCAATGGTTGTACATTTTGGTTTTTGGGCCAATCAAAGGGTGACAAGTGGCCAACCTTGAGGCCGCCAGGTGTCCCCTTAGTGGTGTATTAAAATTATTGTGGAGGCCACAGGAGTCGAACGCTGGACCTTTGGTAGAGCACGCCCATGCCATACCGCCTGAGCCACATATTTTACTTAACCATAATAGTTCATGGTTTATTGTTAAATTTTATTGCAAAGGTGTGTGGGGGTTGGGGACCGTCGGTGTTCCCAACCTGCCAATGGTCCCTGCGATCGTGGTCACATTACAATATGTAAACGTAACAAAAAAATTCACAACCGAAGGCTTAACCAACAGTCTCCACAACCATTTCCATTAAGTTGTCACATGGTTATGTGCTAAACATTAAACTCCGTGGTTACAACCTGCGACAGTTCAACAACCTTGGGAAAACCTTATCCACAGTTAACACCATTGTTTTCGCATGTGGTTCCACCGATCATCATGGTTAGGCCACGTGGTTTTGGTTGGCATGTGGCCACCCAACCACTAACCTTAAATGAAACGGTTAAATCTAGTGGGTTTTTTTATCCCGTGCGCTAGTTATAGCGGGAATCACTATTTTGACTCCAGTTAAGTGGAGTCCTCCACATTTAGTGGAGTTTTTCTAGGTGTAACTGAGAAAATGAGTAGGAGACTCAATTTTTGCCCATTTAGAGTGAATGAAGAGTCATTCTTGACTAATTGGTGCATTCTGAAGCTATTGGTGTAGAGAAAACATCCATTCGAGGCCTGTAACTACATGTATTTGCAAAATTTTGAGCATAATGAAAGATGGACGTGCTATTGGGAGCTGGACCAATAGATGTAGCCTAGGAGAGGTGAACTGCTTCATCATGCCTGTTGTGTAAATGTTATGTGGTGACTTATTTCTCTGTTTTACATTGTTGTTCAGTGTTATTTGTGCTTATTTCATGCTTCTAATTCACTAAAATCATCTACAATTCATGGTTAAAATTCTCAATCCTTAAGAAAACTAATGAGACAAGTATGCACATGTTTATAAACTGAAAAGACACTTAGCACAACAAAACTAATACAGTCCTTTCAGATCACATCCTGATGAAGGAACTATCAAGAGGAAAGTTTGAGTTCCATAGATGTAGGATTAGGGTATCTGATAATCCATTTCTTTTTGAGAGGGAATGTTGAAAATGACACCAAGAAATATTTTAATTTAATTTTTCCTTGAATTAAATTAGAAGAAAATTGTAATTCCACATCACATGATAACTTGTACGAG
Source organism: Pinus albicaulis (assembly GCA_034641835.2). Taxonomy (NCBI): domain Eukaryota; kingdom Viridiplantae; phylum Streptophyta; class Pinopsida; order Pinales; family Pinaceae; genus Pinus; species Pinus albicaulis. The sequence continues at coordinate 1,513,514,009 of CM076579.1, forward strand.
CTAACTAAGTTAGTTTGGCTTAGTTGGTTCAGTTAATTCGATTTGAGGGCCTAACTTGAGTCATTTAGAGTGGATCCTACTTTATAGGATCCCTAGTTGAGTTTATTTTGATTTGTAATTAATTAATTCAGTTTATCTGAGTTAAAATAAATTTAACTAGTTCCAATTGTTGGAGGAAATAGTGAGAGGTCAAAGTTTGGAACTTGAACATGAACCACACTTAGTGATCGATTAGTTAACTGATGATTCACTCATAAATAGTTCATGCATTTCATATCTGAGAGTTACCCAGTTGAGATTCGAGTTTGAGGGAAATGTAATATCAGTTGTATAATCGTCCAAATTGTATAGATGGTGCTTGTAGTCAGAGAAGGGCCCAAGATGATTGCATACTTATGGATGGGGATTTCCCTAATTAATTGGGGCTAATTACCCAAGGAAACAATGCAAGGAACTAGGAACTTGGGAAGCCAAAAATTGGTTAAGAAATTTCCTAGGCTTGTCTAGGAAGCAGTGAGATGGATATAGATAGTGTAAAGGTTTCTCGGGCTTGAGAAAATAGTTGTAATATTCTCATATTTTCTGACTAATGCAATATACAAATAGAGGGGTTTTTAATAGTGGATTTCCCCAGGAAATCATTGTGTAATGTGTTGATTAAATTCTTTCTCTTTTATGTTTCATGATTTCATGATCGTTTATTGTTTTTCGCAATTGGTAGAGTAGATTTAAGCCTATTGTTTTAGAAAATTACATTTAGAAGTTTGAATCTACAAGGAATTTCTACAGGGTGGACCTACCCATGGTTTATTTCATGGGTTTTGCACATGGTTTTGGGCATGATGGTTTTCTCCCCATGTTATTTTGTAGATCCAATCAAGGAAACTATGGTTATGTTCTAATCCAAGGTTTATGGATTGGGGTTTATGAATGCTTCGGTATGTATATATATGTATTGTAAAATTGAAAGGAATATAATGAAAAATCAATCTGGTAATCCCGATTTAGGGATCCAGGAGAAAATCTCCATGTATATTTGTTTTATGTTCTCTCCATTGTTTATTTTTACTTTTTAAGAATTTGTTTGCAGGTAATTTATGTACAGGGTTAAAAACTAAATTTGGCATCAGAGTTGTTTCAGCTTCAAAGGGATGCCTTTGCTGCGGAGGGGTTTTTATTTTGACTATGGTAGACCCTGTTTAATGGGATCCACAGGATAGATTCTTGCAATGAAAGAAGATGGTGAACAATGGAAAGATAGAGATCAAAAAATTTAATGGTCAGAGTTTTTAGTTATGGAAGCTCAAGATGGGGGATTTGCTGGTGGACCGAGATCAATGGATTATTGTAGATCGAGGCATGAAATCGAAAGGAATGTTGCCATAATACTAAGAAAATTTAGATAGGAAGGCAAATAGAAAAATACAATTGTGTCTCTCTGATTTAGTATTGTTGAATGTATCAAAGGAAGATACATCGAAGGATTTTTGGGTCAAGTTAGGGACTTTGTACCAATCTAAGTCTCTGCTAAAAAAAATTCTCTTGCAGAAAATTTGTATAACCTGAGGATGAAGGATGGTGACTCAATGACAGAGAATATGAATGCCTTTAATATTGTGGTAATCTAGTTGCTATCTATTGACTTAAAAATTTCAGATGAAGATAAGTGCATCAGTTTTATATGTTCTCTACCAGATTCGTGGGATAGTCTGGTTGTTTCTATAGGTAGAAATACAACGACCTTGAAGTGTGATGAAATAGTCTCATCCTTGTTGTTAGAGGAAATGAGACAGAAAATGTCAGAGAACTAGAATGGAGATTTCTTTTCTATAAGAGGACGGTATCATAACAACAATATAAATAAATCCTCGAGTGTGATATCTAAATATCTAGTAAAATCTGTAAAGGTGTTCTAGAAATATGGAAAGGAAGGGCACTACAAAAAGGATTGTATATCTAAAGCTCATAGGAAAGGAAAGGTATCTAAATATTCTACTTCTACAGAGGCGAAAACCACCTTAGATGAAGTTGGGAATTTCTACTTGGCTTCTTCTTCAAATACACATGTAGATCATGAGGCATGGTTGATTGACTTGGGTGCATCCTTTCACTTCACTCCCCATAGGGAGTGGTTCTGCGATTATGAGAAATATGATGGTGATGATGTATTCTTAAGGGATGAATGGAAGTCCAGAATCATTGGACGTGGGAAAGTCAAGCTAAAGTTGCAAGGTGGAAGGATTAGAACACTCCCTGGTGTTATTCATATTCCCGCATTGGCCAGAAATATGATTTTTGTAAGAAAGATGGATGATGTAGGTGTAAAAATAGTGTTTGAGAAATATACCTACAATATCATTTGGGGAGAACTATTATTTATGAGGAGAGTTCATATTTTAACTCTTTACAAGCTTCTGGGTATCACTTTTATTGATGGGTGCACCAATTTTCCGATTCCCGAAAGTGGAGCAGAAAATCTAGTGGTCTCTAAAGAAAATATCATGTTATGGAATCAAAGGCTTGGAAATATTGGATAGAAGGGCATTCTATGGATTTTTATTTCTCTGAACATTGGGTATATGGGAAGCAGAATCGGGTGAGTTTTCCCTCAGATGCCAATAGGGTGAAAGATATTTTAGAGCTTATGCGCAGTGATGTGTTTGGACTCGTGCCAGTTCCATCACTGGGTAAGTTTGTGTACTATGCCTTATTTATATATGAATTCCCAAGGAATATATGGATATATTTCCTTAGGAATAAATATAAATTCTTTGACAACTTTAAAGAATTTAAGGATCTGGTGGAAAATCAAATAGAGAAGAAGATCAAGGTGTTGAGGACAGATACTAGTGGAGAGTTTTGCAAAAAGGAATTTGAAGAGTATTGTAAGAAGTGTGGTATAACACAATAGAATAATACTCCATACACACCTCATAAAAATGGAGTTGCAGAAAGAATAAATAGGATGTTGATGGAAAGGTAAGAAGCATGCTAAGTGGTGTCTAGTTCCAACAAGAATTTGTGGTAGAGGCAGTAGGTATTTCATGTTACATGGTTAACATATCACCTTCATCAGTGTTGGAGGATAAGACTCCAAATGAGGTATGGACTGGTAAGAAACCCTCTCTTTCACAAATGAGGTTATTTGGCTATGATGCATTTTTACATGTTCCAAAGCTAAAAAGATCCAATTGATTGGAAAATAAATCTGAAAGGTGAATCTTTATTGGGTATAAGGATGGTTTTAAAGGTTATAATATTTGTAACCCATAAACAAGGAAGGTTATGTGAGGTCGAGATGTGGTTTTTAGAGAGGTGAAAGATGTTATTAAACATGAAGACCTACCAAAGGAACCTGAGGAGATAGAGTTTGAGCAAAAGGAGGAAGAATTAGACTCTACAAAAAAACATGAATCAGAAGAGGAAGAGCCACAAACTCTAGTTTTGAGAAGATTAGTTTGAGAGAGAAGGCAGCCAGAAAGGTATAATAAATATATTTCTGTTAAAATTTTGTTTTATCTATTACAAATGATGATCCCATAACTATTAGGGAGGAAATTTATTAAAAGGATGGAAAACTAAGGAAAGAAGCCATGGCTGATGAAATGGTATATTTGGGAAAAAATGAGGCTTGGAATCTTGTGGAGTTGTAACTAGAAGGAAACCCATTAGCAGAAAATGGGTGTTTAATAAGAATATGAACGCATAAGGGAAGGTGGATAAATAAAAATTTCATTTGGTAGCAAAAGGTTATTCCTAGGTGCCGAGAATTGATTTTGGTGATATTTTTTCTCTTGTTGCGAAGTTATCTTCTATTAGATTACTTTTATCTCTTGCTTTTTATTTTTATTTTTAGGTAGAACATATGGATGTGAAGAAGAAATTTCTTCACGAGGATCTAGAAGAAGATATCTACATGAAGCAACCTGAAGTTTTTGCAGTGAAGGGTAAGAAAGAACTAGTATGCAGGTTAAAAAAGTATTTGTATGGGTTAAAACAATCACCAAGGATGTGGTATCAAAATTTGATACATATGTATAGGGAATTGGCTTCACAAGAAGAAAAGTGGATCACTATGTGTATTTTAGCTTTATTTGCGACTGTGTTATTTATTTGGTCTTGTATGTGGATGGTATGTTGTAGATAGGAAATGAGAAAGAAATTATCTAGGATTTGAAGACCCAATTTTCCTCCAAATTCGACATGAAGGATCTTGGTGCTACAAAATATTTTTGGGCATGGAAATTTAACAATATCAAGAAAAGATGAATCTTTGGTTAAATGATAGGAAGTATGTCGACAAAATATTTCAGAGCTTTTATATGTAGGCTAATAAACCAGTGAAGGTTCATATTCATGTAGGTGTAAAGTTATTTGTTGAACAATGTCCTAAGACATAAGAAGAGGAAGAGGACATGCCCCGTGTTCCTTGTGCAAGTAGATTTGGTAGCCTGATGTATGCAATGCTACACTTCTTCCACTTCATGCGTCACATTATAGTTCTATGAGGGTTTAATGGGTGTGGAATTCTTTTTGGGAGGCATTTTAGAACCCAATATTGATATCAATGCTTCAATTTTCCCTTGGAATCACTTCAAACTGATTTTTCAAACAAAAGTTACGCAATTTTAAAAAAAAATTACAACTTTTTTCTTTCTTTTGAGGAGCTCGATATTGAAACTGATGTATCTCTGTGATTTTGGATTCCAAATATTTGAACTTTGGTCCTATAGTATCCCTCAGAGTCTTCTTTCCAATGCCACAAGTCTGACCTAATTTGGATTCTTTAAGTTAAGGTTATGCCCGATCTCCCACAATGACCTAATTATGGAATGGTTCAGTAGAGATAACTTGTACAATATACCACGTGTCACTGTTTCGACCTTGAGCTATGAAATTGATACAAAAAAAAATACATTTCATTCAATTTCTTCCACATTTTACAGAATTCGTGTTAGCAACCCATAAATTCCGAAGGCTGAAGACATAACTACAGGGGCAACATCAAACCGCTTTGGAATCCAGGTCCTGGCCTTCCTATATTCAAAGATGTCTCTCTCTGTTATATGAATATTTGTTTATAGGGACATTTTAGGCTAGCTATTAGTGCATAGAGGTTTGTTTGAAATTTTATGGTTGAGGCAACAAAAAGGGGCCATTGGGCTATGGAGTCAAACAGGTGAAAACAAATTCAAATGGATGAATAACTAATGTCACGTGCAACCAGGAAAGCTAGCAATGTCAATGGATATTTATAGCTTGTGCAATGGAAAGGAGGGGGATATTAAGCTTCAACGTGAATGCAGAGGAGACCATCTCTGAATTCTGCATTCAGGTCTCAGAGGAAAACATAAAGTATTGTTTCAAGACTAAGCAAGGTACCCCATGGTAAATCCTACACAAAAATTTCTATCCGCAGTAAAGAAAGAAAACAATATGTAAAACTAGAGATGAAATATTACAAGAAAATGAGAACTTCACCACAGATCATAACACAAGAATCTGGAAAAAACCATACTCATTCATTCATCCAAAAGAGAGTTCTTACAACCAGATGAGTCTATTACAATGGTTTTTTTTTCTTCCGGGGCCTCTTCATACCACTCATGCATGCAGTATTTATATAAAAACTTAAGTCGATTACTCTGTCTACTACAGTGATTACATTCAATCAGAAACTAGACAAGTAGAAACATGTTGGTGATGATAGGATAAGACTGACAAACGGTGGTTGTATTTTCTCTGATAGTCTGATATTGATTGTGAAATGATCATAATTCGTCTTGTCTGATGTCAAAGAGGCAATGACGGCTCTGACCTCTTGGTTCTATCTTTTCAAAGGCTTTGACATCTTGGCTCTACCTTGGTGTGGAATGGTTGCTAAGAAAAGTGTGTTGGCCATAATGATGGCCATTTTTTCTCTAACTACCTCTGTCTCTTGCTGCATTGGTGACTGTTGTAGGGAGTTTAACGGAAAATCCACTGTACATTTATTATTGACGCAAAACCTAGTTTAGGTTACCTTGAATCAAAATGTAGTGTCATTGTGGGATCTGGTTGGCCTAGTAAATCGACATGGATTGTTGGTTACAGGGGTCTGTAGGTGGACGTGGAGTAGCGATGGTGCGTGGAGCAGCAATCTGTTGGGAAGAATATCGGAGCAGAGGGAAACTGTTTCAGAGGGGTGTGAGGGTAGTGAGAGGTATTGGAGACGGGGGGTGAAAATTAGAAGAGGCGTGATACGTAGTGGGGATGGTCGTAAGGTATACTTCCCATTTCAGACTCCCCCCCCCACCGTGGTTAAATTTAAAATGCTGAGGGGGCCAAAAAGCTGTGTCGACCATCGAATCCGAAGATGAGGAGCGGAGATGGCGGTGAGGTGGAGGGTGGTTATGGTGGGCCAACCGCATCGCAAATCACAATCAGAATAGGATAAGATTTTCAATATGGTTAAACATTTAAAGTTGCGAAATGTGATAAGTTATATTTTGCAATATGCAATGAGGGTGGCAGTGGAATGGTGCAGGGAAAATTAAAATCTCTGTGATGTGATGAATATCGCACATCGGTGATCGCAAGATTTAAAGGTTGGCAGAAATGCGATAAGTTAAGTTCCCTGATCTACGAAATAGTATTTGTGATGCAATGAGAAACGGGGAAAGAGTGAAAGGTATGTAATGTTAATCGCACCCGAATCATAATAAAAACGCTTATAACATATTCAATGTGTATTAAGTGGTAAGTGAATGGGTCCCGCCATCATTGCAAATTGCATTTCGGAAGGTTTTGTAGGAGACAGAAATTGAAGGATTTTACGATTTTGTCGATGCGAAAAGCGATATGAGTGTGTGGTAATGAAATAAAATGGAATGGCTTTAGGAAGGTGAAATATAATGAATGTGAAGTAATGTATGCAGAGTGATATATATAAGTTTCAAAACTTAGGATAAGAGTTAAATAACCTAGGATAGATTAACATCCTAGGCAACCTATAACCCTTTGAATAATCTTCTCCTTTCGTAATTTCTTCCTTACGCTTTTTCAACAAAATTTTCATCCTTCTACTGAACTGAAAGGCAGGTTAATTCCTTTGAAGCTCTTAGGAGTCAAGATTTCCATTCTTTTTCTGAAAATAAATGACTGCCATGGAATATTATTTTCAGAATGAGAGATCTGAGAAATAATCAGTCACCTTGTGATACCGTGAAATACAAGAGTTAAACGGTGGCTCCAACTAGGGATGGGAACTCCTTCAGGAGGTGTCAAGAACACTGTAGACCAGTGGCCTAATCCTTTGGGCTAATCCCAAATCTACAACTTAATCTGCTACAAAACCTTTGTGTCTTACAATCTTCAAGCCGAAATCAACACTCTCTGAAAATTGAATTCTGGAATATTCTTGCACTGAAAACTAGAAAGCAATCTAAAACTAAATGCTAGAAGCTCAGAGTGCCGAGCTTATTTATACACCTACCTACCCTACCCTACTGAAATTACTACTGTTCTAAATAATAAAATAATGCCATTGTAGCTAGTCAAGTGGCAACATAAAAAATGGACAACTTGACTGTTTTTCAGAAAAATCAGAGGTATAACTTAATTATGTGTCCACATAATAAAAGGTAAAATATGAAATTGAAACTGCCAATGTATCTGATCTTTATAGAGAGTACATGTTTGAAAATTTGAGCGAAAATGATCCTCCATATAATATGCTATAGGATCGATAAAAGCATGATGTATGATATTAGCTTCTAGACCTTCCATGACTAGTTGATCAGTTGTATCCTCACTATTAAACCTTGAAACCACATCTTTAGCTTGGTACTTGCAAGCACAATAATCCTCAATGTGTAAGTCAAGAGGCAGTACAATTTCCTCTTGCTTAGGGGAAGGAAGGTTTTGCATGAATTATTTAGGGTCTTAGAAATTATATGACTGAATTTGATAATTCAAAAGTTTAATGCCCTTTTCACAGCGTTCAAAAACTACCTCCAGAAAACATGCTTTAACTTCAAGACCAAATTCTCTTGATTTCAAAATGAGAAAGACAGCCTCTAGAAAATATTCATCAAGCTGAAATTATGATAACTGATTCTTGAATGCATTTAAATCTTTACAAGATAAAAGGCTGCCAAAAACCTTGTCATATTGTTCAGTAGAAAATATGGTCAGTATGTTGTGGAGTCTCCATGAATGCTCAAAAGCTAGGTTCCTTGAATCATGGAGTTGTCAGGTGAATAATGCAGCCTTCTTGTGCCTGGTCACTATCCACCATCAGTAATCAAATCTGAACTTTGATGTACTTTCTTAGGAAGATAAATTTCACCCCCAGTATGGTCGCCATTATGTTAGCACCCCGTAAATTCTGAAGGCTGAAGACAGAACTATAGGGGCAATATCAAACCACTTTGGAATCAAGGTCCTAGCCTTCCTAGATTCAGAGAGGGCTCTCTTTGTTAGATGTAGCTTTTTTTATAGGGAAATTTTAGGCTAGCTATTAATGCATAGAGGTTTGTTTGAAATTTTATGGTTGAGGTAGTAGAAAGGGGCCATTGGGATATGGAATCAAATAGGTGCAAACAAATTCAAATGGATGAATAATTGATGTTAGGTGCAACCAGGAAAGATAGCCATGTCAATGGAACTTTAAAGCTTATGAAACGGAAAGGAGGGGGAGATTAAGGTTCAACATGAATGCAAAGCATACCGTCTCTGAATTTTGTATTCAGGTCTCAGAGGAAAACATAAAGTATTGTTTCAAGGCAAAACAGGGTACCCCATGGTAAATCCTACACAAAAATTTATATCCGCAGTAAAGAAAGAAAACAATATGTAAAACTAGAGATGACAGATTACAAGAAAAGAAGCACTTCACCACAAATCATAACACAAGAATCAAGAAAACAACATACTCATTCATTCATCGAAAAGAGAGTGTTTACAACCAGATGAGTCTATTACAATGGTTTTTTTTCCTTCCGGGGCCTCTTCATACTGCTCATGCATGCAGTATTTATATAAAAACTTAAGTTGGTTACTCTGTCTACTGCAGTGATTTCATATCAAGCAGAAACTGGACAACTGGAAACATGCAGGCAGTGATAGGATAAGACATACAAGTGGTGGTTTTATTTACTCTGATAGTCTGATAGTGATTGTGAAATTATCATAATTCGAATTGTCTAATGTTGAATAGGAAATTACAGCTCTGACATCTTGGCTCTATCTTTTCAAAGGCTCTGAAATACTGGCTCTACCTTGGTGCGAAACGGTTGCTAAGAAAAGTGTGCTAGCTGTAATGATGGCCATTCTATCTCTAACTGCCTCTATCTCTAGCTGTGTTGGTGACTGATATAGGGAGTTTAACGGAAAAAGCATTGACTATTTGTAACTAATGCAAAACCCAGTTTAAGTTACCTAGCATTAGACTTCAGTGTCCTCGTGGGATCTGGTTGGCCTGGTAATCTGACGTGGAGCGGTGGTGACAGGGGTCTGTAGGTGGACGTGGAGAAACGATGGCATGTGGAGGAGCGGTCTGTTGGGAACAATATCAGAGTGGAGGGAAATCGTTTCGGAGGGGGGTGAGGGATGTGAGCAGTATTGGAGAGGTGGGGTGTGAACTAGCATAGGCGTGACACGTAGCAGGAATGGTGGTAAGGTATACTGTCCATTTCGAACCCCCCCCCCTCCCCATGGTTAAAGTTCAAAGGATGAGGGGGGCTGAAAAGTTGTTTCGACTGTCAGATGCAGAGATGAGGAGCGGAGATGGTAGTAAGGTGGATATATCGAGACCAGATAAGTTTTCCAATATGGTTTAACATTTAAAGTTGCGAAATGCGATAAGTTATGTTTTGCGATATGCGATGAGGGTGGTAACAGAATGGTGTGGGGAAAATTAAAATATGTGCGATGTGATGAATATCACACATCGGCGATCGCAAGGTTTAAAGGTTGGTAGAAAAGAAATAAGTTAAGTTCCTCGATCTGCGAAATAGTATTTGTGATGCGATGCGAAATTAGGAAAGGGTGAAATGTAAGTAATGTTAATCGCTCCTGAATAATAATAACAGGGTTTATAATGTATTTGAGGCATATGAAGTGGTAAGTGAATGGGTCCCACCATCATCGCAAATCGCATTTCAGAAGGTTTTGTATGAGATGGCAATTGAAGGATTTTACGATTTTTCCGATGCGAAAAGTGATATGAGTGTATGGTAATGTAATATTCCAAAATGGAAAAGACAGGAATATAGAAAAAACTACTGGAAATAGCAGTGATAAATCAACACATAAAATTTAAGCAGATCATATAGCCATCATATTGATATTATAGAAGCAAAAGGGTGTACAAGATCTTGAGGAAGAAGTCACTCAAGTTAGGGAAAACAAGCCTCAAGAGAAGAAGTACATGAAATATGAAGAATACTGTTACAAAATAATGCCCAAGGCCAAGACAACACAATTTTAGTGGATATAACTATTGTTGGAATATTTCAATACATATATATTTTTTTATATAGCTCAAATGGTGCTAGGGATAGAGATCCATGCTCCCAAGCACTTTTCCAAGACAACCCAGAAAGGGTTTTCGGAAATACCCAAAAATGCAAAATGTTGGAATGCAGCCCTAGGGTTGAATTGCAGCTGCAACTGAATACTGGAAGGATGTGGCTGAAACTAATATGAATGTATATATATCCTCCAATAGATCTTCCAAGTGAAAGGTTGATCCCAACACTGAAAATCTAACCCTCCAAATCACACACTGAAACCTCCACTGCAAATACTCACTGAAATAACACAGTTTGAGAGTGCAACTACATTGTAGGAGGTGGGAATAATTTGGCCTGGTTCCAAAGTATGGAAATAAGCTCCAGGGCCTTCCTTATTGGCATCCCAATGGAAAGGATGCCTCTCCATTAAAAAAAAAACACTGAAAGGGACCCTAACAATCCTCTACTGCAACACCCTGCAACATAACACAACTCTGAATAGAAACTGCATTATAGCTAAAGACTAAAGCTTGGCTTGATGCCAGAATATGGACTATAAAGCTCAATAATATCTCCTGAGTAGGCATTCGAATTCCCCCGAGGATGAGTGTGGGATTCTCTCTCGGGAACACCCTTCTACTAAACAGTATAGCAGACCCTTCTAAATAACAAAAGCATGCATAGAAATGTCACATGACAAATCTAGATCTAAAAACTCAATATCAATAATCATCTAACATGCCTATATGTCTGGCTTTCCCTTCCTTATATGCATTGTGAGCCTTCTCACCTTGGGTCCCACTCATTAAATCCATTAATCTCATGGAGACTATCTCCCATTAACACTGTGTTGTCTCCCATTAATGATCCACTCTCTCCATACCAGCATTGTTGATTTGGTCAAGGCTGACCCATTCCACATGATTTAGCCCCTATTCACATATGGAGTTTCTTTATCCAGCTATCAAGATGATCCCTTTTCACATTAAGAGGGATTTTATTCTTACTAAAGATATTTATCAGCCTCCCTACCCACTTATTCAACTATCTAGATGATAAAAGCAAAAATTAATATTCCAATTAGTTGAATGCTAATTTGAGAATATTACAGTCCTCCCCTCCCAAATGTTTCTTGTCCTCAAGCAACTACAAGGATAGAATTGAATAACCTCCTCCCCTCCTCCTATAGAATCCTCATGTGATAAGCTTCTCCAATGAACAATATGCTTTCTCATCAATATGTCTTCAAGTTTCTCCTCCCAAGTGTATAAGCTAGCCTTTGGTGATAAATCCAAATGGATCTCATCATGAAGTAGTGAGATATCCATGGAGGCAACCATATTATGTCTAGAAGCCTTCTTCATGCATGGAATATGAAATATATTGGAACCATCATTCCCATGTGAAGCTCCCATCCCCAAGCTATCATCCACACAAAATGAGTCACCCTCCAAAATGGTAACTCATGGAAAAACTCCTCCACCTTTGGCTCCTACAATGTAGGTGGGCTGCATATCTAAACTTGATAGACAAAATTGTCTATCCCACGTTATCTATCTATCCACTTATGATAAGTGTAGAGTGGTTGTTGATTTTGGGCTGCAATAATGTTGCCTTCAAGAGGCAAGAAGGAAACTAGATCCTCAAAGATCCTCTCTCTAGTGTCATGAATCATACTTTCCCAAACCATCCCATATCTAATGAATAGGACATCATCACAATATGGCATCCAAGTGAGAAATATACTAAAGGTTTCATGTAGTGCTAGAAGGTACCAACAGTTTCCCAAGTTTTAGAACATAATATGGCAAGTTGTCTCCCAACAATTCACTAGTTGTGCATGTCATCTCATCTACTAGTAAATAGTAAATGGCATTATGTATAAAATGAGCATACAACGAATAGAACAACACTTTCCCAAAGCCATAGAGAAAATTTCTATCTCCATCATAAATGTTGGACTTAGAAAGACCATGAAGGCCAAATATAAACTTGCCCTCTTCTGGAGCAATGCACTCTATATAAATGGCAAGAGAATGAAAATACTTTGTTAGATGATCAATAAGTACAAAAATACAATTGTTACCATACACTGTGGGTAGGCTGAAAATGAGGCCCATGGATGAGCCCTCCCATGAGAATCTCCTCATAGTGGTCTGAAATGTGAAGGGATGCATACTCCCCTTGGAACACTCCATCAATACATACATACTCCCAAGTGACAGCGTTTTTGGCCTTTCTGATAAGGCTCCTGTCATCTCATAACTCCTCTCTTTGACATGCCCAATGCCAAAGTCACATACCATTATGCTACTACATGTGGGATACTCCTTCCTATATGGAAGTACCTCCTAATCCTCTAAAGCTAAAGAGTAGCCTCTTTGCACCATGATTGTGCTATCCTCTACTCCTGAATCACCATGCCAAGTATGGGAGAAAACCAGCCCATACTCTCCCAAGAGTAACCAAAGAAACAATAGCCTTTGCTGCCTCCTCATCTCATCATCATATAAGTCATAAAATAAAATCATGATAGTTTACTTGTAGAATGCCCCATACAGCCAAATATTATGTTGCCATGAAATGCATCAAAGCATAACATACCCTTTGAAAAAGGATATTTCATATGATGGCCAAACTCTTTCAATAGTAGCCAACGCAGCCATGCCTCCTACTGCCCTGTGTCATAGATATACAAGTGGCTCACCAACCCCTTGCTCACCATCCACACCCATTCATCCAAATGTGGGTGTCTCCTTCCATGCTCCAAATTGGTATCCCTCCAATGGAGAATACCATCCTCCCAAATCATATCACTATCTCTGCATTTCATGGGATGTTGAAATGCAACCTCTTGGATATATCCATATGAGGACCACTCATCAATGACCATGTTGAACCCATATGGATCCAAGTATGCTGAAGGTAAATACTTATCATTGACATGTGAAGTGCTCATCAATAAGGATCCATCACAGTAATGGTTAGATAAGATGTCTCTCATCAACCATATGCCTATCCCCTACTACACATATAGAATGGTCATTGGAATGCTCCAATAATGGTTGGGCCCCCAACTCATCACTACTGCTCAATGACATCGATGATGATATCCATGATGGTGCATTTTTTGTCTCATGATCATGCACAATGTTGCACATACAGTTCTACATTGGATTGATTAGGAAAATACTCATCATATCCTCCAAAATTATACACTTCAACACAAAGTGTTCTCTGTATCTCATCAATGAGTAACCAGGATGACTATACATCTCCTCCTTGAACTTTTTAAGCTTCCTCTGCATAGTGATAGTATGTTGCTCCAAATCAACAGTGTGCTTTGACACTAGGTCATGCATTTGACCAAATGGCATTTTCCCACAACTCTCCATATGATGTACTGAAATAATAGGAAGTGGAAATGTTTGCATACCTTGGTTAAGCTAATCTTTGGGAACATCTTGTACTTCTACAAGGGTTCTTTCTTTCGGTGTGATGAATTCTCCGACTACTGGTGATGATGGCTCCTCCTCTACTAAAGCACCAGCGGTGGTATAATTCTCCTCCTCCTCATGCATCTCCTTAATAATGCATGGGACTCTAAATGTCAAGAGATCAAGACCACTTTTCAATGATGCAAGTGTTCCTTCTCTTGATGCAAGTACTCTTGTAGCAAGTGGTGGTGGAAGTTTCTCTTCCTCTGGAATAATAAGATGGACATATTCCCTTGGCTTCTCCAGTTTCTTCTTATCAAAATTTTTGATCAACCTTTGATTAAAATCTGCATATGCAGTTACTTTTGCACGTCTCAAATGGCTGAACCAACAAATGTTTGCTTCACCCTCAAGGTGTAGAGCTGCAATATCAACAACTTCTCTTTCTACTACTGGATGTATCAGGAAGAATGCATCTAACATTCTTCTCTAAGCCCTTGTTGTGCATGTGGATGACCCATCAATTGTAGAAAATAGAAATCTATTATGTTTTCTCCTACTATTTCTACAAGGTCTCCTCTCTTCTTTGACCTGAATGAACTATGGGAGAGTTAGATTCTCCTTGAAAGCCCTTGATTGAGACTTGTACTGTGCAAGAGAATCACTTAGAATCTCATGATCTAAGTTTCATCCATCTCCATGTCTTTCACCTTCCTCTTCAAAGAAAGTAGACATATTAGATATCTTTGGAGCTCTATGCAATATTGGTTTTCTCTACTACTAATAGGAAGTGCATGGACCATCCTCATCTTGAAATCTTCTTGAGGCCTCATTGCATCTCTCCTCTCTCATCTGCTTTACCTCCTTGGAGATTTTCTTCATAGATCTAAAAAGATATGAGGCAAAGCTCATTATTTCCATCATCATAGATCTCTCTTCTTCTTCTTCTTCTTCTTCTTCTTCTTCTTACTCTTTTGTTAGCATATTAGCTAAAAATCACAGGCTAAGCCAAGATTACACTCTGATACCACTGTAATATTCCAAAATGGAAAAGACAGGAATATAGAACAAAATACTGGAAATAGCAGTGATAAATCAACACATAAAATTTAAGCATATCATATAGCCATCATATTTATATTATAGCAGCAAAATGGTGTACAAGATCTTGAGGAAAAAGTCACTCAAGTTAGGCAAAACAAGCCTCAATAGAAAAAGTACATGAAATATGAACAATACTGCTACAAAATAATGCCCAAGGCCAAGACAATGTAATTTTAGAGGATATAACTGTTTTTGGAATATGTAAATACATGGATCTTCTTTTATATAGCTCAAATGGTGCTAGGGATAGAGAACCATGCTCCTAAGAACTTTTCCAAGAAAACCCAAAAAGGGTTTCCGGAAATACCCAAAAATGTAAAATGTTGGAATGCAGCCCTAGGGATAAATTGCAACTACAACTGAATACTAGAAGGATGTGGTTGAAACTGATATGAATGTATATATCTCCTCGAATATATCTTCCAAGTGAAAGGCCGATCCCAAAACTAAAGATCTAACCCTCCAAATCACACACTGAAACCTCCACTGCAAATATTCACTGAAATAACATAGTTTGAGAGTGAAACTGTGTTGTAGGAAGTGGGAATAAGTTAGCCTAGTGCCAAAGTATGGAATTAATCTCCATGGCCTTCCTTTTTGTCCTCCTAATGGAAAGGATGCCTCTCCACTGAAAAAAAAAACACTAAAAGTGACCCTAACAATCCTCCACTGCAACACCCTGTAACACAACACAACTCTGAATAGAAACTGCATTATAGATGAAGACTGAAACTTGGCCTGATGCTAGAATGTGGAATATACAGCTCAATAATATCTCCTAAGTAGGCACTCAAAGTCCCCTGAGGATGAGTGTGGGATTCCCGCTCAAGAACACCCTTATACTAAACAGTACATCAAACCCTTCTAAACAACAAAAGCATGCATAGAAATGTCACTTGACAAATCTAGATCTAAAAAGATCAATATCAATAAACTTCTAACATGCCTTCTATGGCTGCCTTGCCCTTCTTTATATGCATTGTGAGACTTCTCACCTTGGGTCCCACTCATTAAAGCCACTACTCTAATGGAGACTATCTCCCATTAACATTGTGTTGTATCCCATTAATGATCCACTCTCTCCATACCAGTGTTGTTGATTTGGTCAAGGTTGACCCATTCCACATGATTTAGCCCCTATTCACACATGGAGGTGCTTTATCCAACTATCAAGATGATCCCTTTTCACATTAAGAGGGATTTTATTCCTATTAAATATTTTTATGGGAATCCCTACCCACTTTTTTTTTCCACAGAAAAAAATCGAACTTTCTATTAATAATAGATAGTCACAAAGCATATGCATAGCATTTCAGGTTAGCTCTGTTTCTCCCTTTTTTTCCAAAAAGAGAAAAAGTGGACTCAACTGCCTTTGTTTACCTACTGATAAACCATAAGCAGCCTGTGCTCAAGAAAAAAACCAGAAAAGACAACACTTTCTCTCGGCGAACATCTCCCGGATAATAACCAAAACAGAGATAGGAAAGATAGGGAATAAGTGCCATACAAAAGCAAAAGCTTCCAAGCTCAAACAAAGAAAGGCCGACAGTAAAGACTATCCCGGCCCTGTCAAAGTTTTTAAGACAATTAACATGGGTCCCAGAACCTCCTTACATAAGGAAAACAGTTCTGGGAGACCAAAAGTTTAGGAGAAATAGTAAGAGTTTTTAACAGTACAAAAAGAAGAACCATAGCATACTAAATATAAACATGGAAAATAAACAGTTTTTAAGGCATTCAACCAAAAACCGGTTGTTCCATAGCGTGAAAAACCCCACTGTCCAACTCTGTTACTGACCAGGTCCCCAGAATCTGTTGAGAACATTCTTTAGATAATATGTCTGCATCCTGGTTCCTTTCCCTGTAAATGTGGTAAACAGTGATCTCAGTGAAAAAACACTTTATCTGATAAATCTCTTTAAGAAAAGGTAGAAAAATGTAGTTCCTGCACTATTGAGTTGTATTGAACAAGTTCACGATATTTTTTGAGTCACCAAAAATCTGAATCATCCTCATTTGCCTTGAGATCAGCCAGCAAAGTAGAGAGTGTAAAGCTTTGAGTTCAGTAAAGTTGTTCGTCCCTTGCCCCAGTCCCACTGAAGCCTGAAGAGATTTACTTGTGGATAAATGAATGACCAGGCCCGCTCCACACCGCCCATTGATATCCGAAGCACCATCAAAGAAGGCCCACAGAACAGAATCCCTGATGACATCAGGTTGGATGTTGCGAGGAGGGCCCGCACCAGAAGGAGGGGGAATACTGTCAAAGATGGTTTCACCTTTCGCAGCCAGTCTTCCTATTGGAAAGCACTAATCTTGAAATATTTCCCGGTTCCTAGCGATCCAAATGCCCCAAGCAATAAAAAGGGGAACTGTTCTAACTTTATTATTAGGAGCCTCCTGCCACCAATGAGACCAAGCCTATTGTAAATCATCTCAATCCCATCTGAGAGGAATTTTAAGCAGCCTAAGGGATTTAGCCCAAAGGCTGGCACTAAAAGGGCATTGCAGAAAGATGTGAGGAGATGTTTCCTCCCCTGACTTGCATAGGGAACACCAGCCAGGTCTGATTTTTCCTTTTCTTTGAAGAAAGTCCCAGGTTGGCACTTTATTCTGCAGGAGGCACCAGAAAAAGAGTCTGGTCTTAGCCGGGCTTTTCAGCTTCCAAATCAGTTTGCACCACCAGGCCGGAGCCTCCCACCCCTGCTGAGACATCATCCATTTATAGCCCATCTTTGGAGAGTAAGTCCCTGTCTGTGCGTGGACCCACCGAAGTTCATCCTTGGAGTCCGAGATTCTCACTGAGGAATTTTGCAACTCTGCAACATAAAGTCTCCAATCTTCCATCCATCGTTCTTCAAGATGAAGATCGGTTCCAGAGAGCCATCCCTGTCTAAGGAGGGAGGAAGACTGCCAATCAGCAACCTGGCATAGATGGAGAAAACCTCTATCGCTTAGGAAGGATACCAGGTCCTGAGGGAGAGTAAAATCGGCTAAGCATCCTACCCAGGGGTCACGACCTAGACGTACCTGAGCCCCATCTCCCACATTCCATGTTAAACCTTGTTCGATGATTTTTACAAAAGAAACCACCTCTTTCCAGACAACTGATGCATTTTTTGAGGATTTGATGGGAGAGCGAATCCATTCAAGAACTGATCCCTGTATGAGATATTTCCTTTTGATGACAGAGGACAATAGCGATTCTATCGTCAGAAGCCTCCAGGCTATTTTTGCTGCAAGAGATTTTCAAAAGGATACCAAATTCTTAATACCCCATCCGCCCCATTCCTTTAGTCTTCTGATTTTGTCCCATGCTACCCACGAGGTAACATGATCCGCTTTGGAACCAGCCCATAAGAACCTACTGCACAGCTTGTCAATCGAAACAAGGATACTTTTGGGTACCCAAGAGAGGCTAGCCCAATACACCGGAATAGCCATTAAGACTGACTTGATAAGCACCAGCCTTCCAGCCCTTGAGAGCCATTTATGACTCCAATGATTAAGATGTTTTTCAATTTTAGCTAGGAGCCATTTCCAGTCCTGAATTCGATAAGTATCAGGCTTAAGGTGGAAGCCCAAATATTTAAAATCATCCTGGAGGGATTTGACTTCAAAAGGCAGCATAGATGCAACTCCACCCACTTCTCCAATGGACAGTCCTGATGTAGAAAGAGTCGACTTCTGCTCATTGATTTGGAGGCCGGTGGCCTTCAGAAAAAGGTCCAAAATACATTTAAGGGAACGACAGTCCTCCAGGCTCCCATTACTAAACAAAAGGATGTTATCCACAAAGAGCAAGGGAGTGATCCAGATATTTAAAGCAACTGCAATACCTTTGAGTTGACCAAGCCTCTTGGCTTTGTGTATCATTAAGCTAATTCCTTCCGCAGCCAGGAGGAAAAGAAGAGGCGAAAGAGGGCACCCTTGTCTAAGGCCTCTTTCTGGATTGAAGAACGAGGTAGTAGCTCCATTGATCAAAATATCAATAGATGACGTGGTGACACAACTCATGACCCATCTGACAAAATCAAATCTAAACTCGAGGTGAGTTAGCAGGAGGCGCAAGTACATCCAACTAATTATGTCATAGGATTTAGATAGGTCTAATTTGATAATTGCCCCTTTCTTACCACTTCTCTTAAGACTATGAAGAGTTTCTTGTGCTACTCCCATGGCTTCATGAATCTGTCTTCCATCCAGAAAGCCAAATTGTTCAGGGGAGATGTGGCGGGATAAAAAAGGCTTAATTCTTGAGGCTATGACTTTAGCTATGATTTTGTAGACACAGGTGCAGATCGAAATGGGTCGAAAGGCTGCAAAGGAATCAGGATGATCAGATTTAGGAATCAGGGTTAGAAAGGTGGCATTAAAAGGCTGAAAGATGGAGCCGGAGTTCCTAGACTCTTCCACCATTGCAACGATTTCATCCCCCAAAAATTCAAAAAAGTGTTGGAAAAATTCCACAGTCCAACCATCGGGGCCAGGACTCTTGTATTTCTACATAGCTTTGAGAATATATTCCACTTCCTGCTTGGATACAGGCTCCATGATTGCCTCATTACCTTCATCATCTATATAACTGGGGAAATATTGCGCAACTCTGATTACCTCAGCAATTGAGACCTTAGTCGGAGCTTTGAATAGAGATTTAAAGTGTTTTATGCCCAGGGATGCCAAATCATCAAAGGATTTAGCCGTCTCTCCATTTTCTTTTGGAAGTTCCCAAATGGTATTAGTATTTTTCTGACATTTTGCAAAGTTCTGGAAGAATTTATTATTTTCATCACCTGTTAGCAACCATATTTCTCGACTTTTCAACCGCCAGCTTTCTTCCCTGATTTGGAGGATTTTCCTCCGAGATGCCTCCAGCTCCTTGATAATGGATTTGGACTCATCAGAGGTATAGCCTCCTCTGTCAGGAGCTTCCAACCTTTCCAGCTCCCTATTGATCAATTTGAGTTCCTCCTCCTCCTGAATTTTCTTCTGGAGGGCCCAATGCTTGGAAGCATCTTTCAAAGTCTTAAGGCTATTCATGAATAAAGAGCTTCTGGAGGCTTCAGAGCAAAAGGTGTCTTTTACCCAAGTAGAATGGAACAACGTATTGTAAGATTCATCCTTCAGCCATGCAGAGTTAAATTTAAAAGGGATGCCTGGTTTGTTGCCATCACCTTTCAAGTCTAGAAGAATTGGGAAGTGATCTGAGATACCCCCCTCCCCAACCCAGTGTCTGTAGGCCTGAAGCTTTTCCGCGAAGTCTTCCCCCAGCAGGAATCGATCCAACTTTTTTCCCACCCAATCTGGCCCAACTCTTCAATTTCTCCAAGTAGGGCGCATTTTAAGAAGGGGAACATCCACAAGGTGGGCAATAGCCAAGCTGTTTCGAAAAAAATCCGTGAGGGAGTCCAGCCTGGCAGAGTCTCCCCATGATTCAGGTTCCCCCAAGGAGAAATTAAGGTCTCCTCCGATGAGTAAGTTGGGGTAGGAAAACCAGGAAGATCTGAAGAAGGAAGTCCAGAAGCGTTCTCTTTCCACACAGGGGCCATAGATATTTAAAGAGAGAAAGGTGAGGTTCAGATCAGACGAGTAGAGTTCCAAGGCCAGGCAGTTCTCCGAACCCCAAGAAGAGAGTTCTCTCAGCTTTTTAGGATTATAACCAGAAACCACTCCACCAGATCTACCCACCGCATCAAGAGCGTGAAAGTGCCACCCTGGCAACATTTTTAAGATAAAATTAGTCACCTCGTCCCTTTTACCCAGAGTTTCCTGCAGCAAGATAACATCCGGGTTTTGTGACCGCACAAGTTCTCGAAAGGCTAGCCTTTTCGACTGGCTAGCTAAGCCTCTATAGTTGAAGGAGAGGAGGATCATTGGATACCTTCAGGGGTTGGCCGCTCTGCTCTAAGCACCCTGGGAATAGACAGTTTCTTTCCTTCAGCTATATCAACTACTGCTTTCAGTTGGGCTTTGGAGAGATTTGACTTTCTTCCTCTCAACTTTCTAGGACCAAAGGCCACAGGGTCCGAAGCAAGCCCTCTAATAGCCACCCCTTTCCCCTTACAGATAGCCAAAGGTCTGAGGTTATAAGGCGAAAGATCAGGGACGGAGGCCTAAGGCATTAGGGAGACAGGGCTACTGACAACAGGGGGTGGGTCAGAAGCAGGGGGATCCGGGATAGAAAAGATCACACTGTCAAGCGAGGAGTTTGAAATGTTTAAAGTAGATAAATCATTAAGGATTTTCCTAGAGGGACTAGGCTCATCAAATTCAGACAACGAAAAGCAGAAAGAGGGGCACAAAGCAGGAGAAGAGCACATACCCGCCTGAGATGCCCCAACATGATCCGAGACTGGGATGGAGGCCTTGGGCGTCGTCAGATCAGCTAGAGGAGGCGGGAGAGGGACGACTTCCTCAACAGAAATCCACGGCTGAACTTCCTCTATGACGGGAGTCATCTTTGGCTCAGCAGAGAAAGGAACCTCTACCAGAACGTCACCCTCCACACCTTGAGCAAGAAACCCCCCTTTCTTATCAAAATTCTTCTGTCTCCACCTACGCCTATGACCCAAGGGGCATTCCTTCGCCAAATTCCCATATTTATGGCATCGGTTGCATCGAAAAGGGAGATTCTCGTAATCGAGGGTCTGCAAGAAGACCATATCTCTATATTGCAGAGTCATTGCATCTACCAGACCCTCCCTTGGATTTAAGCTGACAAGGATACGAGCCACACTCTAATCTCTGGATTGTATATATGATTTATCTGCTTCCAAAAAAGTGCCTAGCGTGTTACCAATGGAAATAAACACTAAATCTGTCCAGAACTACATGGGAAGGCCTGGAAGTTTAACCCACACCGGGGACTCCGCCATTTTTTCCTTCTGAGCATCGAAAAGAGGAGTCCATCGACGAAAAAGGATTAGTCTCTTACCAAAAAACCAATTTTTTCCAATCACCCAGTCCACATGTTCCTTGCTGACGAACTTAATACTGAACCAGCCCCTTGCCAAGATTTTTATCTCTGAGGGCTGACCTGGGGCTTCCTTCCATTCCTGAAGGACCCAATCAGCAATATAGTCTGCCGAGTACTTCTGACCTCGAACTCTTCCCACCAGGATGGTTTCAGACGCCTCCATGGCTTGTTCAATACTTATGTCAACTCCCAGAAGACAGTTAGGTCTGACCTCTCTCTTCTTGATAGCTTTCACCTTTTTTCGTTTTCTGCCCACTTCTTCCTTAAGCCCTTCCCTCTCACCAGAATCTTTGATTATGGGCGCATCCGTCCCGGCAGACACAGACAACCCTGGCCGTCCTCCTTCAGATGCCTTTGGAGGGTTGGCAATCTCCCTTTCTTCCTGAGAAACGCTAGACCCTTTAACAACCCCTTTGCTTGGGAGGAAACCTTGAATATCAGAAGCCCCTGACCTCGAAGGTCTGGCTACGGCCTCGTTCGAAGAAACTCTAGACTGGTTGGGACCTAGGTAACCCACAAGGGGCACGCCCTGGGCCAACCCTCCCCCACCTTGAGATACCAAGCCACGAGCCATACCAGGCACACAGACTCCTCCGGGTGGAAGACCTTGACCCAACATAAGATCGCACAACCCCACCACATAATCCTTTAAAATCTCCTCATGAGGGTTACAACCAAAAGACGAGCCTTCTCCCTGTGATCTATAGCCTTCAACACCTTGAAACCCAGCACTGCCAATTAAATCAGTAAGACCTCCAGTAAAAGCATGGTGAAACAAATTACCTTGAAGACCAGCCGAAGTAGGAGGATAGGGAGAAAATGTCGCCGCTTTTTTGTTGTCTCCAGCCACGGAAGGGTTCTCTCGGACTAGTTCAGACGGGACCCCTGCCTTCCAACCACCATTGCGAATGCTTTGCAGGGTTTCTTCTAGCAGGTCGCCCCCACTCGAGAGACCTCCCAAACCCACTTCATTGCTGAGTACTTGCAGATCATTGTTACTTGGAAAATACAGATCGAGTTTCTTCTCAGAGATCTCATGCCCCCAGCAGGTAAGGAGGTCTTCCGGAGCGGGCTATAAATCCACAGATTTTTTGTCAAACCCCATCATTTTCACCGACAGCAAATCTAAAACCGACACCGAGAAAGCCCGAAAACTACTCCCAAACGGAAACCCTAGCTGCTAAACACCGTCGAGGATACCAGAAACGATTAAGAAAAAATGACTCCATTATTTTTCGCTGAAACGCTAAAACCCGTACGCTTGGCCACGTACTGGATTCTTTGATAGAAGTGCCAAGGATACCGGGAGTGAAAGCCATAGCAGATGGAGGAAGACCCTTGTCACATCGATCAGACCTCGTACAGAGCTGGAGGGGTCGGGGCCGAGGCCTACGAACCTTAGGTTTTCCTCAATCATCTCCCCCACATCAAAAAAAATATCATTTCATGAGATGGTTGTTCTCGGAATCCCTACCCACTTATTCAAATATCTAAATGATAAAAGAAAAAATTAATAATCCAATTAGCTGCATGCTAATTTGGGAATATTACAAGTAATTAAATAAAAGGGAATGGCTTTAGGAAGGTGAAATATAATGAATGCAGAGTAATGTATGCGGATTGATATATATAAGTTTTAAAACTTAGGATAAGAGTTAAATAACCTAGGATATATTAACATCCTACTCAACCTATAACCCTTTGAATAACCTTCTCCTTTGTTAATTTCTTCCTTAATCTTTTTCAACAACATTTTCCTCCTTCTACTAAATTGAAAGGCAGATTGATTCCTTTGAAGCCCTTTGCAGTCAAGATTTCCCTTATTTTTTTGAAAATAAATGAAATCCTTGAATATTATTTTCAGAATGAGAGATCTAAGAAATAATCAGTCACCTTGTGATACTGTGAAATACAGGAGTTTAAAAATTCCAATCTAATTCTTAAAACGAAAGTTATGACGATTTTCCTTGATACGCCTATTTGAGATGAAATTCTAGAGCCTACAAAAAGCCTAACTTCCTCAGATCATATCTCCAAAAATATAGAGAACCAATATCTAAAACTTTTACACGAGGTTCATCAAGATTTCGGCTCCATAAGGTTAAAATTTCAGAATGTGAATCCTCGTAGAAAAAACGTTATAGCGAAAATTCCAAGATGGACCATTTGAAAAAGTGAAACCCTAGAATCCCAAGCTTTGATACAAAATGTTATGAAACCAACTCACAAAATAGAAGAAAAGATAGATAAACGACTTAGAAAACAACATCTTCGAGTCGGAAATCTCCTTTATATTACATAAATGAACAATTCTGGGATGCTACAAATGACAAAATCTCCTTTCTATATATAGGAGTCCAAGGGATCACAATATAATCCTAGCCGACATAACAATAACACTGTAAGGGCACAAAAATAACAATAGTGGGCTTCTATGTGACACAATAATAAAAATATGGGGGCTACATGGGCACAACAATAACAATAAGGGGTTTACACTAACAATAACAATAAGGGGATACACTAGTATTATAGGGGCCTAGCATAGTGGGAGTACTGAGAGGGTTTACATTGAAATGAGGGAAGGAGCATTGGACAAAAATGAAGTGGTTTTTCAGGTATTTGTGTGGCACTAGTGATTATGGTTTGTGCTACTAAGGAAGACCAAGATTAGACAGAGTTTTGGACATTCATGGCTTTGTTGATGCAAACTAGGCTGGATATCTTGATCAAAGAAGATCTACAAGTGGGTATGTGTTTAACCTATTTGGAGGAGCAATCAAGTTGGATGAGTAAGAGGCAATATATTGTGGAACTTTCAACTGCAAAGGGTGAATACATGGCAACCACTCATGTAAGTAAGGAAGCAATTTGGTTGCAAAGATTGTGTTAATGTATGGGGTTGGTAAAATGAGCTATAAGGATATACTGTGACAACCAAAGTGCATTTTTATTAGAAAATAACCCTATTTACCATTCAAATACAAAGCATGTTTATGTTCAATATCAATTTATGAGGGATATTATTGAGGAAAAAAAGGTGTTTCTTGTAAAGGTGGACACTTTGAAGAATGTTGCAAATACATTAATGAAGTTTTTAAGCACTTAGAAGTTTTCTTGGTGTAGAGAAATAACAGGTATTCCAGGGCTAGACCAATGGCTAAGCTCTCTTGTGATCCCCTGTGTGGAAAGAAAAAAATAATTGGGATAATGTTAGGTATGTTTTATATTCTTTCCACAACTAGCTTGAAGTGTTGTACTTTACGTTGGATGTAGCAGGGGGGTCACAGGGGGGACTGCCCCCTGCCTGGGGTCCAAGGCAACCCCTGAGATTATTTTTTTATGCAAACCCAATAATAGTTGGACAGACCCAAGGATGGGGTGTGGACCCAAAGATTGTGGGGGGACCTACCCATGGTTTTGTGCATTGGTTTTGCACATGGTTTTGGGCATAATGGTTTTTTTCCATGGTATTTTGTAGATCCGGTCAAGGGAACTATGATTATGTTCTAATCCAAGGTTAATGGATTGAGGTTTATGAATACTTCGACATGTATATGTATATGTATATGTATATGTATATGTATATGTATATCTATATCTATATCTATATACATATACACATACATATACATATACATATACATATACATATACACATACATATACATACACATACACATACACATGCATATATACACATATATTGTAACATTGAAAGAAATATAATGAAAAATCAATATGATAGTCCTAGTTTTGGGATCCACGGGAAAATTTTGTGTATATTTGTTTTACGTTCTCCTTGTTGTTTATTTTTATATTTTAAGAATTCTTTTTGCAGGTAATTTTTTTACAAGTTTAAAGCCTACATTCAATATCCCAATATGAGAGAACTTGGTCATGCTATGTTGTAGCGTTAAGGTGCATAGGTACTAACCCATCGAAATTTGGATTGAAGGGATCTGTAAGATTTCAAAGAGAAGTAAACAATTGCATAGCACATGGTTGTATGTACAAGCATCAAATTTGGAAATTGATGTTTTTATGATGTTTGAATGTTTAAATCAATAAAAATTGTATTATTCTAATTCATCCCTGCTCCTTATCGGTATAGTTGTGAATCCAAGAGAAACCTATTATAAGCAGAGACCCAATTAAAATAAAAACACTTTATAAAACATTACATAGTCTTCTACCTCTATAAATAACTTCTTAGTTAAAATAATTGTCTACTTGTGGCCTCATAATTAATGGGTGTCAACACCCAGTTGGATATTTTCGTAAAAGAGATCCTTTTCACATTTTTTACCTTCCTACTAACTATATTATGGTATGTATTCAAAGAATATGGTCTCATGTAGTAATTAACTAACTAATATGTACCCAAAATTTTGGGGTTAGAATAGAACCCTAAATTTCCTTCTCCTTTCAAAAGCAACATTTTCCTTAAGGAAAAAGTTGCGGAAATGATCATATAATTTCTATTCTTTCTCAAGTGTCATATTCCTAGTACACATCTTCCAACTAGATCAAAACTTCTCTAAATGGTGAACTAGCATAGTCGACACTCTTTAGTAGCTAATAATACTTTTTATTAGAGCCAAATGTACCCTTCTTCATCTAATTCTAGGAGCTAGACTAAATTTTATAATTTAACTCCACTACCTTCTTAAGAAAAGAAACATAAAGGACTAAATGGATCTTAGTGTTGACTAGAAGAGCCCATATTTATGGAACTTTTCCATTGCATAAGAGGATATAATATGTTCCATATAATTTCAATGTGAACTTCCAGTAGAATTTACCTTCAAGATAAGTATTCCTATAAGGTTAAATTCAAAGAAACACCTATTACCCTTTTGCAAAATTATTCTTAGAGTGTTACAAGTAGGTTGTTTCTTCATGCGATTGTGATCCATCATAGTATATCCTTAACAATGTGTAAAATTACCTCTTTATTGTGAAGAATGTGATATATTTCTTAAAATTTGGTTGTTCCTATTAAATATGAAACTATTAAATAGGTTTGGGGCTATAGAATTTTTCATATCGTTTCATTTTTTTCAGTTTCATGATAAGTGATATTTTACAACCATCCCACAAGAGGTAGCCATGATTCCCTTATTTCCTATATATAGAAAGGTGTATCAAATAGGTTTTTAAGAATATTTTGACCACTTTTTATTGACGAATAGTTTGAGGATGGTAACTTGTACTCATGCTCATTTAGGTTCCCTATATTTTAAACAAATCCTATCAAACTTTTGTTTGTGATATTTGGGTCACAATAGGACATAGTGGAAGTGATAATACCATGTAGCATAAAACTATAATCCATGAAATTCTAGGAAATTAAGGTGTAAATGGGTGCATTAGGGCACAAAAGTCACAACATATTTGGAAATAAAATTAACCACTTCCATATAAGCTAATTTATTAAATGTTGTTGGAAAGACCGTTATCAAATCCATAGAAATATCAATCCAAATAATCTTTGGAATTGGAAGTAGTTTAATTTCCCAATATTATGAACTATCTCCCCTTTATTTCATTAATAGAAATCATATGAGGATATGAAAGCATGGATGTATCTTTGATGCCTTCCCAAAATAAAGAACATATATGACATTCATATGTTTTTTGAAAACTAGAGTGACACACTATAGGAGATAAGTGCAACTCCTCTAATAACATGGGTTCAAATTTACATTATGTATAAAAAATAATTTTCCTTTCATAATCAAACGTATTTTTGATGTACGAAAACCTTAAAATATCATAGAAAACTAGAGTACTCACTATGCCAAATTTCATGAACTTGAAGCACAAACCTTCTATAGATAAGAGAGTATTTTTGTAAAATAACTCCTTAAATAATAAAGTAACCTCCTACAAATATCCAAACACATTTATACATCAAAATCACACCTTCCCATTAACAATTACTACATACATATATATATATATATATATATATATATATATATATATATATATATATATATATATATATATATATATATATATATATATAGATAGATATGCACTCACTACACATGTAGACCCTTCATTGGGATAACCACTATTACATATGAATTTATCTTATTACATATACATTTAATACAAAATATGGCCCACTTGGGTTCTTATCTTATATAATAACCCCATATGTGTCCCCATTAGGTCATATGATAGTATAATCCTTTAAAGCAACATTTCCTTAGAGATTTGTAATTAAATGATTTACACCTAAAGATGCTCTAAATTAGATTCTCTCTTAAAATATTATGTACATTTACAATATATTGTAATGTTTTTTGTTATTTTATTCTTTACTTTTTGCAAAAAAATTGAAGGGGAATCAAAACAGTGTGGTGGTTTTCCTTTTGTTACAATGTAATTTGTAACCATGCACATTTTCCTATCCCTGATCCTAAAATGGCCCATGATAGATCCTGTGCAATGTTTCCACCATCAAGAAATATATGAACATACCCCCTTGAAGATCCAAATAAGACTGACTTAGAATATTATTGAAGAAACTTGGTCAAATTCCTAGTTTCCTAGTTTAGCGCTCTTCTTGGTGCCATGACCACGTTGATGTCCTTTTCAAAGTTATGGCTTAGCACTATCAGCGCCCGAATTTCTTGGAAAACCGCATAGATCCCCTTTCTGGGAGTGCTTCCTCAAATAGAGGAGAAGATTCGACCTCCAGAAGCTCAAGGGCAGTAAGTTGGTTGTTAAAGAGTGGTGATAAGGTCAAGCTCGCTGATTTTAGAGCCTTGATCTCATCCATGGAGGTTCATCCCTTAGAAATTGGGCCTTCCTCCTCCTTTCATGGGCTCCCAACCTCTTCTCCCTTCCTATAAATTCACATTCCTCATTCCCCCAAGTTCAGAGCTTGGTTGATCATTTTCAGACTCGTCTGAACTCTCATCCCTTTGCATGATAGCATTCTGATAAAGCCTAAGTGTTCTAGAGAAGGAATTCTTTTGAGCTTGGTGAAGGAATCATATTTTCACCAAAGGATGCATCCAAAATCAATGCATGGGTTGTAAGCTCTCATTTTGTAATTTATCAATAATAGCATCTGATGTTTTCTTTCTATATTTGTCTAAATTCACATTCCTCATTCCCCCAAGTTTAAATATTTGTTGATCATTGTTAGACTCATCTGAACTCCCATCGCTTTGCATGCTAGCATCGTGATTAAACCTAAGTGCACGTGAGAAGGAATTCTTTTGAGCTAGGTGAAGGACTCAAATTTTCACCTAAGGATGCCTCCAACATCAAGGCCTGGTTGTAAGCTCTCCTTTTGTAATTTATCAATAATAACATATGATGTTTGCTTTCTATATTTTTCTACATGATTATGCAAATATTATGGTACTCCTTGATCTGCTAGATAGCTAGTGTGTAAGTTTATTATGTATTGTATCACATTTGCTGTTGTCTCTTGATCATCCGCAGGTATTCACATGCCATTAGTAGCAGGAAGCAGGTCTATAAGGATTGTGGAGCAAGGTCACCATCAACGAGTCCAAGGATAACGATTGGAAAAAGGTATTTATGTCTCTTTCCTCATTGCATTGTAAGCATTAGTTAAGAAAGATTATGTTAGAAATAATCTCGTGTTGCTAGACCCACTCTAGGGCTAGATAGATTGCCTCTGTCCGCAAAGGGGATTTATCTTGACAACAGAACTGGCGACTCCACTGTGGAGCTTTAGCCTTTTAAGCCCTCCTTCCTCGAACTAATCTTGGATTAGTTTTACCGATTTTTAATTTAAATCTCAGCTTAGGCCTCTGTCAGCTTGTGTAAGGACTAATAGTCACTTCACTGTGTTAGGTCAGGTGTTTGTGTGAGACTCCTTTTATTTTTTCCTTGATTTTTGCGACCAACGCACTTTCTATTCTATATAATACAACTACGTTGATCTGCCTTTCAACATCCTTCTGCTTAGCACAAAAGCGTTGATCTCATACCTAGGAAAAATTGAGTTTCCCTTTTGATTTTCCATTGTGTCCTAGCCCTTGAAGGAAGTCTGTAGTATCTCAATGATCTCCTTGTTGTGTGTTTAACTTACTTGTCTTCTTTGAGCGAGTCTTTCTCGTCTCTTTGATTTGTTTGTAAGTTTGGGAATTCTTCACCATTTCAAACACCCTTTGTCGCATTATTCTTGGTTTGATTCGAAGTGATTTGTTGTATGCTATGGTCATCACTGCATCTCTGATATTCCCTTCGGTTTAGTGTCAAACATAGGATCACAGATTGTTTGATTCACAAGTCTAGAAGAGTGTGTTTTTTTTCTAAATTCAAAAGAAATTGGAAGTGATTTTCATTTTAGTTTTGATTTTGATTATCTTTATCGTTTTAAGAAAAGTGAAAAGCATTTCATTCGTGCATTCTTTTAAATGATTTTTGTTTTGTTAAATTGAAAGAAAAGTGAAAGGATTAACACTTATTCTTTCGTTCATTTGTTTTTCTTTTGATTGCATTTGAAAAAAACAAAAAAACAAAAAAACAAAAAAACAAAAAAAACTTTGTGCATCTTAGTGAAAAGAAAAGAATTTTTATTTTTCAATAAGTTGCATTTGTTTGGAAAAAGTGAATTCAATTGAAAAGAATTGCATTTCGTAGCTTTGAGCTAGTTTGGGGGGCATTATTGTTGCTTCATTGATTGCACTTTTACTTGTCTCTCTTCCCTAAATAGTTTAGGCTTCATCGAAATGCAAAGCTTTATTTTTTGCATTTAGTCTGCACTATAAGGATTCAGGTGACACTCGTTTTGAGCCTTGAAATTGAAACTTTAATCAAGATAAACTTAAAATGAACCCAATTTACCTTAAGGCGCATTGGAACTAACAAGAATATTTAGTGGTCTAGGCTAGAGACGTGTTCCAATGTCGTAAAACGTAGGAGCTGTCACTAACAGTCTGCGTTACAACTCGAGGGTGATATCTTGTCCCACGTATGGAAGTATATTGATGTATGATAAGTATATTTGGGGTGCTCTCATTGAACATTTACGCGTTAGACATCACTACTACAGACTGGACTCCCACGTATTGTCGCACATATTTGGGGAAACACCACTAGGTTGCAAGCCTGCCATAAGTAACCGAGTCGGCCGCCTTATAAACGTGATACACCGAACACAACATTTGGGGAGATTGGCTACCGTACATTAAGTCCTTGGTCATTTTTCTATCATTTATCACCAATGTGTATATTGCAGCACAGATACTTGGTAAACCTTTATGCCTAGTACACCCTTTTTATTTATTTTTTGTTAATTCTAAAAGTAACTGCCCATGAAAACATCTTACCCATGCAATTCTCCAGCCTCATTATTACTTGGTAAATTGTGAATTTTTTCACCTCTTCCTTATTTGATCTTCCTTTGAAAGGCCATCGTGGTTGAATCCTCGAATTCGCCTATTCCCTACTCTGATGGATCTCAAGACCCTCCTCCCGAGGTCCCTCAGTTTGCGGTTGAATCCCCTGAAGCGCAAGGTGAGGAACTCGGGATTGTCATCAGTGTTCAACCCATATCATCTCAACCACCGCTTGATGATTCTCCTTGGACGACATCAGAAGACTCTAAGCCAAAAATCCCCGAAAACTCTGCATAATTCTCGGCCTTTCCTTCGAATCTGCTCTTTGATCTGATTGTGGTCTCACCTCAACAACCTTATAGCTATTTTAATCAACCTAGAATCCCCTTTCGCGCTTCTCTAGTAGCATCTCAATCTAATATCCCTCGGTTATTTCTTGATGAAATGGCATCCAATGCTGATGATGTTCCATTTGTGAGCGCTCCTCAACGCACTGTTCAGGAAATTGATGGCTCTTATATCCTGGAAGTTGCTTCATCGGTGTTTCCCTCCGAAAGCGAGTTGTTTGGTTCCACACCTCACGATTCAGGCAGTGGGACCAAAATACCTTCCAGTCATGTTGCATCCACGCTCCCGCATGGTTATACCTCTTTGGGAAACCTTATTTCTGGAGCTTCCGGTGGTACACTGGTACACCTTTATTCTTGTATCTCGTTTTGTCAATGGATATTCCTCTGTCTTCCAGCTCATTCTTTTCGAATGTGGTCGTTGTGTCTCAACCTTTTGTTTAACCTACGGTCACCATTGGTCAAATGATTGTGTCGATCGGATCCTATGTCCCCTATTTTCCATCTACGATTACTGCAATTCCACCACTAAGTGAGAAATCCACGGTTTCATCTGTGCCTAGGGGGAAGTCTAAACCCCTTTATGTACCTCCCCTGTTGGGTAAGGGGCAGCCAAGTTCTGGTTCTATTCCTAGGGCAGGACAACCTCATGTTTAGTATTCTCAAGTTCAGCAGCCCCTTCAGCAACCAAACATATCGTATGTTCAACAACCTAACATCCCTTATGTTCAATAGCCGAACTTACAATATCAGTATGTTCCTCAACCGAACGTATCTCAGCAGTACGTCGAACAACCCCAGCCTTCGACGAGTGTTGTTGCTACTAATCCTCAGTTTGGTTCTTACACCCAAGCTGGTCTGAATCTCCTTCTAGGTCAATCTATTCCTTTCCCCAATTACCCTGGTACTCAATACTAGTTTTTTCCTCAAAGTCAGTACTAACAACCCCAGTCTGGGCCTCATTCTGGTACTTCATATCAACAGAATACTCAGTGTTAGCCCCCCTATGAAATTCTTGACAAGCAAGCTGGGGGCTATGTCATTTTGGAGACCTTCAAGGAATGCATCCCCCCTGAAGATACATTATCCTTGAGGTCTCTCTGTACTTTTCCTTTCACCAGTCTCCTCTGTTGGTTCTTTCCCCTGAGGCCCGCACTTATCTCTTATACCCCTACAAAATGTCCCTCTTTTCCCCTTTTTCCTCCTTCTATCAAGGTTCCCTTTCCCCCCCTTCTAATTCTACCATTACCCTCTTAAACTCCCCCCTAAGCCCCCTTTTAATCTCACCCTTTCCCTTTGTTAAACCTTGGCACCTTTTCTTCCCCCTATCGTTATCATCCTCGGGTCTTGAATTGCATGAAAATGGTTACAAAACCCACTCTAAACATTATGTTGAGCCTAGCCCCTTTCGCAATTAGCCCCCGCACTTTTTTCCCATGAGTCCTAGCGTCGTGACCAATGCTAAATCCGTCGAGCGCTTAGCTCCCCCAAAATTTTCTCCGCGGGAAAATCATCAAAAAACCTTTATAAACGCACATTGGTGGCGTGCTGGCGGCATGTGGTGGTGCATGGGTGGAGCCACCACAAAAATGGTGGTTACGGGGGCTGCCATTTGCCCATACAAACCAAATGAAGTGAGGCCCCGTAGTACATATTGGCTGTTGATCGGCGGTCAAACCCCGATCGACTGGTCAACTACGGGGGGTACACATCCCGTTAAACTCCGCGCTGGTCGACCTCGCGTACTCCGTCGATCTGTTCAAACTTGCTGCCGAGTTAACCCTACGCTGTTCAGATCTCCGCCGTCCAATTAATATATGATCCAACGGCGCGGAGTGCGCCCGAAATGGTGGTCCCCACTCCACGCGTTGTTTTCCAAAACTGCTTGGTTTATTCTGCACCACTTTCTGCGTGCTAGCGGTTTTTCTTGGAGGACTAGCGATTCCACCCATCGTTTGACTCCTGTCTTTGGTACGGCAGCAAAACCGCTTTCATTTCGCGCATTAATCTTCGATTCAAAGTCGGGCAGTGGAATCTATGCGAACCGTCCGATCTTGGAGCCCTCATCCAACGGTGCTCATTCATCGAACCTGCGCACTGCTTAACGCCTGACCATCGTGCCTGCTGGCCCACCGCCTGTTGCTCCCGACCGTCGATCTCCACCCTGGTTGATGGTCCAGATTTGTTTATCCTCCGTTGACCGTCCCTTTTCATCCCGCCTCGCCACGTCACCTCCACGTGCGCGTCCCGTACACCCCCCGTACAGTCTCTCATTCCGTTGCTTATATACGTTCAAAGTTCATGTTTTTTAATGATTTTCATGCATTTTCGCTCTGTGTTCCGCCAACCCCAACCAGAGCAAGTTTTCACTGTTTCCTCTGTAATTTCTTCCGCCATGTCACCAAATGCGTCCATTACCTCCATCCACCTCATCCGTCGCTCACATTCATGGTTTTCTTCACAGTTTGTTGTTTTGCAGGGTCTCTAGAGGTGAAAGACTCTATATTTCTGTCGTACCATCTTAATGGAGAACTTTGCAGACAGAACTAAATCCAAGGGTCGGTGCTGCTATAGAATTGTCAAGGAAAGCGGCTGATGGGATTTGCACAAAAGAAAAGCAGGATTTCGAACACTGAAAATCTCCCATCACCATTAAAACCCGAGCTAACCTGTCAGAGATGGAATTGAAGCAGCGGAGTGTCCCAATACAGAGCAGAGAGAATAAGGAAAACTAATGAAGATCTTAAGCCTTAATCACAAGTTTAGAATGCACAGCATCAGTTTGAAGACCCCGAGGATCCATCCCAAAGTTCCTCTGCACAGTAAAGGAAAGTCCCTAAAGGAATTTCTACCCTAACAGCAGCTCAAAGAAATCAGAACATTTATGAAGCAGACCTTTCAGCAGTTATTTACCATTTGTTTATTCTCCACAAGTACAACAAAGTATGGCCGCCAGAATGCAGCAAAGTCATGTCTGGAGTAAAGGAAAATCTGAAGAAGATCATCCCTACATATAGAGGTGACAGACATTAAATACTCAGTATTCAAACAGAATGGGCCTTGGCCCTATTTCTCTACTCTGTGTTTAATGATACATTTAATTTTCACCTACCTTCTCAGTCGATTTTCTATCCACCATCTGCTATAAAGCACAGAAGGAAACATTGTAATGGTTGTTGATGAGATATCAGTGAAATGTAAGTTTTTTCCTCTTAAGAAAATTTCTCTGTGTATATTGTAAGATAGGCTGAGATTAGATGTATTCAGGCTGAATGTTCAAGCTATGGGCTATGATGTACCTGATTGGTGTTGTTTTTAATATGACAAGCATGTTTCTTTGGATCCTGATCTAAAGCAGCTGGTGATGTTTCCTCTTTCTCTGTATTTGTGATTGACTTGCTCTCACTGCATGCTACACTTCATTTCATTTCTACTGGTAGGCAACAGAAGTATAACATACGATTCACCCTTGTTAGGTGCCCTATGTTTCCTACTCTCCCTACCTCAATGTTTTCTGCTTATATGTGTATCTGAATATTAATTTCGATTGATTTAACCAGTGTAGTGGATGAGATTGCCTGCTCTCTGATGTATGAATTGATGAAGTCCATGTTTAGATGTTCTTGGTAGGATTTAGCTGGAAGGTTTGGGAACACTGGGGATTAGTGTTAGCCCTGTCCACTAGGATCTTTGCACGACCAGCTAGCCTTTCTAAGATCCCTTGTAATTGCCTCTGATTTTGTCCAAGCAAGCCTAGAGTTAAATGACCTCTGGTCTGATCTATAGACAGAGTTGGTTGGTTCTCCTCTTCATTTTCTGTCCTTGATGTCCCATTCCAAATATCTCCTTTAAGATCCAAATGCTCTAGATGAATAGCCCAACTGAAAGCTTGCACATTGAACACAAGTAAACCCTTTCTTGACTCCATAGCCCAATGGCTTTGATGTTCTTTGAGTTATCTGTCTCTGCCTAAGCTTCCCCTTTTCTCATCCTTGTCTTCTATTGGACACTTCTTTCCTGATTCCCAACAACCAAACTCAATCAAACAAACAAACCATGAGCCCCATAACTAGCCTAACATTGAAACATTGAGCCTCAAAGACATATGCTTTGGAAAATATAGAGATATCCCTCTCTGGACCTAGGAGGGCTAGATCCTAAGGTCTGAAAGTGGTTCTGATGTTGTCTCATCTTTTGGTCTTGCCAATCTAGCCAAAACATGGGAACCCCAACATAATGGCGACTCCGCTGGGGAGATTGAGTGCATTACACTTTGAACATCGCTAGGCATTCAAACCCACAAATCTCTGGTTAGATTGGCAGAAATTCATCCCTTTCCTGAATCATCCTCCGTTCGTTGTGTGTCTCATACTCTTAGACAGAGCCTGGGAAGGGCCAGGTAGCCTCCGGATCTCACCCTCTACGGAGGTGACATATCTGGTAAACGCCCTCCCAGTCAATCTCTGGTTGGAGTTTGTTGTGTTTTGAGGTTATTCCTGAAAGGTGACATTACCTAATTGCTGATGGTGGACAACATCCTACTTCAAACATTCAAAATCATCCACCTGGCGACTCCACACTCCCTATGATCCAAAGACCTAATGACTCCACTGGTAGAAGACTCTGAACTGGTTGAAGAGACACAATGACCTCTTTCTGATTTACAAACATGCTTCCACGCATACAGAGAAGATATGC
Organism: Pinus albicaulis; assembly: GCA_034641835.2. Classification (NCBI taxonomy): domain Eukaryota; kingdom Viridiplantae; phylum Streptophyta; class Pinopsida; order Pinales; family Pinaceae; genus Pinus; species Pinus albicaulis. The sequence continues at coordinate 1,513,550,405 of CM076579.1, forward strand.
CTGAATGAGCAGGGAGCATATCCCTGGATTCCCACACAAAATGCCTGAAGTGGACTGGTTAAAAAACTTGCCTACCTTTCAAGGTGAAAACACTGAAGACCCCTTGCTACATCTCATCAAGTTTCATATACATGTGTGGAAATTTAGAGTTGAATGGCATGAAGACTGCTTATTGAAAATGTTCATGGAAACATTAGAAGGAAAAGATAGGGTCTGGTATGAATGGTTAGAACCTCGGAGTTTGTTTTCTTTAAAGGACATGCACCAAGTATTTTACAAGAATTATAAAGGAAACTCTCCATCCTTACCATGTGACTGTTGTGATCAATCTCATAATATCATACAGTACCTGTTAGGTATTGATGAGGATTTGGTTGATATGCATCCTGAAGATCTATTGACGGCCATTCAAGGATTTCATATGCATCCTAGCCATCACGAGAGCACAGATGAATCAGCTGAGGAAGAAAACAGCCAAGAGACTGTGGACATTCTTCAAGGTATTCCTGAAAATTTAGATGATGATTTATCATCCCTGATAGTTGAGGCTCAAGATGACACCTTGCCTCAAATCAAGTCTTCAGAGGAAACAAAGAGCTGCTGCACTTATGCGCAGAGGAACGCAAGACCATCTTCCCCTCTGACAGAAGAAGAAATAGATCAGATCAGCAATGGACAGCCAGCCTCTAAAATTTTTCACACAACAAACACCCTTGCCCATTCATCTGATGAGCTTCATTGTACAGAGTTGGAAAGCTCACATGTAAATCAGAGTGAAGAAAAATCTGCTGATAGTCCAGTATGTTCGGTTGGTAGCATTACTTACATTAATGACTCTCCTATTTTTGATCTATCTGATGATGATGTTCTCCAAACAGAAGAAGATCTTGTAGGGTCATCATTAGTAGATTTATGGGAGGAGAATCAATCCTTTTCACTTCCAGAGAGTAATGAGCCAATGCAGGCTATTTATGACACTGATGGGGAGAACTATGACAATATAATAGCAGATGAAGATTCTATGAATCTTCATTCTACTCTAACACAGATCATCAGTGAGACTGGAAGCCAGCAGTTTTTCCTTTCAGAAGATGAAGAAGAGACTCTTGAGCAGGTTGGAAATAAGGTGCCTTTTCCTGAAAAAGAGGAAGCAATGGAACATGCCCTTGCTCAAGAATGCATTGATCGCTTCACTGAGCTCAGCACGCCAGAGCAGAACGTATCAAAGCTCTAAGAGGACAGCACTGCCATATATGATGAGTCCTCCAGTTCAGAAAATGAAGAAGATGAAGGAGATTCTCTTTCTCAGGGGAGTCTCATTCTTGATCCAGTGGAAGAAGAAGAGATCCTGGTTGAAGCCTGCCTGCCAGATACTCATAGCCAGGTATATTTTCATGATCCTTATGCACATTTCCTGCATACATTTGAAGAAGGATCAAAGGTATTCTTGAGCAGCATGTTGCAAACAGAAAGAAAATTTTTCAAAGCTGTTGTTATTGAACAAAAAGAGTGGGATCTGCCCTGCCTATCCAACATGCTCAAGGAATTGAGCAAGAAGGACCAGCCATGGGATCATTTGATGGACTGGTTACATTGGAAGATAATGTTTGTAAGCTAGACTGTAAATATTCTAGTTAGAGTAGGGTAGGTAGGAAAAGCTCAATAAAGCTCAGTGTGTGAGCATGTAGTTAGTTGTTTTTAATTTATGCAAAGTCCAGCAGGTCAGACAGTCTAATCCTGACTTGGCTATTTTTAAATTTCCTGTCTTAGAATGTAGGTGAAGGAACCTGCTGGACAGCTTAATCCCAGCAGGTATTAGATTAGGTAGAGAAATGGATGAGGCCAACAATCTAATCTGGCCTCATGGAGAAATAAGGGTAGATCTAGAGTAAGTTTGTTTTTGCTTTCAAAATAAAATAATGTAAAGGGTCTGCTAGTTCAAATGCACCCAAGGGAAAATTGTAGAACTGTAGTTTGGGTAGGTAGATTGGTTGGGAAATGTTTTTGACGATGTTTCTATCATACTGTGGCAGCTAAAATTGAAGAAGAAAGATGGCTTATGACAGTAGGCAAATGGCCTACTCCAAATATCATATCTGGTTTCTTGACTCCTCCAAGGAGAAGCCATCCCCATGTGGAGCCACCGTTAGCCCCCCTATGAAATTCTTGACAAGCAAGCTGGGGGCTATGTCATTTTGGAGACCTTCAAGGAATGCATCCCCCCTGAAGATACATTATCCTTGAGGTCTCTTTGTACTTTGCCTTTCACCAGTCTCCTCTGTTGGTTCTTTCCCCTGAGGCCCGCACTTATCTCTTATACCCCTGCAAAATGTCCCTCTTTTCCCCTTTTTTCCTCCTTCTATCAAGGTTCCCTTTCCCCCCTTCTAATTCTACCATTACCCTCTTAAACTCCCCCCTAAGCCCCCTTTTTAATCTCACCCTTGCCCTTTGTTAAACCTTGGCACCTTTTCTTCCCCCTATCGTTATCATCTTCGGGTCTTGAATTGCATGAAAATGGTTACAAAACCCACTCTAAACATTATGTTGAGCCTAGCCCCTTTCGCAATTAGCCCCCACACATTTTTCCCATGAGTCCTAGCACCGTGACCAACGTTAAATCCGTTGAGCGCTTAGCTCCTCCAAACCTTTCTCTGCGCGAAAATCATCAAAAAACTTTTATAAACGCGCATTGGTAGCGCGCTGGTGGCATGTGGTGGTGCATGGGTGGAGCCACCACAAAAATGGTGGTTACGCGGGCTACCATTTTCCCGTACAGACCAAATGAGGTGAGGCCTCGTAGTACATATTGGCTGTTGATCGGCGGTCAAACCCCGATCGACTAGTCAACTACGGGGGGTACACATCCTGTTAAACTCCGCGCTGGTCGACCTCCCGTACTCCATCGATCTTTTCAAACTTGCTGCCGAGTTAACCCTACGCTGTTCAGATCTCCGACGTCCAATTAATATATGATCCGACGGCGCGGAGCGCGCCCGAAATGGTGGTCCCCACTCCACGCACTATTTTCCAAAACTGTCTGGTTTATTCCGCACCACTTTTCGCGTGCTGGTGGTTTTTCCCAGAGGACCAGCGATTCCACCCATCGTTTGACACCTGTCTTTGGTACGGCGGCAAAACCGCTTTCATTTCGCGCATTAATATTTGGTTCAAAGTCGGGCAGCGGAATCTATGCGAACCGTCCGATCTTGGAGCCCTCATCCAACGGCGCTCATTCATCGAACCTGCGCACTGCTTAACGCCCAACCATCGTGCCTGCTGGTCCACCGCCTGTTGCTCTCGACCGTCGATCTCCACCCTGGTTGACGGTCCAGATTTTTTTATCCTCCGTTGACCGTCCCTTGTCGTCCCGCCTCGCCACGTCACCTCCACGTGCGTGTCCCGTACACCCCCCGTACAGTCTCTCATTCTGTTGCTTATATACGTTCAAAGTTCGTGTTTTTTAATGATTTTCATGCATTTTCACTCTGTGTTCCGCCAACCCCAACCAGAGCAAGTTTTCACTGTTTCCTCTGTAATTTTTTCCTCCATGTCACCAAATGCGTCCATTACCTCCATCCACCTCATCCGTCATTCACCTTCATGGTTTTCTTCACAGTTTGTTGTTTTGCAGGGTCGCTAGAGGTGAAAGACTCTATATTTCTGTCGTACCATCTTAATGGAGAAGTTTGCAGATAGAACTAAATCCAAGGGCCGGCGCTGCTATAGAATTGTCAAGGAAAGCGGCTGATGGGATTTGCACTAAATAAAAGCAGGATTTCGAACTCTGAAAATCTCCCATCACCATTAAAACCTGAGCTAACCTGTCAGAGATGGAATTGAAGCAGCAGAGTGTCCCATTACAGAGCTGAGAGAATAAGGCAAACTAATGAAGATCTTAAGCCTTAATCACAAGTTTAGAATGCACATCATCAGTTTGAAGACCCCGAGGATCCATCCCAAAGGTCCTCTGCACAATAAAGGAATGTCCCTGAAGGAATTTCTACCCTAATAGCAGCTCAAAGAAATCAGAACATTTATGAAGCAGACCTTTCAGCAGTTATTTACCATTTGTTTATTCTCCACAAGTACAACAAAGTATGGCTGCCAGAATGCAACAAAGTCATGTCTTGAGTAAAGGAAAATCTGAAGAAGATCATCCCTGCATATAGAGGTGATAGACATTAAATACTCAGTATTCAAACAGAATGGGCCTCGGCCCTATTTCTCTACTATGTGTTTAATGATACATTTAATTTTCACCTACCTTCTCAGTCGATTTTCTATCCACCATCTGCTATAAAGCACAGAAGGAAACATTGTAATGGTTGTTGATGAGATATCAGTGAAATGCAAGTTTTTTCCTCTTAAGACAATTTCTCTGTGTATATTGTAAGATAGGCTGAGATTAGATGTATTCAAGCTGAATGTTCAAGCTATGGGCTATGATGTACCTAATTGGTGTTGTTTTTAATATGACAAGCATGTTTCTTTGGATCCTGTTCTAAAGCAGTTGGTGATGTTTCCTCTTTCTCTGTATTTGTGATTGACTTTCTCTCACTGCATGCTACACTTCATTTCATTTCTGCTGGTAGGAAACAAAAGTATAACATACGATTCACCCTTGTTAGGTGCCCTATGTTTCCTTCTCTCCTACCTCAATGTTTCCTGCTTATATGTGTATCTGAATATTGATTTCGATTGATTTAACCAGTGTAGTGGATGAGATTGCCTGCTCTCTGATGTATGAATTGATGAAGTCCATGTTTAGATGTTCTTGGTAGGATTTAGCTGGAAGGTTTGGGAACACTGGGGATTAGTGTTAGCCCTGTCCACTAGGATCTTTGCACCACCAGCTAGCCTTTCTAAGATCCCTTGTAACTGCCTCTATTTCTGTCCAAGCAGGCCTGGAGTTAAATGACCTCTGGTCTGATCTATAGACAGAGTTGGTTGGTTCTTCTCCTTTCATTTTCAGTCCTTAATGTTCCAGCCCATCTTCTATCCTTTAAGATCCAAATGATCTAGATGACTAGCCCAATTGAAAGCTTGCACATTGATTACAAGTAAATCCTTTCTTGACTCCATAGCCCAATGGCTTTGATGTTCTTTGAGTTATCTATCTCTCCCTAAGCTTCCCCTTTTCTCATCCTTGTCTTCTATTGGACACTTCTTTCCTGATTCCCAACAACCAAACTCAGTCAAACAAACAAACCTTGAGCCCCAGAACTAGCCTAAAATTGAAACATTGAGCCTCAAAGACATATGCTTTGGAAAATATAGAGAGATCCCTCTCTGGACCTAGGAGGGATAGATCCTAAGGTCTAAAAGTGGTTATGATGTTGTCTCATCTTTTGGTCTTGCCAATCTGGCCAAAACATGGGAACCCCAACACTCAGTACCAGCAGGCTCAATCAGGACCTTAGGCTAGACCCTATCTTCAGCAAGGACCATAGGCTGGACCCTATGTTTAGCAAGGACCTCAAGCTGGACCCTATGTTCAGCAGGGACCATAGGTTGGACCCTACTTTCTGCAAGGGCCGCAAACTGGACCTCATGTTTAGTAGGGACCTTATCCTAGATCCTATTTACAGCAAGGTCCGCAACCTCAGTTCTCGCATGGATCTTATCAAAAACCTCAACAAGGTCCCTACCAACAATATCAGCAACAAGGTCCTTGCCAACCATGGGGGTAATATATGTATCCAGGACCGAATCTGCCCTATTGGGGGAGAAATCTGTATCAATCAGGTTTGAACCCTTGACCTTTTTCACCTCAGCATCAACCCTTTCCATTCCTGGCTACGTTGGAATTTATGGATGCGTCAAAGCTCACAAACAACCCCATGCAACATCAACAACATTGGCCGCCAATTCCAACAAGGATTCCAGGAGATTGTCCAAAGTTAGAAGGAAAATCTGGGGAAGACCCCCAAACCCATGTTATGACATACCACTTGTGGTGTTCCCCTAATTCTTAGGTCAACGATTCTATTCATCTTCATATTTTCCAGCATACTTTGACCGGTACCACAGCCAAATGGTATATTGAGCTCCCTCGATGAATTTTTTTCGATTTCAATTCCTTGTCCATGGCTTTCCTCACTCATTTCTAGCTATCGACACCCATATTCTCACCTCGCTGAAGCAGTCAACCTCTACGCATATTTCAGATCACATTCATGAATGGCAGCATTGTCGTCACCTCATCAAATTTGAGATCCTTGATCAGTTGTTGACCGAATAGTTTACGAAATCATTCGTTCCCAGGATTTCTAAAGATATTTCCATGGGTGGGTGTGTCATAGAAGAGCTAATTTCCAGAGCTGAATACCTTTATTTGGTTTATTCCAAGTGTGGGACTCTATATGAGTTATTACGTGATGCGTCGTGACCTTTTACTAATCTCGCATCATCTTAGTCTCTTCTTACTCCTCCGGTGGATGGTGTTATTGGGGCAGTGGCTCATACTGATAGTAGTGTGCCTAAAACTTCTTCAAATTATAAATCCACCATTGTCATTATTGAGTCTGAACTTTACCCATTTTTGACACCTATCCTAGACCTTGCGTCCCATATTTTTGAACCCTTTTCACTCTTTAATTATGCCTAGTTCAGCTATGTTATCTAGTTTTGGCTAAAAAGGGTACCATAAGCATAAGGTATGTCAAATTATAATAATAAGTGTCGTTTTATCTAAATTAGAGTATTCTTTGATCTAGATGTGTCTTTATTGCATTACTACTCTAACTAGTCTAGAAATCGTGTGTATATTTCCTAGATTTGAACAATTCTGCAAATCCTACAGACAACTCATGCGGCCGAGATTCCTACAGGCATTCTAGATTTACTATAGATACGCCAATTTCTTGCAACCATCTCAATTACCAGCAGCGATATTGATGGTTGTCCATGTTCCACTCATCTCCACATCGATTAAAGACATGGGTTTTGAAGGGAATTTGTTGCAAATGGAAATTGTCCTATTTAATGTTCTGAATCCTCTTTTGAAACCACCCAAACCTTTAGATCTTCTCTTGTGCCCACATGGAGAAACAACGTCATCCGCACAACATAAATCTTCTAATCCATGCTTCCAGTCATGGATTAGACTTAACAAAATTTTCAATTTGTATCTGTATCATTGGCTATAGGCTTAGAATAGTGATGTTTTTTGTTCAAGCCAAATATGGGCCTCACAAAATGTATAAATTGGATGTATTTCCCTTTGTAAAGTAGGTTGGGTTGAGATTTTTGTTGATAGCAATATATCAAACTGTAATTGACTGTAAATTCCATATTAATAATATATTATATGTTCTGTTTATCTTTATGAGTAGCTTCTTTGACTTTTGAAGGAGTTGTGAGTGAGGGAGGTCCCCCTTTGCTCACAACTCCCGCAGCATAGTGTGTGTTTTATTTCTGTTTCATTTATGCCTTAATAATTCTTGTACATAGCTAGTGCTTTCTTTTTGCATTTCCTGCAACAAACTTTTAATTGGTTAAGTGATTTAATTCTTTATATTAATGAGTTATTTTCATTTGATCAATGTTTGGATTCATGCTCTCTAATTTGGATTCTTGATTATGATTTATCTTCTATCTTTTCTTGCATCAATGTCATCAAAATAAAGTGTTGTAGAGGGATGATATATGCCACTCTAGAGCCATTGCTTCAAAGTATTGATACAGGAAAGAAGCATGAGTTACTGCCAAGTATTGACATAGGAAAGAAGCATTAATTGATGTGTGTATAATGTATTGACACTTGAAGTAATCATCTTGCATATACTTTGTACTACCTCTCATCAGTTTACCTTCCTGGGTTGACAATTCATGATTGGCAAATTATAAGCATATAATTTGACTCAACATTTTGGTGTCGTTGTAACCAGGGAGGTGCTAAGGGATGATACTGAAAGTGTTTTAGTTTGATTTTGTTGATTTTTTTCAGGACTGGGGGAGTCGAAGTGCAAAGACAAAAGGCAAATCCAATGCACCCATAGAGGTCAGACACTAGCCAAAGCTGTGTCCTGATTTTTTGGTAAGTTTTTAATTTTGTTTGAATATTAGATTAAATAGGGTCCATTATTTCCTACATTTTTTTGACCACTTCATTTACTAATACAATGGCAAGAAAAAGGAAGTTTGCAAGAAACAAGGCAGTAAAGGAAGAAGAATCAGAACAAGAGGTTTTAGTCTGGAACAAATTGACACTTCCATATCAGAAAACTTTGTTGGAGAATCCTCCATTGCTGCCCATATAGAATCTACCCTCTCAAGGAAGACAACATCTCTGCTCAGTGGTCAGCCCGAAGAAGAGTTCCTTGTGAACCCTGTGAAAGAACCAGAATTCCATACCATTGACGCTAAGAAATATATAGCCTTCCAAGGTCCCACTCTTTCTTGGACTGATATGGCTCACGAAGAAGGTACTGGTAATACCAATGGATGCTTTGATGATAAGGAGGAGAAACTGGTCACATATGAATTCCCTATTAGGGAGACTGGTGGTGCTACTCAAATGAAAAATATCCCCCCTTCGGCCTTGCCTAATTTTCGTGGTACTTCTAGTGAGGATCCATATGCCTTCCTATTCGAATTCAATGTGTTGTGTCAGAGCTATGGCTATTCTTCCAATTCTCAGAAGCTGAATTTTTTTCCTGCTACATTGAAGGATGCAGCTCTCGGGTGGTTTATGGGGTTGGTTCAAACTCCATTGCAACTTGGGGTGAAATGAAGAAGGTATTCCAGAGAATGTACCAAGACTACTGTAAGACCAGAGACCTCAGAGAATAGATTTGTGGGATGACTCAGAAGGAATGGGAGAGTCTTGAATATTTGGTAGAAAGGTTCCAATACAATTTGCATAGATTTAATATGAATCAATTGGATAAATAGACTAAGAGAACCGTTTTTGTTAGGGAAATCAGACCAGAATATCTGGAGGTCTTAAATCTAATGGGAGTAGGTGATATATCAAAGCTGAATTATGATGATGTGTGTGAGATTTGTAAAATATATTCAAAAGGAAATTCCAAGGTTGGAGGAGGACCAAGAGATCCTTCTTCCAAGCTTGTCAAATTAGTTGTCAAAGTTGGAGTAACCAGAGCTTAAATGAGTAATTTATTTGAAAATTTTAAAATCGATATTCTTAGCACTTTATCTTCACAATTTGATGTTTTGCAGGCTAAGAAGAAACAAGAGAAACAATATGAACTGGAGAAAGCCTTGGCAGTGTTCTCCTCCAAATTCAGGAAGAAACATGCTCTAAGGGAATGCCCTACTGATAATATCGAGGTATGTCGAATTTGTGGGGCTGAGCATTCCACTGATAAATTTCCTTCTCTGCCTAAAATTAAATCATCATACATAGCAAATAAAGGAGTTGTCAATGCAATTTATTCAATGGCACCTCAAGGGCCATGGCAGCCACATCATGCAGGTATGTCACAGTCAAATTTTCAATTTCCTTATGCTCAAAATCAAATTTGGAATGTTCCAATGCCATGTTAGCCTTGGCCTCCTCAACAGCCTTGGCAGGGGAACTTTTTTTATCCTACTACACAAATTTTCCCAACTCAAAATTTGTATTCACAGCCCACACTGCAACAAATGATACAACTGCAACAACAGCTTCAATTGACTACCCCACCAAATTAACCTCATCCCACACAACTTCCTGCTCAACTAGTGTCTAATCCCAATAATAAAACCGTCTGATCCACTCACAACATTAGATTGGTCACTTAACCCACTTTTCCTACCTACTGTATTGCACCTCATTTGCTTCAGGAAGTTTTTGACTCTATGTTACGGGAATTTCCTACGTATCTGTAGGAAATGTCTGTTCCTATACAGTTGCAGGAATTACCTGTGCAGCTGTAGTAAATCAACCTTAGGTTGGTAAAGGTGGTGACTCATCCCGAAATAATTGAGGAGATTGTAGAGGAAGATACCTTAGAAATTCCTGAAGAGGAAAACACACCTAAACTGGCAAAACCATCCACCTCAAGGCCACAATAACCTTCCTCATCTCATATAGTCCAGCCTCCTTTTCCAGAGAGGTTGGAAATGGAAATTAAAACAAAACAGCCCGAATTTGATCTTGTGTCCGAACTGAGAAACATGTGCATCAATATCCCATTACTGCAAGAAATAAAGGACATCCCAATATATGCCAAAACAGTGAGGGAACTATGTACCAAGAAACCAGGGAGACAAAAGAAAGAACCTTCAACAATTCAAGTAGGTGGAAAGATTGCAATTTTAACGTCTACCAGATTTGTTACTGAAAAATATACGAATCCCAGAATCCCCGTGGTGACCACCTTCATCAATGGATACCCCATAAATAACACTTTGAGTGATTTAGGTGCAGCCATCAATGTGTTGACTATGGAAACTTTATCTCATATAGGATCCTTTTACTTATTACCCACTCCTACCATATTATAATTAGCAGATAGGTCTAAGGTAAAGCTAGAGGGGGTTTGAGAAGACATTGTCATCTCATTGGATTCTTGGGAGTACCCTGCAGATTTTTATTTTCTTCAACCTAAAACTAACTTGGGAGGGCACCCATTGATATTCGGGAGACCATGGCTAGCCACTGTTGATGCCTACATAGGGTGTATATCTAGAAACATGACTATCACTCATGGGGCTAAAACAAAACATATCAACTTGTATCCCCCTGCTAAACCCCTCTTGAGATCACAAAACACACATTGGGTTGAAGAAGAAGAAGAACATTATTCGGAAGGCACCCAACCAGTTTTAACAATAGCCCAAGCCATGTGTCTAAAGAAAAATTCCTAAGAAGATCTAATAAATTGTTGTATTTCTAATCCTGATTTCACGTAGCATTTAGAAGGACAATCTAGTCATAATTTAGATATCATCACTGACCTGCAGGATTTTCATGAACATATTTTAGATTCTGAATTACATCCATCCCTCTTATCTTCATTTCCTGTATATTCAATGTTTGAATGGGGGAGTAAGGTAGTCGAAAATTTTCCTGAAAAATCTTTAAACGTTAATTCTACCTTAACTCATGAACAACAACAACAATTTATTCAAAAATTGAAAATAAATTTAGATACATTTGCATGGGAATATATTGATACTAGGGGAATTCACCCAAACACATGCATTTATCACATTTATATAGAATAAAATTCTAGGCCTGTGAGACAACCACAAAGGAGGATGAACCCTGCTTTAAGGGAAATTTTAAGATATGAATTACAAAAATTGTTAAATGTAGGATTCATCTATCCTATCTTAGATAGCCAGTGGGTATCCCCACTAGTCATTATTCCCAAGAAAAATGGTAAATGACGAGTGTGTGTAGATTACAAGGAATTGAATAAAGCTACATTAAAATACCATTTCCCTTTACCGTTTATAGACCAAGTACTGGATACTATAGCAGGGAAAAAGTACTTTTCCTTCCTAGATGGATTCAACGGATACAATCAGATTGGGATAGACCCTGAGGATCAGGAAAAGAAAACGTTTACATGTCCCCAGGGTACCTATGCATACAAAGTATTACCATTTTTTCTATGCAATGCACCAGCCACATTTCAGCATGCAGTCCTTGGTATTTTATCTGATCTTTTGCATGATTGCGTAGAAGTTTATATGGATGATTTTACAATTATGGGTGATACTTTTGATGAATCTTTACATAATATTGAAAAAAAATTGCAGAGATGTAGAGAAACTAATATTTTTTTAAGTAATGAAAAACGTTTTATGATTATGTCTGAAGGTATTGTTTTAGGTCATCATGTTTCTGCTACAGGAATTAAGTTCGATCCAACAAAGATTGAGATTATTGTAAAGCTGCCTCCACCAAACAATCAAAAGGGAGTTCGTATTTTTCTTGGACATGCAGGTAACTACAGGAGGTTTGTTGAAAACTTTACAAAGGTAAACTCTCCATTGTATAAATTATTTACCAAAGAATCTGAATTTCATTGGAATTATGATGAGTGTCAAGCTGCATTTGATAAACTCAAGGAAAATATTTCTTCAGCACCTGTCTTGAGAGGCCCAGATTAGAATTTTCCTTTTAATATTTCCATTGATGCCTCTGATTCATCCATAGGAGCAGTATTGGGTCAAAAGGAGGATCCTGTAACCCATGCCATTTATTTTATTAGTAAAAACTTGACTCCTGCAAAACTAAATTACACAGTAACTGAAAAAAAAATTCCTTGCTGTGATTTATGCTATTAACAAGTTTAGACACTACATTATGGGTTATGAAGTTTTTGTGCACACAGATCATTCTACTATTCGTTATCTCATGAATAAACCATTCACTAATGACAAAATTACTAGGTGGTTGTTGCTGCTGTAGGAATTTGACATCACAGTATTGGATAGACCGGGAAAAGAAAATCAGGTAGCTGATTTCTTATCTAGGCTTAACCATGTAGGTGAGGATGTTCCTATTAATGATGACTTTCCAGATGAAATTTTTTTTGCCATCTCTGTTAAAACACCTTGGTTTGCAGACAAGGAAAATCATCTTGCTACATGAAAGTTTCCACCTTACTTTTCATCTAATCAGAAAAAGAGAATCATTAGGAAAAGTGTTGATTATTCTTGGATTAGGGGAGATCTCTTTTTTACTGGACCTGATTTGATTATCCGCTGGTGTGTCAGAGAAGATGAGATCTATGACATCTTGAAAGCCTGTCATGATTAACCTTTTAGAGGACACTTTGTAGACATGCACACATATTATAAGATCCTCTGCATAGGTTATTATTGGCCTGATCTCTTCAAGGATGCAAAGGAGTATGTTCAAAAGTGTGATAGCTGCAAGAGAATGTGGTGGCATGTACAATCAGATGAGATGCCTTTGCAACCACAGATTCTCATAGAACCATTCGAGAGGTGGGCTCTTGATTTTGTAGGTCCCATCAATCCTACATCCAAAGGTAAGAAGTATATTTTGGTTTGTACTCATTAAGTGACAAAGTGGGTGGAGGCAAGAGCACTACCTAAAGCAACAGAAAAAGCAGTGGCAAAATTTATTTTCTCTGATATTTTTGTAAGATTTGGAGTACCTAGGGAAATATTTATTGATCAGGGTGCTCATTTTGTGTCTAATATTATGTAGGAAATAGTGCAAAAATATCAGATTACCCACCGTAAGTCCACCCCTTATCATCCACAGGCAAATGGGCAGGTGGAATCAACCAACAAGGTGCTGGAAACAATCCTTACCAAGACAGTGCAATTACACAAGAAGGATTGGTCTGACAAAATTCTTGAGGCCTTGTGGGATTACCAGATTATATGGAGGGGTACCACTAGTTTCTCTCCATATGAAATAGTGCATGGAAAACAAGTTATGTTTCCCATCGAATTTCAGATCAAAACCTTTAGAATGGCATCAGATTTGGGTATAAACCTTGATGAAGCACAACAACAAAGAATATTGCAGCTCAATGAGTTAGATGAGATTAGGCAGGATTCTTTTCAGCATACTGACTTGATCCAATAGTAAAGGGCTAAATGGCACGAAATATACATCAAGAAGAAGCAATTCCAAGAGGAAGACTGACCATTTTTGTATGATTCTAAATTTAAAAACTTCAAAGGGAAATTTAACACACATTGGCTAGGCCCCTATGAGATTGAGAAAGCTTTTGATAATGGATCTGTTTGGATTAAAACTATTTATTATGAGAATGTTACCTTCTTGGTGAATGGGCAAAGACTCAAGATATATCAAAAACCCCAATCTAAGGAGGAATTGGTGGAAGAAATTGTGAAGAAGAAAGAGCTAGAAATGGTAAGGGAAGGGATCCTTCCTTCCACTGTCTCTTCCTAATTTCCCTTCTGTTCCTTCTCGTGCTCAATAAACCATGAGAGGAATGTCTATTTTTATTCCTTTTTCCAGGCCCAATGGACTATTTATGGAAAAGGAACCCCCTGGAGTGTTCTTTTTTAGTATTTCAGACTCTCTAAAATTGAAATGTGGCAAGCATGGACTGCCATTGGGCTCGTTAAAAAAATAGGTCAGTAGATCCTTTTGGATCCTCTCAATAAAAAAAAAATTCCTTAGTTAATATATGGATTGCTCGTGTTGGAATGATGTGGGATTTCTTAAGTCCCTCCTTCCAGCAATTCTAGCCCATCGACATTAACAAATTCTCTGGGTGTAGGATTAGAGCCTTGTGATGCCTTGAAGCTTGTATGCCCCAATGATAGGCTATCTCGCCATTGGTAATGGAGAATCATCATAGCTTATTTACTATTGGATATTATAGGGGGTTCGACAACAACTCATATATTCACACCTGATAGGATGCATCAGGGTACCTTGGTCCTCACTCTCATTAATGGTGATGGACCTTGCATTGGTTAACAATTGAACTCAATGGATGGTAATCCAATGAGGCCATTGCAGATTCGACATCGGCACATTCATTCATGTGCAGTGGACTGTACACAATGGGTGGAGAAAGAGGTTCCTACAGACTCATCTTCAATTCCTGCAGAATGTTCAGCAGTTGTAGTTTTTAATTCCTGAATAATGTTCACATTTGTTTCAATTCTTGTAGAATGTTCATCATATGTAGTTCAATTCCTGAAGAATATTTAATAGTATTTCTATAGAATGTTCAATAGTTATAGTTTTAATTCCTGCAAAATGTTCGACAGTTATTTTTAAACTCCTGCAGAACATATGTTAGGCACAACAACACATGGGTTTCCTGAAAAGATAAAAGAAAAGAAAAATCATTAAACAGAACATTATATTAAAATCGTGTAACAAAGTACTAACAGTCATTATTTGGTTAAGGTCATGGATTATATGTATGATGTAATAGGTTATCATTACAAGAGAAAGCTAAGTCATCGATGACAGGACCGTTGTAGGTAAGTGGTAAAGTACAACCGGTGATAAGATGCTCGAGGTAAAGGTATAATGACACTTTAATCTTTAAAATTTCACATAACTAAGGCTTTGGTAACCCTTGTGGCCGTGAACCATTGCAGCATTAATCCCATGACCTATTATCATCATGCCGATGATGGTTATACTTTCGAGGTCTGTCCTACAGGTCGGATCATGATGGAAATCATGATCACGACCTGTTGCTGCAAAAGCCCTGTATTTCCTATTTAGTCCCTTCCACTTTTGAAACCGTTGTATAAGTATCAAACTATATTCCTGCAACCTGCATTTGTTTTGTTCCTTTTGTCCTCAATTTCCCTCTCTGTTTCCTCACTTACCTGTCCATTTCCTCCTCCACCATGTCTAAGCTTCGATCCCCCGTATGATTCGAGTCACAGAGCCTTGCACTACTTGAAGTTGATCCTCACAGCAAGGCAAGAATAGAAAAGGCAGGATGGCTTCCTTTCTTCCAGAGGTTCAGCGGCCATAAATCTAAAGTAACAACATATTTTTCCATGAACCTGAATGGGGACAAAGCACAGGTTGGAAAATAACACTTTAGGTTGACGGAATATTGGTGGTGCAGGCATGTGGAATTCCGCAAGATGGAGAGCGATGGTTTAAAAATTGTCGCTTCAACAAAGAAATGTGCGCATATTTCCTGCAAAAGGGTCACTCAAATTTCCCCTACTGGAGTAAGGGGATTCCGTAGGAGTTTTTAAAGAGTAAGTATTGTCAGTTATTGTTTTTCCTGCGAAGTATGTTACATGTGAGGGTCACTTTGGCCTTGCATTCTTGTTTCATATTAGGCTTCTCAGGCAGTTCCGAGACAAGCCCCTAAATTTTCCCTATTATTTAAAAATGTCATTGATCAAAATGTCCACGTTCGTGAAAGACAAGGTCACCCACATAGAGGAAAACCTCTACCATCATGGGCTGGTGAATATTATTATGGTGGAAGTCCTGTAGAAACAGAAAAAGCCATGGGAGGAATTTCTAACAAAAAACCATTTTGTGAATTAGAGATTCTGACTCCTCAGGAGTCAGGAAGGAAAATCCCACAAAGAAACCGAAGAAGAAACCGCAGACCTGTTAGTAACTGATAAATATAAGATTCATAATTTTGACTTGACTAATGCTAGTCTTGTAAATATGTACAAACTTTGCTTTTTGCAAGTTATTTTCCCATATTTTGTAAAAAAAAATAAAAAAAAATAAATCAAAAAAGAGGGTAATAAGTCGTAAAAGAAAAATCAAAGGACTTAGAAAAAATAATATACCCCAAAAGAAAAAAGATGAATAAAACATGGAAGTGAGCAAGTCTAAAAGACACTACTTTTACTTTTACAATTGATTATGGCAGAGTGTCAATAAATGCCATAATCTGTGATGAGTTGAACAATTTAATCTTGACTTGTCATCTTTCAATTTCAAATGTTGTAGATAGTGAATAAAGAATTGTCATATAGTTTAATCATGACAATTCAGTAGTTAGGTAGAGAACAAAAAGAATCCAATAGTTTAATCTGGATTCTTGGATGAAATAAGTGTAGAATTAGATAGTTTACTGCTTTCAAAAAAAAAAAATGTTGTAAGGTTGCTAGCTCAAATGCACCTGATCAAAATGGAAGAAAAAATGTTAGAAGATATGATTGGGTAGGTAGAATAAAGGTTGGAAATCCATTGTAAATATCTTTCACTAGGCCACAAATAACTAATTTCCCTTCCCCATAGCTATTTAACATTCTAGACTATCAGTCAGAGAGGCTCAAGGCATTTCCTTGACTTCTGTTGGGACTGGACCCAAGGCTCAATGACTGATTAGTTGAAAATGTTAAGTTTCTACATTAATCCCAGACATCGCATCATTTACCCTTCATGCACTCATCACCATTTAACTTCATAAGTGAGAACTCTTTTCTTACTTAAATGTTACATAAAGGCCCATTTGATTAACTGCTTACATCTCATAAAGCATAAAAACCCTCAAAAGGACATTATATCCTAAGTTAAAGTGATAAAATTATGATAATAAAGCTTTGCTTTAAATTTTTCACTTTACTTAGTTATATAATTGTATTTTGATGTATTACATTGTCCCTAAGTCATATTAACCTCTAACATATTTTATTAACTCCCTATAAAATATCCTAGTCCTATTAATATAACTCCTTTTAATTTAATATCCCCAAAAACCCCTTATTATATGCTTTTTATATCAAAGATATTACTCACATGTTGAAAATACATCCCGAAATTATCTCTTTGATATAAAACTACCCATAATAAAATATCCCCGTTCCCCTATAGTTTTAGAAATTTAAATAAATCTAAAACTATATAATATAATTAAATTTTCAAAAGGCGCATTTTATTTACATACACTGTATTTAAAATAACACAGAAAAAGAATACTTATACTCCCATTTCCTACATACTTTAACCTAAGGTTAAGAGCCTTAAGCTTTTTCCCTTTCATGATATATGGAACCTCTTATTTCATATAAAGATCAAACCTTGGTTAAAATCCATATTAACCCGCCCCATGCATCTTACCCTATATATAAACCTAGTTTATATATACATAAACCTATTAATCCATTGAATTAACCCAACGTTTTCGCGATTCATCCCCAGTCGCCCGATCACCAATGCTCTTTTAATCCAACGGTCTTAGATAAACACAACAAGTAATCTTCATGCCCCACCTTTCCCTGATATCGCGTTTATCTCACACCGTAGATCTTTACCTTTCAAGATCAATGGCTCACATTAAAAGCTCGGCCCCACCTTACCTTTCCCCCGCAGCTTCCCAAGTCATCCTGACCGTTCGCATCGCCTTTCAAGATCCAACGATGCAGATTGCATATCGCACGACAAAAGTAATCGTTCAACATTTGATAATAGTTGCACAATAAAATTTGTTTTCCCAAACCACCCACTGCTACGTGTCTCAATTCCATTTGATCGTGTTCCAAAAGTGAAATACAACTTACAGCCTAAAAGCCATGTGATACCGCTAAATGGTTTTCGCATTCAAAGCAAAACTGCTCCTGCCATTGACTGTGACCTACCATCAATGCATTGCATATTAATAAAATCTAAGGTTTTAACCTTAATTTTTCATTGTTTTCTTATCTTTTGCGCCTCCGCCCATTGAGAAATCACGCTTAGACTTCAGTTCAAAACCTTTGTTATTCAATTGCCCCCCCTGAAGCAGATTTCATCACAGAACTTCGCCACAAAAATCACTGCGACCAGTTTGAAGACCGATACCAACCTGCAAACCCTCCTCGACCACCAAAATACCTGTAAAAGGTATTTCTCTATGTTCTAAAACTTTCCAATTTACACATTCAAAGATCAAAATTAAAACTGTGTATCTATTTTATTGAAGAAAAGAAGATAATTACCAATCTGAGAAATACCCAAACCTTGAAAAAAGAGGGTGAACCCTGGAATTTTTTTTCTAGAATTTGCCATTTCTCCTAACTCTGTTTTAAAGCCATTTTCGGCCATCTAAAGGCAATTTCCATGGTTCAATTTGATTTAAATTACACCAAGAGCCATTGAACCCCTGTTTCAGTCTTCTGCACCTTGAAAACCTGTGTTTTCATCCCAAAACCCTTGCCCAGATTCGCTCAATTGGCCCTTTCTTTCAAAATTAACTAAGAAAATAGTTTAATCTTGGTTATTTTTCCCCACAATGACAAGAAAATAGGTCACCCCTAAGACTAGAGGTCCAAAAACCCAAAAATCTGCCTCAAGCAAGCTTCCAAGGCTTGAATCTTCTAAAATAAATAAGCCTACCCCAGCCCTAACAGTTGATTCTACTGAAGTGGTCAAACCTTTGCAGCCACTTGTTACTTATGAAGAGAGCAGTTCCTTGATTGATTTAGACTATAGAATTACTGATGCTACATTAGAGTTCGATCTATTTGAAGTGCATAATTGGCATCATGAAAAATTTGTGAAGAAATTTGACAATAATTTACCTATATGGGAGTCAAATTTTCCTAAATATGTGGTCCCAATTACTCATCCAACTCAAGACTTAATTAGACTATGCCAATTACATTATGTCCCTGACCAGAGATGTATTGTAAACAAAGATAGAGAGGTTTTTTTTTCTATAACTGCAGAATCCATTAATGAAATGCTCTAGCTGAACCATGATCCAATAGTAGTCTCATTATCCATTGAAGATTTAACTCAGTTATATTTAGACATGGATTTCCCTAGGAAGTTTAGGATTCTTCAGAACTCCATGCCTACTCATGTTGATTTCCCAAAAGTAAATCCACCCTATTCCACTTATGATTTTCTTGAATCTTCCAGACAAATCATATCTATGCTTTCCTTCATTCTAGGTTATTCTAATGATGAGTTCACTAATGCATCAATTCTAGGTTTCCTTTCTACTTTGTCCCCAGGGCAACCTCCTGTAATGGTATTCAATTTTTCCAGATTCATTGCTGATAATATGCACTATCAGTTGACCAAGTTTCCTGAAGGAGTGTTTAGATATTCATCATATCTATTTCACCTCTTCCTCTTTTTCCAAGCAGAACAGTCCCCAATTGCATTGCAAAAGATGGATGTTGAAGGCAAACCTCTTTCAGTGGTACTTTGGACTTCATTACTCAGAAAATATGGAAATGAATTCAGCTATAAGGACTTCATAGATTTGTTTATCAGACCAGCCATGAGTTTATTGAACAAGACAGAGAAACCAAGGGTCAATGAGGAAATAAAGATAATTCTACAGTTGTCTGAAAACTGCAAAATAGGTAACTGGTACCTATATGAAAATCACACAGAACTAAGGATATTTGGAGCAAACCTGGCCCCTTATAAATTGCCCAAATTTCTAACTATTAGGGTTTTTTCTTTGGAGTACTTGAGGAAAATTTAGAATGTAGATGCAGTGAATTTTATGGCTACCAAGAAAAAGACACAGTTTAAGCTGAAGAATCAAATAGGTCCCTTCATAGTAAATAACAGGGATGCCTTGAAAGAAATAGTCAGCAAATTATCAGAATTCAAGTTCCAAGAAAGCTTTTATTAGAACTATGATCCTCAAGGCATTTTGAGTAACATAAGGGTCAAATGTAAATTATCACCATTCTTTCATGAGTCCAGACCAGAAATTGAAAAATATGCAAATCAAATGGAATGGGTAGAAAATACATTGATTGATCCTTCTACCAATACAGAGAAGGAGAGACAAACAGATAATTCACAGGCAATAACAGTCATTGAGCAAATAGAAGCTTCAAACAAAAGGACCAGGAATGAAGAAGGCTATACAGCAGAGACCATTGCAGAAAACAAATTTAAAATTATTCAAAACAAAAGGGAAAAATGACTGATGCTAAGAAAGAAAAGATAATAGAGATGCCAATGAATATCAAGCAAACAACAATGATCAACAAACAGATGATGAAGCCACATTAATTGTCAATGAGACACTTACAGAAATTTAAAAAGATCAGGTGTTAACATAGGAACAGGACAGAGAAATAGTGGAAATGCAGGTAAATTCAGAAGCTCCCTCCTCTTCCAAAGCAACAAAAAAGACAAATTCATACATCCTGGAAAAAAATCAAACAGATCAGAGAAAGAAATGAGGAAATTAAGAATGAGTTTTATTCTAAATTCCTTAAAGAAAATCCAGGAAACAAAGACAGATTGCTTACTGCTTTTGATTACTCCACCAATAAGATGATCGTGTCATTTCTGAAACCCACCATTGCAGATCCAAAGTCAATTGCTGATTATACTAAAACATATGTAGAGATGGACACTGATACCATACATGAATTAGATCAGATTGAATTCCACACAAGCACCACTGAAATGCTGTATTCAAAGGTAGTTAACAAAACCATGAGTGCTACCATGCTTCAAAAGACTGTATCTAATTTACAAACTCAAATGAAATTAGATAAAGCATCTCTACATGCTAAGGATTTGAGGATCAAGTCCTTAGAATATTTGGTGATAGAAACTAGAGTGGATCCCTCCAATATTGAAGTTACTAAAACACTCATAAGGCAAAAGAACGAAGATATTGTTGCCTTAAGAAATCAACTTAAACTTCCATAGAGTGAGCATCCACAGGAAAATGAGATTCTTCAACAACAAAAAGAAAAGGATGAGACTATGCAACTAGTACTGAAGATGACAGCCCAAATCAAAGAAATGGAGAATCAGACAGAAACTCTGATGAAGGAAAATGAAACATTGAAAAGAGCAAATGAGGTCTCCATTCCTACAATCATTTCAACTGTCAGTACTGGTATTCATTCTACATTGGCAAAGCATTTGGCACCAAAAGGAGTATTGGCAACTGCAGTGTCAATAACATCTATAGATACCTCTGCCACTGGATCATCTACATCACAAGTACAACAAGAAACAGGTACAACAGATATAACGAAATATATGGAAGAAATGTAACTGAAAGACAAAGAAATCATCACTTTGAAAAAGACTAATCATAATCTTGAATCTTCCTACAAGAATGCTTTGATAACTTCTAAAGGACATGAATAGAGAATAAAGGCCTTAGAAGAACATGTGAAGACTTTGCAGAAAGAGGTGAACTTCAGTGAGCAGGTATCATATATCAAAAATAACCTATGGGCTAATATAATTCAAGCTATTCATTTACAGTGGCCCTCAATACATATTATCTATGAGCAAAGAGATTTATTGCAAGCAGCACTGGCAGAAATTCAAAAAACTAAAGCAGAACTGGCAGATAAACCTTCACAAGCTGTAAGGCTTATTGGATTCTTGAACAACAAGAATAGAGTTGAATTGGAGGAAATAAGCATTCATGATAGGACTGAAACTATTTTTCAAATCAAGAAATTCATAACCAAAAGAAATATCATGAATAGTTTAGAGGAGAAATGTGAAACCATGAACTTATCAATCACAAATTTCCTTGCAAAATATACGACTTTACGAGAAGCAGGTCTTCCAGATATACATGGTTTCCATGAAAAATTGATGGTCCAGACTGATTATGACAAGAAGATCAGAGTTCATGCCAAGGAACAAGTCAGCAAGCCTTTACCACAAGGTTCCCCAAGTGGTAAAGTGGTTTTACAATATTTTGAAAATTTGTTATTTCTATAGAATGAGATCAAACACTTGTTTGTTATAAAACCAAACTTTGAAAAATACATTGATGCTGATGAGAATTACAGGAATTTGAAAGGTATGAAAATACCCAATGCAGATAAATGGTAAGTATTTACTGATTGGTTATAACATCATGCAAACAGAGTAGAACAAGTGCAGTCATATTTTTCATTTTTACAGCTATCAAAGGGTAAAAATTTTTAGTAAAAGTGTATCAGGTGAAAGATCAGAGTCAAAGAGTATCCAGGAATGAAACAGTTAAAACTATATTTACTGTTGTAATTCTTCATTTTATAACGGTAGAGTTAAAAGGTGGCAACGTGAAAGAGTATCCGAGATGAAGCACAGGTTAAAGAATGTAAATTAGAAAGATTGTCTTCCAAGCTATCTTCTAATAAGTATTGTTTCCAAGTGCCAGAAAGCATCTACAACAAAGCAACAAATCAATTTTGATAAGATAAATCAGTTCTATTTTTTCTTGATAAGAGGATAGCTTGCGATTTTGTTTTGCAGTTGTCCCTCTTTTTTATGTAATAATCTTTATTTTCTCCTAGAGATATTCTTACATGTCTCTCAGATATTTTGTAATAATTTTGTATAAATAACTCACTCTTTGAAGTATTTAAGGTGGAATAAAATTTGTCAAAACTACTATAGAAATTTTTTCTGAATACATTGGAGTTTTGTGTGAGTCGATTTGTAAAGCAGTAGACTAGAACTAAGTCAAACAAACATCATAACTCAAGATTCTTGTGTTGATCAGATAAGTCAAGTATTTTCTTGTTTTCACTGTTTATCTTTCTAAGTTCCATACATACATTTACATGGTTTTCTGTCTTAAATGATTGACTAGGAAATTTTATATAGGATTAGTGTCAAAAGCTCCCTGTTTCTTACTAGTTATTCATTGATATGTTTTCTACTGCTATCCAGACTTAAGAATCCTTAACTTCTCTTAGTCCCTTTTGACCCCTTTCTTTCATCTTCTTTTCTGTAACATAAGGATCCTTCATTTCCCTTTGGTTCAGATCTTACCATTTCATCAAAAAGCCTATTTCCAAACCTTTGAAGGTCATCTACCCTACCCTTAGTACATTTTCTCTTTTGACATTATTTCCTAGCTCTGCTTGCCAAGAAGTTGACTCCATAGCCCAATGGTCTGGTAGATCCCTCTGTGGTTTACCTTGAAGTAACTTTTATTCCCACCAAACATTCAAAACAAACCAATTGTCCAATTATAACTAGCCTAAAATATTATAACAAAATCAAGTTAAATCATAAGGAGAGATCCCTCTCTGGAATTTAGGAAGGCTAGATCCTGAATTTCAAAAGTAGGTTCTTGGTTACCCCTGGTTTTCTTCAACTATAAATCCTCATCCCACAACCTGAGAATTACTAGGGTGATAACAAGACCCATGGACCAAAGGTGAAAGAAGATGATGGGGATGACAAAGTTATGGTGAATGATGAAACTACTCTGGAGGGCTACCAACAGAAGAAGCCTTCTATCCCTGCTAAACGATATACCAGAAGCCAAGCTGCTTGGCTAGCCATTAAGGATACAACAAAATAATGGAAACCACCGGAAAATTTTACCAAGAAGACATAGGAGTCCCTTGGCCAGGCCAAGGGAAAGGAGAAGGTAAATCCTGCTACATTCATTAACAAGGACACTATGTCCTTTCAGGATCCTTCACTGCAGGAAAGTCAGAATGAAGTTGTGAAAGTGCAGGAGGATTTGAGTGTGCCCCAATACTCACAGGGGCATCATGAGGGAGAGGTGACTCCATTGAAGAAATGGTCTCGACATATGCTGGAAGAGACCATTAAGGAACGTACCCTTTCAAAACAAGCCTTGAGAGCAGAGAACGCATCCCTGAAGGAAAATATCATTTAGATGCAGAAAGAACACTAAGAGTGGCATGAGAAGGCAACCCGCGTCATGAAAAAGAAGCAGGCCCAGATCAACCACTTAAAAAGGAATAATTAAGCATATGGGGGATAGATTCAAGCCGAATCTAGTCGAGCCCAGCTAGATCATTTGGCTGCAGTAGTTGTAGCCTAGGAGAAAAGTTTATTTTATGTTTGGGGACTGACTCAGTTTTTCTTGCATAGGGATATGCAAGAGTTTTGGTGTGGGGAAGATTTTGAGTCTGAAATTTACCCATTTTTTACACCAATCCTAGACCTTTCCTCCCCTACTTTTGAACCCTTTTCGCTCTTTAATTATACCTAGTTCGGCTATGTTATCTAGTTTTGGCTAAAAAGGGTACCATAAGCTTAAGGTATGTTAAATTATCATAAGAAGTGTCATTTTATCTAAATTTGAGTATTCTTTGATCTAGTTGTGTCTTTATTGCATTACTACTCTAACTAGTCTAGAACTTGTACAAAGATTTGCTAGACTGGAACAATTCCACAAATCCTGCAGACAGCTCATGCCACCAAGATTCCTGCAGACGTTTGGGATTTCCTGCAGATACACCCATTTCCTGCAACCATCTCAATTAATTGTAGCGAGGTTGATGGTTGGCCATGTTCCACTCATCTCTAGATCGAGTAAAGACATGGGTTCTGAAGGGAATTTGTTGCATATGGAAGCTGTCCTATTCACTGTTCTGAATCCTCTTTTGAAACCACCCAATCCTCCAGATCTTCTCTCGTGCCCACATGGAGAAACAACTTTAGCCGCACAACATAAATTGTCTAATCCATGCTTCTAGTCATGGATTAGAATTAATAGAATTGTCAATTTGTATCTGTATCAATGGTTGTAGGTTTAGAATAGTGATCTTCATTGTTCAAGCCAAATATGGGCTTCGAGAAATGTATAAATTGGATGTATTTCGCTTTGTAAAGGAGGTTGGGTTGAGATTGTTGTTGATAGCAAGATATCAGATTGTACTTTTCTATAAATTCTAGATTAATAAAATAGTCTCTATTCTATTTATATTTCTGAGCAGATTCTTCAACTTTTGAAGGAGTTGTGAGTGAGGGAGGGCCACCTTTTCTCACAACTCCCGCAGCATAGTGTGTGTTTTATTTTTGTTTCATTTATGCCTTAATAATTCCTATACATAGCTAGTGCTTTCTTTCTGCATTTCCTACAACAAATTATTAATTGGTTAAGTGATTTAATTCTTTATATTAATGAGTTCTTTTCGTTTGATCAATGTTTGGATTCATACACTTTAACTTGGATTCTTGATTACGATTTATATTATATCTTTTCTTGCATCAATATCAGCAAACTCAAGTGTTGTATAGGGATGATATATGCCACTCCATAGCCATTTTTGCAAAGTATTGATACAGGAAAGAAGCATGAGTTGGTGATTTTTGTTTGATATTTATCTTTTCATGATCACTATCAGCAATCCTAAGTGTTGTTGAGGGATGATATATGCCGCTCCATAGCCATTGCTTCCAAGTATTGAAATAGGAAAGAAGCATTATTTGATGTGTGTATAATGTACTGACACTTGAAGTAATCATCATGCATATACTTTGCACTACATCTCATCAGTTTACCTTCCTGGGTTGACAATTCATGATTGGAAAATTATAAGCATATAATTTGACTCAACAGTCGTTGCCCCCCTACTACTTCCAATAATCAAAATAATACTGGTAAAATCTCATAGGTAAATGTTGTCCAATCTACCATAGTAGATAAATATTCAAAAGGTAAGAAAAAGGGTAAAGGTAAGTCTAAATCCAAAAACCCTAAATAGGATTCAAAGAATTCATCTGCTGACGATTCTTCAACATGTAAGCCCAGATATCCTTGTCTGATATGTGATGATGATCATTACACCAAGGATTTTCCTCGGTGTCCTAAAGTTTCTCATCTTCTGAAGGGTGCACCCAAGACTCCGACCATTTTGAAAGAACCTTTCCCTTCTCAGCAGATGTAGATGGTAGATCAAGGTCAATCTTCTAGAAGCTCTCAGGTTTTCATGGCTGGAAATGCAATCTACTGCCATTACCACAAGAACAAAATTTTATCCCAATCCTTCCAAGGCTCCTGTGGAATTGGAAGTTATAGATAACCCTTCCTCTTCTGCACCCCCTACCTCTAGTCCTCTCTAGATTGAAAGACTGAGTGTTGACTCCATCATTTGATAACCCCTAAAAAGTGTTTTTTGAACATCGTCTTATAATCTGAATGCGAGAGAAACACAACAATACAATATTTTATAATATCTAGCTCAAGTGCCTTCGATGATGTCAGCTTTGGAGGTCCTTCAGCCATTCCCATCATAGTGGAAGGCACTACTCTTTTCTATTAGAGCGATTTATCCTACAGATTCTAATCTGATTACTTTCGATCTCAAGAATTTCGTTCCTCGCCTCCCATATTAGGTAGCTTTTCTTATTCAAGTTACCATTATGGGAAACAATATTCATCGGACTATCTTTGATGAAGGCGCTTTGACCTACATCTTGTCTGTTGCATGTTGGAAAGCCATCTAATCTCCCTCGTTGAGTTAGTCTTCGAATACCTTAGAAGCTTTTGATGGTAGAGGTTCTCAGCCATATGGTATTCTCAAGGCATTACCCATCCTGTTGGAGGGGAAAATGGTAACCATGAAAGTTGAAGTTATAGAAACAAACTTGAACTATAATATCCTTCTTGGACGTAGTTGGATGAACATTATGCTTTGCATGGTCTCCACTCTTTTTTGTTTCCTTCGTTTCCCTCATCAAGGGAAGATAATCATTGTCGATCAGTTGTCTTTCTTCCCCTTTGATTATTCAACAAGAAACATCAAGTCCGGTCTATTCAAAGCATTATCCCTTATGGGAGTTTTTCCGCTTCCACCACTGAATGTCACCTCTGTCAATATGATTTCGTCTAGTCACGATCCATGTATTTTTCCCAATCCTGACCAACTCAAGAGTTTTAGTGACATTGTGCCTCTAAGCCCAGGTGAGAAAATGTAGCAAAGTGTTCTCACGGCTTCTAAGGCTACATCCGAAACCAACACTCATTTGGTTTATTCTCTGGACACTTATGTGCAGTCTTCTTGGTTTGGTTCTTGGGACTCTGATGATCCCTTCAAAGAGACTTTCTCCACTAACGAGAGTATCGTGGAGGTAATTTCTCTCGAAGAGACTTCGTGGGATGATGAACATCATTGTTCCTCATTTCTCCCAATCCCAAGTGAAATCTTCGCTTGTTTGGAATCCCATGCTTCACCAGTACTAACTGACCCACTTCAAAATCTGACTTTGATTCATGAAGTGATGTTTGAAGGGAACATGGGAAATATCACTCCGACCATTCTAATCGACATCTCTGTTAAACCAGGGATTATCGAGAATGTTCATATCATTGCATTTTGTTCTCCCAATGAGATTAAGATCTCTATCGAGATTTTCCAAGAATTCTACAATGCCTTCGCATGGTCATACGAAGAAATGTATGGTATTGATCTGAGTATCGGTGTGCACAAAATTACCACCTATCTGGATTCGAAGCCTGTTCGTCAATGAATTTGTCCTGTGCACCCAAGAAAGGCTGCTGCCATATAGGGTGAAGTTGAAAAAAATCTAAAAGCTATTTTATTTATCATATACCATTGACAGATTGGGTCTCAAATATTGTTCTTGTCAATAATAATAAAGGGACCATTCGGGTTTGCATTGATTACCGTGATATCAATCGAGTTTATCCTAAGGATAATTACCTCACTCCTTTTATCGACTAGATCATTGATGAATGTGATGGGAGTGATATTTTTCCTTTATGGATAGTTTCTCTGGCTATAACCAGATTAACATCACTCCAGCTGATTAGCATAAAACCACATTTATCTGTCCATGGGGGACTTATGCCTATAAAAAGATTCTTTTTTTTCTTGAAGAATTGCGAGGCCAACCTCAAGAGAGCTATGTCATATGATTTTCATGACATCAAGCACATAGTTTATCCATATCTCGATGATCATCCTGCTCATTTTGGGAAACGTCGAGATCACCTGGAACATCTTAGAGCTATCTTCCTTTGATATTGACACTATAATATCAGGTTGAACCCTCATAAGTGTGTCTTATGCGTCAAGTGTAGTCGACTCCTGGGTTTCGTGGCATCCAAAGAAGGCATCCGCATCAATCCTCTTAAAGTTGAGATAATCGTCAATTTGCCTCCTCCCTCTTATGTTCATCAACTGCAGAGTTTGTAGGGGAAAGCCAATTTGCTTCGTCGCTTCGTGTTGAATTATGCTAAGCTTACCAAAGGCTTTACGCACTTATTGAAAAAGGGAATCCTGTTATTATGGGACAAAATTTCTCAAAGCTCTTTTGATACATTGAAATGAGCCCTCATTAGTGATTTGTTACTGCATCCTCCCAATTATCACTACGATTATTGCTTGTATTTAGTCGTCGCTGACAACACTATTGGTATGGTGATAGTTCAGGATGATGACGATGGCCAAGAGCATGTAGTGTACTACTTGAGCCACAAACTCTTCTATACTGAGACCCATTACGCTTGTTAGTCATCATTAATTTTTTGTTGATATCAAAATATGACTAAATGATGATCCTATATTTCTAGAAACAAGATTTGAGAAATATTTTGAGTTCTAGAAATATCACTACCTTCATTTTCCTAAG
This sequence comes from Pinus albicaulis, assembly GCA_034641835.2. Classification (NCBI taxonomy): domain Eukaryota; kingdom Viridiplantae; phylum Streptophyta; class Pinopsida; order Pinales; family Pinaceae; genus Pinus; species Pinus albicaulis. The sequence goes on from CM076579.1 coordinate 1,513,579,110, forward strand.
TTAAAATTATCTTCACTATCTTATCCCCTCTCTGCCTTCTAAGAATTCTACCCCACTGCTACAAAGAAGGACTTCATTATCAGGACTGTTTGCCTCATTTCACTACCTCACCTTCACTCTCATTCATAAACCTTTTCCTCTAAGAACCCATTTATTACCTTCCTCAAAAATCCTCATAAAACCCTTCATTCATCATTTCTTCTCTGACATATTAAACAATGTAAAAAGCTCCCTTTTTACATTATTTAAAGCTAAGTTTCAGCCTATCGGGTCCTTTGATTTTATTATAAAACCTCGTTTTATGCCAAAAACCTGCTCTTTGATCAAATAGGCCTTAAGCCCCTTTCTTCTAAAGCCCCAACCCCCTCACATTCATAAAACCACGACCCTCCGCTTAAATTATTTTAACCCCCTCTCTCTATCATAAAACCTTCTTCTGCCCCTTTTCTAACCTGGGCTCCTTTTCCTTAAGCCCCCACCCGATTACACCTATCTCTGTGACCATAAAACCTCAAACTTGCCCCAAAAAATAAATGCCTTCGCTTATTCTATAAGCCTCAGGCCCCACACACATCGAAACCTGCGCCTCAATAAATTCATGCCACCTGTCCGCCCGGACCCCACTCCTCCGACTTACCTTTTCCTCAAAGGTTAACGAGCTCGCATCTTCCACCAGTGGATCATCGCGTTTCTCCAGATCGACAGTGGAGAGTGACTTTTCCCCCACTCCGCCCATTTCTCGTTAACACCAAAGGAGGGTTGGGGGGGAGGGGGGAAAAGTTTGACGTTAATGGTTGCCTATCCAAATTTCACCTCACACCCCACCCCCCCCCCCCCCCACACACCCCCCGACCTAAAACCAGAAACTACCATGGACACCCAGCGAAGTCCACAAGCGGTTTTTCTTAAAACCACCTTCCTGCTCACGCAAAACCACCCTCCCCTCTTCGCGCCAAAAATCCTCTGCCTCCATTCAAATGCTCTAGAGCCCTGCGACTCTGTGATGAGGTCCTGAACCACCATTTTTCGTCACTGCAAACGCCCCAACATCTCGATAAACCCTAGATAAGTGCAGAAAGCCACAAACGTAAGATTTAAGATTAATTTTTGTTTTTATTGTGCAGGTACAATGGCGAAAAATGCATAAATGCATTTCAAAAGGGTTAAAAACGTTCAAAATAGGTCTTTGGGTGACGATCTGGGGGTTTGAATTGTTTCAAAGGGACTAGAGGCTGAAGTTTAAACTCCAGCACCAATGAAACATGATCATTGTAGATCATAAAATCCTACAGCACCATCAAAATGCCTCCCTGCACATAAAAACACAGTCACCGAGAGAAACACAGTGAAGAAATAAAAACAGTCAAGGGATTATGGCAAAGCAGTGGAGGTTATAAGGCTAATCACAGTTCCAAGACAAATCATGAGGGTTAGCCAACAAATCAGAAATTAAAGATGATGAAGAAAAACAGAGATGTAGGGAAGAGAAAGTCGAAAGACTGTAAATAGAGCAAAGACAAGATTATAAAGGCTTAATCGTGTGTCAAAGACAAATTAAAATGATTAAGCCAAAAAACCAGATATTTAAAGGAAGTGAAGACAAACAGATAAAGGTCAAAGGTTAGAAATGAAGTCACAAGACCAAAGGGTTAATCAAAGGATTAATGGACAAAACAGAGTTAAAGAAGGATAAAGAAAAAGACAAAGACAGACAGTTAAAGGATAAATCAAGGTTAAAATCCTAATTCAAGGATCAGAGATAAAACAAAGATAGATTAATGCCCAGAAATGCATTCGGGTGACTAAGCCTGTAGCAGTTACTTCTTCTACGATATGTTTTTGCCACCTATAGTATTGTTTCCTTAAATAAAGCATCAAAGCAGTTATTACACATAGTCAGAGATATTTTCTATCTACCAAGTAGTTATTGTAAAATTTATGGATAGGCCTTAAAGTCAAACATTTCAAATATTTTTCCTTAGGAGTTAAGGTAGAAGTTATTATTCAGAGAAATATTTGCAGATATTCCTAACTTTAGCCTTTCATGGTATTCAAGGTTAGGAATTCATTAAATCTATAATAAATGACACTCAAAACCTATATTAGCTTCACCTCCTCATTTATAGCATAAATACTACATTTGAACTCATTATCTTGTTGGCATTTTATGACTCTTTGAAGTAATACATAGTATATTGGAAGTTGAAAAGAAATTGATGTCTTGGAACTTGTGGATGCCTTGATTTGTTTGTTGATGGAGGGGGCTAGATCACTGGATCCCTGAGCTTGGTTGTTGGTGAAGTACTTCTAATTTGTTATTGTTATTTCAAGTTTCATTATGTTTCCATATTTCTATGTTGCAGTAGAATAAAGGATTTAGACTAAGAAATGTCTTTTGAAAGCACCTTAGTTCTCTTTTTTCTTCATTACCTTAATGTTTTCTTCTACTAGGACACTTTAGAGAATTCTTAATTGCTCTCTAGACCCCCTAAGCTTGTTTATTTCATGAATAGTTTAATACAGTTGGTATCAAGTATGATCTATGGCTAGCCCTGCTTATTTAATTTCACCTAAACACTATTTTTGAAGTCTCTCCCTAAAGTACCATTCTTTAAAGTCTACCAAAGAGGTTTTGTTTCGATCATACCCTTTGTACTTACTTAAATAATTGTTTTAGAGATCTTCATAACTATGATCAAGGATGTTTAGGAGTTCCCTCATCCCTGATTACAGTTATATCTGTGTCTTAAGTTTTTTATGTCCTTGAAGGTGAAATCAATAGAAGTTAAATGAGTTTCTCACCTTCTATATTTCATTGGAAAAGCTTGTCTTGAATAACTATCTAGTTTAGTTGAATCAAAGAATTTATGGTTTGCCCTGTCTTTTGATTTCCTCTTTATGCTTATGATATTTAAGTCCCTTTGTTGAAAATTATGTATGATTAAGGATTCTTAATTTCCCTTTGACCTATTTTTCATTCTTACAATTGATGTCCATATCATTACACTTAAAAATTTGAAGATCCACTAACCAATTTATATTTTCCCTACGATGCTCCTCGATCCATTGATGAACCTATCATGACTTTCATTAGACTCCATTTCCCAATGACTTAGAGATTTCTTCATGTTATCTATTCTCCTTGACCATCTTGTCTAACCAAAACAATAAAACAAACCTCACACTTAATAACTAGCCTAAAATCAACCCTTCTAAGAAAACAAGTTTATATCTCTGCAAAAACATAGAGAGAGCCCTCTCTGAGCCCAGGACGGCTAGGTCCTAGGACTCCAAATATTTGTCTGGTGTTACCCTATCATTTGTTTTACCAATCTTCCAAATCACTGGACCCTAACATAATGGCGATCATGGTGGGACCTCTAAGTTTATAGCTGCCTGAATACCTCTAAAACTCATTAAACCTTCATATAGTGAATTAGCTACCTCACTACCATTACTAACACAATGGTGATCATGATGGAACTTTTGAGTCAATAACAATATTCCTTAGGACTTCAGAAACTCTTATCAAATCATAAAGACACTCAGAAAACCCCAAAAAACATTCCTAGATTGGTTTTTATCAATTATTGGTGGTGGGCCATACATATTTTTGTTCAAAACAATCAAAAATATCCACCTGGCGACTCCAATAAGCCCTAGTAGGCCTATAACTTCACTAGTTCTCTTTATACTTCCTTAAGATTGTGTTAAAGCAGCCCTGAAAAGTTTAAAAGTATATTCCCATATTAGATAGTTTCCTAAATACTAAGAGAGGTCAAACTTCTAAAAACAATCAATAAACTTTCTTCCTCTCTAAATTTTGAAATCTGGCTTCATATCGGATCAATATCAGATCTCATCCAGACCCTAATCCTCCTACTATAGTTGATGATCTAGAGAAAATTTTGTGGCATACTCTAAAGCTGAAAATTTAACTACTGGTAGGACCATTTAAGAATAAGATCTGTCCCTAAAAACCTTACAGTCTTAAAATATCCTCACTTTGACTTGCACCATTCAAAAAACATATTTAGAACCAATTCACATAGTGATATTGACCAAACTGACCTTGAGCCCATAGATTTGCAGTAGAGTTTCTGTAGAGAAGCATCTCCTTCTACTCCTCCTGATTTTCAACTTCTCCATCACTTCATCTCTTTCCATAACAAATATGATCAAAATCAGTTTGTTGGTCCAATTACTTCCACCACTCCTATCCACACATCCACCATTCAAAACACTCCATTTCAGCCTACATTCCCTCTCACAAACCCTCCTCTTGTAAATCCCCCATTTACTCCCACCATGGCAGCATGGTATGCCCATTAGTGTTACCACAACCTCTGGTTCCTTTACCAAATTATTATCAATCCACAATTCCCCATTTCACTAGAGTTGAATCTACTACTGCCCAACAACATGTAGACAGAATGGATGATGCCTTGGACTACATGGAAATACAAGAAGAGACCATTAAGATGAGAATCTTTGCCCAAAGTTTAGGAGGAGAAGCCAAAAAATGGTTTAAAATTTTAACTCCTAATAGCATAAATGATCTTCCTTATCTATACCAAAAGTTCATAAATAAATGGTAAATTAAGAAGAACCCTTTCCAAATCCTTTCAGATTATAGCAACCTTAAAATAAATGATGGGGAAAGTGTCCAAGATTATTGCACTAGATTTAATAATGTTTACAATGCACTTACCCCAAACATGAACCTCCATTAGGCTTAGCCTTAGAAAAATTTCCAGAAGGTTTTGACCCAGACATGGCCTATCAGCTAAGAGAAAGAGACCCCTCAACTTTAGAAGACATGCAGAGAGGAGCTATAAGTGTAGAAGCAAATTTGATTGAGAAAAGAGCTAGGCTGAAATCAGAAAAGAAAAAAAAAAAAAAGGTTACATACAAAGATGAAACAATGGCATCAACCTCATCTTCTTATGCTAAAATTGATAATTTAGTGAGGGTAATGGAAAGGATGCTAGGAAAGATAAACCTAACTGAAAGAGCACCTCCTAGGGAGAACCAGACAAATCCTCAAAACAAAAACAAAAATCCAAATTTCAGAAGAGATCCTATTCACAATAGACAAAGAGACAATGACCAACAAATTAGGCTTCCTTTCCAAGACAATTATGTATATGAGGAGGAAAGAGAGACATAAAGGTTGGAGGAAAATCATGTGAATCTAATAGGATCTGACAGTGAGAATGATGTTTTTCTCACTGAGGAAGAGCAAGGATTATTTTCCTCAAACCAAACTGAAAACAACCATGAGGATTCTGAAGATTATCAATTGGGATTTGAAAATGCTATAATGGAGGTTCACAAGAAATATGATCTTAGGAGCAAAAGGAACCAAGAGAATTCCAATGACAAAAACACAAACACTGTTGTTAGAAAAACTTCAGAAAATCTTCCTAAAAAGACAGAAAATAGTGCGAACACTATGACCAAGAAAACTGATCTGAATAAAGACAAAACCAGCCAACAAAGTGTTGACCAAAGTTGCCCTAGTACTTCTGCTAGTGATCCTAAGAAATCTGTCCAAAATAACGGTCCTAATAAAAAACAGCAAATCAGAATTGCTGAAAAATTTGTATATGACAAAACAGATGTAAATATGTCAAAATTACTAGTCCCTTTTAGCCTTGAGGGATAAATTGCCAAGATCAAAATTAGCATACCCTTAGCTGAACTAGTAACCCAAGATGTATATAAAAATCAAGTTTTGAAGGCTTTTAATATAGGCAATGATACTGATACTTTAAACTTGACAGATGATAAACAAGAATTTTTGTTTGGTCCTGAAGTTGAAGGAAAATACCAAGAAGGGGTTGTCCCTCCCTTCTATGTTAGCTTAAACATACATGATAAAATCTTTCACAACGCCATGGTAGACTCTGGCACCTCTCACAACCTCATGCCAAAAGTGGTGATGGTGAAATTAGGCCTAAAAATTACTAAACCTTACAAAGACCTGTATTCTTTTGATTCAAGCATAGTCAAGTATTTAGGTCTAATCAAGGATTTATGTGTCAATCTAGCACAAATTCCTGCTAAGGGTCTAGTCATGGACATAGTTGTTGCTGACATTCCTCCTAAGTATGGCATGCTTCTATCCAGATCATGGGGAGCCAAACTTTAGGAGAGCCTTCAAATGGACATGTCTTATCCTACCATCCCAATTTTTAACCAAACCAGAAGATTATACAGGGAATCACATATGAAATATATGGTAAGAAACATAGATAGGCCAAAAAACACTCCTGTCTATTCTATTCATTCAGATCTAGATTCCTTTATCTTGTACAATGAAGATGAAATCAGCAAACAAGAAAAGGAAAATAAAAAAGAGTTAAGCCCACCAGAACAGTTAAATCTTTCCTCAAATCAAGAACATAACAGCTCAAACTTTAGCATCCTTAAACAACAAAATGGGAGTGAGCATGATAAATAAACACTTTGGAAAATGATCTTTGATGGCTCTTGTAGCAAAACAGGTTCTGGAGCTGGTGTATGGATACATAATACAAACAAAGGACATTCCTACAAACTTGATTTCCAATGCACCAATAACATTGTAGAATATGAAGCTCTCCTCCTCGGCCTACATTTTCTTAAAGATCTAGAAGCCAAGGAAATATCAGTCCAAGGAGATTCAAAGCTGATTATTAGGAAAATAAAAGGGGAGTATTCAGCCAAAAACCCAAGATTAAGATAATACAGAAATGTTTCCCTAGATCTCCTGAAAACCTTTGAAAAATATGAACTCACTTTCATCCCTAGAGCTCAAAATAACCTTGAAAATGAGCTTTCCTTTGCTCCCAGCAATTGCCACATACCCCAAGTAAATGAACAATTCAATGTCAAAATAAAAAATCTACCTACAGTACCTGACAATGAAAACTATTGGCAAGTGTTTGAGGGTAATAAGCAGATTGATGATTTTCTACAGTCAAAAAATGATTTTGTTGTACCAACACCTAGCTCAAACCATGAAGAAGAATGTTTTGATGAAAAACAAGTTCCTAAAACAGAGTTGTCCTCTACTGCTGGTATAAACCAATTTGAACATCTTTATAAGGTAGAATTATTTGACGATGTAGATCAAAATGACCTTGAGGTTTTACAATGCAAGGATCATACGATACCAAGGGGACTTACACCATTAGAAGGAATTTTTGACTTCAATGATGTAGCTAAAAAACCAAACATGGAGCCTACAGAAACTAATGTAGAGGAACATAACATAGGTAGCATAAATGAACCCAAAATGATCAAATTATCTAGCACTCTTCCTGCTCATATCAAACAGGAATATATTGAGCTTTTCAAAGAGTTTGGAGATGTGTTTGCATGGGGGTACAAAGATCTGAAATCATATGATACCAGTATTATTCAACACAAAATTCCTCTTAAGGAAAATCAGAAACCTTTCAAACAAAAATTAAGAAGGATAAACCCTGTTTTATTACCTTTAGTTGAGAAAGAGATCAAGAAGATGTATGATGCTGGGATCATAGTTCCCCTTAGGTACTCACAGTGGTTTTCCAACCTTGTGTCTGTTAGGAAGAAGACTGGGGAGATCAAGCTTTTCATTGACTTTAGAAATATGAACAAAGACTCCCTGAAAGATAATTATCCCTTTCCTAAGATGGATCACATACTCTAAAAGGTGGTTGGATTTAAGAGAATATCACTCTTGGAGGGTTTTTCAGGCTACAACCAAGTGCTAGTACTCCCAAGTGATCAGCAAAAAACTTCTTTCACCACACCTTGGGGTACATTCATGTATGTTAAAATGCCATTTGGTTTGCTGAATGCAGGGGCCACATTCCAAAGGGCCATGGACATAGTTTTTTCAGAATATATAGGCTATTTCATAATCATTTACCTTGATGACATCATTTTTTTCTCCAAAATTGATAAAAAACACTTAGCTTATTTGAGAAATGTAGGAAATATGGCTTATCTTTGAATCCCAAGAAAACACTCTTTGGTCTTCAAGAAGGAAAACTCCTAGGCCACATAATCTTTGAAGAAGCAATAAAAGTAGACCCTAAGAGGATTGAAGGCATATTGTAAATCAGCCATCCTAGAAGCCTCAAGAAATTGCGATCTTTCATTGGGAAGAACAACTTTTTGAGAAGTTTCATCCCCAACCTTGCTGAACTTTTGAGAAATATCACACACATGCTCAAAAAGGAAACAAGATTTAAATGGACATTAGAAGCCAAACAATCATTTGAACTAGTGAAGCAAGCTCTCACTCAAACACCAATTCTTATCATTCCTAATTTCACCAAGGATTTCTACATTTTCTCATTTGCCTCTGAACACACCATTGCTGCAGTGTTGTTGCAAAAGAATAATACAAGGCAAAAATAACCAATATCATTTTTCAGTAAATCCTTAAGAGATTCTCCACTCAAGTATAACGTCGTGGAGAAACAAGCCTTAGCCTTGATCAAAGAATTGAAAGATTTCCGAGTCTACATTTTACATTCTTAAATCATTGCTTTTGTCCCACATATAGTTGTTAAGGACATTCTAAATCAAGACCTTGATGGTAAAAGGGGAAAATGGATTTCTATTATCTTAGAATGTAATTTATAAATTAGGCCTACCAATTTGATTAAAGGACATGGATTAGAAAAACTCATGGTGGAATCAAATTTACAAGCATTAGACATGAATATGATTGATGTTCTAAAAGAAACAGAAGAATCCATAGCTCCATACATTGAAGAAATATTTTTGAATTCTTTGTGGTATGCTGATATCATTTATGTGCTTCTTTATCTCAATACTCCTCCTTCTCTATCAAAGACTAAAGCTAGATTCTTGAAACAGAAAGCTTTAAATTATTGCATTTTGGATGGGGTTCTATATTGGAAAAATGTTGTTGGCATATTGCTTAAATGTTTGCTTGAGAATGATGCGGAAAAAAACATGCATGAGATGCATGAGGGAGAATGTGGAGGACACCTTTACTGGGAAACCACAACAAACAAGATTCTTATAGTTGGCTATTATTGGCCCACCCTTTTCCCTGATACTCAAAAACTTGTCATGACTTGCCATAAGTGTCAAATTTTTTATGGCAAGAGAAAATTTCTATCTTTACCCTTGCATCCCATCAGTATTGAGGCTCCCTTTAAACAATGGGGTTTGGACTTTATTGGAGAAATTCACCCAACCTCATCTGCCCAACATAAGTGGATCCTTACTTCCACTGATTATTTTACCAAGTGGATAGAGGCTATCCCTTCTAGGAATGCTACTGACTCAGCCATTATCAATTTCCTTGAAACCAACATACTATCCTGATTTGGTTGTCCTAGAAAGATCATTACAGACAATGTTGTTGCCTTCAAATCCAAAAGAATGGTTGATTTCGGCTATAAATATCATATCACATTTGGGAATTTTACAGCTTACTACCCCTAGGGTAATGGACTAGCTGAATCCTCCAATAAAATCCTGGTCAACATTATCAAAAGACTACTGGAACAGAATCAGAAATCATGGCACAGTAAGTTGGTTTATGCATTATGGGATGATAGGCTAACCACAAAGAAATCAATTAATATCTCCCCTATCAGTTGGTATATGGCATGGATGCAGTCTTCCCAACATCTCTAGGAGTTCCAGTCATGAAACTCCTTCAAGAAGTGCAATCAGAAGAAAATGACATGCATAGAATGCTGAATCAAACCATTCATTTATAGTAGTCAAGAGAAGAGATTTACAAAATAACACAAGCAGTAAAAGAAAGCATCAAGAAGGTCTTTGACAAAAGGACTAAGGCTAATAATTTCCAAGTTGGAGATACAATTTTGAAATGGGAGAGAAGACAAGGGTAAACATGGAAAATTTGAGAATTTGTGGAAAAGGCCTTATATCATTCATTCAATTAGGGGTCATAATGATTTCTTTTTACAAGGGCTGAATGGAGAAGAGTTATTTGGAGGTCCTGTCAATGGCAAGATTCTCAAACACTATTTTTGTTAAGAGTCCTAGATTCAAATTTTTCATCCATTTTACATAAAACATTGCATGAGAAAATCACAAAAAACACAAAAAAATGAAAGAAAGGAAAAAAAAGGGCAAATTTAAAAAGAGGTACAGCCCCATACCCAAAAAACAGTACTGGTGAAATTGTGCAAGCCTAAATGCCACTACTAATTCAAAAATGATATCTTGTTCAGTCATCTAGCCTAATCATGGTTGAACATGCTTTAAATTTATGTTGATAAGTTAGTAAAAACAATGATTGTCAAGATATTTCAAAATTGACTTATCAAGAAAGATAGATTAGGGAATATCAGATGTTGGTTCCACATGCTCAAAACAGAACCAAAGAGGAAGATAAGTATGCATTACAAATGATAAATTACAGCTCTTATGTTTATATTTTACCTTTATGAAAAATAATGTTTGTGTGCAGCTTGTTCCGATGCCACAACCATGGTAAGTCAGACTGCCTAATCCTGATTTGAACCATGTTTTCAATTTTTATGTCAATAGATTAGAGAATCAAGTCTACCAAAAAAGCTTAATATTGGTAGGCAAATAGTCTAGGTAAGACTAAAAAGAGTTCACTAGCTAAATTTGAACTCTTGGAAGAAATAAGGATAGAAGTAGATAGTTTATTTCTATTTTTCAAAATAAAAATGTCAAGAGTTTGCCAGTTCAAGTGCACTCAAAGAAGAAAAAATGTTAGGACAAGGAGGTTGGGTAGGTAGAAATGTTGTTGAAAAAATCATAGGTTGCAGATTATTAAAATCATCACTTCAAAAAGAAATATCAGCAAGTGAAAAAGAAGGGAAAAATATGCCCAATGGAAAGACACTGGTCTGTAAAAACTCAGAGATTTGATAAATTGAAAGTTATAGACACCTCCTAAAGGGAGCTACCCTCCCCAAGTGGAGCCATTGTTAGTCATCAGTATTTTTTTGCTGATATCAAAAGATGACTAAATGATGATCCTAGATTTCTAGAAACAAGATTTGAGAAATATTATGAGTTCTAAAAATCTCACTGCCTTCATTGTCCTAAGTTAAAATTATCTTCACTATCTTATTCCCTCTCTGCCTTCTAAAAAGTATACCCCACTGCTGCAAAGAAGGACTTCATTATTGGGCATGTTTTCCTCATTTCACTACCTCACCTTCACTCTCATTCATAAACCTCTTCCTCTAAAAACCCATTTACTACCTTCCTCAAAAATCCTCATAAAACCCCTACAATCATCATTTCTTCTCTGACATATTAAACAAAGTAAAAAGCTCCCTTTTGACATTGTTTAAAGCTAAGTTTCAGCGTATCAGGTCCTTTGATTTTATCATATAACCTTGTTTTATGCCAAAAACTCGCTCTTTGATAAAATAGGCCTTAAGCCCCTTTCTTCTAAAGCCCCAGCCCCCTCACATTCATAAAACCATGACCCTCCACTTAAATGATTTTAGCCCCCTCTCTCTATCATAAAACCTTATTCTGCCCCTTTTCTAACCTGGGCTCCTTTTCCTTAAGCCCCCACCCACTTACACCCATCTCTGCGGCCATAAAAACTTGGACTTGTCCCAAACAATAAACACCTTCGCTTGTTCTATAAGCCTCAGGCCCCGGATACACCAAAACCTACACCTCAATAAATTCATGCCACCTGTCCTCCCAAACCCCACTCCTCCGACTTACCTTTTCCTTAAAGGTTAACGAGCTCGCATCTTCCACTGACGGATCATCGCGCTGCTCTAGATCGACATTTGGATGGGCAGCCATTAACGTCAGATTCCCCCCCCCGTCTGAAACCGGAACTACCATGGACCCCCGACAAAGTCCACAAGTGGCGTTTCTTAAAACCACCTTCCCGCTCGCACAAAACCAGCCTCCCCTCTTCGCGCCAAAAATCCTCTGCCTCCATTCAAATGCTAAAGAGCCCTGCGGCTCTGCAATGAGGTCCCAAACCACCATTTTTCGCCGTTGTAAACGCTCCAACAGCCCGATAAACCCTAGATAAGCGCAGAAAGCCACAAACACAAGATTTAAGATTGATTGTTGCTTTTATTGTGTAGGTACAATGGCGGAAAATGCATAAATGCATTTCGAAAGGTCCAAAAACGTTCAAAACGGGTCTTTGGGTGACAATCCAGGGGTTTGAATTGTTTCAAAGGGACCAAAGACCGAATTTTAAACTCCAGCACCAATGAAACATGATAATTTTAGATCATAAAAACCTACAACACCATCAGAATGCCTCCCTGCACATAAAACACTGTCACTGACAGAAACACAGTGAAGAAACAAAAAAATTCAAGGGATTGTGACAAAGCAGTGGATATTAGAAGGATAATCACAGTTCCAAGACAAATCATGAGGGTTAGCCAACAAAGAATAAAGTAAAGATGATGAAGACAAACAGAGATGCAGGGAAGAGACAGTTGAAAGACTGTAAACAGAACAAAGACAAGATTAGAAATGCTTAATCGTGTGTCAAGGACAAATTAAAATGACTAAGCCAAACAAGCAGATATTTAAGGGAAGTGAAGACAAACAGATAAAGTTCAAAGGTTAGAAATGAAGTCAGAAGACCAAAGGGTTAATCAAAGGATTAATGGACAAAACAGAGTTAAAGAAGGATAAAGAAAAAGGCAACAAGACAGACAGTTAAAGGATAAATCAAGGTTAAAATCCTAACTCAAGGATCAGAGATAAAATAAAGATAGATTAATGCCCCGAAATGCATTCAGATGACTAAGCCTGCAGCAGTTACTTCTTCTACGATATTTTTTGCCACCTATAATATTGTTTCCTTCAATAAAGCATCAAAGCAGTTATTACACCCAGTCAGAGATATTTTCTATTTACCAAGCAGTTATTGTAAAATTTATGGATAGGCCTTAAAGTCAAACATTTCAACTATTTTTCCTTAGGAGTTAAGGTAGAAGTTATTATTCAGAGAAATATCTGTAGATATTCCTGCTTTGAGCCTTGCATGGTCTTCAAGGTTATGAATTCAATAACTCTATAATAAATGACACTCAAACCCTAGCTTAGCTTCACCTCCTCATTTTCAGCATAAATATTGCATTTGAACTCATTATCTTGTTGGCATTTGATGACTCTTTGAAGTAATACATCGTCTCTTGGAAGTTGAAAGGAAATTGATGTCTTGGAACTTGTGGATGCCTTGATTTGTTTGTCGATGGAGGAGGCTAGATCACTGGATCCCTGAGCTTGGTTTTTGGTGAATACTTCTAATCTATTATTGTTATTTCCTGTTTCATTATGTTTCCATCTTTCTATGTTACAGTAGAATAAAGGATTTAGACTAAAAAATGTCTTTTGAAAGCACCTTAGTTCTCTTTGTTCTTCATTTCCTTAATGTTTTCTTCTGCTAGGACATTTTAGAGAATTCTTAATTGCTCTCCAGACCCCCTAAGCTTGTTTATTTCATGAATAGTTTAATAAAGTTGTTATCAAGTATTATCTATGGCTAGCCCTACTTATTTGATGTCACCTAAACACTGTTTTTGAAGTCTCTCCTAAAGTACCACTCTTTAAAGTTTGCCAAAGAGGTTTTGTTTTGATCATACCCTCTGTACTTGCTTAAATAATTGTTTTAGAGATCTTCATAACTATGATCAAGGATGTTTAGGAGTTCCCTCTTCCTTGATTACAGTTATATGTGTATCTTAATTGTTTTATGTCCTTGAAGGTGAAATCAATAGAAGTTAAATGAGTTTCTCGCCTTCTATATTTCATTGGAAAAGTTTGTCTTGAATAATTATCTGCTTTAGTTGAATCAAAGAATTTATGGTTTGTCTTGTCTATTGATTGCCTCTTTATGCTTATGATATTTAAGTCCCTCTATTGAAAAGTACATATGATTAAGAATTCTTAATTTCCCTTCTTCCTACTTTTCATTCTTACAATTGATGTCCATCTCATTACCCTAAAAACTTTGAAGATCCCTAACCAAGTTAGATTTGCCCTATGATGCTCCCCGATTCATTGATGAACCTATCATGAATTTCATTAGACTCCATTTCCCAATGACTTATATATTTCCTCATTTTATCTATTCTCCTTGACCATCTTTTCCAACCAAAACAATCAAACAAACCTCACACTTAATAACTAGCCTAAAATCAACCCTTCCAAGCAAACACGTTTATATCTCTGCAAAAACATAGAGAGAGCCCTCTCTGAGTCCAGGAAGGCTAGGTCTTGGGAATCCAAATATTGGTCTGATGTTATCCTTTCATTTGGTTTACCAATCTGCCAAATCACTGGACCCTAACAACGCTCATGTAGAGAAAATTGCATTGGTTTATGTCCATGTTGTTCAACATTTCCATCACTACATTCTCCTGCGCAAAACTTTGGTGATTTCTGATTGCAACCCCATGACTTAAATTCTCACACGTTAGTTTCTTGGGGGAAATTACTCGAAATGTATCATCATCCTTCAAGAGTTTGACTTAGAATTCACTGCTACTAAGTCTAAGAAATCCCTATTCTTTGTTCAATTGATATGTGATCTTCCCCCCGCAAATGATCCCACTCCTTTTGATGAGTCCATCCATGATGAGACTCTCTTTCTCATTAGTAGCCTTGATCAATGCTATGGGAACATCATTTTTTATCTCTATACCCGAACTTATTGGCCAGAGATATCACACTCTGAGCGACGACGAATTCGTTACCAGTACCAACCTTATCATATTGTTGGAGACACCCTCTATCGCACTAGTATTGAATCTATCCTCTGTTAATTTTTGAATCTTGAGGAAACTGAGAAAGCTCTCAATGAATTCCACTCTGAGGTTTGTGGTGGTCACATGTCTGGTTACGCGCTCGCTCAAAATATCCTTCGCGCAGGGTATTCTTGGCCGTCTATTTTTAAAGACTACATTATCGTAATATGAAAATTCCATGATTACCATATTTACTCTCAGAAAGAGAGTGCCCCACCCTCACCCTTACACCCAGTTGTGATCGTCAGACCTTTTGTGAAATGGGGCATAAATTTCATGACCTATAACCCTCGCTTAGTCGGGGGGCATGGTTATATCATCATTGTTGTCGATTATTTCACCAAATGGGCTGTAGCGATGTATACATATGATAATGAAGGTCTAATTGCAACGCAATTCTTATTCCATCATGTCATAGCTCAGTTTGGTGTCCTAAAATCCATTTTCACTGATCATGGATCTCACTTTCGTAATCATATGATGATAGAGCTTGTTGCTCAGTTGGGGTTACGCCACAATAACTCCACCCATTATTATCCATAGGCCAATGGCTAAGTTGAGGTTGTCAACAAATTCTTGGTGATAATGCTTCAACACGCCATTGGGAAGCACAAACGAGATTGGCACCTCATGCTTTTATCAGCTTTGTGGGCGTGCCAAAACTTTGCTAAGACTGCCACTAGATTCAAACCATTCCAATTGGTGTACAGTCTAGAGGAAATACTCCCAATCGAGTGTAAGATTCCTTATCTGAAGCTAGCCATCGAGCTACTTCCTGGTACTTCACTAGAAGAGGAACGTTTGTTGTACCTCGAGCATCTTGATGAGACCCAAAGGCTTGTCACTTTAGTTCTTGAAGCACAAAAACGATGAGTTAAAGGTCAATATGAAAAATCCATCACCACCCCCCCCCCCCCCATTTTCTCTGAAGGTGACTTGGTCCTGATTTAAGACCAAGCCCATGATAAGTTGGTAGTAGGAAAGCTCGAGCCATTGTGGCATGGGCCCTATATCATTCAACATGTATTGGAGCAAGGAGCCTATAAGCTAGCAGATTACGAAGGGAATCCTTTGGCTGATTCCCGAAATTGGCTCGATCTGAAAAAATATTACGCTTAATCATAAGTTTGATACTTTTTACATTAGTTTTTTATTCATTAGTGTGCTTTGATTTTATTTTTTGTGTGTTTGTTTTCCTTGCAGACAAGTTTTATTTTCTCACCTTGTGTTCCACTTGGTTTTCATATGTCTTCGAATAATTACGTTGGTTTTGCTGATGGCGCATGTCGTAGCAGACGGAACCTGTCTTCTGCAACATGGAAACTCTTTGCTCCTGATGACAAGTTGATTAATTTACAAGGTATTTATTTGGGTCAAACAACAAAAAATATTTCTGAATAAAGTGTGGTTATCGAACTATTATTGTATGTCATTGATATTTGGATTAGAGATTCGGTTTTTAAGTTAGACTCACAACTCATTATGTTACAATTAAATGGTCATTATTCTATGTGCAATCCTCAAATTTTTCATATGTATTTTCGTGTTAGATTATTGGAAAGACATTTTGATTTTATCACATATAAAAATATTCTAAGACATTTAAATACATTAACAGATACATTAGCAATACAAATTTGCGCAATATGTAAATCAAGACATCGTCATGATACACAAGTTGTCGTAGAAACATGCATATGTATATATATATATATATATATATATATATAGTCTGTCAAGTGTGTTACATTCAAAATCTCAAAAAATATGTGTTATGTTACAAGAATGGCTCTCCAAGCCTACATTAGTACAAAAATGTAAAAATAAGGCCTGTTATCTAACCACATGGTGCTCATGGTAGCAGGTGACTGCTCGAATCACTTTCCTGAGTAATCAAAGCGGTTTGCCCAAAACTCCAATTGTATGCCTCTAAGGGCGTAGATGAATCTCATCGAATGTAGCATACTCTGGAATGCCTCTCGGAATGCCAATCGGGTTTCGCTTCAACTAAACTAGTGTATCCACTTCCACCTCATAAGGGGCATCCTCTGCTCGATGGGCTACCCTCCATGAAATTGGTGACATGCCAGGAGGTCTCTAAGGACCCATATTTATAAACACATCATAATTTTACGTGTCAAAATACATATAAAAATACATTTAAAAAGTAAAAATGTTAAGAAACAATTCTAACTGCATCGGTCCACTATGTGCCTAGTGGAATAGGAATATATGGATCTCCTCAGAATTCGATGCCAGCATATGTGTAGTCCTCAACTACGATAATTTGAAATTGCAACCAACTGAAAAGGGTTGTAGGGAAATGCATCTGTTGGCCCCCACCCTGTTAGGGCATAATGTCACACCATCTCATCAGCCTCAGATCCCTTGGGGCTAGATCATGGATCTCTAGCCACTAGTAGTACAATAGGGGTACTCTCTCTAAAAAGAAGGTGACCAAAATTGACCCATACCCGAACTGTTTCAGTCTCCCTGTCTTTCACTTGGTTAGTTGACTCTTCATGTTAGCCTGTAACCCCTCGCACCAATTGAACATTGTTGGCGCCAAGCAGTCCACCATGTATTGGAACTAATATTTTATTGCCTCATGCAATGCCTGGCTACTACCACTCTCATTATGCAATACGGAATCATGTGTAGGGGAAGCACTCTGATGGAATAATATCTACCTTCCCGCTCTATATTTTCTGACCACCAAGAAAGTATCTCAGGATGATCATATTAGTACTCTCACCCCCTTTGTGAGCTTCAGAGAGTTGGATCCTCTCCCCTCTCCTGAACAGTCTAGTGATGAAATAGACATCCATCACATCTAGCTGTAACTCGTGGTCCCCAATGACAAACAACTGTCAGTCCACGTCCCATATACTGATCAAGTATTGGAGTAGCTCCAGTTGAGCTCTTAACCCATATGTTTAGAAGAATTTAAACAACCCAAAATTGTGCAACGCATAGACACAATTTTGGTCCTGGAAAGCTTGGTGGTCTTCCGCCTCAGGGCCTCGTTCTTTCCATTCAACCGACATCTTTGACGATTACACCTGCAAAACATCTCCAATTGGATTTTTAGGAGTTTCAATTGGAGTAATTTTATAAATTAACGGTGGATTTGGGTGGATTTATTATTTTAAAATCCCTCTCGTGGCTAGTGCAACTGTCTGAATTAATTCGATGTTGGTGGCGCGCTGCCCTAATGGGCTAAACGCGATCAACACGACCCTAATAGCTCGAAATCACACTGGTCGCGAGCGATTTTAAAATTTTAAATTATCCCCTTAATCTCCCTATTTCTGAAATAAAATGACAAATGAATGGAATCAAAATGAAAATGAGGTTTAGAGCTCTTACCTGATGCTGACGGATCAACGAATGGTGCCTTGGATTGGCTGCACCACTGATTTGAAATTTGGAGGGGAAATGAACAAAATGCTATTCTCAAAATAGAAAGGTGAAAATGAATTTTTTTTGGTCTATTTATAGGTTTTTGAAAAATATTCGCCAATATTTTATTATTTTTCCTTGATATCCATGATGTTTGTTGTTCCTGTGAAATACATGATTTCCACATTGTTGATGATTATTTTTTATACAAACGAGTTGTATTTTATCTATTTTTCAGGCTCGTTAAATGTTTATGAAAAAAGAACCCCCTTGGAGTCAAATTTTAGCTCTTTTCTGACTCTCAAAAATGAAAATATTGTCGAGTACTTGTCATTTTGAACTCGTTAAAGTGAATGAATTAACGTAGTCTCAGTATACGTTTACCCCTTTTTCGGGTTGATATTTACTATTTACAAAAAAGTAATACCTTGATCGAACATGGTCAAGAGGTTCTCTCAGATATGGTTTTCTACCTCTTCGGATTCGAGAGACAAATTATGAAAAGGGACATGATGGAGTTTCCTTTTTGTTTCTTTTCAAGCTTCTAAAACATGAAAAGTTACTGAGTTACCCTTTCATTGGACTCATTAAATATTAAACGACGAAATACTTTTCACCATGACGAGACCGAGTTCCTCCTTCCTAGGGCTCATAAAACTTACTAGGATGGATTCATTTGAAGAATGAACTTACAAGCTCAGCATTCGATATCCTTTTCACACTGGTTATAAAAAATAAAGAGGTACTCATTAGCAATAACGTGGGAAAATTGAAAGTGAACATCCTATGTGTATTTTGGGCAGCTTTTCACTCTTAAACATGACAAAGATTTGCAGTTCATGTCGGGTTGGGAACATCCTACATTTGTCACTTTTCCTCCATGGGTTTGGGAAATTTGTTTGCCTCTCATTTGATTACTGAATTTTGTCAACATGACCTATGATCCTATTTGAGACAAATGTTGCCATCCTCCATAGTCGTGTAGCCAATTGTTCAAGAGAAGTCTTTTTTGTCTAACATCCTTCGCTTATCTGACCTCCTCTATTACAATCCTGAATCACTCCTATCATCTTAAGATGTTTTTTGTTTTATGTCGATGATGTTGGAATCATCATGGCCCTCCCTTGATGAATCACTTCCTCACAACTTTAGCTCATTATCCAAGAAGGTGGTTTAAAACTTATGTTTAGTACCTTGGAGCTTGAATACCTCAATGGAAATTTCTTCATGTTTGACGACAGTTTCAAATCATTGGCCTTCAATCAAATGATTCTGCAAGTGTCTGACTTCAGCACATTCATTCACACTTGTAGATTGTATTGTTGTACCTTGAGTTCCGTCATCGTTATTGGTGGTCTCTCTCACGCCTATTAATGATTTCCATCATTGATCGGTAATCATGTGGTTTCTACCATGTTCAACACCAACACATTTACTCGCATGGCTATATTCATACATTGGGTTGATTGAGATCGCGGTGAAGACCCTGGGTCACATCTGATTTTTGGTCCAGGCCATGGGGAGTTATTGAGTATTCATGATTGTATACATGATCATATCTATACAGATGGCTATGTCCATACCGCATATCCATTTCTATGATCTCTTTAGACGGATGGTTGCGACCATGCCATGGGTTCATGTGTTATTTTATGCCTAGTGTAGAATTATGTGGTTAGGCATATTCATACAATAGATGTCATATACTATAAAATGTTTGATTTGGTATGTTTTCCAGAGGTGGTCTGCATTATTTGCCTTGGTTCATAAATCATTTTAGCCATCACTCCCTATTTTGCCTTCATGATTTAGGGGGCATCTGTTACACAGTAATTTGTCACCATGATCACTTTCCCGTCCCTGATCCTGAAATGCCCCTTGACAAATCCTGTGCAATGTTTCTACCATCAAAAAATATATTAACACATCTCCTTGAAGATCCAAAGAATACTACCTTAGAAGATTACTGAAGTAACTTGGTCAAATTCCTAGTTTCCAAGGTCAGAGCTCTTCTTGGTGCCATGACCGCACTGATGTCCTTTTCATAGTTCTGGCTTAGCGATGTCAGTGCCCTAATTTTCTGGAAAACCATGTTGATCCCCTTTCTGTTAGTTCTTCCTCAAATGGAGGAGAAGCTTCGACCTCTAGAAGCTCAATGGAGGTGAGTTGTTTGTTAAATGGTGGTGATAAGGTCGAGCTCTTTGGGAAGGAATCTCGTGTTGCTAGACTCACTCTAGGGCTAGAGTGATCGCCTCTTTCCATAGAGGGGAGTTATCATGACAAAACCTTCCAAAGGCATGCCATTAAATGAAATTAAGGTTGTAGTGAAGAGATAAAAAGCGAGATGTTGTGGAGCCTCAAGGCTGCCTCAATTTTGACACTCCTTTTCACTAACTTTCCTTCTTTTTAACAACATCATAAGCTCAAACAAGTGTTGAAATGCACATTTTGACTTGGTAAGGTATCCTAATGATATATTTTTCATATTTGCAATTGTTTCTTATTATTAGAATAAAATTTGTATTTAACTACAGAATTAATGCAATTCTACAACCAAGCTTTTTTTTTGTAGCCACCGCCATGGTTCGACAAGTTCTAAGGTATTAATGGAGTAGCAGAATATATGGAAAGTTGACAAATGATCCATTCATGGATCCTATCCTATTCATATGTCTAGATTCAAGAAATAAATATCCAAAGAACACGATAAAAGGAGCGATCAACCGAGAGTTGGAACAAGTGACGAGGAAGTCTGAAGCGTCACGATTTTCTTTGCCACGTAGAAAATCTTGAAGCAACTAAATTATCATTTCTGTTCAGAGTTATAGATATATTTTCTTAGTATTGGAAGGTGTAAAACCCTCAGAACATTAAATGTCAGGATTTTATAAATACCAGGTTAAGTAATTGTCTAAAGGACGCGAATGATTGCAAGATTGTCACATCTTTGAAACTTTGTTTTTATCCCTTAATCGAATGAAGAAGAATTCCAAAATTCTAATGCAAAGTTAGTAAGTAGTAGATTCAAGTCCTCTGTTGTGGAGGGCCCCTGCAACATAAAAGGTTTTAATTTCATTTTTTTTATTTGGTTGTCATTACATAACTTAAATTTGTATGCATTTATAGTGTGTAGTAGTATAGATACATGCTTTTTTTTCAGTCTTGTTTCCATTGAAATTATTTTTATATTTATGAATGTTATTTCATTTACCGTTATCATTACTTCAAGAATATTTTCATGCTAGAGTAGATGCTTTGTTTCTTTCATAGATTTAATTCTTAGATTGTTAAAACGCAAAGATATTTTGGCATAGATCAGTTTATCATCTCTTTGTTTACTTCCTCTTCATGCAGTAGAAGTTTATCATAGATTAGATATTGCGAGATATGTTTTAGAATATTTCTCTTATCAGTTTTAGATCATTTTTTTCTTATGAGCTCAATTAAGTTTTATGACATAAAAGGAGATTTCTTTTATCAACACAAAATATTTTTTAGTAATTCTTTGGGATAAGTTTCATCGACATTAAATTTTCAAAAAGACATAAAAATTAGAATTGATTTTTGGTTTTAGAATTTTAGTTCTTTTCAGAATCAATCCTTAGCTACTAACAATGTTTTTTATTTCAATATCTAGCACTTATTTAAGTTTGGATTTAGTTTATTTTTCATAATTCAGTTTTCTAAATTCATTCTAGAACATCTAGAATAAAAACATTTTCAAAAACAACTTTCACATATCACCAAAATAAATAAAGTAAAGGAGGCTTCTAGCATATATAGTGCATTTTCACTTCATAAGATTACCTACTTTGGTCGATAATTTATGATAGAAATTTAAGATAATTAAATTGACTAAACATTTTGGCGTCGTTTCTGGGGAAGTGTAATTAGGAGCCTTATTTCTTAATCGATAAAAAATAATAATAATAAATAAATAAATGAAAAACATAACAAAAACATAGAAAAATGACATGTGTAGAGAAAGAGATTCTAGAGGTAGATTTTTTGCTAGAGGTAGAAGTTTGACTCCAACAACACCACTCACCCCATCAAGACCTCGTAGTGCCATACAACCCACCCAAACTCGCATACCATTTTTAGCAGGTAGAAATAAACTTCCTGAGGTATTAAGATCAGAAATTCAACCTAGATATTCACCAATTTCATCAATTGAAGTAGTTGTGGAAGAGCAAGATCCCATGTCCACAATAGAAGGGGTAGTCTTTCTAACCTCTACTGGAGAACAAATTTTATCCCAAGAGATACAAATTCCTAGTGAAGAGGAATAAGAAGAGATATTATTTAATATACCATTGATATAAGAACCAGAAGAATCAGAAGAGGAACAAACAATTCCAAACCTAGAATATTATATTAGTTCTAAAGAATCTACAATGGCTGGAGAAGGGGAAGGAGAAGTAAACAATGTGAACGATGAACAATTAAGACTATGAGGAGGTGGACATAGGATTGGAGGTGGAGGTAGAGGTAGAGGAAGAGATGGAGGAAGATGAAGAGGTGAAGGTAGAGGAGGTAGGGGAGAAGACAAACACATAATAGATCTAGACTCCATTGAATTTCCTATATTAGATGAAGAGACTACTTCCAAAATGAAAGATATCTCACCCTCTATCCTTCCTAATTTTCATGGATTAAGAAGTGAAGATAATTGAAATGTTTATTTTTGAAATCAAAGTTTTATGTAGATCATATGAATACTTACTTGATTCTCAAAAATTGAAATTGTTCCCAACAACTCGTAAGGATGCAGCATTAAAATGGTTTATGAGCTTAATAATACATTCTACTATGACATGGTAATACATGAATAGTGAATTCTTACAAAGATATAAGGAATATTGCAAATCTCATAATCAGAAAGATGAAGTTTTTAATATGATGCAAAGAGAGGATGAAAACTTAGAGGATTTAATTGAAAGATTCAGTTATAATCTAAAGAGGGCTAAGATGGAAAATTTGGATGAAGGCACTTTAAAATCTCTCCTATTGAAATCCATTAGATATGAATGGATATATGTCGTTAACATGATGAAAAGGAGACATTTCTCAGCTAGCACTGCCTGTAATTTATGAATTATGCATATATCTTTCAAGAGGTAAGTCAAGATTTGGAAATAATTAAAGAGATCTCGTTCTCTATAAAGTCAATAAATATGCAGCTGGAACAGTAAGTAGGGTTGAAATAGGAAATTTTCTTGATGAATTTAAAACAGATATTTTAGGGAGTCATAGTGAACAAATAGACACCTTGAAATTACAAAACAAGCAAAGAGATGGAAGTGATTCCTTATCTATCTTTTTTCCTAAGTGCAGAAAGAAACATGCCTTAAGAGAATTCCCTCTTGATTTAAAAATCATAGAAACCTATGTCATATGTACAGAAAATCATGAAACAAAGAAGTGTCCTTCCATTCTAGGTCTTAAAGTTGTCTGCCAAGAGGAAATAGTTCCAAACCAGGTATATCGTCTTTGCTTTGTTTCTAGAATACCATGGAAAGGATCCCAAACTCAAGGTTTCAATGCACAAATGTATACCGAGCCCCCACAAAATAACTAGAACACATCAATGTCATGGAAACAACCCTGGTCTCAACCCCAAACTTGGACACAAGGATGGAAAAATCCTTATGGTATATACTCTCAATATCACCAGTATCCAATACCATATCCAAAATTTCCACCACAACATTTTCCTCAGACCAGTAAACAAACTCAACCTCAATTTCAAAATCAAAATCCACAACTTTCATTACCATTTCCACAGAGGCCAAACAAAATACCTTCTCAACAACTTCCAAACCCAAACAATAAAAATGCACAACCTTTTTACAACATGGAGGGACAAAATTTTCAAACTTATATGATAAATCCACTAGATCTTAATAATGTTCAACTTAGATCTAGTAAAATATTAGAAAAGAATAACCTTCTATTGTTATTGAAGAAATAGAAAAAGATGATCATTCTGATGAAGATACATCTCTTCATCAAAATGAAAATATTCAAAATCAAACACATGATACTCCAATCATAGAACAACCTTCAGTGTCTATATCAAAACCTCATTTCCCTGAAACATTACAAATTGATAAAGGAGTAGAAAAACAAATCATGTTTCCTGATTATGATATGTTAGATGAACTGAAGAATGTCTGTATAAAAATCCCTTTGTTACAATCCATCAAAGAAACTCCAATCCTTGCAAACAAAATAAGAGAGTTGAGTATAAAGAAACCTGGGAGAAAGAGAAAATAAGTAAAAAGAATACAACTAGTTGGAAAAATTGTAGATATCATGATGGGAAAAACAAAAATACAAAAATTATTTGGATATAGGAAGTCCCATTGTGAAGACACACATCAATGGTATCGAAATCCCAAACACATTGATCAAATTAGGAGCAGCCATAAACCCCATGAGTAAACAAACTATGGAACAACTAAAACTTCCAAATATTCAATATACACCTACATTGTTACAACTAGCAGACAAATCTGTAATTAAACCTAATGGTGTATTAGAAGACATTTATGTATCCTTAGATTCTTGGGAATATCCAGTTGGCTTTATGATCTTAACTCCCAAGAATAACTTAGGAGGACAGCCATTGATATTAGGAAGACCTTGGTTATCTATAGCTGATGCCTTCATCAGTTGTAGATATGGTGACATGTTTATCTCTGATCGAAGTTCAATGAAGAAATTCACATTATACCCTCCATCAAAAAAATTGATAGAAATAGAAAATGAGGAATGGATGGATGATTATAATGAAATACAACCTATTTTTACTATCTCCCAAATTAGTGAAGATAATCAGATTCTAAATTCAATAGAAATAATGAATTATCTTCACAATGTGAGAGTAGTCAAAATTTTCAGGAATAATGAAATATTGAATATTTATCATCTAGACAAATTTCTTTATATTTTATAGAAAAAATTTGGAACTCTTCAATTGAAATATTTTCAGGTAAAACTTTAAACATAAACAAAAATCTAGAAGAATTTCAAAAGAAGAAATTAATGGAAGCATTACAAAAACACTCTTCCACATATACATGGGAATACACTGACATGAAAGGAATCAATCATGAAACTTGCATACATCACATATATATTGAGGATAATTCCAGACCAATATGACAAACTCAAAGAAGAATGAATCCTAACATAAGGAAAATTGTAAAGGAGGAACTACAAAATCTATTGAATATAAATTTTATTTACCCAATATCAGACAGTCAATGGGTTTCACCTTTAGTAATTGTCCCTAAAGAGAATAGAAAGTGGAGAGTATGAATTGATTATAGGGAATTGAATAAGGATACTTTAAAATATCATTTTCCATTGCCTTTCATAGATCAATTTTTGGATACATAAGCAGGGAAGAAATATTTTTCATTTTTGGACGGCTTTAGTAGGTATAATCAAATTCAGGTAGCACCAAAATATCAAGACAAAACCACTTTCACCTGTCCGTGGAGAACTTATTCTTACTGAGTGCTTCCTTTTGGATTATGGAATGCACTCGCAACACTCCAAAGAGAAATATTAGGTATTTTATATAATTTAATTCATGAATGTGTGGAAGTGTATATGGATGATTTTATACTATGGAAATTATTTTGAAGAAGCCCTAGAAATTTTGGAAAAAATTCTCATAAGATGTGTTGATGTCCAAGTGTGAATGAATATCCAAACCCTTTTCCACATTAATTATCAATCCGGGTGTGTGGGTTATTGCAAGACTAACACGCACAGTATATGCAAGAGAAATAACATAATCCAATATTGAATACAAACTTAATAATTAAAACAAACAAAAATATTGTAAAAAAAATTAAAGATAAATCAAGAAATTATAAAAGCATTCACAAAAATTACAAAATCATACTCGAACAGCAGTTAAAATAACCAACAGAAATGAAAAATCAACAAAGGGAAATAACGCAGCACCTGATCAGAAGAGTGGGCCCAACTCTCTGATCAGTGTTGTTGTAAACTAAAATCTCATAGTTCAAATAAAAAAATGGCGTGCATTCAATTGATTAAAATAATCCTGTTAGAAAATTGTTCTCTTTTCTCTTAACCCCGATTCACAGCTGTAATATCCAAAAATGGGAACTGTCAGCAAGGCTTGACTGGAAAATGCATTTTCCAGGAATGGTTGCTATAGGATTTGAAACCAGAAATTGGATCCCATATATATTAGTATCTAATTCCTAAATCCAAGATGATATCAAAAACAAATCCTTCCAGGTGGGGAAAACAGGCCTCCCACACCTAGTATGGCTTGATAAATGCCCAATGAGGGACTACAGCAATGTATAAATACAGTAATGAAAATGAAGCATTAAATAAACCCATAGGAAATGTTAAAAACACATAGCCATCAATCCAAGCTACAGCAGCAAACTGTACTTCATTTTATGAGCCAAAATTTGGGGAAAAGTACCAATTTATGCCCTAAAAAGGTTAATTTCATAGATGAGTGTAAAAATAAGGGCAAGTGATGGTGGTATATCGTATCTTAGGTCATGAGAGACTCACATACCAAATTTCAGCAAAAAAAAATGACTCTAGTTATATTAAACAGGTCTCCCACTCCCGGTATGGCTTAAAAAGGCCCAATCCCCATGACTTGATTACTGCAGAAATTATTGAAGCATAGGCAGCATGATTTTCTAAATTTGATGGATGTAATGTGGTATTAACATCAGGAAATCAGATCTATAGCATGGTTCATACAATGTACAATAGATAAATAGAAGAATTACATGAAGAAACCCTCAAGATTGAGGTGTTGCAACAACGAAATGGGACTGCAAAGCCTGACAGCGTTATTTTATTGATGCTACAGATGATATATATTAAAAATCATATATATAGCATATATGTACACAAAAATATAGATCCAATCCAGATCTGTGGACTATATGGGCTCCTTAATACACCCCCCTTGGGGATCTGAGAAAATCATGAATAACAATGAGTAGATATGAGATCTAAGATGCAATCCTGCAGTAATATTCAGGAATTCTGAAGTAAATAGAATCAGATGAAAATCATATCTGAAATGAACATGGATTGGATCGCCAATCCATGGATCACCACAATTCAAGGAGAGCCCCTTAACACCAGAAATCACTCCTCCAAAACGTTGCTCAAACACCTTGCAACTTCCCTCTTGTAGATAATGCAGTTATGGGAGAGAAACTACATTGTTAGCTTCAGTACTAAATAGGCTTGATGCCTAGATCTAAAATTTCAGCTCCAATGATCCAATACACACTTCCAGGAGGTTAAAAGACACACTCACTGAGAAGAGGCACTAGATTTTCATAGATCTGAATAGATCTAGCTTCCACTGCTGCAGCTTGCAAAAAAAATCAAACCCTCAACAGGATCTGAATTTTGGTTGGAAGATGAAGCTTGGCCCAAAGCCTGATAGTGGACAAGATAGAACAAGTCTCCTCCAAGAGCTGCTCAAGGAAGGAGGTGGGATTCCTGACCAGGAACACCCAAGTGCTAAACAACACTATTCTCAGCTAAACAGCCAGAGAATAAAGAATTTATAAACAGAAAACACCTTGAGAAATATCCAATAATCAACCCTCTCCTTGGTGTCCTCCTCCTCCTTTTATAATTTGGAAATCTTGTCAAACCCTAAACCACCTTAATGATTTAGCCTCATTCACATGACTGACCTCCAACATGAACTGTGATGTGCCTTTAGGAGATACATTTCATGTAGACAGCGCTGTGGATTTGGTCCTGTTGACCCAGTGAATTGGCCCAGCCTCGCTCACACTTAAGTGTGTTTATGAAAGTAGCTCAGATTTAGCTTGTTTCACATTGAGCAACGATTTACTTTGATGTTTAGGAGTTATTATTGGTCCTCCTTTACAATTTTATTCATAAGCATGAAAAACAAAACAAAATTGAATATTCCTATTAGCTTGGGCTAATTAGGAATATTACAGTCCTCCCCCTTCAAAATGCTTCTTGTCCTCAAGCAACTGCAAGGTAGAGAAAAATTTCTCCCTTCCTCTTCTTGTGGCCTCATCAATGGATTCCACCATGGCTGAAAATGATAGGCAATGAATCTGTCCTCCAATGATTCCCTCCAAAGTGTAAGATAACAAAGTGTACATCATGAGAAAATGGAAGGTACAAGTGGTGATCTCCTTGTTTCTCAATGACCTCCTCAAGGTAGGAGTGATGACAACATGGGAACTCTTGTTTCCAATGAGTGACTCCCTCACCCATGCAATCATCCAAATGAAATGAGCCATCCTAGGTAGCTCATCAAAGAAAAATTTAACCCCGGATATATGAAATGTGTTGGGGTTGAATGGAGAGTTTAGATTTTCCCATTCAAATTGTTTCTCTCTCCATTTATGGTACGTATGGGGCTATTTATGCCCTTGGGCTGAAATGATATGGCCTCCAAGAATGCCCCAAGCTACCCCATCAAAAAATTCAACCATGAAGTGCCTCCTCCAAGAACTCAAGTTCTTCAAATGGCTCACCCCATGTGAAGAAAAGATATGTGATGTGGAAATCATGGTTTGCCCATTGCTCCTCCTGTGACATACAACATGAATAGTAGGGAGAATCATACTCCCAATGGGCATCTCCATCTCATATCCCACTCTCCAAACATAGCTTCCCATAAACATAGAAACATCAGCATTATATGGAAGCAAAAAAATTTGGATACAACATGACAACCGAAAAGTGGATCATAGTTCCTCTCATGGAACCAGCACAGTGCATCCTTTTCCTGCATCAAACCAAACAATAACAAGTGATTTTCCAGCCACTTTTTTGCTGCCACAATCATTTTACAAGATAGCATCATGAAAGTACAAAGTGGTGTCAATGGTGCACACCAAAAATCTTGTGGCTTCCCCCACAAACCACCAATGAGATAGCCAATCTCAGTACTACAAAAGGCTGCAAGTACATCATTATACAATATGAAAGAAGGAACAACTCTTCTTGCTACATCATGCTGCTCAAACAAGGAAAATAAGTACAATACAAAATGTGAAATTATACCTCCTCCATCATGCACTTGAGATCTTGAGTTGAAATGGCTCAACTGGAATTTCTCCCTCACCTCCAATGAGTAGGGAAGTGGTTGTGACCTCCTCTTCATTACCATACGGGCTATGCATTTCTCCATATGCTGAAATATGTCATGCTGGATTCCCTCCCAAGTGAACTCCTCCATCAAATGGAAATATGCATCAAAGTGCATAGAAGAGAACTCCTCATGTGCTGCATGTAGTAGCTTCTCCTTGAGACTAGAAGATCTATTCAAGAAGATCCTGCCATAGGAATAGATGACCACATCATCCTCCATGTATCTATCATCTCCATCCAGGTCATCAAGAATCATGCATGCACCAAGATCCTTGGAGTACTCTACCAAAAGTTGAGACTTCCAATAAGGATCAATCCTCCTAAGAGACAACGCCGGTGATCTAGCATATGAAGCTCTCCTCATGCTACTGCCTGCTACATTGACATACCTCATGCCAAAGTCATCCTCCAAACTCCTCACCTCCCTGGAATCTAAGAATGGTGAGCCAAGAGGCAAGATGTCTCTCACCAATTCTAGATCTGGTGGCCTCCTAGGTGGAATGCCTCCATGTAGTGAGACATCAAAATCTGAAGTGGACTGCATGTATGAGTGGACTGATCTTTCCCTCTCTTCTCTGCGTAGTTCAGTCTCCTTCCTTGGTGTATAATTATTCTGAAATATATAAGGGTGAATGCTCATCTTCCCTTGATGTTGATCCTTCTTCTCTTCCTCTCCTCCCATCTCACAATACACCAATGCTACTGCATGTTGCTCCGGAATTTTGTTTTGGTTCCCACATGTTGAATCATTTGTAACTCCTTGTAAAGATACAAAGTCTCCTCTAATGGAAACAATGGCTCCCCCTTCACCTCCATGTGGTGATGGATCTTCTCCCTCCATCCTCCTTGCAGTAAATGTGGGCAATAGATTGCATTGTGGATATGCATGTGTGGCTAAATTCTCATACCCATCATGAGAATGGTTATGGATTGTTTCAAACCCTTCCAGAAATATTCTACACTCCTCCCCTTCCATTTCCTTGAGATCTTCTTTAATACCTTCCAAGGTTTGGAAAAGAAGCAAGGAGATCTCCTCTTCTGTCATTCCTCCTCCTCCTCTTTCTCTCAACAAGAAAGTAGGCATGTCATAGTGTTCTATATTAGATTGTGTGGCTGAATTCTCACACACAACATAAGAAGTTTTGGGGCTTTCTTCATGAGAAGAACTCCTTGAGGGATTTGCATGTCTTCTCCTTCTCATTCCCCTGATTTCTTCCTCCAATTCATGCATGGCTTGAGAAAGAGTGTTATAAAAACTCTTCTCTTTGTCCTCTGTGTAATATTTCTTCAATATTCTTCTTTATCCTTCTGATGGCTAGATATCACAGGCTGAGTCAGATATCATGCTTTGATACCACTGTAATATCCCAAAATGGGAACTGTCAGCAAGGCATGACTGGAAAACACATTTTCCAGGAATGGCTGCTATAGGATTTTAAACCAACACTTGGATCCCTTATATCTGAGTATCTAAGTCCTAAATCCAAGAGGATATAAAAAACAAATCCTTCTAGGTGGGGCAACCAGGCCTCCCACACCTAGTATGGCTTGATAAATGCCCAATGAGGGACTGCAGCAATATATAAACATATTAATGAATATTAATCATCAAATAAACTCATATAACATGTTAAAAACACATATCCATCAATCCAAGCTACAACAACAAACTATACTTAATTTTATGAGCCAAAAGTTGGGGAAAAGCAACAATTTATGCCCTAAAAAGGTTAATTTTAGAGATAAGCATAAAAATAAGGGCAAGTGACGGTGGGATATCATATATTAGGTCATTTGGGACTCACATATCAAATTTTAGAAAAAACAAATGACTCTAGCTATATTAAACATGTCTCCCACTCCCAATATGGCTTAAAAAGGCCCAATCCCGATGACTTGATTACTGCAGAAATTACTGAAGCACAGGCAGCATGATTTTATGAAGGTGATGGATGAAATGTGGTATGGAAATCATGAAATCAGATCTATAGCATGGTTCATACAATGTACAATAGATCAACAAAATAATTACATGAAGAAACCCTCAAGATTGAGGTGATGCAACAACGAAATGGGACTGCAAATCCTGACAGCGTTATTTTATTGATGCTATAGCTGATATATATTACACATAATATCTAGAGTAGATATGTACACAAAAATATAGATCCAATACATATCTGTGTACTAGATGGGCTCCTTAATACACTCCCCTTGGGGATCTAAGAAAATCATGAATAGCAGTGAGTAGATCTGAGATCTAAGATGCAGTCCTGCAGTAATATTCAGGAATTTTGTAGTAAATAGAACTAGATGAAAATCATATCTGAAATTAAAATGGATTGGATGGCCAATCCATGGATCACCACAGTGTAAGGAGATCCCCTTAGCACTAGAGATCACTCCTTCAAAACGTTTCTCAAACACCCTGCAACTTCCCTCTTGTAGATAACGCAGTTATGGGAGAGAAACTGCACTATTAGATTCAGTACTGAATAGGCTTGATTCCTAGATCTGAAAGTGCAGCTCCAATGATCCAATACACTCTTCCAATAGGTTAAAAGACACACTCACTTAGAAGAGGCACTAGATTTTCCCAGATCTGAATAGATCTAGCTTCCGCTGCTGTAGCTTGAAAAAAAAATCAAACCCTCAACAGGATCTAAATTTTGGTTGGAAGATGAAGCTTGGACTAAAGCCTGATAGTGGACAAGATAGAACAAGTCTTCTCCAAGAGCTTCTCAAGGAAGGAGGTGGGATTCCCGACCAGGAACACCCAAGTGCTAAACAACGCTATTCTCAGCTAAAAAGCCAAAGAATAAGGAATGTCTAAACAGACAACACCTTGAGCAATATCCAATAATCAACCCTCTCCTTGGTGTCCTCCTCCTCCTTTTATAATTTGGAAATCTTGTCAAACCCTAAACCACCTTGATGATTTAGCCTCATTCACATGAGTGACCTCCAACATGAACTGCGTTATGCCTTTAGGAGATACATTGCATGTAGACAGTGCTATGGATTTGGTCCTATTGACCCAGTCAATTGTCCCAACCTCATTCACACTTAAGTGTGTTTATGAAAGTAGCTCAGATTTAGCTTGTTTCACATTGAGTATCGATTTATTTTGATGTTTAGGAGTTATTATTGGTCCTCCTTTACAATTTTATTCATAAGCATGAAAAAAAAAACAAAATTGAATATTCCTATTAGCTTGGGCTAATTATAAATATTACAACAGCCCTGAGACCCTTCCTATACAAATGTTCAAGAAAATCGTCCTTTCAATCTGACAACTAAATATCTACAAATATACAATTGTTAGAATAGCCAACTAGTTGCTGAGAGAAAACCATGAAATACCTGGAATATATCTAGGGTAAGTTGGAATTTGTTGTGTTGTTACAACATATCAAGATAATGCTGAGAATTCGAAGTTGCTTCGTAACTTGCAGATGTGACCCCTTTACTTGCCGAATCTATGGAAATAACAGAATTAATACTTGCATAGGTAAAATATTCATGACTATTATTTCATTAATCAAAAATTCCATATAAGACAATGGAAAGGGATTTACCTCATTTTTTTAGAAAAATTAATGATACAAAGGGGTAGAAAGGTGGGTGAAAATAAAAGAGAAAAGTATACAGATTTGATACCCAACATCTCCCCCCAACTGGTCTATCTGCATGTCCTCATGGATCTCTGCATCTTCTCAAATCTAGGTTAGACTGACTGTGGATGGCATGGAGTTGCGTGAGGTCATATTCTCTAGCCACCTCTGTTCCATGGGGTTTATATCCTTCTATCAGAACAACATCCTTCCACCAATCTTGGTTGACATTGTATGCGGGAGTATACTAATCTGGTGGCAACCAAATGAGGGGGAACTGAAACCTCAGTCCCATCCACTGGACCCCACAGGTCTAAATACATGCTACAAAACATGGCACTCTTTCTAATGCTCATGTAAATTGGGTGCTCCAAAAGGTTCTCGACTTCTGACGATTGATGATGACAACATCCACCTCCTTTGACAACTTTCCAGAGCTTCATCTCGGAAATTTACTATCTGTCTAATACAGAGGTCAACACACCATTTGTGGGTTGCCAACATATGTTCCCTATGTCCCTCAATCTGTAAAAAGGTAAAATTCTTATTATAAATATTTTCTACCTGGCCATGCTCTCTCCTTATCATCAACGACTTTGTAACTTGATTTTCTTCAAACATATCATGGGCCTTTCTCCATTTAACGTGGTTGATAGTGTAGGAGTTGAAGGCTCTCAAATGAATATCCCCCACAAATGGAAAGAGATTGAAGGCTTGATCATGATTTAGGAAATAACCATGCATGTAAAATTCACACATTAAGTGCTGACCTATGATATCATGAATTTTCAAAATACGAAGGAACTGTATCGAATCCTTAATTTCATGACAAATTTCCTTATATATACTCTCCAAGAAGAAGAAAAAGAACTGTTCATGAAAAAATAAGGCATAGCTATGAGCGAGAGGCCTACAAGCCATTACTTGCTACGCCAAGGTAAACATCTTCTCCTTATCTGATTGCAGAATTTGCACTTGTTCTACTAACTTCTTTATCTTACCCTGCTATTTTTCTTGCCTCTGTCGTGCTCTATCTAACTGGTCTATATACACTGTAACAATCTCGACAGCCTGCTCTTGAACCCACTTTGTCTCCTTCTTATGTTCATTAGTAGCAGATTTCCATTTTTGAATTTCAGCAGCCAGGAAGAATTCTCGGGCTTCAAACAAATGTTCAATTGGACCAGTTTGTGTAGCCATAGACGAGACCTCAATTTTAGGTTTTATTGCCTTCCATTTATATATTTTTACCTTTCTCTTCAACTGAGATACTTACTTTCTTAGCTTCCAAACTTCCTTTTTCAATCACATGGTTTCGTTAAACTGAAGCTAATACCTTTTCTTGAGAGGTAGTCTCCTACTTTCACATCTTTCTATTCATCCTTGATTGACAATGAATTCATCTCCCAGCCCTGCATCAGGTTCAGGAGGCAGTGAAACATTGTTAATGGCATCAACTATTTTTTCTGTTAGGTCTTTCTTACTTGGTTCCCTTTCTTCAGGAGCATTCTCCTTCTCTTTCTTCCTTACCTTAGGAAATATCACCTGGTCAGTGCTTTCATCGGCCATTCTGTGCTCCGGCGTTTCCACAGAATTTCCTTCTCCCTTTTGAGCCTATGGATGCCCTTGCTGATAATCAGAAATTGATGGACCGATATCGGTCACATCATTCCCTGAATCAACAAACCTTAGTACTGGTGGGAAAAAAATCTTCTCCATTAATCATTTGGAGGAGTGAAACCCCTTTCTCCTCTAGGCATCATGGACTGAAAAGGAGAATGGGGAATACCTTCATCGCCCTCGTTTCTCACTTAGGCCAAGTCTCCTTCATGCATTACTTCTTCAGTTGGAGTCGACACTGGTTCTTGTGGGACAATGTCGACTTTGAGGGTCATTCCCTCTTTGTCCTCCTATCCTTCATGCATTTATTCTCCGCTTGCGGTCGATACTGGTTCTTTTGGAGCAGTGTCAGCCTTGCGGGTCATTTCTTCTCTATCTTCCTGTTCTGATTGAGTCAGGGGTGGTTCTTGTGTGACACCCCTACTTTTTTCAATAATCATATCTGCTTGGGTCAGTGATGTTGTTTCTTGTGTAATAGCATCACTTTCTAACCCTCTAGCTGTTGTTCCTCCTTCATTTTCTTCATTAATGAAATTCGATGACTGTAAGACAGTCTCAAATTCATCCCTTATACCCATGATTCCTTCATCCATAGGTTCCTCAGGAAAAGATGGTTCTTTTGTGGCAGCCTTGACTATATCACCAATTGTATCCTGCATTTCCATTTCTTTTGGTCCTTCCTGATCTATCTCCATTTTCATTTCTTCTAGTCCTTCCTGATCTATCTCCATTTCCATTTCTTTTGGTTCTTCCTGATCTATATCCATTTTCTCTGACTCTTCCCCTTCTGCTAAATCAACCAGAGGTACTGGTTCTTCCTCTCTAGCGGCAATAACAGCTTCTATCTCTTCTTCTGATGACCCACAGAGTTCTGCCCAGGAAACTTGAAATTGAACTATTGCATGCATGACCAAAAAATGAACAAGTCCATGATTGGAGAGGACTACCAGCACCTGGCGTGAACGCCAAGAAGACTGTGCCATGTGATGAAGTTGTTTTAATAAACAGAAAGGCATGTTTAAGGAATGAACCTGTGCCTGCGGGAATCGAAGGTGAGCCAGGATTTTGAAATGGTATTTGAACAGAGTTATAGCCCGTCCTTCGCAAGTTATGTATTTCATCACAAATCCTTCTACCTCATTCCATGAATACAATACAGATTTGTGGTTATATCCTCTGCCATATTGAATGACGCTTTCTCCTGCCTGCAGAAATAGTTCAGGAAACTTCAGGAGGGGAATTCTCCAAGAAAACCATTGTTTTCCTTGCTGACTTAGCCCACTAACTTCCATGATGACTTCTTCTATGACAGGAATTTCTAATCCTCTGACTCGAGAGAAATTCCCATTCAAATTTAGTGCAAACTCCATCATGATTCCCTTGTCGAAACCCTTCAATATATTAAAGTTGATATCCCATCCTACATTGACGAAAACTTGCCACACATCTACATTGCTACGGACCAAGATTGTATCTTCAGGTTCATGCCACATATCTAGTCCTCCCATCCTGTAGAGACTCTAATAGCACTTTGGACACAACAAACCATTGGAAAGAGTGATGGCTACCAAATTTGGCAAAAACAGCATGGTGAAAAATGAGGTGAAATAATGGTAAATACGGCAGGTGATTTCTTGGGAAACGAAGAAAATCATGGAAAAGTATGGTAAGTGCGATGGATGAGATAGTAATTATTTCGCATGAGTTGGAAAGGAATAATCAGTTGGCAACATGTGCATGTTGCTGATCCCAATACATCTTTAATAATTATACGAAATATGGTAAGGATTGTAGGGCGTGCCAACAACATGAAGTTGTAATAATGACTTTGGAATAATCATTGATGTGGTTTAATTACGCTGTCGTTTAGTTATGACAATACCCCACCAACTTAAAATAGACGTCCACAGCATCAATGTCTTATTTATGGAATATTTTTAATTAAATCCATAAGATTCAAAGGAGACATACATGGTGGCCTACCTGGAGGAAGTGAAAGTTGGTAGAATAACGACGTAGCAATTTTGTTGCTAGAATAATAACATTGAGGAGTAGCAACATCTGGAGTAAAAACATTATGAGTAGTAACATCCAGAGTATGTAATATTCCTTTTTGGAGATTCTCAAGATTCTATTTTAGAGATGGAATAAAAAGGAATTTACTGGTAATGTCACCTCTAAAAAGAGGGTGAGAACCAGAGGCTACCTAGCCAACTGTAGACTCTGCCAATAGAACTTGGAGTAATCCCTTTTAGGAATCTCAACAAGGTCTTCAATGAAAACGTTGTATAAGAAAATATGAGCAAGAATAACGTAGATCAAGGCTGGGATCCCCTCATTTATGTTTTATGTGTCTTATATATATAATTTCAGCTGAAATAAATCAGTTTAAGCATATTAAACAGATCTCCCAAAATCAAGACTAGCTAGAAATTAGCTAAAGAGAGAGGCTGCTGCAACATGAAAACCCTAGCTACTAGAATTGCGCAGTTTTGATTGAAACTCAGAGGAGGACAACAAAATATCTAATACTTCAGATATATAACAGTAAATAAGATTTATATTTGAGCTTATTTCCTCTACAACATATTACAAAGAGAACTAGGACAAAATCCCTTCAGAAATTAGAGCTGTAACTAGGAATAAACTGCAGAAATACATAGACAGTGTTATTTTTCAGATGGTTCAGATACTGTACATTAAATTTCATATCTCTGACATATGTATGGATGAAACATTAGATCTAATACAAATCTGGAAACTATAAGACTTTAACAAAAATATCCAATTGGAATTGCATCAAAATATTGCATAATAAGCTGTAGATCTGAATTACAAATTGCATTGCTGCAGAAAACCCAGAAATTTATGAAGATATATTTTATTTCTGAAAGAGATCAGATCTATAGAGACATGGATCAACAACCCAATCCATGGATCACCAAGGGAAGGCAAGCCTAACACCAAGAGATATTCCTCCAAACTGATAGCAAACTGAAATAAGAAAGCCCTCTCACAACATAACGCAGTATTGAGTAGAAACTGTGCAGAGGGTGAAGGAGACTAAATAACTAGAATAAAATTATAGATCTGATACAAAATATGGATCAGCTATCTCTTTAGAGGCTGAATAACACACTCTAATAGAGAAAGCCTCTCAAAACAAGCTAGATCTAAGCAGATCTAGAACACCACTTGCTACAAAAGATAGCAGCTGCAAAACCCTCAATGGGCCAGCGCTGCTCATGAAAGATAGAGCTTGGTCTCAAACCATATAGTGGCCAAATTCAGCAAATAACTCCTCCAATGATCTTCAAGGGAAGATATGAAACCCCTAAATAGGAATTCCAATCACAATCCTCCACTAAACAGCAGAGAATGGTATTTGTCTAAGCATACAAATACTTCA
Source organism: Pinus albicaulis (assembly GCA_034641835.2). Taxonomy (NCBI): domain Eukaryota; kingdom Viridiplantae; phylum Streptophyta; class Pinopsida; order Pinales; family Pinaceae; genus Pinus; species Pinus albicaulis. The sequence goes on from CM076579.1 coordinate 1,513,617,104, forward strand.
GAAATATGATCTATCAACAACCTCTTCATGTTGCTCTCCTCCTTCTTTTATAACATGAGCAATTCCTTGCAAACCCTAAACCACTTTGATGATTTACCCATCTTCACATTAGAGGCTCCCTTCTAGAACTGCGCAGTCCCTTTTGAAGATGCAATGAACCTAGACAACGCAGTTGACTTGGTCAAGGTGGACCTAATATTTGGCTCAAACCTCTTTCACACCTGCAAGTGATTATGTACATAGCCCTGATTTGTATTTGTTCACTTGGGAATTGATTTATTTAGACTTTTTAGAAGTTTTCCATGTCCTCCTTTATTCATTTATTCATAAAACATAAATAAAATCAAAATTAAATGTCTCCTCTTAGCTAAGGCTAAGTAGGAACATTACAGTCCTCCCCTCCAAAACGTTGCTTGTCCTCAAGCAACTGATAGGGTGAGAGCCATATTTATTCTCCTTCTCCATTGATGGCACCATCAAGGATCAAGCTTTATTCATGGATTAAGTGCTCACCACGCCAATACATCAAAAACTGCTCCTCCAATGCCAACATGATAGGTGCATAGTCTGCCCCTTCAGGAGTGTAAAACTCAACAGAAATGAATATGGGTGAAGCAATGTCATATTTGAAACATGTTTCATGAAGTACAGGATAAATTTCCATTCCATGTGGCACATGTACACTACCTACTCTTTGCCCATACATACCCATAAACAATACCAATATGTCATCTATGTATGGAAGCAAAATCACATATAGGCAAGCTGAAAGTTGCACTTGAGGAGGTGGGTCACAATCCCACATAAGGTACCAGCGCAGTGCACTCCTTGTTTTGAGTAGATATAAGTGTGATAGGTAGTACTCCCACCACATCTTTTTTGCATGGGTCACTTTGACATGGCTGAAAGTGAAGCCCTCATTAGGTGCTTTTGGGAAGCACCCATCATTATAAATAATCTCCCTTTGCACCTCAAGGGAGTGGCCAACTTTTGGAATTTTTATTGGCCTCATCATTGCCATGAGATCTGCATGTAATATTTCTCCTTGTAGAAGCCATGTCCTGCATACATATGTTAAGAGAATGTGCCAAATTAGAAAAATAAACTTGCTCCACAAGATCAGATTTCTTACCATACAAGTCTCCCCCACACATAGAGTTAGAAATGGGCTTTTCTCCTCTTTTGAGAGAAGAGAGAGATGGCTGAAATGTCTCCTGCATAGGATCCCTTGGCTGCCCCATCTCCACATAACTATTGCACTCTTGTAAGTGTTGATGTAGTTCCTCCCAATCATAATGCTGATGTAGTTCTTCCGCCATACCCTCCCAAAAAAAACTCTTCAATATTAGGGAGTAGATTTTTGCTGACTGCATGTAGCTGGAAAGGAACTCCTTGTGTGCTCTTTGTAGTATCTCTTGCTTCACCTTGGAGGCTTGAGACAAGAATACTTTACCAATATGATAGATGACCCCTTCATGGACCAAATAGCCTCCTCCTTGCTTTATGCCATCTAAGATCATCCCGGTGTGCAGATCTTTGGAGTACTCCACAAGGATTTGAGACCTCCAATATGGATCTACACTTCTCAACAAGGATAGCGTTGTTGATGCATCTATGGCGGTGCTTTCCTTGTTGCTGCTTGTGTCTTTGGAACTATGCATGCCAAAATAATTTGTGGGAAGGTTGATCCTCCCCCTTCCTTCCTCCCACAGCATTGTGACTCTTTCTTCCATTTTTTCAACACTTGGTGAAGCTTTCCCCACAAAATATAATGGCACCCCAAGTGGCTTGCCATGATGTATGAATGTCCCTTGCAGCATTCTCATAAACATGAGAGAAGGAACTATGAGGTCCCTACCCCCACTGTGCAATCCATCTTTGTTGTGTGGGTAGAAGCATAAAGTGAAGGGTAGGTATGGATGCCTTGAATGATTTGTTGTTTCCCACTCTTCAAATCCACCCATTCCATCTACAAAGCCTTCCAATCAGTGGTGACTTTCCCCAAAGTAATCAACCACTAGACACCCAAGATGATGTTGGTGTCTGGTATGTCCACTACAAAGAAGTGGTCCTCCAAAGTGTAGGTCCCCATAGTCACAGAAAGTGATGGAACATACTGCATGCACTGCATAGTTCTATCTCCCAGAACCAAAATAGAGAACCCATCAAAAGTATCAATAGGGATCCCTCTCCTTTGCACAAAGTGAGCATCAATTAATTTGTGGGTTGCCCCACTGTCAATCAGGATGGATACTCTTTGGATCATAGCTAAACCTTGCACTCTAAGAGTCAAATACTTGGGCACTCCTCTCAAAGAAGCAAGAGTCCCACTGGTTGGAGAAAATGCTCCTTCTTCTTCTCTGGATGATGATGGATCCTCCTCCTCATCATCACCAGCGCTATGTCCTCTCCTAGGTCCATCATTTCCCTCCTCCTCCTCACAATCAGAGAAGACTTCAATATAGTGTGCTCTTCCAGCAGCACATCTATGTCCTGGTACCCATGGCTCTTGACAAGTGAAACATAATTTCTTTTTCCTCAACTCCCTCTGGAGCTCATTGTCAAGAAGCTTTTTCTGTGAGCTCTCCTTGGGTGGAGTAGCTTTCCCCTCCTTCCCTTTAGAAGAGTGAGTGGCTTTGCTTGGGAAGGTTTCCTTTTCCCTTGGCAAGGCATCTTGGAGATCTCTAGTTCTTTCAATGGCATCATGCAGAGTAGTGGGCTTGGTAGACTTGAACAACCCATGCAAAGGTTCTTCCAGGCCATCAATGAACATATAGACTCTCCTTCCTACTGAAATATCTGGAACCATTACAAACAATCTCAGGAATTCAAAGATATAGGACTCAGCATCTCCTGTCTGTTTAAGCTTTTCCAAGCTTATGAAAGGGGCCTCCGGATCCTTCCGATCAAATCTCTCCACTAGTCTCCTAGTGAACTCAGCATAAGTGGACACATTGTTGTGCCCCAATGTAGAAATTCCATGAAACCACCAGTTGTGGGCTTCTCCATAAAAATGCAGCGCAGCAATCTTAATGGCTTATGCTTCAGGCACTTTATTCAGCTGGAAATAGATGTCCAAATTTTCCACCCATGCTTTACCTGAACAAGATGGTGATCCATCGAACTTAGGCAAGAAGAACCTTCCCATGGTGTGGTGCCTCCTATGAAGGAAGATTTCATCTCTGTACTGCTACCATGGCCTCCTTCGGTCCTTGAGATGGAAAAAGTCTTGAAAGCTCAAGTCATTCTTGAACCTTTGACTTTGTGAATCATATTCTGCAAAGTAGCCTTCCAAAGAGGTTGGCTCTTGAAGCCCTTCATTCTCTACAACCAAGAAGGTAGGCATTGTAGAGCATTGTGAGATCTGTGGAACTTGTGGCAAGCTCACAGGTTGTCCAGTCCCATACTGAGACATTTCAGAACTTCCTCCTTGATGGAGTCTTCCAAGGGACTCCCTCATTCGATATATCCTCATCTCCTTTATCTCCTTGGACATATCTTGCATAGCTTCCAAGAGATTTTTTTCAAACTCTTATGCCTCCTTATCTTTATCATTCACCAATTCAGGGGCTTTCCCCTTGTCTTGACCCTTGTCAAGGTCAACAGTAGTATAGTCATACTTTCTATGACTTTTATTCTAGTATCTCCTCTCCCTATCAAAAAGAGTATCTTCATCTTCGGAATGAAACATGACTGATTCTCCAATGCTAGCACAAGTTGTGCCAAGAGTGGAGCTTCGATACCACTGTAATGTTCCTTTTTGGGGATTCTCAAGATTATATTTCAGAGATGGACTACAGATGAATTTACTAGTTATGTCACCTTAAAAATAGGGTGGGAACCATAGGCTACCTGGCCAACTATAGACTCTTCCAATAGAACTTGGAATAATCCCTTTCAGGAATCTCAACAAGTTCTTCAATGAAAACGTTGTATAAGAAAATCTGAGCAAGAATAATGCATATCAGGGCTGGGATCCCCTCATTTATGTTGTATTTGTCTTATATACATAATTTTAGCTTAAACAAATCACTCTAAGAATATTAAACAGATCTCCAAAAATCAATACTAGCTAGAAATCAGCCAAAGAGAGAGGCTGCTACAACATGAAAACCCCAGCTACTAGAATTGCGCAGTTTTGACTGAAACTCAGATAAGGATAGAAAAATATCTAATAATTCAGATATATAATAGTAAATAAGATTTATATTTGAGCTTATTTCCTCTACAATAGATTACAAAGAGAACTAGGGGAAAATCCCTTCAAAAATTAGAGCTGCAACTAGGAATAAACTGCAAAAGTACATAGACAGCGTTAATTTTCAGATGGTTCAGTTGCTGTACATTAAATTTTAGATCTCTGAAATATGTATGGATGAAGCATCAGATCTAATACATATCTAGAAACTATAATACTGTAAGAACAAGATCCAATTGGAATTACATCAAAATATTTCATAATAAGCTATAGATTTGAATTACAAATTGCAGTGTTGCAGAAAACCCAGAAATTTCTGAAGATATATTTTATTGTTGAAAGAAATAATATCTATAGAGACATGGATCAACAACCCAATCCAATTATCACCAAGGGAAGGCAAGCCTAACACCAAGAGATCTTCCTCCAAACTGATAGCAAACATAAATAAGAAAGCCCTCTAACAAAATAACGCAGTATTGAGCAGAAACTGCGCAGAGGGTGAAGGAGACTGAATAACTGGGATGAAATTACAGATCTGATACAAAATATGGATCAGCTATCTCTTTAGAGGCTGAAGAACACACTCCAATAGAGAAATCCTCTCAAAACAAGCTAGATCTAAGTAGATCTAGAACACCACTTACTACAAAAGATAGCAACTACAAAACCCTCAATGGGCCAGCACTGCTCATGAAAGATAGAGCTTGGTCTCAAACCTGATAGTGGTCAACTTCAGAAAATAAATCCTCCAATGATCCTCAAGGGAAGAGATGGAACCCCTAAACAGGAATTCTAATCACAATCCTCCACTAAACAGCAGAGAATGGTATTTGTCTAAGTAGAAAAATACTTCAGAAATATGATCTATCAACAACCTCTTCATGTTGCTCTCCTCCTTCTTTTATAACATGAGAAAGCCCTTGCAAACCATAAACCACTTTTATGAGTTACCCCTCTTCACATTAGATGCTCCCTTCTAGAAATTTGCAGTCCCTTTTGGAGATGCAATGAACCTAGACAACGAAGTTGACTTGTTCAAGGTGGACCCAATCTTTGGCTCAAACCTCTTTTACACCTACAAGTGATTATGTACATAGCCCTGATTTGTCTTTGTTCAATGGGAATTGATTTATTCAGACTTTTTATGAGTTTTACATGTCCTCCTTTATTCATTTATTCTTAAAACATAAATAAAATCAAAATTGAATGTCTCCTCTTAGCTAAGGCTAAGTAGGAACATTATAGAGTAATAGTATCATGAGTAATAGCATCCAAAGTAACAACATCGAGTAGCAGCATCCAAGGAGTAACATCATGTGGAGTAACAACATCACAAGAAGCGTCCAAGGAGTAACATAATTGAGTAGCAGCATCACAAGTAACAACATCCAAGGAGTAACAACATCTAGAGTAACAATATCACGAGCAACATCCGAGTAACAACATCGAGTAGCAGCATCATGAGTAGCAACATCCAAGGAGTAATAGCATGTGGAGTAACAACATCATGAGAAGCATCCAAGGAGTAACAACATCAAGTAGCAGCATCACGAGTAACAACATCCAAGGAGTAACAACATCATGGAGTGGTAGCATCCAGAGTAACAACATCAATACTTAGGAAATTTTCAAGCTCTGCAACATTACTTCTTAATAGTAACTCCTGCAAAAAGACAAAAAATAAATAGTAACAGTATTTATTATATATATATATTAGAGCGAGGATGTAGAAGAATATTTTTCTACGTTGATAACCTTCAGACCTGATTTCTCAGAGAGATGTTTAATGAAAGTATCCTTAGAGGTTGGGTGGTGGTATAGTCTCAGGTGATGTCCATTTGCTACAAAAGAAGCATGTGTATCATCAATTGTGATTAGCCTGACTGTTCCATTATCAAATACAACGTCCACCTTGTAAGGTCCCATCCAACGAGTGTAAAGCTTTCCCTTAAAATCCTTAAAACGGGAGTCATAAAGTAATGCCCAATCTCCCTTATGAAACACCTTGTTTTTGATAAAATTATTGTGCCATTTCATCCTCTTCTGCTGAATAGCAGTAGTCCTCTAGACAACCATTGAATGGATTTCATCTAGTTCATTAAGCTGAGCCAGTCAATGTTTCTAGGCATCTGACAGATCCAAACCAACTTCAAGAGTTGTTCTGGGCGTACTGATTTCAAATTATATTGGAAAAAATGGGGATTTCCCATAAACCAACTCGAATGGTGAAAACCCAGTTGTGTTCCGCCATGTTGTTCCATATGCCTAGAGAGCTTCAGGCATCTTTTGAGCCCAATCTCGACAATGGTATGCCACAGTTTTTGTCAAGATATTTTCCAATATCTTGTTTGTGCTTTGCACTTGTCCATTCACCTAGGGGTGGTATGGAGATGTCATCCTGTGCTTGACCCCATATTTCTGCATAAGCCTTGCTATCATGCGTGACGTAAATTGTGCTCCTCCATCTAAAAAAATCTCTCTCAAAGTACCGTAACGAGCAAAAATTTCTTCAAATAGAAAATATGAAACCGCATGTTCTGTTGCTTTCGCAAAAACTTTGGCTTCTACCCCCTTAGTCACGTAATCGATGCAGGCCAAAATGTGAACCTTTTGCTGGGAGGGTGGCTTGAAGGGCCCAAAAAAATCGGTAGCCCATTTCTCAAAAGGTTCGAGGACTACCTATGGCTACAAAGGCATTTCATCATATCGACCAGGCTTCCTCATGCGCTAGCAACTATCACACATCCAGACATAATTTCGCACATCCCGAAAGATAGAAGGCTAGTAATATCCCATTTCTAACACATTATGGCATGTTCTTTTATTTGAAAACTTCCCCCCACAAGGGCCATCATGGGTAGCCTTCAACACTTCATAAATATCATCCTCAGATACACAGTGCCGCATCTTCTTATCGGCTCTTGTATGAAAGAGGTACCTTGCCATCCAAGAATATTGGGAACTGTGATGAATAATTTTTCGTTATTCCCTGTATGAAAAATGATGGGGCACCTTCCCTGTAGCAAGATAGTTAGCAATATCTGCGTACCATGGAGGGTTAGAATAAATTGAAAAAACATGCTCATCGGGAAAAATATCTTCTATAGGTGTGCATTCATCATTATTATCCATTCTGGATAGAAAATCAACAATTACGTTATCTTTTCCCGGTTTGTCTACTACTATGATATCAAATTCTTGAAGCAATAGCAACCATCTTGTAATGTGACCAGGAGTGATAGGTTTATTCATCAAATACCTTATTGTTGCATGATCAGTATGTACCAAAGTAGGATACCCAGTGACGTAGTGTCAAAACTTGTTGATAGCATAGATGACAGCAAAGAATTCTTTTTCAGTCACCATGTAATTCAACTCAGCAAGAGTTAAATTCTTGATGACGTAGTAAACTTCATACAGTGTCATGTCTACCTGTTGTCCTAAAATTGATCCTACTGCTATTTGAAAGGCATCAACATGTATGTGAAATGGTAATGCCCAATTAGGTCCTCGAAGGATCGAAGCTTCGCAAACCAGTCCCTTGATTTTCATGACCTTTGCTTCACAGTCCTTCGTCCACAAAAATTCTACATCTTTTGTTAGCAATTAAAAAGCTGGATGTGCCATTTTAGAAAAAAAATCTATAAGAAATCTATAATAACCATCACAACCGATAAAGCTATGTACCTGTGTAGGTGTCTTAGGTACAGTGAAGTGCAATATTACCTCTACCTTGGCCGGATCAACTCGAATTCCAGTAGCTGAGAGAAAATGTCCCAATACTATTTCTTCTTTCCACATCATATGGCATTTAACTTTACTCAAAGATACATGGGTCTGCTTAAATATTTCGAGTACTTTTTCCATATTTGCCAATCCTTCTTCAAATGAGTTCCCATATGGAGTAAAATCATCCATATAGATTTCAACACTGTCATCGACTAAATCAGAAAAATTCCCAGCACTGCCCTCTGGAAGGTTGCAGGAGAATTACACAAACCAAATGGGAGGACCCTTTATGCAAAGGTCTCCCATGGGCATGTGAAAGTTTTTTTATCTTGGTCTTCCGGTGCTATCTGGATTTGATTATACCCGCTAAACCTATCTAGGAAGGAGAAAAAATTCTTCCCATCCAGGGTGTCCGGGACTTGGTCAATGAATGGAAAAGGGAAATGGTGTTTTTGAGTTGCTTTGTTTAGCTCCCTATAGTCTACACATATCCTCCATTTACCATTCTTTTTGGGAACAATAACCAGTGGAGACACCCAATGGCTATCCGAGATGGGGTGAATAAAACCTACATCCAGTAATTTCTGCAGTTCGTCCTTGACAATTTTCTTTAGAGCAGGATTCATTCTTCATTGGGGTTGTCTCACAAGACAGAAATATTCCTTAATATAAATATGATGAGTACATAAACTAGCATGAATCCCTTTCGTGTCAGTATAATCCCAGGCGAAAGCCTCCTAATGGTCTTGAAGGACTTTTAGGAGCTTCTTTGTTTGGGATTTTGAAATATTCGGGTTGAAATTGAGTGTCTTCCCTGGTTCAATTTTAATCAGAATACTATCATGGGATGAAATTATAGGGATGTCTTCAATTTCATCTCCTAATTCAATATTTTCCTGCATCTCACAGCTCATGGCAGACTCTAAAATTTGATGAGTTGAATCAGAAATAGAATAGGGGTCATTAATAAAAGTGTTAATGGTATCATCCTCGGTTTCTTTTTTGAATTTAAGGGCCTGCCTAATGGTAAGGATTGGTCTAACTTCTTTATTTTTAGGTTCAGACTCTTCTGTTTCGCCTAGCTAATATTTTCTCTGATGGGATGGGTTCTGCAGGATGATAGAGGGTGAGGTTTTTTGTAACTATCCCATTTGATATAATCATATGTCTAGATCAACACCCAATATAGGATTATGTGGTTATGAGCCAAGGTCTTCCTAAGATCAATGGATGACCACCGACTAGGGATCGTGTCTGTAATACAAGGAGGTCCACGGGATAGTGCCATGATTCCACTGAAATTATAAAGTAACGTCTTCCAAATTCCATACCGGTTTAATTGTATACCTATCTGCCAATTCCAAGACAGTAGGGGTTGGATTAATTTTTTCAAGACCTAATGCATTCATTGTTTTGGAGGTAATGATATTTATTGCAGCACCCAAATCTACTAGTACATTTGGGATTTCAACCCCATTAATTTGAACCGTTAGAATTTCGTTCCCTGGGTCTCCATATTTTACAGGCATAGTTTTTCCTAGCATGATATGAGACAGTCTACCCATCACATGAATGGTTAACAAATCCCTTGGTTTCTTCCTAGGTTTCTTAGAACAGTATTCTTTGAGAGTTTTTGCATATATAGGTACATCCCTCATAGCTTGGAGCAGGGGTATTTTAACGAAATTTTTTTGTAATTCTCCCAGGAAGTCGAACTCTACTTGAGGGCTTTGTTTACTCAAGGTCAATCTTTTAGGATATGGTGGAGTAATTGGACGACCTTGGTTAAGAGCAGGTTGGGGAGGTGTTTGATTTATCATGTTTTGGTCTGGTTTATCCCCAACTGTTTTTGGTTCTGGTTTTATAACTTCACTGTCAATCTATTCTATGATAATAGGTGAAGTTGGATAATTCACTACCTGGCCAGATTGTAAGTTTATATCATTAAGTCCTGCGGTAGAAATTCTATATGATGGAAGGTTAAGAGTGTCAGTTTGTTGGACCCCTTTATTATTAGGATTCAAATTGGGTTGGATAGGAAGCTGGGGTCAAAGGGATGGGTTTCCTGGAGGTACATTGGAGGGTAACTGAAGTTGATTTTGTGGCATAGATTGGGGAAAATTTCTAGTAGGCGAGGTTCCATGCTAGTTCTGAGCCCATGAAGGATTTGAACTAGTCTAAGGAACCCATTGTTTCCAGGGGGGATATTTATACTGAGACCACATTGGTTAAAAAGGTAAAAAGTGGGGACCCATATTAAAATTATTAAAACACTGATATGGGTCCTGGGCCATACCTAGATTCATAATCCACACTTTAATACCAAAATTTCCGCATATCAGGTTAAACCTAAAGTTCGCAAAGGTTTAATACATTAAGGTTTGAGTAATGTTTATTACAAAGGAATTAAACTATTGCAAATTTCAGTTCAATGCATATATTATATGTGGGAAAATTTAATATGGAAAAGGTTTATAACCTATGTATGGAGCGTATAAAGTTCGGTAGAGTGCTTTAAGCCATATTCCGATGGCATTATTATATGGTTTCAAAATAGTGTATGGAGAGTGTATGGAGGGGAAGAGGTCAGGGTTCGACCCCATGATCTCCCCCCAACTACTACTGCCATTTACCAATGGGCTACACCCTTGAGACTTGTTAATTTTGGCAGAGAACATTTATTTTGAATGCACAATGCTTCTAATGGCAGGAATGGAGGGGGTCTGCCCCGCAGGCCAACCCTCCTCCTCATGTGTCTACGCCATAAGACCACATACCAGCGCCCAACTCTAACCGTGCTTAGTGCATGTTAATATGCAATTAAGCTTTGATTAAGTTGAGATTAATTTGGCAAAATTTTGGTAGCCACCTCCAAATCGGGTGCCACTTCCAGATTTGTCGGAGTTTATTGGCTATTCTCCAGATTTAGAGGCAGAAACTAGGGGAAAATTAAATGGGTCATTTCTTGAGTAATTTTCAACCAATTTGGGCCCACGAATATTCATTCCAAGAAAATTTGAATGTTATGAACCCACTGGAATACCTTGCAGAGGAAATGGAGCAAATTTACGTGTGTTTTTGGTCACTTGAAGAATTTTAAAGCTTAGGGCCACTAGGAGGTAAGGCCATGCCCAGATCAGCTGAAGGTCAAATGGAGTGAATGAACAATCGTTTCTAGATGTATTTGATGTTCTGAAAACAATGGTATAGTTTTCATAGGCGTTGGAGCACATCTGAAGGTTCTTTATTCACTTTGGAGATTAAACAAGCCCATGGCCACCAAGATGGGAGGTCAAGCCTAGATCAACTATAAGCCAAATTCAAAGATTGAATAGTCATTTTTGGGGTAATTGGTTGTTCTAAAGCCAATGGAATACACTATGAATCCATTGGAGAACATTTGATGCTTGTAATCATACATTTTACTCTTAATCCCAAGAGGGCCTGGATAGTTAAAGCAGGTCCATGGAGATGTAGACCATGAGGGGTGAACTCCTTTATCATCCATTGTATTATGTGATTGTTGTGAGTTATATTTATGCATTTCATTTGTTGTATATGAGTTTTTAAGAGCTAATTAACCCATAATTTGATCATCAAGACACATGAAACTTGACACATAAACCCCTTCACAAATGGTTAAATTGAAACGATCCTAATCACACATTTTTTAATACTGATGAGGGAGATATCATAGAAATAACTAGTTTTCCCATATTCAGATCAACCAATAAGGTGATTGAGGCAATCCTCACAAAATTGTATATTCTCATAAAAGGGATTGAGCAGAAAAGCTTCCAGAAGCTTTATGGGCCTACTACACCACATGGATAAGTACAACATGACATACTCCCTATGAAATTTTTTATGGGAAGCAAGTGTTGTCTCCAATAGAGTTCCAAATAAAAAATTTCAAGAAAGAAGTTAAACTGGGACTTAACTTGTCAAAAGCACAAAGACATAGAATGGAACAACTCAATGAGCTTGCTGATATAAGACAAGATGCAATTCAAAAGACCAACCTAGTTCAACAACAAAGATCCAGATGGCATGATAGATATATCAAGGAAAGAAAATTTCGAGCTGGAGATTGGGAAATTCTCTTTTATTCAAAGTTCAAGGATTTTCTAGGGAAAATTCAAACGGCCTAATGAGATTGAGAGAGTCTTTGATAATGGAGCAGTTAGGATCGGAACTAATGATGAAGAAAAAATCCCCCTTCTTGTAAATGGAAATCGACTAAGTATCTATCACAAGCCATTGAAAAACGAGGAATTTGTCAAGATATTTCAAGATAACGATGATACGAAGTTGGTTAAGAAGAATTCTTCTTCCCCAACTTAGAAGTCTTATTTCATTTAATTTTCAAATTTAAAAAAAATAATAATAATAAATAAAAACATATATATATATATATATATATATATATATATATATATATATAATATATATATATATATATATATATGAAAACCAATCATTTATTGGCATACTTATACAAAAAATATAGGGTGAAAACCAAAAGATCTGTTTTTGGCACCTAACATTTTCTTTATTCCTATTCTAAGAAGTCCCAATTCTTTGAATCCCTTTTTCTTTTTCAAAAAATAAAAATATAGCACATATTGATGAAATTATGCAGCTTTGATGGATTTCTATAGCTCAGACATGACAAGACCTTTTTGACCAAAGCAATTGAAGAATACACTGAAGAATATCTAAATACAAGACAAAGAAAATTAGTTGAAGGTTAGCAACATCAAAATTTAAGGTATGCAAATGAAATTTTTTATTTAATAATAAGGATGAAAACATTGACATACGAATTAGATGATCATTTTATATCACCAACTCAAAAACATTATTAAAAGATCTGATCATGTCAAATCAAAATCCCATATCATACCCTGCCACTAAACCCTCATCATTTACACAACTTCTCCAACATCAAATCCTGACCTCATTGGTGAAATAATTCAACTCATATTTTAAACAATCACTTTTCATTAAACCTCACTCACACTCTAGAAAATTATGAAACCTAATACATTCTTTCACCCTTACATATCATCCATTTCACAGCATAATTCACTCATGCGCCTAGCTCATACTGAAACCCTCAGTCTACCCTATCAAAGAGGCATTCTTAAGGTAAAGCTTCTCGACAGTCATGGGAGTAATTGTGAGGATAGAACCCGAAGGGAGAAAATTTATGGAAGGATATCCACAGGTGAAAGAAATGTTACAGATATCACAGTGGCTCAGTTTTGCGGAAAAGTTTGAAGGGTTTCATAAGGAGGTTACCAAATATTTTTCCAGAGCATTTGATGGAGTGGAGGTCAAAATTGGAGACATAAAGTTCGCAATAATAGAGTCTTTCATAGCTAAAGCCACTAGACTACCAAAGACAAGAGAAATATGATTTAAAAACAGAGAAATTGAAGGAGAAGGATGGAAAATATTTCTAAAATACCCAGGTATGGATACTAGCATTTTTAAAAAGGGGATTCCTTTCACAGATCTTAAAGGAAAATGGAGAAATTTTTTATTGATAATTCAAAAATTCATTACCTGCGAGGGAAGGTTTGGATGCATGTTCTTTTACCATGCTAGGTTGTTAATGATTTTTCTTGAGGAGATTGAAATAAACCTTCCATTCCTTTTATTGCATAGTTTGAAGAAAATGGCAGGGATTGTTCAGAAGAGAATTCAGTTTTTAGACAATAATATGTATCATCATGGGTTAATAAAAATTCTCATTGAATTTCACCTTGAAAGGTTAGGGGATACTTGGGAAAAATTTCTAATTCAGAACCATTTCCAAGAAGGATATCAAGAACAAACTAGTAGTAGCAAGGAAAAAAGAGGAAGCAAAATAAAAATTGAAAATGAACAACCACTACAAGAACAGTCAGAAGATGAAATCCCCATTGAAATTTTTTTGGGAAAATTTAAGAAGCAAGCAGATAAAGGGAAGGAGGATAACATAAAAGAGAAGGGTAAATATATAAACACAGAATAGCTTAAGATAAACAAAAGCAAGGCCAAAGTTGAAAATCCTCCTCGGCTAGTAAGAAGAAGCTATAGACTCAGAAAGACAGTAAAGGAGCCACCTTCAAAAGAAACAGAATTTGTTGATTTAGAAGAAGATCTTAGAGTTCCATCACCCACTACCATTTCACCCACTTAGAGTCTGGGATGAAAAATTCCATAGATTGATCCAGTATAGCAGGAAATTTATGATTATATTGAGTCTTTAGAGAAAATAGATGCAGGAAATACATCATTTTTTGAAGACCATCCTCATAGTCCAGAAGAACCTCTAGGTGTGAGTACTCTAAAACAAGAGATATTTGAACTAGATACACTAAAAAAACATATAAAATAGGAACATGAAGCCTTAAAATTTCATAACCAGATTGAGAAAACCATAAATGAAAATATTCTTCTACATTTAGGTTTCTGGTTCAAGAAAAACAAAAATTTAATGAAGAAGAATAAACATCTAAGCCGGCAAGTCATAAACTTGAAATACAAACTCTTAATGAGAAAGCCAATGGTAGCTCTAAGTACAAGAAAGGCAAGGAAGATGAAATTAGATGTTCTAGAGAGGTCTTGGGGCAGATTCAGTAACATGATGAGACTCCAATTTTGTGTTTTTGCATGAGGACATTCAATGGTCTCCTCGTGGGGGAATGTGGAGCATCAAGACTGCCTCAATTTTGACACTCCTTTTCACTATCTCTCCTTCTTTTTTACAACACCATAAGCTCAAAAAGTGTTGAAATGAAAATTTTGACTTGGTAAGGTATCCTAATGATCTATTTTTCATATTTGAAATTGTTCCTTATTATTAGAATGAAATTTGTATTTAGCTACAGAATTAATGCAATTCTGTTGCCAAACTCTGTTTCTATAGCCACCGTCATGATTTGATAGGTTTTAAGGTATTAATGGAGTAGCAGAATATATGGGAAGTTGAAAAATGATCTGGTCATGGATCATATCCTATTCATCCATCCAGAATCAAGCAATAAATCGCCAAAGAACACGGTAAAAGGAGCATTCAACCGATACCTAGAACAAGCGAGCGAGGAAGTATGAAGCTTCACAATTTTCTCTGCCACGTAGCAAATCATGAAGAAATGAAATTATCATCTATGTTCAAATTTATAGATAAATTTTTCTTAGTCTTAGAAGGCGTAAAATCCTCAAAACATTTAATGTCATGCTTTTATAAATATATGCCTAAGTAATTGTGTAAAGGACACGAATGACTCCGAGATTGTAATATCTTTGAAACTTTGTTTTTATCCCTTAATAAAATGAAGTAGCGTTCTAGAATTCTAATGCGAAGTTAGTAAGGAGTAGATTCAAGCCATCTGTTGTGGAGGGACCCTGCAACAAGAAAGGTTTTCATTTTATTTTCATTATTTAATTGTCATTACATAGCTTAAATTTTTATGTGTTTACAATGTGTCGTATTATAGATTCATGCTTTGTTTTCAATCTTATTTCCAATGCAATTATTTTTATATTTATTATTGTTATTCCATTTACCCTTATCATTATTTCCATAATATTTTCATGCTAGAGTATATGTTATGTTTATTTCATAGATTTAATTCTTACATGGCTAAAACACATATATAGTTTGGCATAGATCAGTTTAATTCCTCTTCATGCAGTAGAAGTTCATAATAGATCAAATATTGTGAGATATTTTTTAGAAGATTTTTCTTTTCAATTTTATACCAATTTTGTCTTATGAGCTCAATTAAGTTTTATTTCATAAACAAGGATTTCTTTTATCAACATAAAATATTTTTTAGTAATTATTTGGGATAAGTTTCATTAACATTAAATTTTCAAAAGGATATAGAAATTAGAATTGCTTTTTGGTTTTAGAATTTTAGTTCTTTTCAGAATCAATCCTTAGCTACTAACAAGATTTTTCATTTCAATTTCTAGGACTTAGTTAAGTTTGGATTTAGTTTTTTTTTTCATAATTCAATTTTTTAAACTCCTTCAAGAACATATGGAATAAAAACATTTTCGAAAACAACTTTTACATATCACCAAAATAAATTAAGTAAAGGAGGCTTCTAGCATATATAGTGCATTTTCACTTCACAAGATTACCTACCCTGGTCGATAATTTATGATAGCAATTAAAGATAATCAAATTGACTAAATAGATGGGATGTTAACTCTCGAGGGTATTAGGATAAGAAAAACTCGAAAAGGAAAACTTATTAGAACATAAATGGAAAAGGGAGTTAAGGGTCCTATCCAAAATAAAAAATGGTGCCTCTGAGCCATGGCCATCTACAATTTATATTGTTAGAGAGTAACAATACACAATTTTGTGGATAACTCACTTCTTTACATTTATGTCTTGATTTTAATAAAAATCTAAATTAAATGTTTGGTTTCAAGGATAATGTTGAAAAATGCAACAAGAAAGTCTCAATTTGACTTTTCCTTAGTCAAATTGACAAAATTTGAATTTCCACATCAACAGACAACTTGGAGGCAATTATCTTGTGTGACATGGCTCTTGTCACTTAGTTGTCTTAGTAAACTCGATTTATAGAGCTTGGAGTTTAGTTAAGCATGTTTAATTTCTATTTTATAGAAATCAAGGTCAGTTATTTCAAGTTGTTTTCAGTTAAAATAGTTCTAATTGTTGAAGGAACTAGTGGAAGGTCAATTGTGCAATGGGACAATAGTCTAACTTAGTAATCATCTAGTTAACTGATAAATCAACCAAAAATGGCTAGTACATGCATAGAATTCGAGTTCCCCAGCTATGGTGGACATTCCAAGGCAATGTAACATAAGTTACAGACTAGTCTTGAGTGTAAAGGTGTTTCATGTAATTAGAGTATCAACCTTTGTAATTGTGCAATCAATTGGAGGAAAATTCCTAAATAATAGGGGCTTGATTCCTCATGGTTTTCACAAGGAAATAGGGGCTCAATATGAGTTAAAATTTGACTCAGTCTAGGTCATATCTTCTTAGTGTGCAGAGAGATAGGTTATTCACTTGCAAGTTGAGCTCAAAGAGAGATATCAATTGTAATACATCTATGCTCTTCTGATTTAATGCAAGCATGATTTAAGGGGTTTTTAGCAATTACTTTCCCCTAGAAAAATATTGTGCATGTGTGTTATCTATTATTACATGTCTGAGATTAAAGTTCTAAATTATGAATTGATTTCTGCAAAGTAGAGTAGGATTGTGTCTCAAGATTTGGATTCAAACTTCTTGATAAATTGAAATTCAACACCATATATCTACATGGTATCAGAGAAGGATTCACATTAGAACAATAATTTCAATGTTTTTTCTTAGGAGGTTCAAATTTGTAGCTTCAGTGTAGCAGGATATCTTTAGAGTTGGTAAAATGACCTTCAACAGGATGAGACTTGAGTATGCCTTGGAAGGAAGCTCAAATTTCATTGCATGGAAGGATTGCATGGAGGCAGTGCTTGATGACAATAGATTGCTAGAATATCTCAAGACAGACATTCTAAAACCAAAATCAGTTGATGCCCAGAACCTAGATTAATGGAAGAAACATGTAGCAAGGGTGAGGAGAATAATCTTAAAGGGAGTGTGAGACCACATTGTCTCAAATATCCATGGGAAATAAACTCCTTTCAAAATGTGGAAGGAACTGACAGAGATATTCGAGAACAACAGTTACCATAGAAAACTGACCCTCAAAGACAAACTTCAAAACATCAAGATGTATAAGAATGATACTATCCCATAGTATTTCAGCAGATTTACATAAGTTTATGATGAGCTTAGAGGGGTTAGTGTGAATATTTTAGAAGTTGACCTGGTGATCCTAACTCTTCTAGGCCTTCCCAAAAGTTGGCATAACTACCAGGACTTGGAGAATGGGAGGGAGAAATTATCAAATTTGGAAATATTGTTGTCCGATTTGCTAGAAGAAGAGATCAAGCAGAATACTCAAGATGGAACCTCATCCAAGGGCAAGGATGAAGAATTTTTTTACTGGTTGGAAAGGGAAAAGGGAATAAATCTCAAACCAAACCAGATTCAAGCCAAAGGGGAAAGAAGAAATACTTTTCCAAATTAAAATGCTTCAATTTCCATGAACTTGGGAATTATGCTATAAAGTGTCCAAAAAAAAATTCAAGGAAGAAGAAATTATGAGGAGAAACAAGTGAAGCTTTGGCTTGACTTCACCCTTATCACATGCATAGCCAACACAATGACGGGGAGTGTGTGGTACTTGGACTTTGGTGCCTCATTCCACATGACATGGTGTAGAGAGTTTTTCAGTGACTTAGAGGAAAAATATCTTCATATGCATATCAATTTGGGGGATTATGGAAGGTACAGTGCTACTTGGATTAGTGAAATAAACTTTCAGAGGAATTTGGGATCCCCTCTTTTCCTCACATATGTCATGTTTTTTTTAGGCCTAAATAACAATCTCATCTTTGTAGTAGCTTTAGAATACCGTGCTTATGATGTGATCTTCAGCAAAGGGAAAGCATTCCTGAGACACATAGCTACTAGATAGGTGAAGTAGATCAGGGTCTGTGTGAAGAACTTCTATAAAATTGATGTGGAATATTGTGTTGCATTAAGCAGTAAGGCAGATAAAGTGCAAAGTCGCGATGTCGGTGAATTTTGGCACATGATATTGGGCCATTTACATCAAGGAGCCCTAAAAATTATGTAGCAAATAATCGGTGTCCTCCCTAAAGGAGCACTTGAGTAGCAAGATGCCTGCAAAGGTTGCACATTACATAATTATGTAAAATACACATTCCATGATCGAGACAACAAAGCACATGTAGTATTGGAAAGAGTCCAATTTGGTGTTTATGGACCTTTTTTGATAACCTCCACTTCCAGAAACAATTGTTTTGTTATTTTTATGGATGATTTCTCAAGGAGGTGTTGGATCTTCTTCATGCAGAATAAAGATGAGACATTCTCCAAGTTTGTAGAATTCAAGGCACTAGTTGAGAAAGAGAATGACAAGAAGGTGAAGGATCTCAGGAGAGAAAATGGAGGTGATTATTTTTTGAATGGCCTCAAGAATTTATGTGCAAAACAAGGCATTCTAAGAGAGCTAAAAACACACGACAACCCACAACAGAATTAGGTAGCTAAGAGAAAGAAATGGAGCATTATTGGAGTTGCGATAGATATGCTATATGACAAAGGCCTGCAAATTCATTTCTAGGTAGAGGCATGTATCAAAACAGTCTGATTGCAGAACGAGAGTCCATCGGATTCTTGGTATGATTACACCAGAGGAGTATTTCTCTGGGAGAAATCCAAATGTGTCTCACTCCAGGATTTTTGGAGCCTCTGTTTACGACCATGTCTCCAAAGATTCAAGGACTAATATTGAGCTAATAGAAGAGTTAGAAGTTTTTTTGGGTTACACCAAAATTCCACACAATCATTTTGTGTTCTTACCATCCCTTAGAATGACAATTGTGCAATGGGATGTAAATTTTGATGAGGAGAAAGAGATGTGGTGCTCTCTTGAGATGGAGCTTTAGATCCCACTAGAAGAGGATCTTTTAGCTCAAAAGGAGGAACCTCGGATAGTTGTGAAGTAACCATAAATTGGGGATCAGATAGGAGGAAGAGTGGAGACATCCACTCAAGGAGAAACATCTAGAGAAGGTAGAATAAGAACCAAGGAAGCTGATAGACTTGTCCAAGATGTGACAGAGAATGTGGGTGCTCCTTCAAATTTGCGCAGGAAAAGGGAGTCACCTGAGAGGTACACTGACTACACGTCTCTAATGACTAAAATTATAGAGACTAAGCCATCCTCTTTCATGGAAGCAGTTGAAAAACCTATTTGGGTTGATTCTATAGTGGAAGAATATGAATCCATCATCAAGAAAAGTGTTTGGGAAGTGGTCCCAAAATCAGCAGATAAATAAATTATGGGCTTGAGATGGATCTTCAAGGTTAAGTAGTTAGCCTACAGAAGCATAGAGAAGTATGAGGATATATTTGTGGCCAAAGGATTCTCTCAAGTGGATGGAATTGACTATGATAAAACCTTTTTTCCCGTATCAGGGTATTCATCCATTAGATCAATTCTTGCATTGACTGCACATATGAGGTGGAAGATCCACTAGATGGATGTAAAAAAAAAAATCTCAATGGGTTTATTAAGGTGGAGGTGTGCATTGAGCAACCATAATGTTTTGAGACATTTTTTTGGGAGTCTCATGTGTGCAGACTCAAGCGAGCATTGTGCATTCTCAAACAAGCACCTCGTGCTTGGTACACCAAGATCGACAATTATCACACTAATTTGGGCTTCACCAAAATTGAAGAGGATGTGAACCACCATATTTTGGTAGAAGGTAAATTTCTTATCATTTTTTTATATGTTGATGATTTAATATTGATTGGTGATGAACAGTTGATCAGATCTTGCAAGGAGGACCTCGCAAGGGAATTTGAAATGAAGGACATGGGTCTCATGCACTACTTCCTTGGGTTGGAAGTATGGAAATGCGATGGAATGTTTTGTGTCTTGTTAGCCACCTATAAAAATTTGTCATAGCAAGCAGGTGGCTAAATTTGTGTTCAATCCTTCAAGTGAACATTTCCTTTGAAAATATATCATCCTTGAAGCCTTGTGATATCTTTATCCTTCAAAATTGTGCCCCCTACTGTTCACAAGGAAAATTTGTTTTCAAAGGTCTCCTTTTCCTTCATTCACCCCTCATTTCTTCCAAAAAATCCCCTTGGAACCTTTTAAATTCCCTTTTTAAGGTTTTAAATCCTCTTCATTTACCTATCGAAACCCCCGAAAACCATTCAAAGACCTTCATTTTGGCCTAAAAACCCATTTTTCAGAATTAAGACCTTAAGCCCCTTTCGGCCTTAGCCCTAGCCCCTTTCTGCATGTGACCCGCGCTGTGACCGAGCACTAGGCCCATCGCATCGCCCCATCGCAATTGGAGTTTTTCCCATTCCCTTATCTTCCTTTGATTTCCCCCCCCCCACCAATGTGATAAGCCCTTTCTCTTTGACCCCCGGTCCCCTTACCTTTCCATGGGACCACACCCCTTCGTCGCATCGCAAAAAACATAAGTCTTTTTCCCAAGCGATGGTCCTCCAATGGCCCGATCCGCCGATTTGATCTCAGTCGTTGAACCCACAAGAACCAACGGCCAAGATTACGTCGCGCTCCGCCCATAGCCCCCATCATCGCAATTGCAAAAAGCTATTTCCATTTGTTCTTTTCCTATTCCCCCGATTCCCCGACCATGCAATTTAATCCTGGCCATTGATCTGAGAAGATCTACGGCCATCGCGTCACCTAGTCCCTCAACCTCCGCCCGCTACATGACAAATGTCACACGTCACCACTGGTCCCACCCGACCATGCGTCTCTCCCTCACAAGATCTCCACCATTGGCTCTACGACCATCGATCCAACAGCCAGCGCAGCATCGCACATCGTAGCTCCAGCGCCCAAGTTCCCCCCGTTCAACACGTCCTCCGCCGATGCGATTTACCGATTCAATCTCAACCGTTGATCCCGCTGATCCAACGGTCCCTATTCCACCTCGTGCCCAAACCTCCATTCAAACCATTTTTCACTTTCACCATGGTTTCAGCCCTCCTTCACCCACATTCACCTCCTCTGCACTGCTCCTCCACCTTCGCCGAGCCTCTGTTAGCCCAAAAACGTAGGATTTTATCATTTTTATTGTTTGTGCAGGTTTCATGGCAGTTTCATGACGTAAATCCATCCCACAGTCACTAAATGTGACAGAGGCTGAGGGTGACGATCCTCAGAGCTCCATCAAAAGCAAAAAAGGGACAAAAATGGTCGAGTTTCATGTTCTTTCCGGTGTTTCATGAGCATTGGTTAAACAGAGAAGACCCTCCAGCGCACAAAGAAAGCAACTGTCAACAAAAAAATGAGGTTAATGAAGATCAATAAAAAGTATCAGAAATTAAACATAAGGGATTAAAGTGCAAAATTGAAGATCAAAAGACTTAATCCCACAGTTTAAAAGGAAGAAAGCACAAATTAAAGGCCAAAACAGTGTCTTAAGCCACTAAAGCAGATAGATCCGCGGAAGGAAGGCTTTGAATGCTAAATATCAGAAGCCTTTACTTCTCTGAAGACCAAAAATGCCACCTACCAACTTATTCTACCTTGAAGGAATGCACAGTTAATACATAGTCAGAGATATTTGCCAAAGAAATCTTGATATAAATCACCAGCCTACCAAAAATCCCCCAAAGTCAACAAAAGCGACTTAAGTTGATGGAATTTAATGTAATCATCAATTTACAGAGTTAATATATGTCAAAACTTCTCCATCTGGCCCTTCAAATACCGAGAAGTGCTAATTCTGCATTAATTGAACAGATAGACCCTTCTTACACTCCACCTCCTCATTCTTCTATACATATTGTTGTAGAAGACAGTATAGAGGTTGGTCTTTGGATATCTATTGCATGTAAATAGCTTTTGAAGCTACTATAGCTCTATTTGTAATTGAAGACACATAAGCTGAGATGAGAAGTTTGAAGCTGTAGAGGCCCGTTGGACTTGAAGATTGTAACTGGTTTGAACATCCAATACAAATAGTTGATTTATGGGATCCTGGTCTATGTCAATGGTGATGTGTTTCTCACTGTAAATTTTTATTTTCTTTTTGTTTCCATTTTGTACACTTTTCTCTGATAAAGAACAAAAAATATAGATTAGGATTTACTCCTGGAGTACCCTAAATCTCACTGAAAATATTTATCCTTTATGTTTTCTACTGATTGTTTATTCAAAGATGATTCAATAGAGTATAACCAGTGAAGTGTTGATGAGCACATATTTCCTGAGTTCAACTTGAGATATTATCTTTGAATGTGCTTGATAAGCCTCCTAATTAAATATTGAGCTAGGGAAGTCTATGGTTAGCCCTGTCCTATAGTTTCTTCTCCAACATTTGCTTTGAAAAAGTTCCCTAAGAGTATGCCAAAAGCAGGATAGGTTCAAAGTCCTTACCTGATCTTAGGTTGTTCTTTGTCTATCTTAAATGTTGTCTTGAAAAGTCTGCTAAATAAATTGAACTAGGGAAGTCTGATAATTAATTTTGCCTTGAAAAGTTCCCTCAATAATATGTTGAAAGTAGGCTAAGTTAAAAGTCTTTACTTGATCTTAAGCTAGTCCATGTTTTTTTAATGTTTTCTCTTGAAAGTTTATCAAAAGTAGGCTAGTTTAAAAGTACTTACCTGGTCTTAGATTACTTTGTGTCTTTCCTTAAGTGCATGCCAAAAGCAGGATAGTTTCAAAGTACTTACTTGATCTTAGGTTGTTCTTTTTTCCTTCATCTGTTTGATTTCCCTCACTCCATTGCTTATTGTTTCATTCCATAATATCAACTTAAAGAGATCCTTTGACATAGATGACTTGCCCCATGGACCACTCTTGAACCTTGTTGTTTCAATTAAACCCTTTTATGACTCCATAGCCCAATGGATTGATGCTGCTCATTGCCTATCTTATTAGCTAAACCATTCTTTCACCTACTTTCACCTACTTTCACGTTCGCCCTTCATAAAGACTTGCTTCATCATCATTATATCCTTGCCCAAGAAAAAAAAACAAAAACCCTTGTGCTTCATACCTAGCCTAATACCATAAACTAACCTTAAAGATATATCATTCTTTACATTTATAGAGAGATCCCTCTCTGGATCCAGGAGGGCTAGATCCTAGGATCCCAAAGTGGTTTGATGTTGTCTTTTCTTTTGGTTTTTCCAATCTGGAAAAAACACAGGAACCCCAACATATCTCAAGGAAATTATGTCAATGGGATACTATAGATATTTTTCATGAAGAGTTGTAAACCCATGGAGACAACTCTAGCGACCAACTAGAGGAGCGAGGATTCCACTTCAATTGAAGAAGTGGATGTTATAATTTATTGGTAGCTTGTGGGTTCACTAATGTATCTTATGAATACATGAACAAATATGTGTTATGCAGTCAACCAACTGAGCCAATCTCATTAGGGGAATTTTGAGGTCTAAAATGGGCCTCCTAAGAAAAATTTACAACCAAAATAAACTTTATAAGAACCAATAGGATTCAAGATGATGATGTCAACCATGGGGGATGAATCACCATTTTTGGAGTAAAAAAGTAAAAGGATTAAAAATAATAAAATAATAAAATAACTTTTTCAACTTATCTCCCTAAGGTTTTACTCAAATTTCGATCGGGAGTACTCGTTGGATGAAAAATTGCATTCCCCATCCAAGGAGTACCCATGTTGCATACTTTCAATGGACCCTTCTACATGAAAAATGAGAAATACATTAAAAAATGTGAATGCAATCATGTTTTCATGTATTTCTCATTTTTAGTGTAGCAGGGTCCATCGAAAGTATCCAACATGGGTACTTCTTGGATGAGGAGTCAAATTTTACATCCAACAAATGTTTCCACTCGAAATTTGAGTAAACCCATAGGGAGATAAGTTGAAAAAATAGTTTTTTCTTTTTCCCTCTAAAATTTGATGATGTAATTTAATATTATTTTATTATTTCCACTATTATTTGATAATTTCCTTAGGAGGCCCATTTTAGACCTCAAAATTACCCTAATGATGGTTAGGCTAAAAAAATTATTTAAGATACCTTAGAGGCACTACCTAGTATGGTTTGTGGTACAAAAGGGATAGAGGGAGTCAAGTTGTGTGGCTTCACAGATGTAGATTGGGTAGGGATTCCATCTAAAAAAAAGAGTACATCAGGTGGAATTTTTAGTATTGGGTTTGTAGTGGTTTCTTGGTATGACAAGAAGAAAATATCTATGGCACTCAGCTTGGCAGAAGTAGAATACATGGCTACAATTCAAGCAGCATGTGAGGTGATCTAGATGAGAAAGATACCTGTGGGACTGTTTGGTCGGATGGTGGATCCAACTATAATCAAATATGATAATAAATGTTGCATTAATATCTCTAATAATATGGTATTTCATGATCAATACAATAATATAGATATATGGTATCACCATTTACGAGACTGTGTGCAGAGGAAGATATTGTTGCTACAATACATTCTGATAGAGGAACAAGATGCTAACATCTTAACAAAGGATTGATCAAGAGGAAAGTTAAAATTCCATAGGTGCAAGATAGGGGTTGTTGATAATCCCTTTCTTTCTAAGAGAGAGTGTTGAAAAATGTAACAAAAAGTCCCAATTTGACTTTTCCTTAGTCAGATTGAGAAAATTCGAATTTCCACATCAACAGACAACTTGGAGGCAGTTAACGTGTGTGACATGGCTATTTTCACTCAGTTAGCTCGATAAACGCGATTTAGAGGGCTTTGATTTCAATTAAGCATGTGTGATTGCTAATTTGTAGCAATCAAGGTCAGTTATTTCAAGTTATTTTCAGTTAAACTAGTTCTAATTGTTGGAGGAACTAGTGGAAGGTCATTTGTCTGAGTGGGACAACACTCTAACTCAGTGATCATATAGTTAACCAATGAATCAACCCAAAATGAATATTGTGTGCAGAGAATTAGAGTTCCCCAATTGTGGTGGATATTCCAAGACAACAAAACATTAATTGTAGACTATTCTTGAGTGTAGGTGTTGCATGGAGTCATATTATCAACCTTGGGAATTTAGAAATCAATTGGAGGAAAATTCCTAAATAATAGGGGTCTAATTCCTCAGGATTTACATAAGGAAATAGGGTCTCAAGATGAGGCAAAATTTGACTAAGTCTTGTTCATAGCTTCTAAGTGAGAAGAGAGATAAGTTATTCACTTGCATGTTGAGCTCAGAGTGAGCTAGAAATTGTAATACACCTATATTCTTTTGATTTAATGCAAGCAAGCTTTAAGGAGGTTTTAACAATTGATTTCACCTAGAAAAATATTGTGAATGTGTTTTATTTCTTATTGAATGTCTAAGATTTATGTTCTAAATTATGAATTAATTTCTGAAGATAAGTAGAGTAGGATTATGTCTCATGATTTAGATTAAAACTTCTTGAGCAGTTTCAATTCTACACCATATTTCTACAGATATGAATTTTGTTAATTTTGGTTCTTAACCAACTTCTCTACTTAATTTTGGTTCTTGATGAACTTCTCTTCTTTCTTAAACTACTATGGTAATTACTACCACTCAACACTTAAATCAATTCATTGATATCTTGTATGCTAATATAAAGTTCTACTTGTGCACTCCCTTAGATTGTCGATAATCCCAACCAACCTGAGATATACACTCTATTATGTATTGAACATTAGTTTCTATTAGCTCATTACCTAGGCCAATTCCTTCACTATTGGGTGATTTGATTCACTTTTTAGGTTGGTTCATACTTGCCTAAGATTTTTTTTCTCTCACCTAGATTCCATATGGTGACAATGAGGATTTCATAAAACTCCTCCCTCTCCCATTGGATGATGAAGTCAATTGTTGGGTTTTTTTTCTCCAGGACTACAAATTTATAGCTTGGTCACATTTCCTTGGTTGAGAGGATATATGTAGCCTTTAACAATGTCTTACACACCAAATATTAATTTTTATTTGTGTTCACCTCTTTTGTTTCATTTTTTAGAAAATTATACGCACTCCATGAAATCATTGTTAAGCATAGAACCACTTATTAAGCCAATTATATTGATTTATTACATTTGTAGCATTATATCGGTAGTTTGGATAAAACCTTTCATTGCACTTTTTTTCTTCAATATATATATATATATATATATATCATGCATTTTAAAAATAATAATAAGTCAATGAATACAATCCACTTCGAGTGGAAATATCCTTTTAGAATAAATTCAATACACAAGATATATGAGTTGATCATACTAGGTACACACTAATGAGACCTAGTAGTAGGATCATTGTAAAAGGATGTCTCCCCTAAAAGTTGATTGTAATCATTGACTTCTTATCATTTTAAGGTGCATGGTTCATAAAATTTCGCATCAAAGCTGTGATCCTTGGGTTTTTCTCCTTCAATCAAGTCATGTTGGAATTTTTAATATAATGTTTTTTTGGAGATTTTCATACTGTTAAATTTTGGAGTCACTAAGTAAGAATAAAATGATATGTGGTAAAATTTTCAATTTTTAATTCACTATACTTTCAAAGATATAACCTATGAGTCACTGAGTAAGAATAAAATGATATGTGGTAAAATTTTCAATTTTTAATTCACTATAATTTCAAATATATAACCTATGTAAGATAAGGTTTGTGTCCAATTCTCAAATCTATTTTAAACAAGTCATCTTGGACTTGTTGCTATTACCTTTTTTTTGCGGGAAGTTTTAACAGTGAAATTTTATGGAGACTAAGGAGACACTTTATAGCATAATTAATTGGAATTTTACATATGTTTTGATACACTTTTAGAGATATAGCCTGTGGAATATGATTTTTGGATAATCCTGAAATTAATTTTAAAATAGTGTAATATTCCTAAATTAGCATGCAGCTAATTGGAATATTAATTTTTCTGTTGTCATTTAGCTTGATGAATAATGGGTAGGAAGACCCATAAATCTCTTTAGTAGGAATAAAATGCCTCTTAATGTGAAAAGGGATCATCTTCATAGCTGGATAAAGTACCCTCATGTGTGAACAGGGGCTAATGCATGTGGACAAGGTCAATTTTGACAAAATCAACAGTGTTGGTATGGAGGGAGTGGATCATCAATGAGAGACAACGCAGTGTGAATGGGAGAAAGTCTCCATGATAGTAGTAACCCTAATGAGTGGGACCCAAGGTGAGAAGGCTGAAATTTTTTATAAGGAGGGAAAGGTAGCCATAGATGGTTATGTTATTGATTATTGATTTTGTGGTATGTATGACTTCTTGCACTCTCTAGCTGTTTAGTTGAGATTGTTGTATTGTTTAGCATCGAGTGTTCCTGAGTGGGGATCCCCTCTTCCATTGAGGTAGCCTCTAGGAAGAGTATTGTACTATCATTTCCACACTCCGGCATTCTGTACAAGCTTCATTCTTCAATTACAGTGCAGTATCTGTTCATAATTGTGTTGTGATGCAGGGTGTTGCAGTGGAGGGTTGAGAAACCCACTTTCTAAGCTATTTTTTCAGGGGAGGAAGCATTATTCGCATTAGGAGATCATCAAGGGAGGTTATTGAGCTTTCTTTAACATCTTGGCACTAGGCCAACCTATTCCCATCATCTACAACGTAGATTCCCTCTTTGACAGCATTCTTTTAGTGAGCATTTGCAGTGGATATTTCAGTGTTTGTTTTGGAGGGTGAGATCTTCAGTGTTGGGATCAGCCTTTCACTTGAAGGATCTATTGGAGGAGATATATTCATTTAGATATCATTTTCATCCATCTCCATCCAGTTATTCAATTGCAGCTGCTATTCAGCCCTAGGGTTATATTTCGGCATTTTGTACTTTTTGGTATTTCCGGAAACCCTTCCTGGGTTGTCTTGGATATGTGTTTGGGAGCCTAGATCTTCACTCTTGGCATTTTTTGAGCTATATAACAGAAGATCCATATTTTATATCTTTTTGTAGTATTTTATTCCCTAAAACTGTGTTTTCATGGCTCATGCAATTTGTATAGCAGTGTTTTTCTCATGTATTGACATATTTTCTTAGAGGAAGCTTGTTTTGTATTGCTTGAGTGACTTGATCCTCAAGATATTGTGCCCATTATTTAATGATATGTTTAATAAGATGGATGTACATTTGTCTCATATCATGGTGTATTGATTTTTTCACTGCTATTTCCATTTTTTTTTCAAATATTGTTGCTTTCCCATTTGGGAATATTGCAGTGGTATCAGAGCATAATATTGGCTTAGCCTGTGAGTTTCAGTCAATATGCAATAAGAAGAAGGAGAAAGAGATCAGAATGATGGAAAGAGTAAGTTTTGTCTCATCTCTTTTCAGATCTAAGAGGGACCTCACCAAGGAGGTCAAGCACAGAAAAGTGGAGAAAAGCAATGAAACCACACTAGGGTTTCAAGATGAGGAAGGTCCATGTACTTCCTATTAGCAAAACGAAGAAATGGTATTGCATAGAGCTCCAAAGAAACATGTTATTCCCTTTCCTTTTAAAGGAAAATACAAGAGGCATGGAGATGGAGGGCACTTAGATCATGAGATTCTAAGTGAGTATCTTGCAAAATATAAGTCTCGACCTATAGCTTTCAAGGAGAATCTAACTCTCCCAAAATTCATTCAGCTCAAAGAAGAAAGAAGACCTTGCAACAATAGATTCTATTGCCTACATTTGATGGGTCATCCACATGTATAGCAAGAGCTTGAGGAATGAAGTTGGATGCATTTTTCCTGCTACATCCAGTAGTAGAGAGAGAAGTTGTTGAGATTGCAACGCTGCACCTTGAGGGTGAAGCAAACATTTTGTGGTTCAGCCATTTGAGTCATACAAGAGTAACTGCATATGAAAATTTTACTCAAAGGATGATCAAGAAGTTTGACAAGAAAAAATCAGAGGAGAAGAAACTTCCACCACCACTTTCTGCAAGAGAACTTACATGAGGAGGAATAACACTTGCATCTTTGAAAAGTGGTCTTGATCTCTTGAAATTTAAAGTCCCGTGCACTATTCTGGAGATGCATGAGGAGGAGGAGACTTATATCAGCACTGGTGCAGCCATAGAGGAGCAGCCATCATCATTAGTAGTTTGGGAAGTCATCACATCAGTGGGAGGAACCCTTGTAGTAGTACAAGATGTTCCCAAGAAAAACCAAGGTATGCAAAAGTTTCCACTTTCTATTATTTCAGCACATCATATGGAAGGTTGTGGGGACATATCATTGCATGACCTAGGATCAAAACACACTGCTGATTTGGAGCAGCAGACTATCACTTTGTAGAGGACCCTTGATAGAATCAAGGAGGAAATATAAATTCATCCTGGTATGTCATTGTTGAGTTGCACACAACTCTTGGGGTTTGAGTGTAGATTTTTGGAGGATAGGATAAGTATTTTCCTAAACAATCCAATCCAGAACTATATGTTCAGCATTCAGCATGATCATGAGACATAAGATGCACCATCATGGAGATCAACAACGCTATCATTGAGCAGCAGTGATGAGTTGGGGGGCCAACTATTATTGGGACATTTTGATGACCAATATACTTGTGCAGTATTGGATAGGCAGATGGTTGATGAGAGGCATCTTATCTCCCATTATTATGATGGATCTTTCTTAATGAGCACTTCACAGCTCAATAAGAAGTTTTTTCCTACAACATATTTGGATCCTTATGGGGTCAACTTGGTCATTGATGAGTGGTATTCATTTGGAGATCTCCAGGAGGTTGTACTTCAACATCCCATGAAGTGAAAAAGTAGTAACCTGATTTGGGAGAATGGTATTCTCCATTGGAGGGATACCAATTTTGAGCATGGTAGGAGACACCCACATTTGGATGAATGGGTGTGGATGGTGAGCAAGGGGTTGGTGAGCCACTTGCAGATCTATGACAGAGGGCAGCAAGAGGCATGGCTGTGCTGGCTACTCTTGAAAGATTTTGGCCATCATGTGACATATCCTATCTCAAAGGGTGTGTTTTGGGTTCGGTCTTTTCATGGCACCCATATGTTATGGCAGTAGAATATTTGGTTGTATGAGGCATTCTACAATTCAATCATCATGATGTTACTCCATGACTTATATGTTGAGGAGATGAGGAGGCAAAAATAGTTTTTGTTGCTTTGGATACTCTTGGGAGAGTATGGGTTGATTTTCTCCCATACTTTGCATGATGTTGCAGGAGTAGATGGTGGCACAATCATGGTGCAAAGGGGATAATCCTTAGCTTTGGAGGATCAGGAGGTACTTCCACTTTGGAAGGAATCTCCCATATATAGCAGAACTATGATTGCAGCATAGAAGGATGGACACTATGTTAAACAAGAAAACATGAAAAAATTAGAAACACATCACCATTAACCAAGCTCAGGGATCCTACAAGCAAGCCTTCACCATCATTGATCAAAGAAAATCATTCACAAGCTCCACAACACCAAATTACTCTTCAACCTCAAAAAACCATGTATTGCTCTCAACACTCATCAAATGCCAATGTTTACAATGAAGCCCTCATGCTCTATTTAACAAAACAAAGGAGAACAAAAACCATAGATAGGGTTGGAAAATGTAAAAATCACTCATAAATGTCATTTATGCCTAAGAGACCATGCAAGGCCCAAGGCACAAAATATCTCATGAAATAAATGCTAAAATAACTTCTTGCACCTAATTTTAGAGTGATTTTCCTTAAAAAACACTAAAGCATGATTTTACAATAAATAAGTGTTTTTTGTTGACTTTTGGCCAAAAACACACTACACAGTCCATAAGCACAGTGCCACCTCAGGCAGAAAATAGGTTGCAACCACGTTTTGGACCCCTTCCCGATGTCGGATTTTGCCCCGTGATGGATCGTTGGAAATCCTAAGGAGTATAATTTCCAAATATACCCTTGGTTTCCTAATCCATCTCTTGTAACCTGTCCAAAATTTCAAAATCCAAACATTGCTCTGAGCGTAGCTCCAGGCCTGAAAAGGAGGCAGAATGGTGAAAAATTAAGTATTTTTTGACCTTTTGAGCGGTCAAAAATGATCTAATTGCTCTGAAATTGTGTGAGCATAGTGTACTAGTGATGAGAAGTCCAAAAATGTAGATTTTACCCTTTGATGATGCTTGAGGGAAAATATTAGCACCAGTGGCGTTGCGCTTGTAAGCCTTCAAAATTACAAAAAAAATAAACAAAAACATGTCCAAATTCCCTCAAAATTGGTGGAGGTCTCCTTCAAGGTGTTTGAAAGACCTGTAGAGAAGTTTGAGACAAAAATCCAAGGCCTTCTTGGTATTTTCCTCCTTTTATTGCTTGGATTTCAATGAGGGCCTCTTTGAGTTTGGCACAAGAAAGTTTGTTTTTCATTGCGTAGTGTTTGGTCATATTTTTTTGGAGAGCAAGGCCCCTTTTTATCTTCTTAAAATACTTGTGTTAATTCTTATAATACTGAATGATACACTAAGCCATCTCAAAATATCTCTCCAGCTGCCTAATTTGTGCATCTTTGCTTTGGAGCAGTATTCTAGTGGCCACTTCCTCATCTTCATTATTACTGTCTAGGTCAATGAATTGGGGCTTTTGTTTAGATAGCTTGTCTCTCTTACCTTTCTCACCTTTCTTCATTTTTTGTTTTCCCTTGTCAATATTTTGAGTTGAGGTAGATGGCATGGTCCCTTGCCTCTTGGAGGCAGCAAACACTAGCCTTGGCCCTCTCTAGTATGTACATGAAAGAGGTGTGATGGTGATTTTATTGGTCTCTTTGTCACAGTTGTGGTCCTCATTAGGACTATCAACCTTTGAACTTTTCTCACTTTCATTTGGTTCATTATTAGGACTGCTTTCATCTCTTTTTTCTGCATTTTCATCATTTTCATTGTCACTGAGAGGTTGATTGTTGTCATGACTGTCATGACTATTTTCTCTTTTGTTGTCCTTCTCATCACTGAGGCTGGCTTCTTTTTGGTCACTGCTTCCTTCAATTTCTGCATCTTCCTCACTGTCATCCTCTTTTTCATTGTCATCTTCTTTCATGTATTCATTATCTGTCATGGCTTCATCGTCATTTCCTGTCTCTGCCTCTTCTTCAAATTTTTCCTCTGTCTCTTCTTCAAATTCTTCTTCTGTCTCTTCTTGCTGGCCTGAATCACCATCATTTCTTAGACTGTCTCCTCTGTCCTCTTGTTCATTTTCTTCATTGTTATCATCCTCCTCCATTTCTGTGTCTTCTTCCTCTTGTTGATTTAACTCATCACCACCCTCTATCTCCATGTTTTCATCTCCTAGAGGGCTTAAATCATAATTTCCCTCACCCTCATTTTGAGTTGACTCATATTCATTTTCACCTTCTTCATTTTGTTCATCATCCTCTTCCATACTATCACTATTTTTTTCACTGTCTTGCTCATTGTTTTCATATTTATCGTTGTCATGCTTACTACCCCTTTCTTCATCATCTTTTCCTTCCTCTTCCTCTTCATCAATTTTTGTCTCTGCCTCATCATTTTTCTCTTCTTCCTCATCATCTCTATCTTCTTCCTCATCATCTTATTCTTCCTTACTTTGGACCTATTTAGTGTCACTATTACCCTTACTTCCATCACTTTTTTCATTATTTCCACTCTCATCCTCTTTATTTGATGCATCAAGAGAAGGAGAATAAGGGAGGTTTCCTTGAGGAGAGGGCACTTATGTAGATGAGGAGGGCAAGTTTGGTTGATGAGGAGGTTGTGGGCTTGTGAAGACTTCATGGGCTATGAACACATCCCAAGGTATGCCCTTCTATTCCAACTAATGTAATACCACCATCTTGATCAAGGAATGGTGAAATAAACTCTGCATTTGTTGTGAAGGACTCCTTCTCCAGACAACAGATGACATCTTCTCAATGCTCCTATAGAGGTAGTACGGAAAGTTGAGCATCTTAACCCTTGTGAAATGCATGAGGAGTCTGACATGGTAGGAGTAGAGCCTAGAGTATCTCCCTTCATAGGTGAAGTACTTCACGATAACCATCATCAAGGGAGAAAATTTTTTTTTGAGGTGTGAGAAAGGGAAAATTGCCTTGCAGCCTTCTCTGTACCTAGTTTTGACAAATGGCTCATAAGAGTTCTTGTCCAATTTGGATTTCTTAAACCACTTTTCACCAAGATCAGGCATACCTATAGCATCAGAGATGGTATCTACTAAGATCACAAAATCTACCCCTGCAAGGTTTGATTATTTGTTGTGCAGGTTGAGAATGAGAAGCCTTGTAAGCTCTGGGTGACTTTTCACTTGTTTGACTCTCTCACAAAATTGGAAGCACTCTTCATTCTGGAAACATGAGAGGATATTGGGATATGAGGTGATAGCCACTATACTCTAGGTTTCAAATCTGTTCACTTTTCCTCCCTTGTGGTTTGGTCTCATAAGCCCTTGGCTTCTTCCACTGCTGCTACTGTCTTCAGCTCCTGAAATGGTGATAGGAGATTTTTGTGGACAAAGTATGGTTTGGAGGAGAAAAATGAAGAAGGTGGTGATGGAAACCTTTAAAAATGAGTGATATGGAGGCTAGGTTTTAGGACTACTTGCTTTGGAGCTTAAGGGGGCTTCTCTTGAAAATGAATTGTAACAAAACTAGATTAATCTCCCTCAAATGACACTTAACTTGTTCAAGGAGGCCAAAAACAAAGGTGTAATATGCATTTGAGACCTAGGGTTTAATTACTCATAGCCACCAAAAGACTTAAAATTATTTGAGAGGAGGAGAAAGGAGGGTGTACCTACCAGTTTAGCTCCTTCGTTGGCCTTGGAGGAAAATTTGGAGGGCGACTTTAAGCCTTAGGGAAAAATTTTCCTTCGTTTGAGGGCCTTATGCATTAGCGTAGCGCCCTGCCCAAATTGTCAGGCTGGCCTGTGGGCGCAGCGCCAGCAGTCGTGCCTGTGGATTAGCATAGCGCCGACGTTCAAAAGGTTGTCAAGTTCATGGGCGTGTCAGGCCCGTCTACGCGCAACACCACGGATTTGCGCAGCACAACCCCAGATTAGCACAGAGTTATTTTAAATGGGAAAATGGCCGATTAGCGTAGTGCCAGTCCTTGTCAGTGCAGCACCACCTATTTGCGCAGTGCCAGTAACCCTTGCTCGAAAATCGACAAAAAACTATTTTTTCTTCTAAAAGCTTTCTCTTCTCTTGCAATGGAAAAATAAGATGGTAATAAGACTAAGAAGGCCTTTTATACCCTTTTTAAATTAATCAATTAAAATTCAAGACCATCTTTGTAAGGTTTTTCAATATTTTTTGTCATTTTCTTCACTTCTATTCCTTTGACCTTTTGCAAATGGCTTGAAAACATTTCAAGGCAACTCTTCTTCTTCCTGTGGTGATGGCTTGCTGAGGACATGAAGATGCCCCTTTTTAATTTTGGGAGGGTTGGCACTGCTAAACCTTTTATGCTTGCACTGATAAACTGAAATCATTTTTTTTATCCTTTTTGGCATTCTTGAGTGTAAGTGACTTGAAACATGTCCTTTTACCTTCTTTCTAACTTTGACAGTGACCTATTCATTTTGAAAAATAATTGCAAATCATATCTTGCTATGTCTTCCCTTGGCCACTTCTGATTTTTGTAGGTGCCTATGACACAGTGTTTTGGTCTCTTTAGTCATTCTTTGGAGTTTGACACCTCATTTTCTCAACAGTAAACTCATGCTCAGCTTGATTTCTCATTTTGAAACTTGACCTTATGATTTCCTTCCTTTGACCACTTTGAGGGAATTTGACTGCACTGGAAAGCTTGATCTCCCTCACACTGATACTCTTTGTATTTCCCTCTCTTTGATGCAGTGAAGCGTTGTTGCCTTGACAAACCATGGAGGTCACCTTTTGATATCATTCTTCAAACTTCTGCCTGCTATCATCATGGAGACCCACAGTCTTCATTTCACCTTCTTGCCTATCTTCTCAAACTTTAGGTTTTAGGGTTGTTAGAGACAAATATTTAGTGTTGTCTTCTAAGTTCTCTATAGCCCTTTCAATTCCATTCATTTATGTTCAGTTCACCTCACCTTTTTCCCTTATTCATTTAAAATTTCTAAAAATATTCAATTGATGCTTGGTTGTGTTGATGTGCCTTTGTCCTTGTGGCTTTTGCATTGGTTTCTTGCTTGGTAGCACTGTTTAGCCAAACAGTCCTCAAACCCTGATTTTCTTTGAACATAGGCTTGTTGCCTCTCCTTTGTTGTGGCTGTCCTTAGTGATGATTTAGCCTCTTACCTTACTTCTTTTTCTAATGATAGCCATCTCAATCATTCCTGCAGAAATGTTTAATATGGGTAGCTCTCTTTTTGCAGAAGTTGTACTTTGACCAAGGAGGCCTTCCTTGAAGGATTTTTTATACCTTTTGGAAAATCATGTGCCGACCCTCCTTTTCATTTGATTTCATCTTTTTGGCACATGTAAAACAGTTATTTATAAAACCAAAATGAACCTACAACTTATGAAACCCTAGATGACCTAGTGGGAGGTTCTTTGAGCTTGGATTTTGGCTGAAAACTTGACTTGGGGTCTTTAGGTGTAAAACAGAGTTTTTGATATTTTAACGTACTGAAGATCCAAAATCCCATGTACTTGATTTATATAAAGAGCCTATAGAGATAGTTTTGATACCATCAGTGCTTAAGGCATCTGGGAGACACAAGAATGAGTGGGTTGGTTGGTGATCCTAGGTGGCAAGTGGAGGGGTTAGGCAATGCAAAACAAAGTGCTAAGGTCAGAGGTGGAAAAACATAGTGAAAATGAGTGGTATGAGCCCATGATGGGTCTTCTGGGAGTGGTAAGCTAACCATGACATGACGGGATAATGAAAAAGTGAAAATTTTATCCTAAGGATAATGAAGGCAGTGAGATTTCTAGAACTCACAATATTCATGAATTTTGTTTCTAGAAATCTAGGATAAGCATTTAGTCATCTACAAAGACAAAAATTATTGATGACTAACAGAGGTTTTAGTGCTTGTTTTGGAGGGTGAGATCTTTAGTGTTGGGATTAGCCTTTCACTTGAAGGATCTATTGGAGGAGATCTATTCATTTAGATATCATTTTCATCCATCTCCATCCAGTTATTCAGTTGTAGCTGCTATTCAGCCCTAGGGCTCTATTCTGGCATTTTGTACTTTTGGTATTTCTAGAAACCCTTTTTGGGTTGTCTTGGAAATGTGTTTAGGAGCCTAGATATTCACTCCTAGAATTTTTTGAGCTATATAATAGTAGATCCATCTTGTTATGTCTTTTTGTAGCTATTTATGCCCTAAAAATGCACTGTCATGGCTCATGGCATTTGTATAGCAAAGTTTTTCTCATGTATTGACATATTTGCTTAGAGGAGGCTTGTTTTGTATTGCTTGAGTGACTTGATCCTCAAGATCTTGTGCATATTATTTTCTGATATGTTTAATAAGATGGTTTTACATTTGTCTCATATCATGGTGTATTGATTTTTTCACTGCTATTTCCATTATCGTGTTCAAATATTGTTGCTTTCCCATTTGGGAATATTACAAATAGACGTCTTACGCTTTTTTTCTATAACCTCTTTTTTATTAATGTCTTAAACTCTTTTCAAACTAAAAATTTTTCAATAATCTAATAAGTCATATTAGAATACTTTTGCAAGAAATTTAATGCTTAAGAGAGATCAAATTGAGGAGATATTTAAGGACTATTGTCATTCATCCAAAAAAACTCAAAATTAGGTTTTGAAAGGTACATAACTTGCAAGTGGCACAAATTTTTATTGGAAGATATGTTTATATGTGACCAAAAATTTGCAATAAAGAGATTATTATTTTCTCATATGGAAGATTTCTACACGAAACACTATTAGTAGTCCTCACAAAACCTCAAACATAACATTTGAATGAAGTTAAGTATTAAAATACAAGCTAACCAAATTAAAGAGCTAACTTGATGAAATGAACTGTAATATGCTGAAACACGTCAATTTATCACATTCAAAGGAATTTTTGAAAAAAGAAACAAAATATTAAATTAAAAATATGACGGATTGAATAAAGAATAAATGCAAAATACATGAAGTCCATAGAAACCATTATCATAGAGAGTGTTGAAGCAAGGTCTCCCCAAGGCTATTAATTTTTTCCATTTTTGTATAATTTTGTAGTGTTTAGTCTAACGCAGGGATTTTGGGGTGGGTAAAATCCCCTAACGCATTGTAAATGGGTCAAGGGTATACCAAGAGTCTGCAAACCATGGTTTTCGGACCATTGGATGTGTAGGCTAAACCGCTATAAATAAATGAACCTTTTGAATCATAGGTAGGAATGAATAGAGATTGATGCGAAGTACAAACTGTTAGATCTATGGTAGGGTTGTTTGGGTTAGGACTCTTGTTGGCTGTGTGCGCAAAGATCCTCTATCCTACTATGTGCGGACCCTACTGGCTGTGTGCACAGGTGGTAATTTGGGGAATGTAAGAGGATTTTTGGATAATAATATAGATGTGCAGAAGTATTGAGGATATATGATGTTATCTTATCTAATCTGTTATGGTTGATGTGGACTTGAGCTATATGATGATGTATCTATTGTAAGCTACGAACTGTTTATGTTTATGGTATTTGTATCTATGATCTGTTAATCCATTGCGAATATAACGTTCTGTGAGTATAGTTGATAGTACGCACGTGGATGTGAGCCTATTAATTAGATCTTATAACTATATTCTTGTTATTTATTGAAACTCCTGTGAATGACCTTTGGCTGTATAGATCTGATAATTGCAAACCAACTTGACTTACCTGCTCTCTCCCAGGGTGCGGAAACCTGGTTCCAACACCCTCCCATACTGCAAGCATGTCACTGTCAAAAGGGCTAGTAGTATAGGGGTTTGTTGGCAAACCTTAACCTCCAAACCTAGCTCAAGACCCCTCGAGCCAACAAATGGTTCCGTTCCTGAGACCGGGAGAATTTTGAGAGAGATCTGGTAATGCCAAGGCCGTATTCGAAACCTGAGAGAAAATAAATTGATGAGTGGTTTGAAAAACAAGGTCAGGAATTCACAGTAAAAGAAAACCGCAGTAAGAAGTTTACCACCGAAGAGTGGAAGAATAAGTACATTTTCATAGAGATATATGAGATCTTCTTTGTAACAATTGCAATCAAGCTAGGAGTGGCTCGCGTGGCTGATCGAGTATCAAAAGTTTTGGAAAGATGAATGGGTCACACAGTGGACCCCAAAACGGATCCGGCAGCTAGAAGAAACTGACAACACATTACTCGCACAGTCGATCACTCGGTGGACAGTGTGATAGGAGGATTTGTGACAGAATTTGGAATCGATCAATTTTTATCCTACTCAGAAGCGGAACGGAGGTTCTTTAAGGAATTCCTGTGTAAACTTTTGAAAACTTTGCCACTACCGATTAAGATCTTGTTGTGTGAAAAAAGCATTTTTTGTAGCCATACAAAGTGAATGAGCTCCGACCAGAGCAGGGCACAACGCGCAGTGGTAACTATTATAGAACTAACCAAGAAGGGGATTGATCTATCTATAGTCTAGTAAGGAATTTTGTTACACATAGCCCTCTGACGACACCATCGTCGAACACTCATAGGGATAAAAACTCACCTCCACCCCCACTGGAAGACGATATGGCTGTGCACATGAAGCTACCTACCTTCAAGGGCATGGGTGATGAGGACATGGATCGGTTCTGGTTTATCGCAGGATCGGTATGGACTGCACAGAACATAGTAAGCGATGCGGTGAAACAAGCACATTTATCCCTTGCTTTTGAAGG
This sequence comes from Pinus albicaulis, assembly GCA_034641835.2. NCBI lineage: Eukaryota > Viridiplantae > Streptophyta > Pinopsida > Pinales > Pinaceae > Pinus > Pinus albicaulis. The sequence goes on from CM076579.1 coordinate 1,513,656,471, forward strand.
GCAAGCCTTGGACTAGTACATGGGATACATTGACCAACATGTGAATGCCACTGTCGAGGAAATTAAGAATGCGTTAAAACAACAGTTCAAGAAACCTAAGTCCTATTCTTAGATAGTAAATGATTTGAAATATTTTAAGCAAGGACCATCTGAGTCAGTATGGGAAGCATACCAATGATTAAAGAAAGTGATCAGAGAAGGAGGCTTCCAGTATGATGACAAGCAACACACGGAGTGGTTCATTTCTATGTTGTTACCCCACCTGCGTGTACCTATGGGTCATCAAGCCATTGAAATGCATGAGAAGGCCTTGGAGGTTGCCATGAAACTAGACACCGTGCCAAGAGATGATACCCAGTTAGGAGTGCAGCAGATACAAGGATAGCTAGAAGCAATGCACATGGAGATTCAAAATCTATGCAAGAAGTGAGGGATGGAGGCCAGTCCCAAAAGATGGTGCATTCGATGTAGGGTGAATGGCCACATCAAAGATAACTGTCTGCTGCTTGCAGACTACATACAGGATGGGGGGACCCAGCCCACTGCGTCCTAGGGAAGCTGCAGGACCAAGTGGGTCGGAACTATGGTACGATGACTACCGCATTGTTGGTCTGCAAGATACCAACCACTGCCCCCACCTTGCCGCATATATCCCAGAAGTAGAACAAAATTGGTGTAGGTTTTGTAGGTCTGTACGACATGATGAACAGAACTGCCGAACATATGATCTGATGATAGACCGGGGAAACCTATATAGGGTACAGTCAGACCCCTCATCACCTAGATCCCCCATAGGTATAGGAGGGTCCCCAGCGAGGGGCAAGCGAGGGGGATGAGGGGGAAGTGTAGGCAAGGGTAGAGGCTAATTAATCTATTATAATTGTGGGGAAATAGGTCACTTTGCGAGGGACTCCACGAAACCACCTCAGCAATCTTGCAGATATTGTAGACAGTTGGAACATGTGATTGAGGACTGCCTGATTCTAATGGCTAAGGTACAGGAAAATAAACATACCCCTATGCAGAATGTACAGCGGGTGAAGGTGAAACCTCGTGAAGAAGGATCTAGCATTAATGTAATAACGTGCAATGGTATGACCATCGGAGGGTCGGCAAAAAAAGTTGGGACATAGTCTCTGATCCATAAAGCAGCTACTAAACTAGATGGTGTGGGCTTACAGAAGGAAAAGGAGACCTCTATCATAGCCCGACAGAACTATGCTCAAAACGAAACATCAACCCCATGCAGTGGAACCGAGGATGAGGTAAAACCATTCCTACAGGCGTGCATAAAGCTGTTGCTCAAACAGCAGGCTGTAGAGAACCTTCAAGCCCTACTCGACCATTGTGCAGGGAAATCAGACCCAGACGTGAAGATTAAGGATGTGCACAAACTTTATGAATAGAAGAGACGCACTGGCCAAGAGATTCGATTAACTGCGCAGATTGGTGATTATGAAATGGACCAGGTAATTCCAGACCTAGGATCAGATGCGAATGTGCTACCTAAACATACTTGGAAATGAATGGGAGAACCTAAATTGGAATGGTCTACTATCCAGCTATGCATGGCTAATCAACAGAATATCATACCAGTGGGGAGATTGTCAAAGAGGGTAGTAGATATCATCGGGGCTAAGGTACACATTGACTTTGAAGTCATTCATATTGTAGAAGATGTGGATCCTTACCCAGCACTCCTAGGATTGGATTGGGCTATTGATATGGGTGGAATTATCAACTTGAAGAAACGGAGCATGGTGTTTTAAAGTGAGGGAACTCGGGTGATCATACTACTAGACCCTGAAGAAGGAGAGAGGTACACCAAGCTAGCACGTGAAGAAGAAGGGATGGATCACATCTATAAGTTAGCTGCAAAGGATAAATACTGGATTAACCCTACGGCTGACGGTATGCCTTGCTAGGGGAAGAACAATGAATGCTTCTCTGACTCTGACGAAGAACTAGAAGAGTGGAAAACTCGACTGAAGGAAATATCTACACTACGCTGCCTATGAATTACCAAGGACTTCCAGTATATACCTTCCGAGGTAAGAGAATTACCCTGCTTTGATGGCTCTGGTAGTATAAGGGAATTTTTGCATACCTTCGAAACTGAGGTTCCCAGAGAACGAAGGCTATGGGCCCTTAACCTATCTCTGCGCACAACACCTGCGAAGTGGTGGGATACACATAAGGAGGTGTTCCAGGAGTGGGAGGAATGTCAAGATATGATGGTGCTTTGATTTCAACCTTCGACTAATGTGCGCATTAAGAGATTCCAGGGCCCAAGAAATCCGCGTGAGCATTTGTCTGCTTGGATGGATCGATGGTGCGATCGTACTATAGGAGAATGGGTTCACTTGTTTATTCATGCCTTGGGACCGATTCCAGCTACTTGGTATCTCTATGCGAAGCTACATCAACGCACTCACTAGTGGATGACCCTAAGAGCCGAATTCTTGGGGACATTTGGGTTAACAGGAGGATTGGAGGTGCTTGAGGAGGCTCTGCAGATTCTCGACACCGTTGTGATTGGTGAATCCAGCCCTGATGCAGTAAGAGGAGGATCCACATGGGAAGCACAGATTCATGATTATGTCAAGCACCACAAGGCTAGAATGGAATATTGTGATGCTAAACCACACAAGTTCTTGGTCATAGCATCAGGAGGGGAATGCACAGTTGTGGGACCTCCGATACATAAGGCAGCTAGTACGAAACCGCTAAAAACATGAAGCGGTAACATCAGTATGGAGGTACCACCCAAGAGAGTTATGATAGAGAAATTCTAGGATGATAGGACAGTAGGCAATACTACGGAACTGATCATGGAGTATCCAGATAAGTGTTCAGGACCTAAGAAGGTCACAAGGAACTTGGGCGGTATGCCCGTCACCCTCAACTCAGATGCACGGCCAGAAGAAAAACGGCCTTATCATACGTAGAGGAGGAAGGGGGAGATCGGTAATATGCACATCAGGCCAGTCATATGGGTAAAACCCATGCCTGCGAAGCTACTTCACGAGATCTTGAGACATATGGGCTACTACAAAAAATCTAGTCGGAGATACACACTGATCACTGAACTCTTGAAAACATTTCTTACGCATGATAGTCCACTCAATTGGAATGTCGTGGGCCAAGAGAGCTTTGAAAAACTCGGGAACAGGCTGATCCCTACCCCTATTCTCACTTCCCCCGATATGGCGACGATATTTTATAAGGATACTTCAGGAACCACCTGTGAAGTAGGTCATATGCAGCTTTGCACCAAGGACAGTAATCACACAATCACATGTACTAGTTGGAAAATCTAGGGCACAGAACCCGATTATTCCACCACTAAGAGGGAAGGGTTTGCCCTAACCTATGAGCTACAGACGTATCAAGATTTCCCGACACTTAGTTGTTCGCTAGTAAGGTTGTGGATGTGTGTTTTACCAAGATCTCTCTGTTCCTGACCACAGGCATAGTACCTGTTGAATATTCGGTATGACGAAAGAAGGATTTGGTTCATCGAACAGCGGGCATTATTAGTATCACACCTCGTAAAGTAATGCACATCGATGGCCTGAAGTGTGTAAATTATGAAGATATAACACAGGGTCACTATGTAGGTAAGACAACGACGTAAGAGGTCGTGGAGGCTGGGCTATGGCAACACAAAATCTCAGTTGGATGGAATCCCCACAGAGTGAAGCTAATGTACTGGGAACACGTGAGGATTTCTCGGAGCACAAGGGTACGCTAGGATCACAGGGGTATGTTGAGCACACCCCGGGTGTGAAAACTGGCCGTTGAAACAGTCAAATCAGGTAAAAACAACAAATTACTATTGGATGGAACGGGCGGCCAGCATTTAATGCGGCGATTTTGGGAGATTTTTTACCGTTTACTTGATGGTAAGTCCTGCACGAAGTCTACCCTACCATTGGTTGGTACCCAAGGCTATAAAATAGGTGAGATAGATCAGACACAGGTTCCGTATTGCTCAAATAGCTTGTACTTAGCCTGGTTTTCCTGGACAAAGTTGTGCTGTAAGAAATTATGTGCCTCTACCATCTCTTTCATGTCTGAGCAGTCTGCCCCCTCTGATAGTAGCAACCCTAAGTTCATATTTTGCTCCAGAATGACAGCCATGAACTCTGCTGAACTCTCAGAGCCAATAACCTCAGTGGAACAAGACACTGAGGAAGTGGTAGAGGTCAAATCCGAAGTCGAAGAAATCCTCTCCACACCTAGCCCTGCCACTAGGAAAGGAAAAGAAAAATATTATGGCTCAGGAAAGCCCCCGAAGCCTATGAAATGGGCCGCAGGAAAGCCCCGTACCTCCCTACGAAATGTGCAATCCCCACGGGCTGCTCAGGAGGAGGCCCAGCCTGCCGAGCCAATCAATTGGATGCCCCCATTCATGCGACCATGCAAGACATCGACACGCATGTGAAAGAAACTCTATGGCTTGATCACCTACTTGCAGATGCCACTAACCCCGGGAGAGGTCCCCATCATCGGTGAACCTTTTGACCGCCTTCATGAAGTTAAGTTCGATGATCATGATTTGGCCAATTTTGAGGCCTTCCCTAAGCTCGCACTCGAGTTATACCTTGATACGGTTCATGGCACCGATAGGGTCAAGGTTGTCTCCCAACACTGGTTACGTTTTTTGGAAGGGTTTGGGCTCCTAAATCTGCTTAGGATGCCCCACTTTGGACACTACAATGTAATGGACCAGCTCGCATGACAATTGCTCGCACTAATTCATGACGGATGCTTGTGGATCTAGGACAGGATCCTCATTGATGTTGTGCTCATGCATCGGATTACTGGTCTCCCCATGAGCGGCCTGAACCCCCTGGAGTGTGTGGGTAAGAAATATGAGGGGGAGACAGATGAGTTTGTGTGCCAGAAGTATCATGTGGACCGTAATACTCATGGATTTATCATCAATACCATCAGTGACCAAGGTACGCAGTTGGGCACCATGCTGTTAGCATGTAAAATGATGAGGAAGTGTTAGGTCACCTCTGTTCTAGCCTATGTAATTTGGTTAGTCGACCAATGTTTGAAAGGATTATGTTTTAACTGGGCACATTATTTGTGTGATGAGTTTCTCACTAACGTTTTTGAGTCCTAGGAGTAGGGCCGCGCCTTTTTTTACTCTTGGTTGTTGTTTCTTACAGCATTGGTTGCCTGGGAAGCTCCTGCAGAGCCAGTCCTCCCTGAAATTATCCCTGACATGTGAGAAGGGGCTCACTACGCGCACTTATGGGATTCCGCAGATCCACCACAGCTCGAGCACAACCAGGTGTTATGGGTCCTCTTTCAGAGTAGCGTGGCTGCAGCTATTAACCCTCGACCGCAGTTATCCCCGGCCATATACGACATATACAAGGGCATTGCCACATTTCAGGTCACTTTTTACAATGTTTAGATCAGGTCGCACAAGGAGAAAGCCTGGACCTCACTTCCTTACATGGTGATGGACGAAGAAATCGACAATATCATTGCGCTCTAGCCCCCTAACTGGAAAATTGGCTTCAAAACGAGTGTGAAGGGTGTTGGAAGCACCAGCATGTCTGGATTCAACCCCCCAATCATCATCCTGGATGTTAGAGGTACGCCCAAGAGTACCAAGCCAGACACTGGTGCGGCCACCCAAAAAGAAGCACAACAGCAGAAGGACGTCGAGACAGCGCCCCGGATGGACTCACAGATTGGATTGGGTACAGAAGGTCTGGATGCCAGTGGTCCTGCCTCCCCCCGTGCCACGAAGCGCACCAATGAGCCAGTCAGAACGCCCCACAAAAAGCAATGATCTCAGCGAGTAGAATAGAAAAAAACAATCACACTGACTGACAAAGATCTGGAACAAATTACTGATGCAGTCACTCTGGCTGCAGAGGACAGATGGGTCGCCTTATAAGAACAGCAGTGGGTTGTGGTCGACACAATTCAAGCTAAGATGTGAGAGCTACAATTAAAGACAGACACATTTCAGATTAGTGCAACCTCGATACGTCCACCCTCTACCGCTGGTAGCACAGCACTAGTTACAAATGACAGCCACCTCTGTTCTCTCCCTGGCGCAACTCTGGTGCTCAGTCCACCCTACCTGGGACCCCAAGTCCAGGCCAATACAGAAGTCCAGCTGAACTTAGCTCAGATACTCCATGATGCCTTGCAGGGTCTCCACACTGCTATCTTTCAGGAAATCCACCATCGCGACCAAAAAGTGCACCAACAACTCGACGTAGCTGAGAAAACCATCATTCCAAAGGATGTTGAAGTGTGTCTCACCACTGCGAAGCACACAGAGCTCGAAAATACAATCCACCAACTTTGTGCAAACGTTCTTGCAGATATCCCAGCCTCAGCCACCCCTCAGGAAAAAGTAGAAAGACTCGTCGCAGCACTCAAGGCCTCCCGAGATGAAGTTCAGGTTGTTAAGACATGCATGAAGCAGCAAATCGCAGATCTGTAGGCTAAGTTACAACCCGAAACACCACCAGAGGTCAGCAAACTGCACTGGTCACTGCGGCCACGAATGTTATCACAAGGCAGATCGCGCAGGGAGCCTAGCTACTGGAGATCGCCATGCAGCTATGAAATAAGGTCCAGTGCAATCCGATCTTGCGAGGGATAAACTAGGACCTGCAGTAAAAAGAAGAGGAGTTCGAGACAATCGAAGCCACCTTGCCCACTTTGGTGCCTGCTCAGCGCTTGCAACAACTGCACACCAACCAAGCACTCGAGGTGGATATTAAGGACCTGCAGAAAAAGAAGAATATCCTTGGTGACCGACTGAAACCGTGGGCTGACAAAGCCCTCAAACTGTCACAGGATGCTAATGTTGCTATTAAGAAACTAAATCAAACCCTGGAGAGTGTTACCGCCGCGACTAGGGGACCACTATCAGAAAAATTGGTCGACATTACACAGAATGTAGCTATCCAAAGTGAAGGTGTGCTACCTCCATTAGCCAAGGAAATCAGAGTATTGAAAATGCAGGTTGAAGCCCCACCAGTACAGTGACTCGGGAAGAGTCACAAGATTGTGTTGGGGGACTATTGGAGTAGGGTCTCCCAAAGGCTATGAATTTTGTCCATTTTTTTATAATTTTGTAGTGTTTAGTATAATGCAGGGATTTTGGGGTGGGTCAAAGCCCCTAACGCATTGTAAATGGGTCAAGGGTAGACCAAGAGTCCACAAACCACTTTTTGTGGACCATTGGATGCGTAGGCTAAACCGCTATAAATAGATGAACCTTTTTTGAGTCATAGGTAGGAATGAACAGAGATTGATGCGAAGTACGAACTATTATATATATGGTAGGGTTGTTTGGGTTAGGACTCCTGCTGGTTGTGTGTGTGGAGATCCTCTGTCTTGCTGTGTGCGGACCTCGCTGGTTGTGTGCGCAGGTGGTAATTTGGGGAATGTAAGAGGATTTTTGGATATAAATAATATAGATGTGCAGAAGTATTGCGGATAGCTGATGTTATCTGATCTAATCTGTTATGGTTGATGCGAACTTGAGTTATATGATGATGTATCTGTTGTAAGCTGTGAACTGTCTATGTTTATGGTATTTGTATCTGTGATATGTTAATCTGCTGCGAATATACCATTCTGTGAGTATAGCTGATAGTACGCACATGGATGCGAGCCTGTTAATTAGATCTGATAACTATTTTCTGGTTATTTATTGAAACTCTTGTGAATGACCTATGGCTGTATAGATCTAATAATTACGGACCAGCTTGACTTACCTGCTCTCTCCAAGGGTGCGGAAACCTAGTTCCAGCACCCTCCCATACTGCTTCGAGTGAGACTTTGGCCTGTGTAAGCAGGTCACTACCAAAAGGGCCAGTAGTATAGGGGTTTGTTGGAAAAACTTAACCTTTGAACCTAGGTCAAGACCCCTCGAGCCAACAGAGAGGCTTCCAAAAATGGATATATATATCCAAGGAAATCATTAAGATAAGGAGAATAATTGTGTTGAGACTCAATCTTATTTGGGGTATATTTTATCACAATTAGAGAGAGAATATATTTAACACAAATTCATGAACATTTATCACTCCAAAGTCTACAATGTCAAAGGTTCAACTTAATTCCAACAAATTTCCTCATTCTGAACATTGATATGAGGAATTTTTATGGTAAAGATACTATGATCTGAATATTCTATATGGAGAAATGATTTGATCTGCACCAAGTGTTGTCGTTAAAAAGGGTAAGTATTGCATCCTTGTATTTATAAAAAGATCAATGTGTTTGGTATTAATGGATTTGTGAGAGGAAAAATGAATATATTATATCTTGATCCATTTTATAGAGGAATTGATAACACATTATTGGAATATTAAAAGAAATACATTTTAGTGAGTTGGTAAATATTTGACATAAGTTCCAATTACAAATCATATTCAACAATTCCAAATTTTGAGTCTTGGGGTGAGGAACATTATAGAGGATAATATTTTAGACATTTATATGGTAAATTTAAATGAAGCATACAACATAAGGTATGTCTTTGATCCTCAATCCCTAGAGGATGATTTTCAATATAGTAAGAAAATTTGAAAGAAAAAGTATGGCTACTAGAAGAGTGGTCACTAACTATAGATAGCATCATGCTACACCTTCTAACATCATTTAACTAAAAAGGTTGACACCTTATAAATTGGATAAAAGAAGAATGAACATACCATGTTTAAATTTTGATAGAAAGTACAATGATGGGCATAAATGTAGCAAGAGAAAAAGTAGTCTACATACACTGCCTAGATGAGATCAAAAATTGGAATTTCCACAAGATCTAGTGGTAGAAGAGACTACTCCAACAATATATTGTCATGCATTGGCTAGCATTAGTAATAAAAAAAACTCTCAACTTTAAAGAATATATAAAAAAATAAAAGGTAATATTGGTGATTGATTTAAGTTGTACCCATAATTTCACTAATTAAAAATGATTGAAATGTCTCAATCGCTTTGTATTTCCAACACAAGAATTCCAAGTAATGATTTTAAATGGAGATACCATAAATTATTTAGGGGATTTCCCTAATATTAATATGAATATTGGGAATTATTTATTGGATATTCCCATGATTTCAATCCAAATGGGTTGTGTTGACGTTGTATAAAGGGTATAATTGTTATAATCATCAAGAACAATGCCCCTTAATTTTAAATATTTTTGCATGAGATTTTCCTCATAAGGAAAGGAAATTGGTATTGGAGGTATCCAAGGTAAAAATTAAAATATGAAATATGATAATATCTAATAAAATGAAAAAATTACTTGAAAAGGGAAACCATCATGTAATTCAATGATCTTCTTGAACTATGATGTTCAACAACTATATCCTCTATTCATGTGGATGTCCAAAATGTTATCAATAATTACTCCATGGAATTTGGAGATATGTCGAAGGGTCTTACATCGACTGAGTATCATGAGCATTTTATTCATTTACATCTTGGAAATGTACTACATAATATTATGCCCTATAAGTATCCATATGCACAACCAATGAGATTAATCATTTGATTTAAGAAATGTTAGAGGAATGCATCATTCAACCTACCACAAGTTCTTTCTCTTCATTATCAATGATGGTTACAAAAAACGATGGTTCATGGTGAATGTGTCTACATTATAGATAAATCAACTACATTACCATTCAAGATCAATTTCCTATTCTATCATTGATTAATTATAGATGAATTGCATGGAATAATTCTCTTTACTAAGTTGGATTTCCTTTTAGGGTATCTTCAAATATTTTAACCATGTAAAATTAATTACTGCAAATAGAATCTTCATAAATATAAAAATATGCAATAAAAAACAAACATGTAAACATAAATATTTTACCTTGGAAATGAAAATCTCGGAAAACAAAAAATACCTTTTATTATTTTCTTTACAGTATTAGAATAATACATACACATACATATACACACACATTATATATATATATATATATATATATATATATATATATATATATATATATATATATATATATATATATATATATATATATATATATATATATATATATATATCAATTAACCACCAATCAATGTACCCTAGATTATAATCCAATCATAGTTCCTTAACTGAAACTATACAACCATGCACCACAAAACCACTAAAGGAAAAAACCATGTGCTAAAAATTGTGCAAACTATTCTATTTTTTTTTTTTTTAATTGGGGGGTGGGGGGGGGGGGTTGCTCCCCCCAAACCCTACTGTAGGGAGACTTCACCCCTTGATGACTCCCTCCCCCCCTTACTACAAAAAACACAATTTTTAACACATGCAAGTAGTTAATGCAAAGAATATAACACATAAAAAACATTATGCCACTTGTTTTGTTTACACATAGAGGGTCACAAGAGTACATGATCACCAATCTAATGAAATAATGCCCATTTTTTCTCTACATGAAGAGAACTTCCTAGTGATCACATAAATCTATAAAAAGTTTCAATGTGTCCACGTTCATTTTGGCACCTTTTTTTGTTCAATCATATCTCTCACAAAGTGATATTGAACATTAATATGCTTTGGCTTATAATGATATGATGGGTTCTTTGCTAGGAGTATGGTACTTTAACTATCACGATATATCATCACAGTTCATTGTACCAACCTAGCACCTTAAAATAAACTTTACAACCGCACCTCTTCTTTTCTTTCATGAGTGACTACCATGTATTTAGATTATGTAGTTGAGAGTGCCACTATAGACTATCTCTTTCCTATCCAACTTATTGATACTCAAAATAGGTTAAAAAATACCCACATGTGGATATTCTGCGATCTAGATCTCCAACCCAATATGCATCAAGAAAGCCATGTATGTCTAACACCATGTTTAATCCTGAATTTCCTTGATAGCATAATCCATTGCTGGTAGTGCCATGAAAATGCTTGAGACCTCCTTTATTACTATCCACTTCTCATTTACTTGTTTTGACATATACTTGTTTAATACTTCCACTACATAAGAAATACTTGGTCTAGTACAAAACATTTCATACATCAAACATCCAACTACACTGGCATATGAAACACAAGATGTATCATTTTCCTCTTCATCTATCTTAGAATACCGAATTATAAATAATTTTACATTTATAATCAACATAGTTGCTTCCAAAAAAGTTATTCAACATTAGAAAAAAAATACTAAAAAAATATTAATCAGAAATAATGTAATTTCCAAAGTTATTCTTCTCACTTTATAAAAATTATAAATAAAAAATATATATTTAAAAGACTAAATAAAATATGAAAACTCATAAAAATAGAAATAAAAAAAATATTAAAATGGCTAAATAAATAAAATTCAATTCTCAAAATTACTCCTTATTTGTTTGATAAACATTAGGACTTACTTTATAATATATTTATTCTGTAAAAAAGTTACTCCTTTAATGGAGTGATTTCAAAATTATTCTTGATATTATGAAAAAAATATAAAATAATGAAAAAAATCCCAAAAAATATAATTAATTTTTTGTTCCTCTGCTGGAATAAAATAGAAATTTTGGAATAAATTTTAGATTAATTCTTGATTTATTATTTTTAAAAGAGGATTTGGTTTATAGATTTATTTTAATTTCAAATTTATTATGTTAAAAAGATTAAATATTTGTAAATATATATTTTTCTCCAAATTATTAATCCAAAGCTATTAAATTTAATAATATTAATATTAGTATTAAATAAACTTATTAAATATAATAATATTAATATTAATATTAATATTTTAACATTAATGTTAGATTTAATGATACTTTTTAAATAGAGATAATAATGATATTTTTATTAGGTCAAAATAAAACAAGGAATAAATATTTAGGATGACCTTAGGGCTTCATGATTCTTTATAAGACAATGATGAAAGGTTTCAACTTAGCTACAAGAGGGCCAATTTCACGTTTGATCCTCAATTACTCAAGTTATTTCTTCTCTAAGGGATTAGGGAGGAAGTGTTGGAGGCCCTCATCATGCTACCTAGAGGGGATTTATATATATTGTACTATTATGAAATATAAAAGAGAAAATTACAATAGAGAATATCATCCCTTATAGTGTTGGAGGGCCCTTAAATAATGTTAAATAAGGCCCTTATAGTGTTGGAGGGCCAAAAAATTAAATTATATTAATTTTTTATATACATTTTTTTGTAAGTTGTGTATTACTTATCATTCATTCATAAAAAAAGAGCAAATTACAATAGAGAATATCGTCTGATGCCTCAACTTTCCCTGTAAGAAACAAGGTTTGTTGGCCATCGGAAGAAATTATCAGCCAACTAGAACTGGAATGGCTTGAGACTATCACACGTAGTTATATAAGCCAAACTATCTAAATCCTTTTTTAAAAAATTCCTACTAAGTCTACAACCTTTTATGTTCTTTATCAAAATAGAAAAAATTTGAACAGTAAACCAACATGACAGGAAAATAATTAGTCCTCAGAGGACTCAACAAGTGTCGGGTCTTTTGTGCTAGACCCAAGAATTTTATATTGTTGTCACTTCCTTAGAAGTTGTTCAATTCTACTCAAACAGGCATTCTGTTGATGTATCTAGAATTACAAGAGCTGGAAGTATTTTTTAATTTCGTGAGGAGAGGGGTCTATCTGCATAAAATCTGAAGTGTGCATGATGGATTTTTCCACCAGATGTTTCATCCTTCAATAAATATGGATGTTTTTCCTTACTCTGGTATTGGCCGGATCTGGAACAAGGAGTTCACTTTCCAAATCCACTTCTTCTTCTTCCACGCGAGTGAGGGCCTCTTCCCACTTCACAATTACCTTCCTAAATTGACTTGAAATCTCATGTACATATGCCTTAGTAGCATCCATGATGTGCTTGGCTTGTGGTTTGTCGCTCGTCTGTCTCGGCGCATGGTAGGAGGGCTTGCCTTTCTCCTTTTGAGATCCTCGCTTCTAGGTCTGCCTCCGACAATCCACCCCAACTTCCTCTTTGATGTTCTTTTCCCATGCCATTAAAGACTGGTTCCCTTTGAAATTTTGGTTAGCAAATAAATGATATGACGTGGTTCCCCCAATTGAGGTCCTGACTCCTCTTCCGGGGTCTATCTATGTGACAGGAGGCAAGACCATACACGAAGGGGACACATTATTAGTGAATCGTAACACATAAACCATAAAATTCCATTCCTTGCCACGATTTCTATTATGAACCATACCCCCATCGGGGATTCGTCGCTCAGTTTTCCCAAGACTCCCAAATTTCATTGCAATGGACTTATCCCAAAATGCACCGCGCACCATAGAGGGCTAGAAACATCAAGCCTTAATCACATAATTATCCTCCAAGTTAACATGCAGGTTAGGGTGTTTCCTCTAGCCCACAATACGGGAGGCCAAACCTACTAATTCAGGGTGTTTGCAAACATGACCTCCCCAACCCAAACCCACATCCCCCATTTTTTTAAGAATTATTCCATACATAATGCAAATTGACATAATCAACCCATAAAGAATCAAGAAGACCACCCAGGACACCATGGAGACAGAGGAGTCGAGGTTACCAACGGGCTATTCCATTTAAAAGTAAAAAAAATAGAATTTCTAGTGTTCTCCATGATCGTGGGACATAAAAATGAGAGGGAAAGTATCACGTACCCTTTGATTGTTCAACATCGAACGTTAAGGTTATGTGTCTTGTCGCTCCTGTCTTCTCCTAACCAGTTTACCTTCACCCACGGAAGAATGGCTTGAAAGGAAAAAAACTAGATTATAAACTCTCAGTGGATCTTACACCCTTATGTATCCCAACTCACATAATTGTGGAACCTTCCCGGTCTGAGTAACCCACCATGCACGCGGCCTACACCGCCACCTTCCCTCAGCCACCTGCCACTATCTGGACCAACCTACAAGCTGTAAGGCCTTTCCTTAATTGGTATTATCATGATCCTCCGGGGGATCTGCGACTGGATTGCACCCTCGATCGAGGGTTTAATTTTTTATATATTTATTATGTAAAAAAGTTACACTAGTGGAGTGATTTCAAAAGTATCCTTATTATTACGAAAAAAGTTATAAAATAACGAAAAAAAATATCCTTAAAAAAATAAAATTAATTTTTTATATCATTTTAGTTATATAAAAAAATTATATATATATATGTTAGATTTTATTTTCTTAGGTTTTATTTTCATTTTTTGAAATACTATTTTTTTAATTTAAATATTTATAAAAATAAGTAGGTGTAAGTATGTTACTTTTATTTATAACAATGTCGATTTTTCAATAATAATTTAAAAACTAACTTTGAGTCTAATATAAAAAAGAGTGTTGTTCTTCAGACCATTTTTTATGTAATGGTTTATTTTAAGATTTTGGTTGCAATGATATATATTTTTAAAACTATGGTTTCAAAGGTGTTTTTATTTTAAGATTTTGGTTGCAATGGTATACGTTGTTAAGACTATGGTTTCAAAGGTGTTGTAATTTTGATCTCTGGTAACTAAGAGTTTATTTGTAACACCATTTTTTAACTCGAGGATTGATTAAATATTTTTCCTTGCAATGGTTATGAGTGTTAACTCCATGGTTTCAAACTGATTGTAGCTTTAATGCTGAAAAATATTAACAAGTGCTAGTATGAATTTTGAATTCAAGTGTTTATTTTAAGAAATTTGTTAGAAACATCAATGATCATGGTTGCAAAAAGTCGTAATTTTAAACATCCTCAAAAAAGGGTGCCATTGATGACAACATGTTTTGAAATGGCAATAAAAGAAACCATTAAATATGACCTCCAAAGAAATATAGAGGGTTCTCACTTTCAAAATTTATATACCAAAAACTTCTCATTTTCTTGGAGGTCACATTTAGTAGTGGTATCTTGATATACTAGAGCCTTTTCAAATTTCTAGTGTGGTACAATCATTGAGACCCCTCCCAAAATAAAGAAAGATATTTCTAGATATGTATATTTGTAAGATGTTTAATCCAAAACTTGGAAGAATTGATAAGGTATTCCATGAGTGTTCTTGGAAGAATTGAAAAGTTATTCCATGAGAGTTTAAGCTATGATTCTCATATCACGTTATATTTAGAACTTGAATTGGTATTCATGGCATTTGATTTTTATTCTTAAATCATGAGTTGTATAAACTTAATCCACATACACCATGCCCTATCTAGAAAGATTTTGTTAAAGATATATGATAAATCCATATGGATTTAGAAGATTCATAGGTTATATCAATTCTTTAGCCTCCCTTTCCTTATTATGGAGAAGTTAAGTTAATGTCACAATTTCACATATGTAATGGATTAAAGGTGGATCACATGCATACAATTGGACTCAATATATTGCTCTTCATGTTGGGAGTATTTACTTGGCTAAAGATAGATGAGGTACATTCATTAAGGATCTAATAGATGCATTTTATGCATACTAAATCTCATATATATTATGCATTATTTTTTTGGAGCCATAAATTGATAAAAATTGTTGGAGACTAGATATTAAATATTTAATCATTTATTTTTGTCAACAAAATTCATTGAAAAATAATTGTATTAAAAAAATGTAATTTTCTTATAGATTAAGAGATGATATTTTTTTTATACTATAATATTTCTTAAGAGTTTAAGGACATATCAAAAATATGGTATTCCAAGTTTTATAACAATTTTAATTATATAATTTAGGTTACAATATTTTTTTTGGATTGATGGTTTTTGCATCCTCAAAACTCTATTTTTGCAAATATATCCAGACATCAACTCTCTCATTCCTTTGATGTTGGATCCACCACATCCAAGCATGGATTGATCGATTCACAGCTTCCAACATTGAAGCGGGTGGGAGGGCATCCCTCATACACAATAGAACTTTGGGAGATGCCAAAATAGGTTTCCATCACAGTCACAACTCAACACCTTATCAATCAACCCCTTGAAGCTAAAATCAATCCTAGCAGTTTGATTCACCCATCCTTGGAGCGGCCTGGAAAAATTAAGTTCAAAATATATTCTTCCTAAAGGTAGTTTAGGAGCCCAAATACAAGGTTTGATCTGATAAAATTGTAGATTATATCCAGTACATGCAATATCATTCTTAAATTTAAAGGTTTATTGGGTTTTAATCGATAGAAAATATCTAATCCCTTCGATCAAGAACAAGTGGCAACAAAAAAGGAGTATTGAGCTCTAGTTGGGGGCCAAGGGTTTCTTCACTTTGGTGTTTGTGAATCTAGAATATTTGACAAGGATTTTATAGAATGTTTCATATTTCCTTAACAATGATAGCCTTTTCATATGCTTTTGGATGCAAGTATAATTTGGATAAGGAGAAATTCCTAGCAAGCACGATATGGATCAAATTGTATGCCATATCCATTGAATACTAGTAAGAGCATATTTTATAATATGTGGGAAACATGATTAGCTCCTCTATTAAAATATTATAGGCTACAAAGAGTAGGAGATACACAACCTACACCAGTATTTGCATTTACATGAATATATCACAACCCTTTCCATATTCTATTGAGATATATTTCCAAGAAGAAGAAAAATGCAACCAACAAACTATGAGCATGTGTCATTTCAATGCCATCAATGCTATGAATGTGACCATATATTCAAATATCACCCTCTAATTAATATTCGCCATCAATCTTCACAAGTCCATGCTACAAGTTCATATAGTTTTCATTACCTGGACAATAATTACAAAAGAAATAAAAAATCCCCTGGGATCAATTGAGGGGAGTCCCTTCATTCCAAAAATATATTTGATGCATTAGCATCAATGGATAACATGGAGGTAGAGCTTGAAGCCCAATAAAAAACCATAGGAATATTGATGTCCCAAATAAGGCAATTCAAAAAGGAAGTGTAAAACCATAGAGAACCCTAAGGATAATGCTACACACAAGGAGATCATGATGCATGACATGCAACCAACACCAAATGAAAATAACCACATACAACCCTGGTGAGAATGGAAAACATGGAAACTAATGAAATATTGTTATCGACAAGGATGGAAGAACTCAAAGGGAAATATCAAAGACTATCCACATCTCTCAAATGAATTTTCTCCATAAGTATTGAAGGTAAAAAAAAATTCAATTAACAAATCTAGCACCTTTGTGAAGGAACTAGTGCTCAATATCCAAGCGCATCAGGTCAAGGATTTGTTGGAAGAATGTTGTTGGCATTGATGTCAATAATATGAGTATATTGGCTTGGCATTGATGTCAACTAGTTGAAGGAGTTATTTCCTGATGATCTAATGTTTAACATAGATGTGTAGATGTTCCATAGAAGTGTAACATGTTGGAGAAGTGTGTGAGGATTGGTGATCTAGGTTGAAGTACTTTTGCATGGAGGAGAGTTGATTTGTCCATGTTTTATAGGATTTTTACACACTTTCTTCTTGATTCCCACAAAACCTGTAGAATTTCCACAGTCTTGACTATGTCATACTATTGCAATCTACTTAGGCTTGTTATCATATGCCCATGGCATTGTCTGTATGTTATGAAAATAAAACTCACGCATTTTACAATGAATTTAGACAGGGTAATTCAAAGTAATAGTAAATTTGATTTGGTCTAGGAGGTTGAAAATAATGGTTGATAGTTTGATCAAGTTTATAACACATCATTTGATTTGGTCTCACCAAAATAATGGAACACAATTAATCGTTGAAGTGGTCCAATAGATATGAATGCATTAACATTGAAGTGATCCTTTGATGTATTCTCAATTATGTATTTGGTTTGGTCCAAAAATCCTATATGGATCCCAATTAAATAGATAAGAAATGGATCTAATTGGATGTTAGACAGTGTGAGTTTTTTATGTAGACATATTGCATAATTTGGTAGTGCATATGAATGTGCGCATATGTTGGAGAAATGTGATCAAAATCAGTGTAATGATGAGACAATGCACCTGTAGAAAAGTATAGTGAGATATTTGTTGAGCATGGAGGCCAAATGTGTGTGAAAATGAAGTGAAAAATAATTATTTTTCATGGGAGAAGAATATCGGATATTGATGGTGCATTGGCAGTCAGTGATAATGTTTCAAAGAAGTTGAGAGTGTAGTTATTTTTCATATTCATAATTTATGATCAAAGGCCAAGTTTATGATGCTCTAGTACTTTGTTATTGTGTTTCTAACAGAGTTTTTCTATGGGGTACTTTGTTGGGAATTTATTTATTTTGGTATCACAAATGTATTGTTACCATAAGCCTTTCATTGTCATGTCATTGTTGAAAATTTGTTGGTATTACTTGTATGGCTTTGTGTTGTGGCATGTTGTTGAGATGATGAGAGATGTATGTTGTTATCTAGTATGTCGGTCAAATTTTTGTTGCTATTAGGGTCTGATGATATATATTCATTGATTTGATTATGTGTGTGAGAATATTTGTTTGTCATGAGATGAGTGTGAGTGGCTTGTTGTATAGTTGAGAGAAATTTGATATGTTGATTGTATGAGTAGAGTGTGAGTGTGTTGTATTTCATAGATATTTTTTATTCAAATTGAGCGAAGAAGAATATATGGGTCCAATTTTAAAATTGTGAAACGAGGCCCACAATTGTATTGAATTGAATTTGGTGGGCCTTATTTTGAAAATATATGAAATATGGTCCATAAGGGTTTGAAGTTTTGGTCCTTTAGTGATAAATTGGTGGCTTCTTCATTCAAGGAGTGGTGGCTTCCTTTATATTGTGGCATACCAAAATTGGGAGTGGTAGCTTCACCCAGGTGGTGGCCAATAAAACCATTAGAAGTTGGGGCCTCTAATAGTTTGGAGCATGCATATATTTGGAAATGGCGGCTTCTATCAAGTATCGAACCTGAGTGATTTGTAGAAATTTAAATAACTGATATGTTATCCACCGAGATTCTCCTGATCACACAATATTTTATCTTCATGCATAATACAGAATATCTTCTACCATTGATCATCACATGCAGAAATAAAATCAATTGCATGCACACATTAAAGCCATAAAAAATTCACACATATGAACACAGTATTTCATGGGAAAGCTTAAAGCTGAAAACCCCCAACTATCTGTATATTATACATGTCATGGAGATCATGTAACAATCATAGTACAAAGCTCTTTGCAAGCTCTCATGCACTACCTCCCATGCTACACACTATCAAGCTAGATCTAGCAAAACTCATGCTCCAACCTTAGCCACTTGATAGCCAACCTGAATTGCATTTTCAATGCTATGGGATGGTCTCTTTATATAGATAAACCACCTGGATTGAACTGCGCAATCCTCATTGATTACTCCACCTATCTGTGTGTTGCAAATAGCAACAGTATAGTCACAACTGATAGTTAACCTGCTCTTTCACCTATTTCTCGCACGTTTCAACGTAACTTCCAAAGTAATCAAGTTAACTCCATGTATTATTTAGTTGATTTATGAGTTAATAATTAGTGAATTAATTAATAATTAATTCACACCACTCTCACTAATTGTATCAATCAGTTAGACTAGATACAAATAGCTCAACTAAGTTAAACTGAACACAACTCCATTAACTGTCTCAATCAACTCCACCAAACTTTGTCACATGATTTCTAACTGAATTCAACCATGCAATAGCTCCACTAAACCCTAGGAATAGCGCAATTCCTTCTGTCAGCTGCATGTGCCACATCCAGGCATCAAACCGAAGTGCTCCAAGAGGATAAGATAATGTTTAGAGTCCAAATATTATTAAGAGCTAATAATATTCGACATATCTATTTTTAGACTGGAAATCTAAAAATAGATTTTGCCCAGTATGTCTAAAAATAGAAACTACATATTTCCAACTTGACCAACCATCCATAAATAGCATCCCGCAACTTATAGAATATGCCCATATGTCTAAAAATAGACATAGTCTAAAAATAGACTTTTCGACAAAAATCACCTGTGTGGTCCCCCACTTAGTTTAGGTGATCACTTTCCAACTAGGATCAGGAAAGATGTTTCAGGAGGCCTCCTTCACTGTTTCTTGTTTCCATTTTCAACACTCCCTCTCAACAAGAAAGGACTTTCTTTGCATGTGACATGAAACTCCATGCATTCGCCCTGCAACCTTCACAAGCGCCATGCAACTCCATGCATCTACTCTGCAACTCCTCTGAAAATGAATAGGCTCCAAACAACTCAATCAAATACCGATGCATCTATCATCAAAGTCTTCGACTTCTGCTGGGCCCAATTGCACATGTCATCAGGAACCACTGCGCTGTTGAACTCTTGCACCCATGCACTTTGCACTTGCTGTCAACTCTGATCCACGCTCCAGTATCCGACATTGTCACTTTGATCTGTCTGCATCAATCCAACTGATCATGCTACCGCTGCACTGTGGGCACCTCATAGCCAAGTTCAATTCATGAGATCCACACCATCTCATGAATCCTGCCCATAAATCTCCTCTTGGGATTATTCATGCATATCACCCCACCTCTCACCTGGTGGTATAGCTGCATGCACTCCCTCTGCCCATATGGCACGAAATTTCTCTGCATGAGTGGTTTCTTCCACTCCATGATCCTCATCTTGTGGCTGCTCCACATCCCGAGGTTCACTAATACTTGCATGCAAAACTTGCTCCCTCTCAAGCTTCAGTTGCATGTCTTCCTTCCGCTTCCCAACAGTAGGAAGCTCCGTAGACATCCCATCTACTTTAATACCTGCAAGCAAAACTTGCTCCCTCTCAAGCATCAATTTCATGTCTTTCATGCACTTCCCAAAAGTAGGAAGCTCCGTAGACATCCCATCTACATCAAATCTATAAATATTCTTCTGCATCTCCAGTTGTGGCTGCTCCACAACCTTCTGAGACTGCTTCTCACGCTGCATGTTGAGAGGCTCCCTCTCAACCACCAAGGCACTAACCTCTTCTTTGCTCCTCAAAGCTTTTCATGCATCCTTTACCTCAGTGCATGTGGATTCTTGGCTCGTGCACATTGCAATTGTCCCACCGTCGCAAAATTTTCTAACAAAAGAGCTGATTTTAAATCGATGATATCTCCCTCATCCGAGCTCTGATTCGACTGATTTTTTTTTTTATTTGGGTTATTTTTCGCAAGGAATCCAAATATGCTATTTGTTTCTGAAAAATTTTCACCAAAAATTTCATATATTCTCTGCAAACTCACACACCCAAAAATTGCTGCTCTCATTCCATGTAGAAAATCTATAACACAGCTCCGGGTTTCTCCGTTTTTATTTTCCTGAGTTTATCCTAAAACTCAACCGCTTCAATGCTTTGAAATTGCTCCAATGATCAATATCGCTCTAATACCATGTAGAAATTTGAATAACTGATATGTTATCCACCGAGATTCTCCTGATCACACACTATTTTAGCTTCATGCATAATACAAAATATCTTCTACCATTGATCATCACATGCAGAAATAAAATCAATTGCATGCACACATTAAAGCCATAAAAAAATCACACATATGAACACAGTATTTCATGGGAAAGCTTAAAGCTGAAAACCCCCAACTATCTGTATATTATACATGTCATGGAGATCATGTAACAATCATAGTACAAAGCTCTTTGCAAGCTCTCATGCACTACCTCCCTTGCTACACACTATCAAGCTAGAATGCAGCAAAATTCTCCCTCCAACCTTTAGCCATATTGGGGTCCAGTGATTTGGCCGATTGGCTAGCCAAATGACGATGTAACATCAAACCAAGCTTTGGAGCCCAAGGACCTAGCCTTCCTGGACTCAGAGAGGGCTCTCTCTATAAGTGCAAAAGATGTCGGTGTGTTTACTTGCGGTGTTTTGATATTAGGCTAGTTATGAAGTATGTTTTTAGTTTTTTGGTTTTTTAAGTTTGTGAGGAATGAAACTGATCAAATACATAAATTGGATAACAAGATGTAGATAAATTGGGCTATGGGGTCAAACAGGTCAAGGAAGCTTATGAGGTGATGATGTAAAGCTGCTGTAGGGCCGATTTGATTGATTCACAATAGAAGGGATCTCTGGGCAAAATGGATTAAATGAACAATAAGTTGGTGAAAGACAAGGGATTTCAAGTGCAAACTAGTTAATAGCAGACATAAACATGTGATAGCAAGCCATTAATCATGCTAGGAATAACTATAAGCTAATCAATACATAGAAATCAAACATTCAAGCCATACATAGAGGTATATGACCCTCTAACTTCGGGAAAAGGCTATCAGACTTTGGGGAAAACACATGAGACAAACTAACAACTCATAAAATATGCCGGAACGCCTAAACATAGTCTCTAAGTCATTGGGCACTTGGAGAAATAAGTTTTCATAGTTTTAGGCAAAGGGCTAGATCGGGACTAGGCCTCCTTGGTTCAACAAAATGATCAACAAATCAGTCAAAGAGAAAGTTTTATGGACTGAACTATGGGCAGCTGATAGGTAGGTAGGGCAAACCATACATCCTACTCAATATACATAGAACTGATGAATAAAACTTAGCAACAACACCTTAGGTTACTAAAGAGCAGCTAAGAATTCTTTAGCATAACTAAGGGAGAAGAAAACATCAAGCTATGAAGATTCAGGGATTTTGAGGTGCCTCCATGGGCATATCTCAAAATCAATCTTTACCGATCTATAGCAGCAAGAAATATGAATTATGAGTGAAAACTAGAAGACAAAACACATTAAGAAGCACTATACCATTCTACCATGTCAAGGAATCCATCAACAAGCCTTCAACATTCCTCAAAAGCATCCAAGAGGCAGTCCAAACATCATAACTCAAGTGTATTCTTCTAAGCTCATATGACCAATGCATTAATTCTTCTCTCAAGTTCAGCCCCTTATTTACAATGAGAACCATGGAATAAATAGGCTTGAGGAAGGAAAACCTCATGGAGCAACTAGCTATCCCATTGGCCAAGTCAAAATATCTAAACTTGTCCTTGAGGCTTTGCAAAGCCCAAGGCACAAAATATCCCATAAAATATCTAAAAAACCGCTAAAAACGGAAATTATATTGACTTTACATGATTTTCCCATGATAAAAATAGCTTAACGCACATTTGGGAAAAGCAGATTTTTGGAGTTCAAAAATTACAAAAATACTTCATATTTATGCCTGAAAAAGGTCCCCTGACTTGCTGGATGCAAATGGCAGCCTTCCCGATGTCTAAATGAGGCTCATGATGGCTCGTTGGAAAGCTCTCTGTGTCTGATTTCCGGCGCAAGTAGAATCACCTCAATCTGATCTCTGAAAGTCCCTCAAAACTGTACCTGTGCGCAAAAACCCAGAAAATAGCAGGCTGCTGATATGGCGGGCAGAATGTGCAAAATGAGGCTGTTTTTCGCCAATTTGAGGGGGCGAATGATCTTCAAATGCCCCGAAAATCGCTGGAGACCTGCTCATGGAATTATGGAACCCATTGGGATCATCCTCCTCGCTTGACAACTCATCAAACTGAAATGGCGCATTTATGAGTTTTTGGCGAAAAACCCCAAAAATGCCAAAAAACAAAAAGTTTCCGAAACAGGCCCAAAATTGGCATGCATGACCCTCAAAGGTCCATAGAGACATGCTCCGAAGATGAAGCCAAAATATCGAGGGATGATGTGTTTTTTGCTTCTTTCCGTGCTAGGCGCCTCTCCTTCAATTTCTTCAATTTTTCTTGTGCTACCTTCAATTTTCGCCTGGCAAACTGATTTAGCTTCTGAAAGTGAAGAGTCCTTTTTCTCTGTAGCTCAAGATCCCTGTTTGCCTTCTCAAGCTTTGTTTCCAAATGCTGGTTAGCCCTCTCAAGCCATGCTTCCTTGTTTTCCTCAATTTCCTGTTCAAAGAGGGAAGTGAGAGGAAAGGCTTCGAATTGAGCTTGTTCTTCTGCCTTCTGTTTCTCCAAGGCTCTTCTAAGCCCAATGGTCCTAGGCCTCTTTCGCCTAGGCTGGTCTTCCTCCTCCTCATCATCAAACTCGCCAATGAGCTCTTTAATTCTTACTTGCGCCTTTTCTGCCTCTTTCTTATACTTGATTGCTCTTGCTTCATGGATAGCTACATGAAATTTCATTTGTTTGTTTTCAACCTCCAAGAAGTGGTTGAAATTCCTCGCCCTTTGAAGATCTTCTTGTAACACCTCAATTTTCTCTTCTTTGTGAATGAGGAGGTTTTCAAGGATGCGGGCCTCATTGTCACTATCATCACTTTGGATAGGGATAATAGCTAATTCACCTCCATGCTTTGCACTTTCTCCAATTTTACCTTTGCCTTTGAATGCCAATCTAGCGCTTTTTCTCCTTGGTAAGCTGGAAGTGGTCCTTTTGGTCAATCTCCTCTTTTTAGGAACAGCTTTGGTTACTGTCAAGGAGGCAGCTTCAGCTTGCTGTCCTTCTTCAACATCCTGTCCATTTTGTGGCTCAAAAGGCGCTTCAACTGTTTGCCCAACTTGCTGCTCCTCAATCTATGTCTGCTGCTGTTCCTCTTCCTGTACTTGTTGCTGTTCATCAAGCTCTAGCTACTGTCCACTGATTTCCAACTGCTGCTGTCCCTCAAAATCTGGCTGCTGCTGTTCATCATCCTCCTTTTCTCCTTGTGGCTCACTGCCCTCTCCTTCTCCCTGTTTACTTGTCTGCCCAGTGGTCATCTTGAGTTTTTTAGGGGTAGGCTTACTAGACAAAGGCACTGGGCGATGGACAGGCTGAGTAGGAGACACATGAACAGGAGGGACAGTGGAAAAATCTGCATGGCTAATGAATGAATCCCATGAAACCCCTTTCTTCTCCAACTGGTGTAAGAAGATAATCTTGATCAAGGAATGATGAAAGAGAGAAGGGATTTGCTGAGGTGGAGTTTTCTTTTGGACAGTAGCTGCCATTTTCTCTATGCTTTTGGACAAAAAGTATGGAAGGTTTAATTGCCTGCTTCTAGTAAAATGCATCAACAAGCGAACATGATAGGAAAAAATTTGGCTAAACCTCCCTTCACAAGTGAAATATCTCATTATGGCTTTCATCAGTGGAGCATAACTGCCAAGAAGATAGGAGAAAGGGAAAATAGCAGTGATGGTTTTTCTATGTTCCGGCTTGATGAAAGGTTTATAATCCTCCAGATCAAGATGCGCTTGTTTAAACCACTTTTCACCATGATACGGGATCTTGGTAGCCTTGGATACATACCTTGGGGAGATTTTGAAGTCAAGACCTGCTAACTGGAAGTGTTTGTCTTTGAATCTCAAAGCGCACAAATGTGTAAGTGGTGAGAAACTCTTGACTTCTTCTATCCTCTGACAGAAATCAAGACAGCCTACTTCATGGAAATTGAAAAGCACTGATGGGTGAGAATTGATTTCTTCTATAGAGATAGGCTCATATCTCTTATGTTGTCCGCCTTTGTGATCTCGTTTTGGAGGCATTCTGACTTTGAAACAAGCTTTGGAAGAGGCAAACTGCCTTCGCTATATGAAAAATGCTCTGCTGGATTGAAACTGGCCACTACACTGTTTGGATAGTTTAGACAATGTGGTTTTGAATGAAATGTAACAATGCTCCCTTGAATAAGCCCCCTCTACACTTCTTAAAAACAGTCCCTCAACTCTGGATACACTTCAGCTATGTAACATTTTCAACAATGGTACCATGTGTAAAGGATGGGGTAACTGCTTTGTAGATTCCCTGTACACAGTTTGGAACAATCACCCCTCTTGTGACTTTGTTAGAGGCCAACCTACACTGCTATTTGTGTTTTCAAAACAAAACTCGAATATAATAACCCTGCTCTTTAGGTCATTCACCTTGAAGAATACCTCGGTCAACAGATTTCTGTAGAGACCATACAGTGGAAAGAAAGGAGACCTTTTGGTTAGGTGAAAAATTAGCCCACAGTGTTAAGGAAAACACCTTTCACTTGTGACTTTTGAGAAGTCAATCACTACCTTTATACCTCTGCCTTTGATGTCAAAATCCAACATCAACAACCTCTGTCCTTCACTATGCTGTTTACCTTTGAAAATCTCTGTCAACAAGTCTTCAACATGACACAATATGGTTTCTAGGAAAAGCAGACTCAAGTTAGATTGTAAAATCAGTGCACAGTGCTTTGTGAAGGACACCTTTTCTTGTGAAGTTAAAAGATCAACCAACACTTCTATACCTCTGCCTCTAATGTTTTAAAGTTTCAACCATCAACAACTCTGCCCTTTAGAAAGTGGCTCTGCTTACCTTCAGAAAAACCCTGTTAACAAATCTTCAACCTCTGTCTTAATCTTAACTTCAAATACTAACAACTCTGCTCTTTAGAAAATGGCCCCTTTCACTTGTGAAGTTTTGAGAAATCCAACACCACTTTGGTGCTTCTGGCTTCAATGTAAACTTTGATCATCAACAAGTGCCCAATTACTAACAACCCTGCCTTCTAGAAAATGGCCCTGTTTCACCCTCAGAATCCCTCTGTCAACAAATTTCTGTAGATACCATACAGTGGAAAGAAAGGAGCAGACTTAGCTTGGGTGAAAAATCAGTGCAACAGTGGTTTAGAGAACACATTCTCTGCTTCAGCCAGGGATTATTTTCAAATTTGTGAGTTTAAATAGTCCATCAACACCTCTATACCCCTGCCTCCAATGTTTAACATTTAACCACCAACAACTCTGCCTTTTAGAAAATGACTCTGCACCTTTGGAAACTCTTTGTTAACAATTTTTCACAGTAGTGACAAAATACCGTGAAACAGGGGGCAGTTTGCTACAAAGGTGTGTTGGTGAGATAATGACAACAGTCACTCTATTCTTGAAACCTCTGATGTCAATCAATACATGATTTGAAAACGACACAAACTGGTTTCTAACCATAAAACCCCATATTATCACAATGCAATTACCTCATCTCACTGTGTAGATAAAAATAGCAAGGTCCGAGGTTTTTAAACATTCTTGTCATTTATCAATATCTTGCAATCGATGTGGAATTCATAAATACCTTAAACTTTGATGGACGCCCGCTTGAAAGGATGAAAGAAACCCTGGATACTCTGGAAAAGCTGCGCGGCAACCTTTGGAGAAAACCCGTCGCGCAGGAAAACTTGTCGGGTCGGCCTGTCGTGTGGTCGGGCGGCCTTGTACAGGCACGTCGCGCCCATGAAGAGGCCCCGTGTATTTTGCTGCCCAGGCACGTCGCGCCAAATCCCAGGCACGTCGCGTTGCT
Source organism: Pinus albicaulis (assembly GCA_034641835.2). Lineage (NCBI taxonomy): Eukaryota > Viridiplantae > Streptophyta > Pinopsida > Pinales > Pinaceae > Pinus > Pinus albicaulis. The sequence continues at coordinate 1,513,683,710 of CM076579.1, forward strand.
TTTTCTAGGGCAAACCTGTGAATTTCCGACCAGATTCTCTTTGTCTCGATGGTGGAGAGGCGTGGGCTCTTCTTCAGATTTTTGAAAATGAAAAATTTACACCATAATTACCCTTTGATACTATATCACCATAACTCTCCAACGGTCACTTACCCTTTCAGAATTAACATTGATTTTTAACTCTGTTGTTTTTTCAAACAGTGGGTTTGTTATTTGCATATATATACCCGCCCTTTGATTCTGACCCCGAGCTCTGAACTTCGACCAATAATCCAAGCATATCTATATTATCTCTGCTATTGTTTTTTAACAAAATTGGTGCTATTTCTGACGTACGGAAACCCACCTTACCACTGTAAAGATAATGCTAAAAAAAACAACTGTTATGCTTCTAAAAAAACAGGGCTTGCTTTGTTAACGTATCTTGACTGGTGCATTGGTCTTTTTATAAAAGAGATATTGCAAAAACTCAACTTTGTCCCCTGTTTTGATAAGTTAGGCGAAATGATAAGGAAGAAAAGTCATCCAAAAACTGGCAAAAGGCATTTGAAGCTGTTTTATCACTTCAACAGGGGATTGCCTGTGTCACTCCAACTTGTTAATAATTTCTACTATTAGGTGACTTATAAGCTTTTCTCTTTGGACTGTAAGCGCCTTCTTGTAGTTGCATGCTTTCACACTATACTCCTCTGCTTTACTCAAAAAGAGATCTTTTAAACTTAATGGCAGGTGACAATGGGGTACCTTTAACCCTTTTTTAAAGCAACTACTCTTTGTAGTATCAATGCATGCCTATGTTCATTGTTGTCTCCCTTCCATTTTAGGTACAGTCTGACAGACAGCTCTTTTGAATAGGAGCACCAATACCTTTGCATCATCAATACTATCATTCACCTGTGCAATGACCTTTATTCAGTTTTTGGTATCCTTCCACTGCTTTCTTGTATCAATTAGTTTTAGCAACTTGCAATGGCTTTGGCCCTCTACTCATGCATGGAGGAGGCTCTTCATCATATAAGGTGTCCGGAGACTCTTTTTTTTTACCACTATGTTCGACACAGCCTTTCTCTGAATGTGGTGGTAAGTAAACTTCTTGAAAAACACCAATCTTAGCATCTTTACTTGCAAGCATCACTGTGTTTTAGAAGAAAACCCTAGCCACAGTGACACTGTTCTGAGGGTGACTGAGAAATTTATCATTTGGATTGTTTATCTCATGACCTGTTTCTTGACAAAAACTCTTTGTGACTATGAAGGTCAGTGCATTTGAAAAAGCTAAGGGCTTTCTTTTTGCCTGTGTAATGGCATTGGTTAACAGCCTCTATTCCATTTGATCTTGAACAAAACAGGCCTCTTATGATTTGGATATTTGCTGATGACAGGTCCTTCTAAGGTTCAACAATTCATATGGTTTGCAAGTTTGAAATGAGCTCCTTTATCAGGCCAAACTCCCCTTTCCTTTGAGCTTATCATATTCCCACTATATTCCTGTTATGGTCATCAATTACATTCATGAAACCTGAAGATATTGTTTCATTGTTTCAGTAAAGGCAAACCTGGACTTTTGCAACCTTCTGAGTCAATACTGGCCTGCGCCCTCTGCTTATGGATGAAGGAGGCGCCCTAACCCTCTGCTTGTAAATGAAGGAGGTTTTGGGCCTTGACAATTTACCATTTTGCTGAGACAGTGGCGACCCTTTCTTACTGTGATTTTCATGCTGGAAAGAGCTGTAAGGTCCTGATGAGTGACTTTTGTTTTGCAGCTTCATCTCAGGCTCACAATACATTTAGAAGCAGCTGTTCCTCTAACTGTAGATCAAGCATTTCCTCCTGAGATGAAGTTATATTTCCTACCTTTGTAGAAACCATAGAACACTGTGAAAAACCTACTAGTCAGCTTGAGATTGGGCTTTATGCAGTGCTGAGACCTAAGGAATATGAGTGGCGCGACTTAAGGCTGTTTGTCAATTTCATTTGCAAATTAAGGGATCAGTCATGGTAGGTCTGCTGCAGATGGAGGATTTTTGGCTTTTTGATGATTGCCAAAGGTGAAATGTCCTAAAACGCCACTTCCTAACATAGGGGAGACTTTTGAAACAGATGTGGATTTGCCTTTTAAAGCTGATGGGCAGACCAATAAGGCTGAAGCTAGATAGGATTGTGATATGAGGTTTTTTATTTCGACATGGGCGAACTGAAAAGGTAGAAAGGTGAAAAAAGTTTTGGGAGGGTTTTCTGGATGACATATGGACATAAGGAAATCAGTTTCTAGAAAACTCAGCTGTAGATATAGTCATCACTAACATGTAAAAAATACTGATGGCTAACAGTGGCTCCATTTGGGGAGGGCAGCTCCTCGTCAGGAGGTGTCCAGAATTCAGATTTTTGGCTTATGAAGACCGGTGCCTTATCCATTGGCGCAAAATTTACCCTTCTCTTGATGTTATTTCTGAAAAGTGACAGCATGGTTAACATCAATGATACTTCTACCTACCCCACTATCTTTCCTAACATTTTTTCTTCTCTTTGGCGCATTTGAACTAGCAGCCTTTTGACAATGCATATTTTCTTTTTGCAAAATGAACCTATCTATTTCTACTCTTATATCTGCCGGGAGTTCAGATTAAGCTGATGAACTCCTTCATTTCTCTACCTAAAACTAGATCGACTGTCAAGATTAAGCAGTTTGACAGGATTTCATTCTCTAATCTACAACATGAGATTGAAAAATGATCAAATCAGGATTAGGCAGTCTGATTTGTCATGCATTTGCGGCATAAAAGACAAGCTGCACACAAATGTTATTCTGCAACAAAACTAGACAAGCGGGGCTAAGATGTACAATGTGTTTTTCATCCCTTGCTTCTCTCTTTGGTTCTGTTTTAGGCATGTGGAACCAGAATCTCTCCCTAATCTAAGCTCTGTGATAAGTCAATCTCACACAATGTTGACTATCTTGACACTCACTAACTTATCAGCAAATAAATTTAAACATGCTCAGCTATGATTAGGCTAGATAGCTGAACAAGACATTGAAGCACTAGTAGCGGCATTTAGACTTGCTCACTTTCTGAAAGACTATTTTTTGGAACATGGGGCCTTTGTTCTATCTTCACTTGCCCTCTTTTCTGCTTTTTACTGTTTTTGACTTTCCTATCTTTTACTGTTTTTGACTTTTCTATTTTTTCAATATTTCAAACAATGGTATGTACAATGACTGAAAGTGTTTCAAACTCAAAAATGGAGTTCTTGACAAAAATAGTGTTTTAATGTCCTGCCATTCACAGGACCCCCAAAAATTTCATTCCCATCAGGTTCTTGTAAGAAGAAAGCATTGTTTCCACTAACTGAGCTGATAATGTAAGGCCCTTTCCATAAATTTTCAAACTTGCCATGTTTACCTTTATCTTCTCTTCTAGAATCCCATTTTAAAACTTTATCTCCAATCTGAAAATCATTTTCCTTAGTTCTTCTGTTGAAAATATGTTTTATTTTGTCTTGTGCTAACTGAGCCCTTTTGTAAACTTCTTCTCTGGTTTGTTCTAAATGGATAGTCTGATTTACTCTCCTTTGTATGTCATTTTCTTCTATTTGGACTTCTTGTAGTAATTTCATTACTGGAACTCCTAGAGAGGTTGGGAAAATGGCGTCAACACCATAAACTAGCTGGTAAGGGGACATACCTATGGACTTCTTGGTAGTTAATCTATCAGCCCATAAGGCGTGCACTAGTTTCCCATGCCATGCTTTTTGATTTTGTTCCGGAAGTTTTTTGATGATGTTGACTAGGCTTTTGTTAGAAGACTCGGCTAAGCCATTACCTTGGGGGTAATAGGCTGTGGAATGCCCTAATGAAATATGATACTTGTGACAGAAGTCTATCATTTTCTTGGAAGAGAAGGCAGCGGCATTATCTGTAATGATTTTCCTGGGACAGCCAAATCTGGATAGGATATTGGTTTCTAGGAACGTGATGATGACTGAATCGGTGGCGTTCCGGGATGGTATGGCTTCTATCCATTTGGTAAAGTAATCAGTGGCTGTGAGGATCCATTTATGTTGAGCGGAGGAGGAGGGGTGAATTTCCCCAATGAAGTCTAGACCCCATTGTTGGAAAGGTCCTTCAACTATGATGGGATGTAAGGGCAAAGGTAGAAGCTTTTTCTTGCCATCAAAAATTTGACATTTATGGCAGGTCATAACCAGTTTGTGAGTATCAGGGAACAAGGTGGGCCAATAATAACCGGCTCTAAGGATTTTGTTTGCAGTAGTTTTCCAGTAGAGATGACCTCCACATTCCCCTTCATGCATTTCCCGCATAATTTTCTCTGCATCAGACTCAAGCAGACATTTAAGCAGCATACCAGTAGGGTTTTTCCAATACAGAGAACTATCTATAATGCAAAACTTTAAAGATTTTTGTTTGAGAAATCTCGCTTTTGTTTTTGATAAGGTCGGAGGAGCATTCATATAAGTTAATACATAAAGAATGTCTACATACCAAGGTGAATCCAAAAAATTTTGATCGATAGGGGGAAGTGTGCATTCTTCCTGTTCTTCTAAGGTATCGACAAAATTTATATCTAAAGCTTGGAGGTTGGTTTCAGCCATTAATCTCGCAAGTCCTTGCCCTTTAACTAGTTTAGTAGGCCTGATTTCTAAATCATACTCTAGGATGATAGCAATCCACTTTCCCCTTTTACCATCGAGATCTTGGTTGAGAATGTCTTTGACGACAGTATTAGGGACGAAAGCTATGACATGAGAATGTAAGATGTAAACTCGGAAATATTTTAGTGCCTTTACCAATGCGAATGCCTGTTTCTCCATGATGTTATATTTCAAGGGAGCATCTCTTAGGGACTTGCTAAAAAAGGCAATGGGTTGCTCTTGCCCAGCTGCATTCTTTTGCAACAACACCGCAGCTATTGTATGTTCTGAGGCAAATGAAAAAATGTAAAAATATTTGGTAAAGTCAGGGCTGATTAATACAGGTGTTTCAGTCAAGGCCCTTTTAATCAGTTCAAAAGATTTTTTGGCTTCTAAAGTCCATTTAATCCCGACCTCCTTTCTTAACATATTTGTGATCTCTTTCAGGAGCTCAGCAAGATTTGGAATGAATCTTCTTAAGAAATTTATCTTGTCGATAAAGGACTGTAACTCCTTTATGTTTCTGGGGTGACTTATCTGTAAAATACCTTCGATTCTCTGGGGGTCTATTTTAATTCCTTCTTCCGAAATAATGTGACCTAGGAGTTTTCCTTCTTCTAGACCGAAAAGTGTTTTCTTGGGGTTTAGGGACAAACCATACTTCCTGCATTTGTTGAAGACTTTTCTTAAGTGTGCTAGGTGTTCTTCATCTGATTTAGAATATATTGTTATATCGTCGAGATATATGACTATGAAAATACCTATGTCTTCTGAGAAAGCTATGTCCATGGCTCTTTGAAATGTGGCGCCAGCATTCATTAGTCCGAAAGGCATTTTAACGTACATAAAAGTGCCCCAGGGGGTGGTGAAAGCTGTTTTATGCTGATCGGTAGGATAAACCAATACTTGGTTATAGCCAGAAAAACCATCAAGCAATGAGATTCTTTTAGCGCCTACTACCTTCTGAAGTATGTGGTCCATTTTGGGTAGAGGGTAGTTATCTTTCAGACATGCCCTATTTAAGTTTCGGAAATCGATGCAGATTCTGATTTCACCAGTCTTTTTCCTAACTGATACTAAATTTGAGACCCACTCAGAATATCGGAGAGATACTATTATCCCGGCATCATACATCTTTTTAATTTCCTTTTCAACCAATGGGAGTAATATCGGGTTTATCCTTCTTAACTTCTGTTTAAAAGGCTTTTGGTTTTCTTTAAGGGGAATTTTATGTTGGATGATGCTGGTATCATATGATTTCAAATCTTGGTACCCCCATGCAAACACATCTTTAAATTCTTTGAATAGATTTATGTACTTATGTTTTATGTTAGGTGGGAGGGTTTTGGATAGTTTAATGTTTTTCGGCTCTTCTGGGCTTCCTATGTTGTATTCCTCTATGTCATCTTCTGTAGACTCCATTTTAGGCTTTTTGGCCACATCATTAAAGTCAAACAATTCTTCTAAAGGTGCGAGCCCTCTAGGTATGGTGTCATTTTCGTAGTGTAAGACTTCAAGTTCTCTTTGGTCAATGTCTTCTTCTATCTCTCTGTCACATGGATGGTCTACCAGGTTTAGATTGGTCCATAAAGGTGGATTTAGCTCTTGGTCTTGACTTAGGTTGGGTTTCCTCTCTTCATTTCCTGAGTCTGTTTTGGTTATTTCAAACTCATTCCTAGATTGGAGGAAATCATCAATTTGATCATCATCTTGGAACACTTGCCAATGGTCAAGATTATCTGGTATAGAGGGGCGGTGTTTCACTTGGATTTCATATTGCTCACTTATACACGGTATTTGGCTAGTGCTTGCAGCAAAGGCGAGTTCATTTGCCAGACTATTTTGAATCCTATGGATATAGGTGAGTTCATATTTTTCAAAAGTTTTAAGGATATCTAAAGCTGCATTCCTATATTCTCTCAGTCTTGGATTCTTAGCTGAATATTCACCTTTGATTTGCTTGATTACAAGCTCTGAGTCTCCTTGAGCTGTTATTCTATTGGCGCCTAAGTCTTTAAGCATGTGTAGACCAATGAGAAGGGCTTCATATTCCGCAATGTTATTTGTACATTGGAATTCTAATCTGAAAGAATGACCTTCTTTAGTATTGTGTATCCAGATGCCTGCTCCTGAACCTGTCTTGCCACAAGAACCATCAAAGCTTATACTCCAAAGAGTTTCTTTTTCATACATGATACTAAGCTGTTTCTCAGGTTTCTTGGGACTTTGGTCATGCATTTCTTCATTAAGTAATGGTTGGGACATGTCTTCGTTTTCTTTTATCTGCTTGTGTGTATCATCTTCATTGTATAAGATAAAAGAATCTAAATTGGAATGAATGGAATAGATGGGGGTATTGTTTGGCTTATCTCTGTTGCTAACCATGTATTTCATGCGAGCCTCTCGGTATAATCTCCTAGTTTGGTTGAAAACCGGAATAGTAGCGAATGACATATCCATTTGAAGGCTACCTTGTATTTTGGCAGCCCAGGCTCTTGATAGTAGCATTCCATACTTGGGTGTGATGTCAGCCACTACTACATCCATGACTAAGTTTTTGGCTGGTAATTGTGTTAGGGCAAAGTCTAGATTTTTTATCAGACCTACACATTTGACCTGGCTCGAGTCGAAAGAATACAGGTTTTTGTAAGGTTGGGTCACTTCCAGTCCTAGGTTTTCCATGACTGCTTTAGGCATGAGGTTATGGGAGGCACCAGAATCTAACATGGCATTATGTAATATTTTGTCCTGGATGTTTAAGCTTATGTAGAAAGGAGAAATAGATCCTTCTTGATATTCACCTTCTACTTTAGGGCCAAATAAAAGTTCAGGTTTATCGTCAGTTAGATTCAAGGTATCAGCCTTATTCTCTAGGTCAAATACTTTGAAAATTTGAGATCTATACCTATCTATAGTTACTAGCTCTGTAAGGGGTATGGTAATTTTTACTTTGGAAATTTCCCCTTCGAAGCTAAAAGGAATAGGTAGTTTGGGCAGATTTGTTTCAGCTTTCTCAGACATAACCTTTTCTATGTTCTTAATTTGCTGACTTTGGCTTGGGACTTCTTTTGATACAGTCAACTTTGGGGTTTCTGTAGAGGTACTAGGAATATCTGAGCTGATACTTGTCTGAATGGTCTTACCTTTGTTTTGGTCAGTTTTTTGGGCCCTAATTTTGCTATTATCCATGGTCTCATTTAGGATTTTATTAGAGGTTTTGGTATGGTCAGGGTTATTCTTTTTGGAATGGTTTTGGTTTTTTCTGCTTCTAAGATTATACTGCCAGTGAGCTTCTATTATGGCATTTTGAAAGTCTAAGGCAGGATCGTCGAGATCTTCATAGTTGGTCTCATCCTGATTAGGAGAACATAGCTCTTGTTCTTCTGCAGTGAGGTACACCTCACTTTCATTATCAGACCCTACGAGATTTAGATGACTTTCATCAATAGGTTCTGCATCCCTATCATCCTCTTCCACATAGTTTTCATTGAATGGTGGCCTGATCTGTTGGTCATTATCCCTTGGTCTGTTTTGGGGCTGCTCCCTCCTAAAGTTTTGGTTTCGGTTTCTGATTGGAGGGTTTGGCTGGTTGTCCCTAACAGGAGATTTTTCATTGATCTTTTCCCACATTTTAGCCATGGATTTTACTAAGTCATCTATTCTGGGATCTAGGGAAGGTGATGAAGTGGAGACCTCATCTCTATATGTGACTTTTCTTTCTGATCTAGTTCTAGCTCTTTTTTCAGCTAAGTTGGCATCTGCTTTTATGGCTATTTGTTGCATTTACTCCAAGGTAGGGGGATCCTTATCTCTCAGATGATATGTCATGTCCGGATCAAAACCCTCAGGAAATTTTGCCAAGGCTAAACCAAGTGGAGGTTTGAAATGAGGTGGAAGGGAGTTATATACACTGTTGAACCTAGTACAGTAAGCTTGGACACTTTCCCCATTTTCCCATTTTAGGCTGTTATATTCTGACAGGATTTGAATGGGGTTTCTTCGGATTTCCCACCTGTTTCTGAAAATTTGATGCAGTTCGGGGATATTATGGATGCTGTTTGGAGCTAAGCTTTTGAACCATGCTTTAGGTTCGCCACCAAGACTTTGGGCAAATATTCTCATTCGGACAGTCTCGTCTTGTACCTCTAGGTATTCATAAGCATCAGTCATTCTACTTATATGTTGTTGAGGTGTGGTGGTGTCTTCTCCAGTAAAGTGTGGGATCTTGTCTTGATATTTGTTTGGGAGAGGAGCTAAAGGTGGTGGTAACACCAAAGGTGCGTACCAGGCTGCCATGACTGGAGCTAATGGATGATGTGCAAGATGAGGACTGGTAGGCTGAAATGAAGTGGTTTGAACAGTGGTGGTTTGACCAGGTGTAGCGGATGAACTTGGACTAGTGATCTGGTTTTGAGCAGATCTGGGATGATAGGAGCCAAATTGATAAAGAAGCTGGGAATCAGGAGGAGTGGTGGGTGAAGCTTCTCTAATAAGACTCTGTGGTGGGTTTAGGGGTTCAAGATCGTCAAATTCTATCCTACTATATGATTTTCTTCTGGGAAGAGTTTGTGATGACTCTGGTTCCAAAGGTGAATCTAGTAGGGTAGTGCGATGTTTAGGTACAGATCTTGTTCTACGGATGAATCTACCAGAAGCTAGATGATCAGTTTCGGAAGCTTGCCACAGAATCTTCTCTGGGTCATCTACTATGATAGGGGGATTTGGGTCTGGCTGGGATCTGGTATTGATTCTTCGGGAAGCCAGATTTTAGATCCAGAGTTTAGAGAGAATGGTATTGGTGAATGTTCTGGATGGGTGATTTTTCTAAGGTTCTACTAAGGTGAAGGATGGTCAAAGTAACAGGATGGATTAGTGGAGTCGCCAGGTGAAAATGGGTTGTTCTTGTGAAGATAGCTATGGTCCACCACCAGTAACTAATCGGAGAATGTTTTTGAATTTTCTGAGTTTTATGTGCAGCCTATGGTTTGTTAAAGTATCCTTGACTTGTTTCAACACTTTGCTAGGGTGATGAGAACAAAAAGAGTTTACTCTAAAAAATGAGTCTAGGGACTGCTTGCTTGTTTATGGTACCTAAAGGACCAAAGAGTGTATAAGAGTTTGCTGGACTATTATGTACTCAGTGTCTTACCATCTCCCACTATGTTAGTGAGTGATGGGAAAGGTTTATCGGATAGTAGCCTGGAGTTTTGAAAAGTAGTAAGGCTTACTAGAAGTTTAGTGGAGTCGCCAGGTGGATTGTCAGTTGTTTTGAGATAAACTTGTATGGTCCACCACCAGTAATGTCAAAAACCAATCTAAAGGAGTGTTTTGGGGTTTTTCTGAGTTTTATGTAGTCCTGAGGTTTGGAAGAGTGTCCTATAGCTGAGTCATCATTTTGCTAGGATGGTGAGACAACCAGATTCTACTCTTCTAAGTTTGACTGAGATTTTGAGAGTTCCTAAGGGATACCTAGGATGTTTTGACTCAAAGTCCCACCGTGATCGCCATTATGTTAGTGAGCGGTGGGATAAGTCAATCAAACAGTATTCTTAAAAATAAGGGACTTAAAGAGTTCTAAGGTGTCCTTAGATTGTCACTAACTCAAAGGTCCTACTGTGAGTGTCACTATGTTAGTGAGCAGCGGGATAAGTCAATCAGATAGTATTCTTAAAGGCTTCTAAAGATGAGGGAAACTAAGCTTTTTAATCACTCAGAGTCCCACCGTGATCGCCATTATGTTAGGGTCCCGTGATTTGGCTGATTGGCTAGCCAAATGACGATGTAACATCAAACCAAGCTTTGGAGCCCAAGGACCTAGCCTTCCTGGACTCAGAGAGGGCTCTCTCTATTATATGTAAAAGATGTCAATGTGTTTACTTGCGGTGTTTTGATATTAGGCTAGTTATGAGGTGTGTTTTTAGTTTTTTTGGTTTTTTTTTAAGTTTGTGAGGGATGAAACTGATCAAATACATAAACTGGATAACAAGATGTAGATAAATTGGGCTATGGGGTCAAACAGGTCAAGGAAGCTTATGAGGTGATGATGTAAAGCTGATGTAGGGCCGATTTGATTCACAATAGAAGGGATCTCTGGGCAAAATGGATTAAATGAACAATAAGTTGGTGAAAGACAAGGGATTTCAAGTGCAAACTAGTTAATAGCGGACATAAACATGTAATAGCAAGCCATTAATCATGCTAGGAATAACTATAATCTAATCAACACATAGAAATCAAACATTCCAGCCATACATAGAGGTATAAGACCCTCTAACTTCGGGAAATGGCTATCAGACTTTGGGGAAAACACATGAGACAAACTAACAACTCATAAACTATGCCGAAACGCCTAAACATAGTCTCTAAGTCATTGGGCACTTGGAAAAATAAGTTTTCATAGTTTTAGGCAAAGGGCTAGATCGGGACTAGGCCTCCTTGGTTCAACAAAATGATCAACAAATCAGTCAAAGAGAAAGTTTTATGGACAGAACTATGGGCATCTGATAGGTAGGTAGGGCAAACCATACATCCTACTCAACATACATGGAACTGATGAATAAAACTTAGCAACAATACCTTAGGTTACTAAAGAGCAGCTAAGAATTCTTTAGCATAACTAGGGGAGAAGAAAACATCAAGCTATGAAGATTCAGGGATTTTGAGGTGCCTCCATGGGCATGTCTCAAAATCAATCTTTACTGATCTATAGCAGCAAGAAAAATGAAATATGAGTGAAAACTAGAAGACAAAACACATTAAGAAGCACTATACCATTCTACCATGTCGAGGAATCCATCAACAAGCCTTCAACATTCCTCAAAAGCATCCAAGAGGCAATCCAAACATCATAACTCAAGTGTATTCTTCAAAGCTCATATGACCAATGCATTAATTCTTCTCTCAAGTTCAGCCTCTTATTTACAATGAGAACCATGGGATAAATAGGCTTGAGGGAGGAAAACCTCATGGAGCAACTAGCTATCCCATTGGCCAAGTCAAAATATCTAAACTTGTCCTTGAGGCTTTGCAAAGCCCAAGGCACAAAATATCTCATAAAATATCTTAAAAACTGCTAAAAACGGAAATTATATTGACTTTACATGATTTTTCCATGATAAAAATAGCTTAACGCACATTTGGGAAAAGCAGATTTTTGGAGTTCAAAAATTACAAAAATACTTCATATTTATGCCTGAAAAAGGTCCCCTGACTTGCTGGATGCAAATGGAAGCCATCCCGATGTCGAAATGAGGCTCATGATGGCTTGTTGGAAAGCTCTCTGTGTCTGCTTTCCGGCGCAAGTGGAATCACCTCAATCTGATCTCTAAAAGTCCCTCAAAACTGTACCTGTGCGCAAAAACCCAGAAAATAGCAGACTGCTGATATGGCGGGCAGAATGTGCAAAATGAGGCTGTTTTTCGCCAATTTGAGGGGGCGAATGATCTTCAAATGCCCTGAAAATCGCTGGAGAGCTGCTCATGAAATTATGGCATCCATTGGTATCACCCTCCTCCCTTGACGACTCATCAAACTGAAATGGCGCATTTATGAGTTTTTGACCAAAAACCCAAAAAATGCCAAAAAACAAAAAGTTTCCGAAACAGGCCCAAAATTGGCATGCATGACCCTCAAGGGTCCATAGAAACATGCTCCGAAGCTGAAGCCAAAATATCGAGGGCTGATGTGCTTTTTTCTTCTTTCCGTGCTAGGCGCCTCTCCTTCAACTTCTTCAATTTTTCTTGTGCCACCTTCAATTTGCGCCTGGCAAATTGATTTAGCTTCTGAAAGTGAAGAGTCCTCTTTCTCTGTAGCTCAAGATCCCTGTTTTCCTTCTCAAGCTTTGTTTCCAAATGCTGGTTAGCCCTCTCAAGCCATGCTTCCTTGTTTTCCTCAATTTCTTGCTCAAAGAGGGCAGTGAGAGGAAAGGCTTCGAATTGAGCTTGTTCTTCTGCTCTCTGTTTCTCCAAGGCTTTTCTAAGCCCGATGGTCCTAGGCCTCTTTCGCCTGGGCTGGTCCTCCTCCTCTTCATCATCAAACTCGCCAATGAGCTCTTCAATTCTTACTTGCGCCTTTTCTGCCTCCTTTTTATACTTGATCGCCCTTGCCTCATGAATGGCTGCATGAAACTTCATTTGTTTGTTTTCAACCTCCAAGAAGTGGTTGAAATTCCTCGTCCTTTGAAGATCTTCTTGTAACACTTCAATTTGCTCTTCTTTGTGAATGAGGAGGTTTTCAAGGATGCGGGCCTCATTGTCACTATCATCACTTTGGATAGGGATAATAGCTAATTCACCTCCATGCTTTGCACTTTCTCCAATTTTACCTTTGCCTTTGAATGCCAATCTAGCGCTTTTTCTCCTTGGTAAGCTGGAAGTGGTCCTTTTGGTCAATCTCCTCTTTTTAGGAACAGCTTTGGTTACTGTCAAGGAGGCAGCTTCAGCTTGCTGTCCTTCTTCAACATCCTGTCCATTTTGTGGCTCAAAAGGCGCTTCAACTGTTTGCCCAACTTGCTGCTCCTCAATCTCTGTCTGCTGCTGTTCCTCTTCCTGTACTTGCTGCTGTTCATCAACCTCTAGCTGCTGTCCACTGATTTCCAACTGCTGCTGTCCCTCAAAATCTGGCTGCTGCTGTTCATCATCCTCCTTTTCTCCTTGTGGCTCACTACCCTCTCCTTCTCCCTGTTTACTTGTCTGCCCAGTGGTCATCTTGAGTTTTTTAGGGGTAGGCTTACTAGACAAAGGCACTGGGTGATGGACAGGTTGAGTAGGAGACACATGAACAAGAGGGACAGTGGCAAAATCTGCATGGCTAATGAATGAATCCCATGAAACCCCTTTCTTCTCCAGCTGGTGTAAGAAGATAATCTTGATCAAGGAATGATGAAAGAGAGAAGGGATTTGCTGAGGTGGAGTTTTCTTTTGGACAGTAGCTGCCATTTTCTCTATGCTTTTGGACAAAAAGTATGGAAGGTTTAATTGCCTGCTTCTAGTAAAATGCATCAACAAGCGAACATGATAGGCAAAAATTTGGCTAAACCTCCCTTCACAAGTGAAATATCTCATTATGGCCTTCATCAGTGGAGCATAACTATCAAGAAGATAGGAGAAAGGAAAAATAGCAGTGATGGTCTCCCTATGTTCCGGCTTGATGAAAGGTTTATAATCCTCCAAATCAAGATGCGCTTGTTTAAACCACTTTTCACCATGATACGGGATCTTGGTAGCCTTGGATACATACCTTGGGGAGATTTTGAAGTCAAGACCTGCTAACTGGAAGTGTTTTTCTTTGAATCTCAAAGCGCACAAATGTGTAAGTGGCGAGAAACTCTTGACTTCTTCTATCCTCTGACAGAAATCAAGACGGCCTACTTCATGGAAATTGAAAAGCACTGATGGGTGAGCATTGATTTCTTCTATGGAGATAGGCTCATATCTCTTATGTTGTCCGCCTTTGCGATCTCGTTTTGGAGGCATTCTGACTTTGAAACAAGCTTTGGAAGAGGCAAACTGCCTTCGCTATATGAAAAATGCTCTGCTGGATTGAAACTGGCCACTACACTGTTTGGATAGTTTAGACAATGTGGTTTTGAATGAAATGTAACAATGCTCCCTTGAATAAGCCCCCTCTACACTTCTTAAAAACAGTCCCTCAACTCTGGATACACTTCAGCTATGTAACATTTTCAACAATGGTACCATGTGTAAAGGATGGGGTAACTGCTTTGTAGATTCCCTGTACACAGTTTGGAACAATCACCCCTCTTGTGACTTTGTTAGAGGCCAACCTACACTGCTATTTGTGTTTTCAAAACAAAACTCGAATATAATAACCCTGCTCTTTAGGTCATTCACCTTGAAGAATACCTCGGTCAACAGATTTCTGTAGAGACCATACAGTGGAAAGAAAGGAGACCTTTTGGTTAGGTGAAAAATTAGCCCACAATGTTAAGGAAAACACCTTTCACTTGTGACTTTTGAGAAGTCAATCACCACCTTTATACCTCTGCCTTTGATGTCAAAATCCAACATCAACAACCTCTGTTCTTCACTATGCTGTTTACCTTTGAAAATCTCTGTCAACAAGTCTTCAACATGACACAATATGGTTTCTAGGAAAGGCAGACTCAAGTTAGATTGTAAAATCAGTGCACAGTGCTTTGTGAAGGACACCTTTTCTTGTGAAGTTAAAAGATCCAATAACACTTCTATGCCTCTTGCCCTCTAATGTTTCAAAGTTTCAACCATCAACAACTACGCCCTTTAGAAAGTAGCTCATTTGCAAAAAGGAAAAACCACATTGGCTAAATCTTGACCTACTGTCTTAATCTTAACTTCAAATTGCTACAACTGCTCTTTAGAAAATAGCCCCTTTCACTTGTGAAGTTTTGAAATCCAACACCACTTTGGTGCTTACGGCTTCAATGTAAACTTTGATCATCAACAAGTGCCCAATTATAACAACCACGCCTTCTAGAAAATGGCCTGTTTCACCCTCGAAATCCCTCTGTCCAACAGAATTGCAGCAAGATACCATACGGTGGAAAAGGAATGGAGACTTAGCTTGGGTGAAAAATCGGTGCAGAGTGGTTTAGAGAACACATTCTGCAACTGACCGAGGATTATTTTCAAATTTGTGGAAGTTTAAATAAGTCATCAACACCTCTATACCCCTGCCTCCAATGTTTAACATTTAACCACCAACAACTCTGCCTTTTAGAAAATGACTCTGCACCTTTGGAAACTCTTTGTTAACAAATTTTCACAGTGGTGACAAAATACCGTGAAACAGGGGGCAATTTGCTACAAAGGTGTGTTGGTGAGATAATGACAACAGTCACTCTATTCTTGAAACCTCTGATGTCAATCAATACATGATTTGAAAACGACACAAAGCTGGTTTCTAACCATAAAACCCGTATTATCACAATGCAATTACCTCATCTCTTTATGTAGATAAAAATAGCAAGGTCAAGGTTTTAAACAATTGTATCCTTATCAATATCTTGTCGATGGGGAATTCATAAATACTATGTAAAAACTTTGATGGACGCCCACTTGAAAGGATGAAAGAAACCCTGGATAGTCTGGAAAAGCCGCGCGGCAACCTTTGGAGAAAACCCGTCGCGCAGGAAAACTTGTCGGGTCGGCCTGTCGTGTGGTCGGGCAGCCTCCTACAGGCACGTCGCGCCCACCTACAGGCACGTCGCGCCGACGAAGAGGCCCCGTGTATTTTTCTGCCCAGGCACGTCGCGCCAAATCCCAGGCACGTCGCGCTGCTTCTTCTAGGGCAAACCTGTGAATTTCCGACCAGATTCTCTTTGTCTCGATGGTGGAGAGGCGTGGGCTCTTCTTCAGATTTTTGAAAATGAAAAATTTACACCATAATTACCCTTTGATACTATATCACCATAACTCTCCAACGGTCACTTACCCTTTCGGAATTAACATTGATTTCTAACTCTGTTTGTTTTTTTCAAACAGTGGGTTTGTTATTTGCATATGTATACCCGCCCTTTGATTCTGACCCCGAGCTCTGAACTTCGACCAATAATCCAAGCATATTTATATTATCTCTGCTATTGTTTTTTAACAACATTGGTGCTATTTCTGACGTAAGGAAAACCACCTCACCACTGTGAAGATAATGCTAAAAAACAACTGTTATGCTTCTAAAAAACAGGGCTTGCTTTGTTAACGTATCTTGACTGGTGTATTGGTCTTTTTATAAAAGAGACATTGCAAAAACTCAACTTTTGTCCCCTGTTTTGATAAGTTAGGCGAAATGTTAAGGAAGAAAAGTCATCCAAAAACTGGCAAAAGGCATTTGAAGCTATTTTATCACTCAACAGGGGATTGCCTGTGTCACTCCAACTTGTTAATAATTTCTGCTATTAGGTGACTTATAAGCTTTCTCTTTGAATTGTAAGCGCCTTCTTGCTTAGTTGCATGTACACTATACTCTTTCTACTTTACTCTAAAAGATCTTTTAAACTTAATGGCGGTGACAATAGGTACCTTTAACCCTTTTTAAAGCAGCTGCTCTTTGTATGTAATGCATGCCTATGTTCATTATTGTCTCCCTTCCATTTCGAATGCAGTCGACGGACGACTCTTTTGAATAGGAGCACCAATACCTTTGCATCATCAGTACTATCATTCACCTGTGCAATGACCTTTATTCAGTTTTTGGTATCCTTCCACTGCTTTCTTGTATCAATTAGTTTTAGCAACTTGCAATGGCTTTGGCCCTCTACTCATGCATGGAGGAGGCTCTTCATCAGATAAGGTGTCCGGAGACTTTTTGACCATTATGTTCGACACAGCCTTTCTCTGAATGTGGTGGTAAGTAAACTTCTTGAAAAACACCAATCTTAGCATCTTTACTTGCAAGCATCACTGTGTTTTAGAAGAAAACCCTAGCCACAGTGACACTGTTCTGAGGGTGACTGAGAAATTTATCATTTGGATTGTTTATCTCATGACCTGTTACTTGACAAAAACTCTTTGTGACTATGAAGGTCAGTGCATTTGAAAAATCTAAGGGCTTTCTTTCTGCCTGTGTAATGGCATTGGTTAACAACCTCTATTCCATTTGATTTTGAACAAAACAGGCTTCTTATGATTTGGATGTTTACTGATGACAGGTCCTTCTAAAGTTCAACAATTCATATGGTTTGCAAGTTTGAAATGAGCTCCTTTATCAGGCCAAACTCCCCTTTCCTTTGAGCTTATCATATTTCCACTATACTCCTGTTATGGTCATCAATTACATTCATGAAACCTGAAGATATTGTTTCATTGTTTCAATAAAGGCAAACCTGGACTTTTGCAACCTTCTGAGTCAACACTGGCCTGCGCCCTCTGCTTATGGATGAAGGAGGCGCCCTAACCCTCTGCTTGTAAATGGAGGAGGTTCTGGGCCTTGACAATTTACCATTTTGCTGAGACAGTGGCGACCCTTTCTTACTGTGATTTTCATGCTGGAAAGAGCTGTAAGGTCCTGATGAGTGACTTTTGTTTTGCAGCTTCATCTCAGGCTCACAATACATTTAGAAGCAGCTGTTCCTCTAACTGTGGATCAAGCATTTCCTCCTGAGATGAAGTTATATTTCCTGCCTTTGTAGAAACCATAGAACACCGTGAAAAACCTACTAGTCAGCTTGAGATTGGGTTTTATGCAGTGCTGAGACCTAAGGAATATGAGTGGCGCGACTTAAGGCTGTTTCTCAATTTCATTTGCAAATTAAGGGATCAGTCATGGTAGGTCTGCTACAGATGGAGGCTTTTTGGCTTTTTGATGATTGCCAAAGGTGAAATGTTCTAAAACGCCACTTCCTAACATAGGGGAGACTTTTGAAACAGATGTGGATTTGCCTTTTAAAGCTGATGGGCAGACCAATAAGGCTGAAGCTAGATAGGATTGTGATATGAGGTTTTTGATTTCGACATGGGAGAACTGAAAAGGTAGAAAGGTGAAAAAATTTTTGGGAGGGTTTTCTGGATGACATATTGACATAAGGAAATCAGTTTCTAGAAAACTCAGCTGTAGATATAGTCATCACTAACATGTAAAAATACTGATGGCTAACAAGCCACTTGATAGCCAACCTCAATTGCGTGTTTCAATGCTATGGGATGGTCTCTTTATATAGATAAACCACCAGCCTGAATTTGGCAATCCTCATGGGCTTACTCCACCTATCTGTGTGTTGCAAATAGCAACAGTATAGTCACAACTGATAGTTAACCTGCTCTTTCACCTATTCCTGCACTGGTCTCCACTGAAACTGTCCATGCACTGAAGTTAACTAATGTATTCTTTAGTTGATTTATGAGTTTATAATTAGTGAATTAATTAATAATTAATTCACACCACTCTCACTAATTGTATCTATTAGTTAACTTGGATACAAAAAGCTCAACTATGTTTAGATTAGTTAAACTGAATACAACTCCACTAACTTCCTCAATCAACTCCACCAAACTCTGTCACATGAGTTCTAACTGAAGTCATCATGCAATAGCTTCACTTAAACCCTAGGAAAAGCGTATTTCCTTCTATCAGCTGCATGTGCCACATCCAGGCATCAAACTGAAGTGCTCCAAGAGAATAAGATAATGTTTAGAGTCCAAATATTATTAAGAGCTAATAATATTCGACATATCTATTTTTAGATTGGAAATCTAAAAATAGATTCCACCCAATATGTATAAAAATAGAAATCCATCTATTTTTCCAACTTGACCAACCATCCATAAATAGCATCCCGCAACTTATAGAATATGTTCCATATGTCTAAAAATAGACATAGTCTAAAAATAGACTTTGCGCCAAAAATCACCTGTGTGGGCTCCACCTAGTTTAGGTGATCACTTTCCAACTAGGATCAGGAAAGATGTTTCAGGATGCCTCCTTCACTGTTTCTTGTTGCAATCTTCAACATGATTTGTTTCTTTCTTGCATCACAAGTCATGGATTGTACACTAGTGGTGTCTAGTGATTGATGCAAAAGAATATTGAATAATAATAAGAAGAGAACAAGTGTTCTGTGGTTTTTCTCCTAGAAGGGTTTACACCTAATTTCTAGTTTCTTCATGTGTTTATGTGTTTCTCTCATGATTTATGTATTCATGTACTACTTGATACTCATATTATTTACATGCTTATGTTATCTTCATTATAATGTGATATTTCTTAATGAATGATTAAATTAATGTGAAAGAGAGGGAAAAGTGTAAAATTTGATCCATGTAAAACAATACTAATTAAACTCCACCCCCACCCCCCCTCCTCTCAGTACTATTAATATCCTAACAATTGGTATGAGATTCGATGTCTCTAGGTGCATCTTGACAGTTGAAAGGAATATCTGTTGATTTGTGTAAACAAGTAAATTGACGGATCATTGAGGAGTGTCTCTAGTCAATGCTATAAAGTACTAGGTATGGAAAGAAAAAGTTAAATCTATGTTTTTAGCTTGTGGATATAATGCATGGAAGATGTTAGGTGAAGGATGTGCTGAGGATCCCATCTCAGCTAAAATGATGCTGCAAAATGTTGAAGAAAAATGTGCAATATACTCAAATCTTCATAATGTAGATCTAGAGAAGATAGTGGATCAGACACATTATAAAGACATATGGGACATATTTTAGGTGTTATATGGAGGGGAAGAAAATAGTAGTATCACTGGAAAGATCAAGAAAAAATATAAAATCCCCCTAGTGTGAGTTCATATGATCATCAAGAGATGAAATAAAAAAATCAAGAAACAGATGTCATGTGACATAATAGATCTAAAGGTAATGGTGATGGTGTTTTATTTCTCAATTGTATTTTAGATGGATCGGATGTTAAACATGTTGAGTTGAATATTCAATATGAGGATGATTTAATTCTTCTTAAATTTTAAGTGGAATCATCCGTGGTAGCAATAGTTAATATAATTGTTGAAGTTAGTAGGCTAATAGTTATGTGTAGACACCAAGAAAATTTGTCGCAGATCTTTGGCCGAGGAGGTTGATCTTAAGGAGGAATTTATCAACATGAAAACTTGACTACAAGAGGTGAAAAGGATTAAGGATGTGATGGCCAATTAGATAAAAGAAAAGGAGGGTTGATTTGAAAAGCTAGAGGCTAAATTGGTCTCCATGAGGAAGCATATAGAACAAAATGACAATCAATTGATGCAGGAGAAGAGAACCAAGCTTTTGGGAAATTTCCTTAGCATTCAAAGATATCCATTGATAATATTTGGTCTTGGATTTCAAAAGGGAGAGTCTATCTCACATTCACATGAGAAGAACGATGCATCACATAAAATAACTATAGTAAAAAATGGTAGAAGTATGAGAAGCAAGAGAGGTAACAAGTAGCATATCCAGCAACGTATAAGAGAACCTAAAGGATCACCTATGACTAGAAGACCGTTTGCTCCAAGTGAAGTCTGTGGTAGATTTGAAAGGAGGAGTCAAAATCCCTTTGCTTCATTGGTGGACG
Organism: Pinus albicaulis; assembly: GCA_034641835.2. Taxonomy (NCBI): domain Eukaryota; kingdom Viridiplantae; phylum Streptophyta; class Pinopsida; order Pinales; family Pinaceae; genus Pinus; species Pinus albicaulis. The sequence continues at coordinate 1,513,704,359 of CM076579.1, forward strand.
AGATAAGTGTTGCATCTATCACAACTATGGAAATTTTGTAGCCAGTTTTAGGAGAAAAATGTACAACTCTAACAAATAGAATATGTAGAATTTTCGGCAACCAAGGAGATCAACATCCATCAAGTATAAAAATTCATTTAATTTTTATTTTTTCTCATGTAACCTGTTTTGCCACAAGGAAATTGATTTTACATCTAGTGCATGAAGTATAAGCTTGATCAATACAATTCCTAGATCTCGCGTGAGAAACATAATATTTGAACCTTTAGCCTCATATATCGATCATGTAAGGTGTTATACTTGTGTTAATATTGGTCACATGGTTAGAGATTTCAAGTTGTTCGGTTTCTCAAAGAATATCAAGAAAAGGAGCACAAAATCTAGAATAATCCTAGAAACAAATTAGAGGAGAATGTGCATTCCAAGTAGTTTACCAAGGTGCGGAGGAAGAAAGAGAAGAAACAAGTGAAGTAAGAAAAGCTATTCTTGATTGTAGGCCAGTATTCTCAAACTTATTCAGAAATTGTTTCAGAAGAAGAGTGTGAGGCTTGTATGGTATCAGGAGGGAGTAAACAACATGGCAACATTAGAGGACATGAGTACATTTTTTACCAGTAGCATTGTGTGATCAAGAGCCCAAATGCACAATCAGGTCCATAGGATCAACATGCAGTTTAGAAGGTATATGAGCTCGGGGGGGAGTTGTGCATGCATCTAGGGTTTCAAGGGTTGTATCTCTCTTTCATATTTCCTTCACTCATTATTTTTTAGCATATATATATGTTATTTTCTTGAGTAGAAGAGAAATTATTTTCATCCATTTGTATCTATCTATGTTTCATTGTAAAATTGGCTAAAAATGACCTTGCACCAACTATGCATAGAAGAGCATCATTTATTTTATCCATGTGTAGGAGAGTGAGTCACATGTTTTGCAATGATTATTAGTGACTTACATATTTCAGCCATGTATGCACCCTTGAGTGCAATATCTATCCCTGTACCTTATTTCTTTTATCATTTGGTTGTTGCTTGAGTGGTCCTATTGTCAAGCATGCATTGAAGAGAAAAACTATTTCATCCATGTATGGGCTTTTGGTTTCATTGTTGAAGCTCTATATTTCATTTATTAATCCATGTAATCTCATTCAGAAGCCCTATACTATCATTTTTATCACTGGTCATGGGTTGGTGTGAGTCCTTAGTTTAATGGTGTAGTTTCTAGAAATTAGCAAGGAGGCTTATTGGAGAGAAGTAGAAGAATGCTGCAAAACAACTTGAAGAAGTTATTCTCAGACCTAGCATATGTGTAGGGGGAGTATGTTCAACATGAGGAAGGTCATTATTGGATTTTTTTTTCATTGATGTTCATTGGTTGTAGGAGGTAGCATATTTTCCTTTTTTCCAATGTCTATATTTTAGAATTCTTGTAGTTGATCATGTTTCTTCACCAAATCAATTGGTATCAGCCTTTTCTATTGATGTCGGCATGATGATTTAGTAAGAATTGGACCACCCTTTTCCACTCATGTGAAAGGGGGAGAATGTAACCAGACACTAATTTTATGCACTTGACCTGTGAGAATAATAGAATGCCAGAAATACGAAACAATGTTTCCAGAAACACATAAATATCACATGAATTGAGACAAGTTGAAAAAATATTTTATTATTCAGAAGCAGATTACAATGTTCACTTTCCTCTTCGAGGGGGCAACCTCCAACAGATAAGATCTTGATTACAATAAAACTCGATGATCCTTCCGTTACTATTTAAGACTATTCATAGCTTAATGACATCCAAAACTATAACTGCTAGTGGGCCCTTGCATAACATAGGTTAACCACTTTATTTATTAACTATGGCCCGTTTATAACTAATTGTGGTCTCTTCTCTATAATGTGGGTCAACCACTTACAATTATTATTCATGTGGATAAGAACTTACAGGCCTTATTAACTCAACTAACTAACTACAACTTTGACTAGGCCCCTTGGGATTATTACATAAATAAAAGGGTTAGGTTGGACCTTAGCATGCCCTCCCCCATCAAAAGCAGTCTTGTCCTCAATGTTGAAGCTACAAAAAATATTAAGGAATAGTGGATGGTTCCCATGTCGCATCTTATGGAGAGGTGTCTTTCCAATTGATGAGGAATTCTTTGATCATGCCACCACGTAGATATCTTTCACAAGTATCGAGGATTTATTTTGGTCGAAGACAAAGTGAGCCTTCCTCATCCAATTATGGTAGACTTGCTTGAACCTTGCAATTGTTCCTCGCAAATTTCTTGAGGCATGATACATGGAATATTGGGTGGATTTTTGAAGTAATTGGCAAGGAAAACTTGTAAGCGAATTCTCCTATATGTTGAAGCACTTGATAAGGCCCATATAATTTTGGTGCTAGTTTCTGACAACCCTTTTATTTGAGAAAGATCTCACTATACTGTTGGAGTTGTAGGAACACCTAGTCACCTACTTGAAATGACCGCTCATAATGATGTTTTTTGTCATGTTGATTCATTATGTTCTGAGCTTGATGTAGATTATCTTTGAGATGAGAAATCATGGCGGCACAGTTCTGTAGGATCTTATCAACTTCTTGTACTTTGGAACATCCGGGGATGTAAGAATATGGTGAAGGTGTGAGTTTTCCATACACTTCCTAATATGGAATCATCTTGGTGGCTTCATGATAGTTAGTATTATAACATCATTCAGCTAATGGCAGCCATTATACCCATTAATGTTTCTTGTCTGTAGTGAAGCACCATAGATATGTCTCTAAACATTTGTTGAATGATTTTTTTTTACTATTGGTTTGGGGATGATAAGTTGTACTGAGTTGGAGTTGCATGTCCTATGCCTTGCAAATTTCCTGTTAAAATTTTCCAGTGAAAGTGGGGTCTCAATCGAACACAATGGAAGTCGACATACCATGCAGTTTGAAGATTTGGTCCATGAAAAATTGAGCCACCAATGTTGGGGTAAATAGGTGTGGTAGAGAAAAAATATGAGTATATTTGGAAATTCTATAAACAACCACCATGATGATTGATTTTTTTCCTGAATTTTGGAGACATGTAATGAAATCCATGGAAACATCCATCTAGACAGAAGCAGGGAGTGGCAATGGTTGTAGGATTCCAAGTAGCTTCATCTTTTCCCCTTTATTGCACTAGCATACATCGCATTCAATTACAAAATTAAGGATTTCACTCTTCATGGCGGTCCAAAAGAAAGAGTGATGTGCTCATGCATAAGTCTTCTGAAAGCCTAAATATCCTACAACTAGAGAGGAGTGAAACTCTTCCAAGATGTGGATATTGAGGGTGGAGGTCGAGGATAGAATTACCTGATCCTTGTAACGAAGAACCTCATCATTCCAAGAGTATTCCGTTGAGGAATTAGGATTTGACCTTAAGTTATTAATGAGCTAGGACGGATTGGGGTGGGAGAACCATTCATGGTCGGTCTATTTAATCCAATCTAGCATGGGTAAAGAGAGGGATTAAAGGGTTCCTGCATACTCAAATTTTGCGTAATAAGGCATCAACCACTTCATTGTCACACTCCTTCTTGTAAATTATCTCATAATCACATCCCAACATTTTTTATAGCCATTTATTTTGTTGTGGCAATGATAGATGTTTCTCGAGGAAATTTTTTAAGCTATGATGGTCAGTGCAGATTTGGAAACGACGCCCCAATAATTATGGTCACCAAGTGGCTGCTACATGTAATGGAAATCGTTTATTTCTCATATATAGAGTGACCCAAATGCTTGACATTGATTTTTTGACTTTTGAAATCTAATGGTCTACCTTCCTACATTAATACGCAACAATTCGTGTACCTGAAGCATCACATTCAATCACAAAAGGTTTTGTAAAATCTAGTAGGTCCAATAATGGAATGGAGCACATGGCATATTTGAGATCCAAAAAGATGTGTTGAGTTGTGTCATTCCAATGAAATGACTTTTTCATGAGAATATTAGTGAGGGGTTGGGTAATGCATCCATAAATGTAGAAAAAATCACGATAATAGCCCATGAGACCCAAGAATTCCCTCAAACTCTTCAAGGTTACCCTCATTCCTTCAAGACCCACAATATGTCCCAAATACTCAAACTTTTTCAATTCCAAAGGAACACTTCAATAATTTGACAAATATTTTATGATCTTGGAGCAATTTAAATACTTGGCCAACATGTTAAAGGTGAGTGTCCCATGTTATGTTGCACATGAGAATGTCATAAAAAAAATACCAAGAAACATTTTTGAGATATGGTTTCAAAAGGTGGTTCATAAATCTCTAAAAATTGGATGGGGAATTACATAGACCAAATGGCATGGCCATGAATTCATAATGGCCTTCATGAGTTTGTAATTTTTTTTTGGGAATGTCAACTTCCTTCATCCGTATTTGGTGATAGCTTGAGCAGAGGTTCAACTTGGTAAAATTTTTGGCACCATGCAATTCATCAAGAAGATGATCAACTAATGGGATAGGAAATTTTTCCTTGATAGTGAGCTTTTTAAAGGTCCTAAAGTCTAGACACATGCACCATTCACCATCTTTCTTTAGAACCATGACCACCAAAGATGAATAAGGGTTGGTGTTGGGACAAATAACACGTGATTCGAGGAGTTCCTTGGTGGTTTTTTCAATTTCATTATTTTTGAAAAAAGGATATCGATAGGGGAAAAAATTGATGGTTGGGTACTTGGTAGCAAAGGGATGCTATGATCATGTTCACCTCTAGAGGGTGGGATCTCCTTAGGTTTTATAAAGATTCCCTAGTGGAAATCTAATACTTGTTGTATCTCAGGATGAATGGGAGGAGTAGTGGGCTCAATGGAATGAATGACATTAAATTGTGTGACTATCCCATGATGGCCCTTCTTTAAAAAAAAATCCATTCGATGCGAGCTGATGATAGTAGGAGCACCTACCTAAATTCCCCACAATGTATGAGTGTGGCCTTTCTACTTAAATCTCATATATAACTTATGGAAGTCCATTGTGATAGGGTTCAGTGTGTCAAGACATTCAACACCAAGGACAATGTCACAACTGCCCATTTCAATGGCAAACATATGGGTTTTGAGGTGATAATTCCCCTTTTGAGGCTTAATATTTTCACAGTAGCCATGAAATTTCATGGTTACCCCATCAACGATAAGGACTTGGAAATTAGATATCGCCCTGACAAAACAGTGAACTAATTATGTTACTTTCTTATGGAAAAAATTATGTGTGTTGCCACTATCAATAAACACCACTACAAGCCAATATTTAATAAAACCTCGGATTTTGAGAGCCCGCGGAGAAGAAATTCCAACTAGGGCATGGAGTGAGTTAACTAGCTCATCTGTTGTAGCTGGAGTATCAGTGTCTAAGATTTTTAGGGGTTCACCCTCTTCCTCCTAAGTCACTTCAGTGGATGGAGCTTCATCGATGGAGTTGTTTTCAAAGGCATGAATTTGAAAGAATTTTGGTTCCTTCAATTTATGTCCTAGGGATTATTTGTCATCAAAATAGTAGCAAAGTCTGCATTTTCTTCTTTCATCCATTTCTATCGATGACACTTTTTGAACCTTAAGTGTTTGGGTGGTACATGCTCATGTGATGAAATTTGGACAATTGGATTGGGAAATTAAAGAAACTTCTACCTGTAATGCCTTGTTGCATGCTCCAACCAAGTAGATGGGTGATGCATTCCTACATGAGCTTAGATAGTTTCCTTTAAGACATTGATGAATCATCCAAAATAAAAGGAATCTCCTACTCCTTTAGTCTAGATGGCTAATTTTTCAAAGGCTACAATGTAGTCCCTTATGGTACCCATTTTCCTGAGCCTAGTGAGATAACCCAGAAAGTGATATTCCTGATCAAAGAGGTCCCAAATGGCCTTTAAGAACATGTTCCAAGTTAGTATCCCTGGATAGAATTTATCATGCAAGTACCATCATTTCCATTTCTCTGGGTCCAAGTAAAGCGCTCTGACATGTAGTTTATTTTCCTCTTCCCAAATATTGTTAAGGTGGAAATATTGTTCGATTTCTGCCACCCATACTACTGAGTTAGAGCCATCAAATTTGTACATGCCCAACTTAGGTGTCCAGTGGCTCGAGTATTGGTGATCTCCATGGAATTGAATGTGATGGATGGATTCTCCTTCTACATGTGCATCAACACTATGTTCTTCCCTTATGGGTTCGCAAGGCATCTGCAAGGAATTCAATGAATATGTGAATTTTTCAATGGATTCTTGGATGCCATTGAATATTTTCTCAAGAGCTTCGACTCTCTCCACTACGTTCTCCACATCCATAACTTGAGACATAGTATTGTACATACACTAGCTCTTATCAAATTTTGAGCTTGCTTAAAATAAGTATAGTTGGAAAGAGGGCAAATTCAGAACTCTAGTGATGTGGGTCACTTGAAGCCATATCAGCAAAAATTTGGGACCACATGAAAATTATGGGCTTACAAGTGAATGGTACCACTGTGGTTGGCTCGTCATTCTGAATCTTATTGGCTAGGTACCTTGTAAGAATCCCGTGATGGCTCCATATTTTTTTTTTTTATTTTACTTTGAGAGGAGTTTTACTCCTAGCTGATCAATAATTTCTAGGCCGAAATCCAGAATATTTTATATTGCCAAATATCCTACAAAAATTGGGCATGGACTGTAGTAATTGAAACCCAAACTTTTTGGCACTGCAAATGTGTTGTGACAATTTTATCTGGACTATGGTGACCAAAACCCTCACTACACAAAGAGTATGATCTATGATGTTAAAACCCCAACTGTTGAATCTGATTTGTAATACGGAGGGAAAACCCCAACTGCTAGTTCTGATATGTATAGTGGTGTCTGAACCCCGATTGTTGGATCTGATATGTACGACAAGGTACGGCGCGATATGGAGGGAACTATGGTTACAAAGGAGTTCTAGGTGCTACATATCACAATATACATAGGGGTCCAATAATACTACTTGGCACAATTTTTCAGAGCGTTAACTGAGGATCGACCATACCCTCGGTTGTACTACCCGACTACCCTATTTTATGTGCAAGTAAGCTCCCAAATTTTTGTTCTCAGTATACTATAGCAGCAAGACGATCGGAAACTTATCTAAGGTGAGGTTTCAGGTTACCCTAGGGGGCTTCCGATATACTCAAGGGTACGTGGAAGTGTAGTCTATTCGTGTTCTGTCTAATGCACTACTACTTGAAGGGGTACCCATAGGTGTTACAAAGGAGTCTAAAAAGTGTGACCACCTCTTGTAGTTCCTGCATGCATGCCTCCCCAAATCTACATGTTTATGCGCTCAATGACAAATTGTGTGGTTTAAAGACGCTAGAACACGTCCCTAGCCTAAAAAATAATTCTACGAAAATTGGAGGTACAACTAGCCCTGGAAAGTTCTCTGATACAATTTTTTATGCACTTGACCTACGAGAATAAAAAAATGCCAGAAATACGAAACAATATTTCTAGAAGCACAAAAAATTCACATGAATTGAGACAAAATGCAAAGATATTTTATTATTCATAAGCATATTACAATGCTCACTTACCTCTTCGAGGGGGAAACCTCCAACAGAGTAGCACTCGATTACAATAAAACTCGATGATTATTCCCTTACTATCTAAGACTATTTATAGACTAATGACATCCAAAACCATAACTACTAGTAGTCCCTTGCATAACACGAGTTAACCACTTTATTTATTGACTATGGCCCATTTCTAAATAATTGCGGCCCCTTTTATATAATGTGGGTCAACCAATTATAATTATTATTAATGCGGATAGCCACTTACAGGATTTATTTACTCAACCAACTAACTATGACTCTGACTAGGACCCTTGGACTTATTACATAAATAAAGGGGTTAGGGTTGGACCCTAACAACTCATGTAGAATGATCCAGTCGGCTAGAAGAGATTAGATGAGTGAAGTGGTTGTGGTGTTCTCATCAATGCCAAAGGGGGATATTTTTGGCAGCATGGCATTGGCATTGATATCAACAGGATGAGTCTGCTATCTAGGAATCAATTTCAACTAGTTGAAGGAGTGCTTGCACGATGATCCAAAAGGGATATAAAAAGACCAAAAATTTAAATTATTTGTACTCGAGTGAAAATAACACCATTCTGTAGATATTGAGAAAATGAATCAGACACAACTTGAACAGGAAAAATCTGATTCCATATGCAGAAGTTATTTGAGGTCAAAGTTTTGATGAAAGTGGGTCAAAAAGTCAAAGTCAAAGTTGGTCAAAAGGTCAAAGTTCATGGTTCCAATAGGAAAGGTTCCGGTTTAGGGTTCCATATGCATATATGGTCCAATGACAAGGTGACACATGGCCCTATCAACATGTGACACATGTCTTGTTTCCATTGGATAAAATTTTTGTTATTGCTCAATTGAACTCTAAGAGGATTTGATACCGCAACCTCATTGCAACAAATACCGGATTTTACCATCACATCCCAAAATTAGATCTTGTCAAGATGTGGGTGCAATTCATATTTGTTGTGATAAGTTTTGTTGAACCAAAGAAAATGGTGGGTGAAGCTCGCCATATTTTATGTCTCTGCTACAATTAATGCCCCCTCCATAATAAACAAATTACAAATATTAATTATATCTGCATATTTGTATATTAAATATGGTTTGAATAATTAAAATCCTCCATATACATGGGATATTGTAATATATGGGGAATATTACATATGCACTCTATGATATCGGGGTGGAGGGATAAGGATAATAAATGTGATATAGTGGTGGGATATGGTTTAAAAACATATCAAAAAAAAAAATTTATCAGATAATAAATTTACCACGAGGAATGGGTAGGAATTTTTTACCTCCGAATTCCATCATGTTATTATGTCGATAGGAATTCTATGACGGGGGTTCTTGTTTGTGACATTGTTGAGATTCGTTGTTCTCAACATGTGTCATGAAAAAGACCTCATTCTCGCTTCCCATAAAACTGAACACTCCTCCTCACTTTTTGTCAAACTATCCTCGTCGATTGGTTTCTATCTAACTAAAAATTTCTCCTCGATCAGTTTTTTGCTGCAATTTTCAGGACCTGGCTCTTGCCCTGTCTTGTCTGATGGCAGTAAGCACACTCATATTTGGCAATCCTTCGATTGGATCTCATAGTCGAAGGCACAGAAGGAGACTAAAATTGTGGACTAAGAGCAAAGACAAATTGCATCTGTGTAGAGGGGAAGATAGTCGATTGAAAATTGAGTCTCCTCAGCAATCAACTCACTAATTGCATCTATTTTTAGTGTAAATTTATATTGGAAAAATTGCAATAGAGATCATGGGAAAATGTGATCAAGTAACAGTCAATACAATTTTGAGCCCTTCGAGAAAGTCACCAGAACTTCGTTTTATATGGAATATCAAAAAAATAATGAGAATCTTAAGTCAGAGAGGAAATATGATATTTTCAGCTTATTCAACCATTGCTTAGAGTGTGAACACCACTGAAAAAACCACCACGCACGCAATTAAGGATTGGCTTCAAATTTCCAACTCATTTTTCACTTTGTCTTTGGAGAATACGAGCAATTTTCATATTCTTTGGAGACGCAATCATTTTCTGCAAATTTGATAGTTTTCAATTATCTAGCCCATCCAAAAAAAATTGAGTTTAGATCAGTAATTTGATTGTTTTCTCACATCTCTAAGGCAAGACATAAATCCGGGGAAGATTTTGGCTAAGATTCAACAAAGTTCTTAACCTGAAAGACCAATTGTACCCTGCAACCTGCGACCACTTACTGTACATTGCAATGTTCAATAAGATCACTAATTGAAGAGTTCTTAAATGTTTTTTGGTAATGATAAGTATGTGTGGAATGGAAGCATTAAATTTGCTTCATATTTCACTTTATGTACAATTTAGATAATTATGTGTTAGAATGATGTATTTGCTTCATGTTTCATTGTATGTACATTTCCTTCTATGAACTTCCAATACATCTAATATTTCTAATATGAGATTCAAAATATTGGTATGTAATATGTTGAGTGCTAACCATGTTTTGGGTGATTCATTAGACCGCATGTTGGCAGATCTGAGACCAAAATTTAAACACAAAAACAATACATCATTTAATGTCCTTCATTATTCCATATTTCTACTGACATATAATCATTAATCATGTTCTTTTAATATGAAAGCATATCATGAACACTTAAACTTTGAAAGGGATTAATGTAGATGATTACAGTGATACATAATATCAAAATACTATCGAATTTGGAGCAAATTCTCAAACTCGTTTTCTATGTTTTAGTTGATTATCTAAGAACTTCAAAAGTCAAATGGTTTCCACTACAAAAGGTAGATCCCATTAAAACTATTTGTGTGAGAATGGTTTCAGTGATTAATACAATCGAGTTTCAAGGCACATATGATGCATATATCTATTCCCTAAACCATGTGAATCTATTATGGGAAGCTCTATAATCCAGCTACTCAAGCAGCTCACTCAAGTGGGAAGTGTCCTGAAATGGTGGCCTCCAAGAAACTTGTTGTTGAATCAATGGTGATTTCTTTAACATGTCCAAGATCCTATTAAAACTATTTATGTGAGAAAGGTTTTTGTGATTAATACAATCGAGTTTCAATGCACAGATGAGGCATATATCTATTCCCTAATCCATGTGTGAACCTATCAGGGGAAGCTCTGTAATCTATCTACTCAAGCAGCCCACTCAAGTGGGAAGTGGCAGCACTGAAATGGTGTCCTCCAAGCAGCTTATTTTTGGATCAATGTTGATTGCTTTAACAGATCCAAGATAGCACTCTAGTGATACTTATAATGTGATCCTAAAGACTGCATAATGTTGGTAGATCTAAGACCAAGATTTAGACACAAAACAACACATTATTTTAAGTATTTTATGATATTTCACTGTCAATATTATATGTTTTCAAATGGAAATTAACATTCTTTTAACAAGAAAGTATATGGTAAACACTTAAAAATTGAAAGAGTTGATTTGAAAATACCAAAAAATTTATTTATGGTGTATATATTTAGGTATTTTAATGTCAAAATATCATAATATCAAACACGAGGGAATTTTGGAGAAAATGGTTTCTTTGAGATGAAGACAATCAAGTTTTAATGCACAAATGAGACATATCTATTCCCTAAACCATGTGAACATATCAGGGGAAGCTCTGTACTCTAACTACTCATGCAGCCCAATCGAGTGGGAAGAGACTACTCTAAGTTGGTGCAAATCCCTTCTTGCAGTTAGCACTCTATAGCTACTTAGAATGTAGCTCATAGGTTGAACCATATTATCAGCATTATTTCATTTATGAATGTGGATTTTAGAAAGAGTGAAGGTAGTAAATTATTAAATGGTGGAATTTTGATAATTAGGACTAAAATCCACTGGAACATGTACAACACTATAAATGGGAACACAATGAGCTTCCTCTGCCTAGTTCCTGGAGAAAATCCATAAACAAGAATACTCATGTCCTTGATTTCAACCTGCAGCAGACACGATGCAGAGGTTACCTTCGCCTTTTTTTTGTTGAACTTGTCGATGGTAACTATGGGAATTGTGCCTAGAGGAATCAAGTGCCTCGCTCACGAAAAGCAGTCTGAAATTCGTAACCAACAACATGCCCTGAACATGAACATCATTGTTCACCACAACAATGCCATTGACCTGTACACCAAGCAATTCGTGCTTGGATGTTCAAAGTTTCTTCTTTGGTTCTGCTTGGATTGTTGAATGAATTTATTTTTATTTTATCGATCAGCTATAATTCCTGCTAAACTGATTGTATTCTAAAGAAATAAATTCAGATAATGGTGTATAATTCTAGGTGGAGATGGAGAGATACAACTTCTATGGGAATGATGGGTAGGTTATGATTAATTTCACATTCATACTACTTGGAAACAACTAGAGCTCCCAAGAAGGAACTATGAGCAGTCAACAACACCTGTGTGCATGCAGTGAATGAATGGCTTCGTCCATTCATCCAATAGTTACAAGTGAGTTTGTAGATTAGCATCTTCTTATTGATTATTGAATCACACACATAAAATGCAATAAGATATTTTTACGTGCCAAATTGTTTCATTTTCACACCTGTTCACAAAGGGTTTACAAGGATTTGTTAAGGATCACAACTAGCTTCACGCAGGCCCATCTATAATCTACGGAGGGAGTGAGAAAGACATGTTGGACATCTCGTTACACCCTCAATCAACCACCAATTATGTGGGATATTGTTCCCACATCATTCACACTTGGCAGCATACTTTTCCCACACACCAACAGTCAAGATACTCGCTCAACTAATCAAGAAAAGATTTGCTACCACCTACCTATAGGATTAGAGGATCAATGCTACCATAATTTTGATGCCACTTAGAGGTCGAACTTGCATAGAGATTGTCTCCTCTTCGAGGATCAATGTTGCTACAATTTGATGCCACTTAGCAAGTCGAACTTGCATAGAGATTGTCTCCTCTTACACTTGTTATTCAATTTTACATTGAGAATTACTAAGTGTATAGGTATAGAATGAAACCTTTGCATGGGGACATGCGAAATATGGATAGCAAAGTAGGTAAGTATCCAATGAAACTATTGCATGGGTCATCAGAATTATTTCTTTTTAATTAATTATTTTTTATATTTTATATGTAGAAAAGGAGAACTGAATATATATATATATGAGTTTGGAGTATGTTTTGAAATTGTTTATGTTTGGTTAAGAGCTTGTTTTTTTTGGAATCTAAAGAAGTAGGTTAATGGCTCAATATGTGGAGGCATCAGGCATGAGTGAAATCTCTCCCCTTGGATCACTAGCAATAGTGAAAGCCTTCCCCCTTACACGTCATTCCATGTAGTGCAGTTTTCCTTGAATAACAGTGACGAGTCAGTGTGCATTTCCAGATAGTATCCAATGATGGTTGTCCTACTATTGATTTGACAATTGAGTTATAATAGTTTTTTCATATATATATATATTAAAAAAAATATTAACTTTTTTTTTCAATTTCATTTGGTTTTGAGGTCATGCTTTTAAATGCTCACTTTGATCACTTTTACTTCCCACATACAACACTCCTAGGGCCAAAATAATGCAGCTAGCTCGATGGGAATATTACAGTATTTTTCAAGTTCTTCCAACTATGTTTGATTTTCTAGCTATCCCAAAACCCCATATTAATTAGTAATATTTACTTATTTCTTTATCTTAATTGGTAAGGAAAAATGAAGACTTAATGAGTGGATAAAACATTACGTATATAACCGAGTTAAAAAAATGAAACACAAACTTAACCCAGTCAAAAATTCAAAAACACAAGTCTACATTCATCTACACTTCTATCGGCATATTTTTGCACCCTTTTGGTGCAAATGCTAGTTATAAAACTATACCAATGCACCAGATAGGGAAAACTTAATTTTTATGCATCAGAGATAGAAGCGACATAGTAGAACTTCAAAGGCTTATTCTGAGATTTATAGGAGGTATCTTTTAGTGCAGTCAATTGCGTTAGAATTCTAAGGTTAAGAAAAACACATCAGGACCAGTCATAATTGGATTTGATGTAATTTTGATGTACTTTGATTTCTTTAAATTTTTTATAAAGAGGCCTCCCCACTTAATATCGAACCCGAAGATTTAGACTTTTGGGATAAATCGAACTCCATTATCAATTCTTGTGTTTTTTACTTTCTGTGCATTATTTATATTGTTTATTTGTTGTAAATTTTCTACAAGTCTTCATTATTCAATAAATTTGAGTTTTTTAATGGTGATTTTTAACATGCAAAACACCTTTAAAATTTTGATAAACTAAGTATAAATTTAACAATGGAGATTCAAATAAAATGGTATTGTTGGAACGAGGACTCCTAACAAGCTACGAAACCAGCCCATTTTGGTTATTTTTGTTATATTTAGTATAGTGCAGGGGTTTTGGGGTGGGTCAAAGCCCCGAAAAGCATTGTAATGGGGTTAAAGGGTAAACTAGGGGTCCGAAAACCATGGGTTGCGGACCATAGGAATGTTAAAGTTAGATTGTTATAAATAGAGAGGCATTTCAGTGCTACTATGTGCGCAGGCTGGGAAGGGAATTGTAAGGGTAATGAATGAATGAATATGCAAGATTATTGGATTTGAATCTGTGAGTACTATTGAATGAATTGTTGATAATTAATGTGCTATGCATTTCTCTGTCTTTGCACTGCAAAGGCATGTATATTGAATGATCGGTTATATTCTTATTTGGTTATATTATGTTGCGAAAGTCTATGTATTAAAGTATATCTAGATCTATTCTATCCGGGTACGTAATGAGGTGTTAAGGTTATGAAAAGCTTCTAATTGTAGATCTAGTGCACGTGGATGCAATTGGACCTATACTTGACCCTGTGCAGAGATAATCTGAATAGATCGTAGCCCTGCTTGCCTTACCCTTCCTTTCTCAGGGTGCAGAAACCTGGTTCCAGCACCCACCCATACTACTTCGGGTGAGACTGTGACTTGCGCAATCAGGTCACTGCCGAAAGGGCCAGTAGTATAGGGGTTTGTTGGCAAACCTTGCACACCGAACATGGGTCAGGACCCCTCAAGCCAAAAATTGGTTCCGTTTCCGAGACTTGAAGAGATCTGAGAAAGGGAGCGAGTAATAATAAGAGAATACTAGAAGCCTGAAAGAAAAGAGATCGAGTGACAGGTCTAGGAGTTTGCAGTAAGAGAAAACTGAAGTGAAAAATTAATGGCGGAAAGGTGGAAGAATAGGTACGTTCTTACTGAAAGCTACGAAATATTCTTTGTAACCTTTGTAATTGAGCTTCAGGAGTCTCTGGCCAGGCTGGTAGAATTCCAGAAGTGCTGGAAGGATGAGCGAGTCACTCAGTGGACTCCCGATCTGCTTGAACAGCTGGAGAGAATCGATAACACTATTACACGCACGGTGGATCACTGGGTGGATAATGTGTTGGGAGGCTTTGTGACATAGTTTTCCATTAACCAATCTGTATCATACTATGAGGCCGAGCGACGATTCTTCAAAGGATTCTGGGTAAGTTTCTAAGGACATTACCGTTACTAATCAAGAAGTTGCTGTGTGAAAAGAGCATTCTGTGCAGCCATACAAACTGAATGACCTCGGATCCAGACGGGAGTGCAACACGCAGTGGTAAGTATTATCAGACCAACCTTGACGGGGGAGGGGCCACCTATAGCCCAGTTAAGGAACCAGCCACATCGCCACCTAGGGCACGCAGGGATAAGAACTCACCTATAGCATCATCCCTGGATAGTGATATGGCTGCACATCTGAAACTAACTACCTTCAGGGGGGTAGGAGATGAGGAAATGGATCGATTTTGGTTCGTTGCAGACTCTGTCTGGACTGCGCCGAACGTGGAAAGAAATATAATAAAGAGGGCGCAGCTGTCCTTAGCCTTCGAAGATAGGGCGCTGGACTGGTATATGTGATATGTTGCTCAGAATGGGACCGCTTCCATTCAGGATATTAAGAATTCTCTAAAGAAACAATTCCGCAAACCAAATTCCTATTCCCAGTTAGTGGCGGACGTAAAAGACTTCAAACAGGGTGAGTCTGAGTCAGTGTGGGAGGTGGATCAACGGCTGAAGAAGGCGATTAGGGAAGGAGGGTTCGAGTATGATGATAAACAACATACGGAATGGTTCATCACCATGTTGTTACCTCACCTGCGCACGCCAATGAATCAGAAGACCTTCGAATTGTAGGAGAAAGTTGCAGAAGCCTCTATGAAGTTAGAAGTTGCTCCCCGGGAGGATACCTCAGCAAGAGTCCAATAAATCTAGGAACAACTTGGAGCTACGCACCTAGAGATACAGAACCTACAAAAAGAGAGAGGAAAATACATCTGCGTGGATCTCTGGTGTATACGTTGCCGAGTGTCTGGTCACACAAAGGATCAATGCCCTCTACTAACTAATTATATCCAAGCTGGAGGACCTAGCTCGCTACGCCCAGGGGTAAGTAGGGAGCCTGCCCTATTGCGACCAGGATCAAGTGGATCTGCGCTATGGTGCGATGATTGTCAGGTAGCAGGCCTCCACGATACGAACCATTTTCCTCGGCTGGGTGTGTATGTCCCAAAGCTAAAACAAAAATAGTGCTAATTCTGTTGATCCGTAGGACATGACGAGCATAATTTTCGAACGTATGACTTGATGATAGATCGCGGGAACTTATATCGGGTGCAATCAAACCCTGCGTCGCCTAGACCGACTGCACACTTTGGAGGATCACCGACCCAAGGCAGAGGAGGCTAGGGAGGAAGCGCAGGCCGAGGACGAGGTCAGGTGATCAGTTATAATTATGGAGAAATAGGGAAGTTTTCCAGAGAATGCGCTAATCCCACCCAACCATCATGTAAATACTGCAAACAGCTGGAACATGAGGTAGAAGACTGCCTGATCTTGATAGCCAAAATGCAGGAAAAGCAGCCAACCCCTACGCAGAACATACAAAGGGTTAAAAGTAAGCTAAGAGAAGCAGATCCAAGTGTAAAGGTCATAACACGTAGTGGGCTGGACACCAAGTGAAGTAAAGAGGTACCCCGTGAAAAACAGGCACTACCAACAGCCCCTACACAGTCTCAAAGCGAGGAAGAAATTGAGACCTTTTTGAAGGCATGTCTGAAATTACTTAGGAACCCGCAGGCTGTAAGAAACCTCTTGGCTTTAATGAACACCTGCGTAGCTTAGCCCACCTTGATCCTCGATAGCAAGGACGTACACAAACTTTACAGCTCTAAGAAACGCACAGGGAGGGAAATGCAGTTGACTGCACAAATCGGGGACTATGAAATGGATCAGGTTATCTTAGATCTTGGATCTGATGCTAACGTTTTTCCTAAGCAGACATGGCAACAAATGGGGAAGCCCAAATTAGAATGGTCCACTATCTAGCTGCGCATGGAAAATCAGTAGAAAATCATTCCCTTGGGAAGGTTACCAAAAGTTATGGTTGACATTGCAGGGGCAAGAGTCCTAGCTGACTTTGAAGTGATTGAGATAGTTAAAGATGTGGACCCCTACCCTACGCTCCTCGGATTAGATTGGGCAATGGACATGGGAGGCATTATTAACCTAAAGAAATGGAGCATGGTGTTTGAGAGTGGAAGTATGCGTGTCATAATACCCCTGGATCCCGTGGAAGGTGCTCGATATACTGAACCTATCCACACAAAGGAAGAATTATATCATATCTATAAGATCACTGCGCAAGATGAAGATCGAGTTAACCCCATGGATGAAGGGTTGTTCCATTAGGAAAAGGACAGTGAATTCTTTTCTGAATCTGATGAAGAGCTAGAGAACTAGCAGAGCCAGCTGCATGAGGTTTCGGCACTTCGCAGCCTTCAAACTTTCAAAAGCTTCCATCGCATCTCTACCATGGAACGAACCTTGCCTTGCCAAGAGGCCACAGATGACACTTCAAAGCCTGAGAAGCCTAAGGGGTCCAAATAATGTAGGTCTGAGGCACTACCACTAACTCGGTATGAAGCACCTATGCAAGAACCTGTCTCCCCTACTCGAACGAACTACTGGAGTAGGGTAATCCTGCGTATAGAGACCCCCTTAGCCAGATGGGCCCCAAAATCGACCGACCCACGTGGTGACCTGCTCGCTCAAGGGTGCGCTCGGCCCCTGCCCAACTAGATTACGGACCTGTCTCCAATCATGAGTATCCAGGAGAATTTACGGATGACTAAAGAATTAAATCACCTATGGACGTTTGATGCAGCTGTCCTGCACAAAATTAATCCTCCCACGATCGACATAACTGCCTTGAAAAGACTCTCAATCAACTTAAAGTTTCACTGTGTTTCAACCATCCGTCGAAGTACGAAAGGACCTCCAACACGTCAGCCACACCCTGACATGACAACGACGCGACCTTGGATACAAAATAATAATATCAGCTCATCCAGATTTAATGCGAAAAGACACTTAAAAATGCAGGCAAAGGGTGGTAGATTATCAATATCACCATTTATGATCAAGGGTATGCGCCACATACGACCTCAATTTCCATTAAGTAACTTCGATTGGGGCACTAATGACTGGAAGAGGATGGCTCAGGCTATTTCTTCAACTGTCAAGCGGTAATGGCTACCTACCTTATGTTTCTTTCTACTTATTTCTACGATTCATGTCGCTCGTCTCTCCCCCAACGCACAGGAGGAACAGATAAGAGGTCTGGAAGAAGCTGAGTGCAGCAATAAGAGTGCATGAAGGCTGCCTGGGAGGATTAGCTGTGAACCGAGTTCGGCAAGAACTCTGTGGTACCGGAACCTGCTACGACATCTCTGCCATTTCCAGGGCCTGCCGGTTAGAAGCAAAATATGTTTACTCCCCCACGTTGTCACTTCTGAATTGAGTTTTGGGGACATGCAAGTTGACTTAGCACAGCTCTCTACTATAGAACTACGAAGCCTATCAGCTCGCGTACTACAAGAGGTACACCTCCACGGCCAAGAAAGATGCAAGCAGTATGACCTAACCCCGGAAGAATGCGCCCAGTGAATTTCCATGGTCACTAACGCCACACACACTATTCAGGAACAACTGGCACAGGGAGCCCAACTGTTTGAAGAGGCTACGCAGCTCTGGATGAAAGCACTGCACCACCCCATGCTTCAGCATGTCCAAAGAGAGTTGACACAGGCAGAAGATGCTTTATATCGACTTCGGGCCTCCACACCTCCCCCCGACCATGCACAGCGCCTAGCCACCATGCACCAAATTGAGGATCTTCGTCACTCCAAGAAGGTAGCGCACAAAAGGTTGAAACCATGGACTGATGCTGCACTCCAGCTTGCACATGATGCGCAGTCCGCCATTTCACATCTCCACCGGTTGTTGGAACGCATTGGTCCAGATCTCGAGGGGCCTGCTTCTCTGGCAATGCTCAACATTGTGCAACACGCAGCGGCCTGAACCAAGGAAGTGTTTCCACCCCTCCTTCGCTCCTTGGCTACCTTACGCGTGCAGATTGAAGGCGCGCCACCAAAGTGACTCGGGACGAGTCACAAGATTGTGTTGGGTGACTGTTGGAACGAGGTCTCCTAACAAGCTAAGAAACCAGCTCATTTTGGTTATTTTTGTTATATTTAGTATATCGCAAGGGTTTTAAGGTGGGTCAAAGCCCCGAAAAGCATTGTAATGGGGTTAAAGGGTAAACTAGGGGTCTGAAAACCATGGGTTTCGGACCATAGGAATTTTAAAGCTAGATTGTTATAAATAAAGGGGCATTTCGGATTATAAGAGGTAAGAATTGGCTAAGCTATTGATGTGATCTGTTGTGTAAGTGATCTGTTGGGGTTTTTGGGGTATGGACTCCTGCTCGCTGTGTGTGCAGAGATCCTAGTCCAACTGTGTGCGAACCCTGCTGCTGTGTGCGCAGGCTGGGAAGGGAATTGTAAGGGTAATGAATGAATGAATATCCAAGATTATTGGATCTGAATCTGTGAGTACTATTAAATGAATTGCTGATAATTACTTTGCTATGCATTTCTTTGTCTTTGTGCTGCGAAGGCCTCTATATTAAATGATCGGATCTATTCTGCTTTGGTTATATTATGCTGCGAAAGTCTGTGAATTAAAGTATATCTAGATCTGTTATGTTCGGGTATGTAATGTTGTGTTAAGGTTATGAAAATATTTTAATTGTAGATCTAGTGCACGTGGATGCAATTAGACCTATACTTGACCCTGCGCAGAGATAATCTGAACAGATCGTAGCCCTGATTGCCTTACCCTTCCTTTCTCAGGGTGTGGAAACCTAGTTCCAGCACCCACCCATACTACTTCGGGTGAGACTGTGACCTACACAAGCAGGTCACTACCGAAAGGGCCAGTAGTATAGGGGTTTGTTGGAAAACCTTGCACACCGAACCTGGGTCAGGACCCCTCAAGCCAACAGGTATTAGAGAAAATTTTGATAACATTGGTTTATAAGTGTGCAACATATTATAGATGAGGTGGTAAAAATCAAAATGGCATCACTTTGGCTTGAAGGTAGAACACTTGTTTGGTGGTAGAGTAAAGTGAAACATGGAACTCAAACAATTGGTAAACTTTTTCCATCATGGAATGAATTTATTCTTGAATTAAGAAAAACATTTATCCCTTAGGATGCAAAGAGAAAACATTAATTGAATGGAAAAATCTTAAGTTAAGGAAAGGATAAATAGTGCAAGAATACACAAAGGAATTTTGAAAAAAATAAGTTAACCTTTATATTCCATTACACACTCAAGAAACCCTCATGAATTATATAGGTGGGTTACCTAGATATATTTGCAATACTATAGTCATGTTTAGCCCAACTAACTTAGATGGAGTATGTTTCCAAGCTACTTATGTTGAAGAAGGGAAAACAAGAGGTGGAACAATGGAATTGAAACCTAAAAATAAGGTTAAAGGCAAGGGAAATATGAAGAGAACAAATTCAGTGACAAAGGGGGAAGAGAAGCTGAATTATAAGCATAGCAAGGAGGGACATGATGATGAACATTGATGGAAACTACACCTGGAAAAAAGGCCAAAATGGTTCAAATAAAAGAAGGGTAAGAAAAAGGTTACAACAACAACACCACCACCAATAGATTTGGGATTAGATTTAGGGGATGAATATCAAATTACAACTATTGGTGTTAAAGGTATATCGTCATCACATGTTAATTCTTTTAATGTTTCATGCACTTTTGTAAGAAAAATGAATGGATTTTTCACATCATGGTGATTACTAAGCATGTTAAAGTAGATACTTTGTTCGACACGAGATTTCAAGATAATATTATATCTAAAGAAGTTGTGAAGAATTTAAATCTGAATAAAACACCACTTTCTAAACCTTATGGATGAAGTTGAATTGGATGAAGCTAAAATGGGTGTGGTTCCATTATATATATGTGGGATTGTGTTTGGAATTCCTTATTTGTTTGACAGGAAGGTTATCTACTTTAGGGAGGAAAAAAATATCACATTTTTAAGGATGGTGTGGAATATATTGTTTGAGCTCATCAAATGAAAGATTATTCTTCACTGATTACCACAGGGAAATTGAAAAGGATCGTGAATGCAAGCAATAAATTTTCACTTATTTCTACAAAGCTCAATAAATAAGATGTTTTGAAACATAAATTGGTTGTATATGAGCCTAATGTTGTTGTGTTTTGAGCACCAATGTTGCAACATGAGATTTTCTCATGTGAATTTGTTAAGAGAAATAAAAATGTTGTTGTTTCATTGTAAATAACATCCTTCTATTTATTTATGTTGTTGATGTTTAGTGCATGGGTAGTAGCTGAAGTAATGAATGCAAGAGGGTGTGGAAAATTACAGTTGGCTAAAAATGTACTTTCACTTATTATGATTTTTGTGCAACTTGTTATGATGAGCTAGGTACACAAAACCAAGTGGACAAATTTTGACCAAGTGGTGAGGAAGTTAAGTCACTTGTTTTCTAAAACTTAGAGCTTTTTAGCAGTCCAAAAGGTCTCAGTGAGGAGGGATCTAAAAAGGCCATAAATTCAAAGTATTTGTATTTGAGAAAAAATAACACCATTACGTAGATCTTGAGAAAATGAATCCAACACAACTTGAATGGGATCTGAGTCCATATGCAGAAGTTATTTACATTCAAAGTTATGGTCAAAGCGGGTAAAAAAAGTCAAAGTCAAAGTTGGTCAAAAGGTCACATTTCACGATTCCAATAGAAAAGGTTCCAATTCAGGGTTCCAAATTCATGATTTTGGATACACACATGGTCCAATGACAAGGTGATGTGTGGCCCTATTAATGGAGAAATGTGGCATGTTTTCATTGGTTAAGAATTTTGTTATTCATCAACTAACCTTAGATAGGATTCAATATTGTGACCTCACTGCAACAAATCCAGGCTCTTACCATCACACCATGGCGTCAACTTTTGTTATGATATGGGCATGATTCATATTTTTTGTGATAAGGTGTGTTGAACAAAAATGATGGTGGGCATAACCTACGATATCGGGTGGTTCCGCCGTAATTAATGCCCCTTTCATAATCAACAAATTCCAAATATTAATGATATGACATTAATGATATATTAAATATGGTTTGAACCATTAAAACCCTCCATAAAATTTAATACATGGGATATTTTAATATATTGGGAATATTACATATGCACTTTATGATATGCGGGTGGAGGGATGAGGATAATAAATGTGATGTGGTGGTGGGATATGGTTTAAAACCATATCAAAACAAACTTTATTATATAATAAATCAACCATGAGAAATGGGGATGCAGGTTTGACTCTGACCTCCCTGATGTTATTATAAAATTATACCAATGCACCACAAAGGAACAAGTTAATTTTCATGCAGTACGAGTTTATTTTATCCAGAGATAGAAGTGGCATAACAGAACTTTGAAGAAGTCTTATTATGGGAGTTCTAGGAGGTATTTTCAGTGTCTTCAATTGTGTTGTAATTCTAAGGTCGAGTAGAACACATGGGGACTAGTCATAATTGTATTTGATATAATTTTTATGTGCTTTGATGTCTTTAAAATTTTAATAAAGAAAGCAAGAAAGAATTTTTAATGTCCACGAGGCTAAAAATAGCCTATGGGACATATGCCTCCCCACTGAATATCGAGCCCAAAGATGTAGGATTTTGAGATAAGATGAACTCTATTATCAATCCTTATGTCTGTTTCCTTTTTCTGTATTGTTGTTATTGTTTATTTGCTGCAAATTTTATACAAGTATTCATATCTCATTAAATTTGATTTTTTTAATGGTAATTTTTAACATGAAAAAACACCTTTAAAATTTTAATAAACCAAGTACCAATTTAACATTCGGGATTCACATCACATGACAATCTAATGCTTGACATATATGTTTAGATTTTTTAGAAGTGTAACATTTTGTAGAGGTGTCTGAGGAAGTGGTGATCTAGGTAGAAGCAGTTTTGGATGGAAGAGAGTTGAGTTTTCCATTTTTTATAGGATTCTTGCATGATTTCTTCTTGATGCCCATGGAACTTGTAGATTTTCCATAATTTTAACTTTATGTGCCCATGGAAATTTTCTTAGTCTTTTCGTTATTTCCCCATGACACTGCCTATAGGTTGAAAAAACAAAACTCACGCACTTTACATTGAATTCACCCAGGGTAATTCTAAGTAATAGTCAAGTTGATATGATCTAGGAGGTTGAATGAAATTATTAGCCATTTGATCAAGGCTATAATTTCTAAGTTGATTTGGTCTCACCAAAAGAAATGGAATGCAATTAATCATTGAAGTGGTTCGAGAGGTATGAATGCATTAACATCAAAGTGATTATTTGATCTAGTCTCAACTAAGTATTTCATCTGGTCCAAAAATCCTATAGTGTTGTGTAACCAGCTCCAAAGAGAGAAGAAAAGAGATATTCACGCCTTAGAAATGAGCCACTTCGAGGGGGCAACCTCCAATACATTACATGAATGAACAATTCTTGGATGATACAATTTACAAAACCTCCTTTCTATATATAGGAGTCCATGGGGCCATAATGTAATCCTAGTGGGCCACAATGCAATCCTAGCCGACCTAACAATAATAATTTAAGGGCACAATAATAACAAAATGGGGGTTACAAGGGTACAATAATAACAATAAGGGGGTTACACTAACAACAATAAGGGACTATACTAGTAATATAGGGACCTAACATGCCCTCTTCTTCAAAAAAGTGTTGTCCTCAACGCTTGAGTAGCTCTGGGTGCTTCTGTATAAAATTCTCATCCTCCCATGTAGAATCTTCAGTGGGTAAGTTCTTCCACTTGATGAGATAATCTGAAATTGATCGATTCCGTAGCTGTCGAGTTCTTGTTTCCATGACCGCTTCAGGTTCCAATATGATTTTTCCTTCCTCATCAAGTTCTGGCAATATTGTTTGAACTGGAAGATTTTCACCTATAACCTTCTTTAAGCATGAAACATGGAAAATCGGATGCACTCGTGAAGAAGCAGGAAGCTCCAATTTGTATGCCATAGTACCAATCTTTTGCAACACCTTGTAAGGACCATAGTACTTTGGCGATAATTTGTTATCCTTCTTAGCTTGCTTGAGGGACATTTGTTTGTATGGTTGTAGCCGTAAAAATACCCAATCTCCTACATCAAAACTTCTCTCGCTACGATGTTGATCTGCCTGTTGTTTCATTCGATTTTGTGCCAAATTCAGGTTAACCTTTAAGAGTTGGAGAACTTCTTGCTGATGCTCGATGTGATCTTCCACTGCTTGAACCTTCGAATTTTCCCTTAAAGATGATGTGATGGATGGTGGATGATATCCATAAAGTGCCATAAATGGGGTCATTTTTGCTGCAGCATGGAAGGAAGTGTTATACCACCATTCAGCTAGAGGTAACCACTTGACCCATTGTGTTTGTTTATCAGATACAAAACAACGAAGATATCCTTCCAAACATTTATTTACTATCTCATTTTGACCATCAGATTGAGGGTGATAAGATGAGCTATGAGCTAATTTAGTACCCAAACAAGAAAATAACTCTGTCCAAAAATTTCCCGTAAAAATGGGATCTCTGTCGCTCACAATAACCCTTGGGCTTCCATGTAGTTTTTGAATTCTGTCCACAAATGTAGTAGCAACTGTACTTGCTTTAAATGGATGAGATAATGCACAAAAGTGTGCATACTTGGTAAGTCTATCAACTACCACCATGATGACATTCTTTCCTTCGGACTTAGGTAAACCTGTGATAAAATCCATTGAAATATCCTCCCAACGTTGACTTGGAATGGATAAAGGTTGCAGAAGTCCCGGGTCTTAATTGTCTCCACTTTATTCTGCTGGAAAACCAAACATTCTGCCACAAAATTTTGAATATCAGATTTAAGGCCATCCCAAAAAAATTCTTTCTTCACCCTGTGGTAAGTTTTTAAAAATCCTGAGTGTCCTCCTAAAGGAGAAGTGTGCAATTCCAGAAGAATATTTTGTTTTAGTTGGGAATTTTTACAAAGATATAAGCGATATTTGTACCATAAGGAATCATTTTTCCAACTAAATGTATCAGATGTACTAGGATCTTGTTGCAACTTTTGAATGAGTGTCCATACATCTTTGTCCTTCTTCCATTCATCTCTTGCTTCGGTTATCCAATCTGGTTGGATAATAGAAATGGCAGAAAGCAATGCTTCCACTTCTTCATTCTTTCTTGAGAGTGCATCTGCAACAACATTAAGCTTTCCTTTTTTGTAGATTATTTCAAAGTCATAATCCAACATCTTTGTGACCCATTTTTGCTGCTCTTCTGAAGATAGTCTTTGTTCCAAAAAGTGTTTAAGACTATCATGATTAGTTTTTACCTTGAAGTGTCTTCCCATTAGGTAAGTTCTCCATTTCTTTAGTGCCTGCGATATTGATAACATTTCCTTTTCGTAAATAGGTTTCTTTAAATACTTTCCTTTGATTGGACGACTTTCAAAAGCAATGGGTCTTCCTTCTTGTATTAAAACAACACCAATTCCATTTCCTGAGGCATCACATTCCACAATAAAGGTTTTTGTGAAGTCTGGCATAGCTAAGACCGGTGCTAGGCACATTGCCTCTTTAAGATGTTCAAAGGCCTTAGTTGCTTTAGGAGTCCATGAAAATGCATCTTTCTTCAATAATGTTGCTAGAGGTGTTGCTATTCTCCCATAATTCTTAACAAACTTGCGATAATACCCTATTAACCTGAGAAATCCTCGCAACTGCTTTATGGTTGTGGGGACTTTCCATTCCTTAATGGCTTTAATTTTGTTAGGGTCTACTTTAACACCCTCGTGATATACAATATGACCCAGATATTCCACCTCTTGTACTCCAAAGAAACATTTGGATGTTTTTGCATATAATTGTTTCTCCTGCAATAGTTTGAGCACCCTGTCAACATGTTCAACATGATCCTTCCAAGACCAGCTATAGATTAGTATATCATCAAAAAATACTAGCACAAATTTTCTAAGGAAGGGTTTGAAAATGGAATTCATCAACCCTTGAAATGTAGAAGGTGCATTGGCAAGGCCAAAAGGCATGACCAAAAATTCATAATGACCCTCATGAGTTTGAAATGTTGTTTTTGGAATATCTTCAGTCTTCATTCTAATTTGATGATATCCCGAACGAAGATCCAACTTGGTAAAATAAATTGCTCCATGTAATTCATCCAATAATTCATCAATCACAGGAATAGGAAATTTATCTTTAATGGTGAGCTTATTGAGCTCCCTATAATCCAGACACATTCGCCATGATCCATCCTTCTTGTGTACCAATACTACAGGAACAGAGAAAGAACTTTGACTAGGTTGAATTATACCCGCCTCTAACATTTCTGCAATCATACGTTCAATTTCGCTCTTTTGGAAGTAAGGATATCTATAAGGCCTGATGTTTGGAGGAACACTTCCCGGAATCAAATGAATAGCATGATCATGATCTTGAATAGGTGGGAGTCCTTTGGGAGTTTCAAACACCTTGGAATGATTGTCCAAGACTTGTTGGAGATCTGCAGAAATAGATGATTTTGATGTTGGAACTTCTAGTGAGCATAATTGTGCAATTACGCCTCGTTGTTCTTTCTTTAGAAGTTTTTTCATGCCATTAGAGCTTATTATCCTTCCTGGCTTCCCTTCAATACCCCGTAATTCGACTTCCTTTCCTTCTGAAAAGAATTTCAAGAAAAGTTCTTGAAAATTAAAAGCTACCGTCCCCAAAGATTGTAACCATTGTACTCCTAGTACAACATCAGCACCCCCCATAGGAATGGAAAGCATTGGACTAGTCAACACATATTCCCCCATGGTTAGCTTGATGTTATTGCATTTTCCAGAGCAATTTATAGTTCCTCCATTTGCAACCATCACTTGACATTCTGGTGCTGGGTATAGGAAACAATTTAATTCCTTGGCTACCTTTACAATGAATAAAATTATGGGTGCTACCTGAATCGATCAACACTATTACCTTTCTCTTCTTGATTTGTCCTTTTATCTTGAGAGTTTGAGGAGTGGTAATTCCTGCCAGTGCATTACACGATATGGTTGGATTCATTTCTTCCTCTTCTGGGGCTGGTTCCTGGTGTATATCCTCTTCTTGTTCATTTTCTTTTTCCTCTTCACAATCTATGTAAAATAATTTCTTCTCAGCACACTTATGACCTTTAGTGTATTTGCTATCACAACTGTAGCAAAGCCCTTTTTCTCTTTTTTCTTCCAATTGTTGTGTTGTCAACCTTGTAGGTTGTGGAAATCTAGACGTAGCAACACTTCCTTCTTTATAGAATTGAGTGGTAGGCTTCCTTGTCGCCATTATTTTACATTCAACTTTTCTTGCCAACCTGAATGCCTTCTCCAATGAATCCGGTTCCAAAACGCGAAATTCATGTTGGATGTTATCCTTTAAAGTGCCTATGAAGAGATCGATCATGTGTTCCTCTGGAATATCAGTTACCCTTATATTCAATTTTTGGAAGTCCTCAATGTGCTGCCCTACTAAACCCTTTTGTTTGAGATTTATCAATTGGCTAAAGAAGGTGTTGCTCTTTGTATCCTCATAATGTGCTATCATTTCCTCCGTAAAAATTGACCAAGTGACAATTTTTTTACGGGAACAAAGCCATCGATATCATACAAATGTATTTTGTTCTAAATGTAAAGTTGCAATGCGTACCTTTTGTGTGTTTTGCACGTTATGGAGATCAAAATATTGCTCCATCTGTAGTATCCATGTTACAGGATCCTTTCCATCAAACTTCCTCATATCCATTTTTGGAACATGGTGGTTCTTCCCACCAACATTCGAGTTTATGAAATCACGATTAACATTTATTTTGTTCTCATCATGAGGTTCTTCTCCTATATTTCCGCCATTAGGAATCATTTCTCGTTTTAAGCTTGTCATCAAGCCTTCCATGTATGCTTTTAGATCATTCTTCATGTTTTCTATGTTGTCTTTCATGTCATCCATCTTAGCTTCCATGCCCACTTCCATGCCATCCATCTTAGCTTCCATGCCATTCATCTTAGCTTCCACACCATCCATCTTAGCTTGCACACCATCCATATTAGCTTCCACGCCTTTCTTCAAACCTTCCATTTCATTTTTTGCTGCTCTTTGCGAGAGTGAAATTTGTTGCACTTGTTCTTGTAATTTTGATAGATCATGTTGCAATTCTTCATTTTCATGAGTCATAGTAGAGCTTTCCAAAGGCTTAATTGGTGTTGAATTCTTTTTAGGGGCCATTTTATACTTCAATATTGATATCTATTCTACAATAGGCCCTTTCAATCAATTCAAATTGATTCTTCAAACAAGACTTATGCAATTCGGAAAAAAAATACACACCTTTTACTTGCTTTGAGGAGCTCGATATTGAAATTGTATTATCTCTGTTATTTCAAATTTTCAATATCTGAAATTCAACACTGAATTAGCCCTCTGAATTTTCTTTTGAATTCCACAGGTCTGACCTGATTTGGATTCTCCAAGACAAATTTGTGTCCAATCTCCCACAATGACCTAATTCTGGACTGGTTCAGTAGAGCGAACTTGTACGACTTGCCACGTGTCACTGTTTTGTCCTTTGTCTCTGAAATTGATAGCGAAGAAACTACAGGCTGTGTAATTGTGACCAATTTTGACGGCACTCCAATCCAATCTTCAGAGAGAGAGTTATTGAACTTTTCCCACGATCACCTCTTTGAGATGAAATTCAGGAGCCTGAAAAAGCACTACCTTCCACAGATCATATCTCCAAAAATATTGCGAACCAAGCTCTGAAATTTTTTGACGAATTTCCTCAGGATTTAAGCTTCGCACCATATGAATTTCAGACTCTGAAACTTCGTACAAAAAAATTTATAGCGCAATTTCCACGATGACCTGTTTATGAGCCTGAAAAAATACCTAACTTCCACAGATGATATCTCCTCAAATATTACGAACCAAGATCTGAAATTTTTAGACAACCTTCCTCAAGATTTCAGCTTCGCACCCTAAAAATTTCAGCTTCTGAAGCTTCGTAGAAAAAAAGTTATAGCGAAAATGCCACGATGACCTGTTTGGAGCAGCGAAACCCTAGAATCCCAAAGCTCCGATACCAAATGTTGTGTAACCAACTCAAAAAGAGAAGAAAAGAGATATAAACGCCTTGGAAATGAGCCACTTCGAGGGGGAAACCTCCAATACATTACATAAATGAACAATTCTTGGATGATACAATTCACAAAACCTCCTTTCTATATATAGGAGTCCATGGGGCCATAATGTAATCCTAGTGGGCCAAAATGTAATCCTAGCCGACCTAACAATAATAATTTAAGGGCACAATAATAACAAAATGGGGGTTACAAGGGTACAATAATAACAATAAGGGGGTTACACTAACAAAAATAAGGGACTATACTAGTAATATAGGGACCTAACATATAGGGATCCTAGTTAAATAAACAAGTGATGGATCTAATTGGAGGTTAGATAGTGAGTCTTGGATGTAGGCATAGTTTGTATCTTTAGTAGTGCAGATGATTGTGCCCATATATTGGAGCGATGTGACCATAATTAATGTAATGACGAGATAATAAACCTATAGTAGAGTATAGTGAGCAATTTGTTAAGCATGGAGGTTGAATGTGTGCAGGAATGAAGTGACAGAGAATTGTTGTGCATGGGAGTATAATATCAAAGATCAATGGTGCATTGTAAATTAGTGAGAGAAGTTGAGATTGCAGTTATTCTTCATATTAAGAGTTTATGATTAGAGGCCAAGTTTATGCTACTCTATTACCTTGTTATTATGTTCCTAATAGAATTTTTGCAAGGGCATGTATTTGTTTTGGTATCATAGATGCATTGCTACCATAGGCCCTGTATTGTCATGTCTTTGTTGAAAAAAAATTTGTAGTGTGTGTATGGTTGTGTGTTTTGGTATGCCATTGATCTGATGAGAGATAAATGTTTTTTTCTAGTATGCTGGTCATATTTGAGTTGTTACTAGGGTTTGTTGAGATATACTGTCTGAGTTTATTATGTGTGAGGGAATTTTTGTTTGTCATGAGAAAAGTGTGAATATATTGTTGTATGGTTGAGATAATTTTGATATGTTGATTGTATGAGCAGATTGTGAGTGGTTTATTGTATTGTAAAGATATTTTTTATTCAAATTGAGTAAAGAAGAATGTGTGGATCTAGTCTAAAATTATGAAATGAGGCCTACAATTGTATTGAGTTGAAGTTGGTAGGCCCTAGTTTTAAAAAGTATGAAATCTAGTCCATAAGGGTTTGATGGTTGTGGCCTTCAACAAGAAATTGGTGGCTTTTTTATTCAGGGAGTGATGGATTCCATCAGGCTGTGGCCTTAGAATCTAAGAGTGTTGGCTTCCCCCAGGTGGTGGCCTAGGAAATTATTGGAGGTTAGGGCCTACATAGAGTTGGAAGTGGTGGCTTTTGTCATGTAGTGACCTAAAGCGAGTGGTTTCTCATGTGTATTGCAATTTGAGGCTTGCACACTGGAAGTGGCCAATAATTGGTGTAAAAGAAGATTAAATAATTATTATTATTATAAGAGAACAATAATTCAATGGTTTTTCTCCTAAAATTGTTTCCACCTAATATCCAGTGTCATCATGTGTTTATATGTTTCTCTCATGGTTTACATATTCATATACTACTTTCTACTCATATGATTTACATGCTTATGTTATTTTCTATAGAATTTGTTGTTGATTAATGAATGATTAAATTAATGTGAAAGAAATGAAAATAAAGTAAAATTTGATCCATCTAGAACAATATTGATTCACTACCCCTATCAATTTTCAAGCTCTCAACAAGAGTCATGCAAGTATACAAAAGAGGAATAGAAGTAGGGAATAAAAACCAAGAAAGAGTAAATCCAAAGGGCAAGTGATTTTATATCAAATTCCATAAATGTTCATCTTATTAGATATGTATTCACCCTCTCCCCCTCTCCCCTTTCCTAATGAAAATTTTGTCCTAGATCATATGAGGCCTTAATTTCCATGGAAAGCAAAGGATACTAAGGGATCACATTAAAAAGGAAAAACACAACATCGTAGTTCTTCAAGGAAAAAAATGTTCAAATGAAGTAATGGAAATTTTGGCTCCCAAATGCTAGAAAGGCATCATATCGATCTCAGTGGACACTAATGGTCATGGTGGAGGACTAGAAATATGGTGCAATATAGAGGTAGTATACTTTTAAAACTAGTCAGTATTTCCATGAATTATCATAGTACACTTTTGATCCCTAGGGTCTAAGTAAATATGGTGCTTATTTGTTGTCTACGATCCCCATATCACAACAAAAAAAGCATCGTTTCTTAACACACTTTATTAGCTTAGAAACCTTTATCATGAAGAAATATGCATCATTTTTCAGGAATTTAATATGATCACTCCCCTAGATCAAATAAAAGGAGCCAATATAATGTTGGGCACTGACTCACACCTATTCAAGGATATAATCAAATTAATGTAGACAACGAATGTCCCGATAATCAATGGCATCTATAGATGGAAAAATCGCAGAGGATGTAAGCAACGTATGTCCAATATATTATTTATATTTTTTTTTCTAAGAAAATCTCTTCAATAAATACATCTTCATATAAGCTTCAATCTTACCCAATGTTGGGTCACATCACTAGCCCATCCAATTGGAAATTGGTGTTAAAACAACCCCAAAAATAGACCCTTCTTATTTGAAATCTTTTGGCTTTTGGATCCTATTTTTTTAGATAAAGACAAACACTGGTGGAAATATATTGAAGCTCTAAGATCCTCTCCAATGTTCAATTTTTGACAAAATCTTAAATTTCTCAAGAACAACTTGAAAAGTAGAACAAGATGGAATTCAACAACATCCTCCAAGGAAAAGCATAGTTAGAGTCTATAATGGAAATGATCCAATCATAAAATCATCCTTGAAAGGTTCTTTAATAGTTAGGATCATGTGAAAGATAAATATTAACTGGGTTGGAAGGAGAATAAAGCAATATGATATTCTCTATAATAGAAATTGAGAATCAACTAGTTAAGGGAGGGGGATAAAAATACCATATTCTTCCATAAATCAATGTTGAAACATAGACTTTGTAACCACATATTTTCTCTAAATTATAGTGCCTTCTCTAATTAACCTTCCATATAAACTATTTTAACTTCGGGATCTCATTAATGATATTTCATGTGATGATGGCTACTAATATACTTATTTTGAATTCAATTTGCACGATGTGACCAATGAAAATTTCAATGATGTTCTATCATGTTTACATATTTTGATGACTAAATTTGTAATTAGATGTTACGGACATTTGTTTGAGTGTGGAAGGAGACCACCTTGGAACACATGCACCTTTTACTACCTTGATCTAGTGGACTGACCCTGATATTACATTTTCCTGGATATATCCTCTAGGATCATACATTATTATTTAAGGTCCCCACGTTGAGGATTTGGATATTTAACTTTTACTATTAGTGGAGGTGAAAATAATTGTGACATGCTAGTTTAAGGTGATAATGTTTGTTATGGAAATGTTTTATGACTATGTCTCTCGTACGATGGATTCATTATCTGTATATTTGCATTAATTCTTTCTTAATGACAAAGATATTGATGATATGTCATGATGAAGATTTAGCATAAAAAATTATATTGTTGACTAATATTATAAACCAAATAATATTAATTATCACTTAGTGTGGTAGGATACCACTCAGATGCACTTTCACGTGATGAGTCAACAACCTCTAATTTGGTCTGAATCACATACTATTGTCTCAAGAAATTTTAAAAGTTCCATATAAAATTATATTGTGAATTCTAATTACATGATAATGGTTGGAGGAATAGGTTAGTGGATTGGCCAAACAATTCACACATGGGTGATGGAGCTATACAGATAGAGGGAAATTCATGGGAGGGGTGGGATAGCATCCCTGATCTCACTCGCTAGCACTCTTGTCGTGACTTGGGATGAAAGGTGTGGGATAGCTTCGCCTTGAAGATCATGATGTCGTGGGGGAAAACCCCATATTAGGTTGCTCATGATCATTTTACTAGGGGATGTGCATTAAGGTGAATTCCTCGATCCTTAGCACTATTAGTCTCATTATAAAGGGAAATATGGGAGAGGATAGTGGTATCCATCATTGCACATAAGTATTCCCCTTTTAGTCAATGGATGCTTGAAGGGAAAGTAGTGTAGCACCCTTGGAAATTTGAATCGAATTTCTCAAAGGGCATGACTGACTTGGTCCCCTTAGCATCAAGAAGAAACTACTGAAATGTAATAGAGATATGAAAATCCTACTAATTCACATAAGGTGGTAAATGAGGTTTGAGAACCAAGGTATTTAAATCAAGAATAGATCTTGGGGTAAAGGGAGAATAGGAGGAAATAAAAATATGTTACCACTTGAGATCTCTACCCTTCCCACGTTTGGAAAATATTAGGTAGATAATGTCCATAAATGTTGTAATAGGAAAATGGGGGAAGGGGCATAGAGTTAGTTAGGAATATTAATCCTAAAATAGTTTAACCTCATTGTTAGGTCCCTATATTACTAGTGTAGTCCCTTATTATTGTTAGTGCAGTCCTCTTATTGTTATTTTTGTACACCTGTAACCCCAATATTGTTATTATTGTGCCTTTACATTATTATTGTTAGGTCGGCTAGGATTATATTGTGACTCCGTGGAATCCTATATATAGAAGGAGGTTTTTTCATTTGTATCATCCAAGAATTGTTCATTTATGTAATGTAAAAGAGGTTTCCCCCTTGAAGTGGCTTATTTCTAAGGCATTGATCTCTCTTTTCTTCTATTTTTGGAGCTGGTTTCATAACATTTCATATCAGAGCTTTGGATTCTAGGGTTTCGCTGCTCAAAACAGGACATTGTGGCATTTTCACTATAAATTTTTTCTATGAAGGCTTAGAAGCTGAAATTTTTACAAAGCGAAGCTGAAATCCTGAGGAATATCGTCCAAAAGTTTCAGATCTTGGTTCACAATATTTTTGGAGATATGATCTGTGTAAGTTAGGGTTTGTTCAGGCTCCTGAATTTCACCTAAACAGGTCATCGTGGAATTTTCGCCATAAATTTTTTTCTATGGAGTTTCAGAAGCTTAAATTTTTATAGAGTGAATTTGAAAGCCTGAGTAACATCATGTAACAATTTCAGATCCTGGTTCGTAATAATTTCAGATATATGATTTGTGTAAGTTAGGGTTTTTGCAGGCTCCCGGATTTCATCTCAAATAGGTGACCGTGGGAAAATCATCATAACGCTCTCTCTAAGCATCAGATTGGAATTTTATAAAAATTGGTTGCAATTAAATGGACTATAGTTTTCTTTATATAAATTTGAGATCTGAAGGAGGAAACAGTGACACGTGGCACACCGTAAAAGTTCGCTCTACTGAAGATTGCACATAAATTTGCCTTGAAGAATCCAAATCAGGTCAGACCTGTGGCATTCGAAAGAATATTCAGAGGGATGCTACAGGACCAAATTTTAGATATTGAATATCCTACATCACAGAGATAATTCAATTTCAATATCGAGTTCCTCAAAAGCAAGAAAAAGGTGTGTATTTGTTTTCCGAATTGCATAAGTCATGTTTGAAGAATCAGTTTGAATTGATTCCAAGGGAATATTGTAGAAAAGATATCAGTATTGGGTTCTAAAATTCCCCCCTAAAAATAATTCAACACCCATTAAGCCTTGAGAAGGCTCTACATGTCTCATGAAAATGAATAAATGCAACATGACATATCAAAATTACAAGAGCAAGTGCACTAAATTTCTCTCTCGCAAAGAGAATAAAAAATGAAATGGATGTTTTGATGAAAAGTGTGGAAGTTAATATGGATGGTTTGAAGAAAGGCATGGAAGATACGATGGATGGTTTGAAGAATGGTATGGAAGAAAAAATTGAAGGTTTGAAGGAATACATGGAAGGTTTGAAGGAAGGTTTGTCAAATTTGATACAAGAAATTATTCCTAATGGTGAAAAGATAGTAGAGGAAACTCATGATGAGAGAAAAATAAATGTTAATTGTGATTTCATAAACTTGAATGTTGGATGGAAGACCCACCATATTCCAAATATCGATATGAGGAATTTTGATGACAAGGATCTCGTAGCATGGATACTACAGATGGAGCAATATTTTGATCTCAATAATGTGAAAAACTAACAAAAGGTAAGCATTGCAACCTTAGATTTAGAAGAAAATACATTTGTATGGTATCGATGGCTTTTCTCCCGTAAAAAAATTGTCACTTGGTCAATTTTTACAGAGGAAATGATAGCACATTATGAGGATACAAAGAGAAACACCTTCTTTAGCCAATTGATAAATCTCAAAAAAAAGGGTTCAGTAGTGGAGTACATTGAGGACTTCCAAAAATTGAATATAAGGGTAGCTAATATTCCATAGGAACACAGGATTGATGTCTTCATAGGGACTTTAAAGGATAACATCCAACATGAAGTTCATGTTTGGGAACCTAATTCATTGGAGAAGGCATTCAGGCTGACAAGAAAAATTGAATGTAAAATTATGGCGACAAGGAAGCCTACCACTCACATCTATAAATATGGAATTACTACTCCTATACTTCCACAAACTACAAGGTAGATGCCACAACAATTGGAAGAAAAAAGAGAAAAAGGGGTTTGCTACAGTTGTGATAGAAAATACACTAAAGGTCATAAGTGTGCTAAGAAGAAATTAGTTTACATATATTGTGAAGAGGAGGAAGAAAATGAACAAGAAACTTCAAAAGAAGAGGATATACACCAGGAACCCACTCTAGAAGAAGAATAAATGAGTCTGACCATATCATTTAATGCATTGGCAGGAATTACCACTCCTCAAACTCTCATGATAGAAGGACATATCAAGAAGAAAAAGGTAATAGTCTTGATTGATTTGGGTAGTACCCATAATTTTATTCATTGTAAGGTAGCCAGGGAATTGAATTGTTTCCTATACCCAATACCAGAATGTCAAGTGATGGTTGCAAATGGAGGAACTATAAATTTCTCTAGAAAATTCCATAATATCAAGCTAACCATGGGGGAATATGTATTGAATATTCCAATGTTTTCCATTCCAATGGGCGCTGTTGATGTTGTACTAGGAGTACAATGGTTACAATCCTTGTGGACAGTAGCTTTTAATTTTCAAGAAATTTTCAAGAAATTTTTTTCGGAAGGAAAGGAATTTGAATTACAGGGTATCGTAGGGAAGCAGGGAAAGATAATAAGCTCTAATGTCATGAAAAAACTTCTGAAGAAATAACAACGAAGCGTAATGGCAAAATTATGCTCACTAGAAGTTCCAACATCAAAATAATCTATTTCTCCATATCTCCAAAACATCTTAGACAATCATTCCAAGGTTTTTGAAACCCCGAAAGGACTCCCACCTATTCGTGATCATGATCATGCTATTCATTTGATTCCAGGAAGTGTTCCTCCAAAAATCAGGCCTTATATATATCCTTATGTCCAAAAGAGCAAAATTGAACGTATGATTGCAGAAATGTTAGACGCTAGTGTAATTCAACCTAGGAAAAGTTCTTTCTCTACTCCAGTAGTATTGGTGCACAACAAGGATGGATCATGGTGCATGTGTCCAGATTATAGGTAGCTCAATAAGCTCACTATTAAATATAAACTTCCCATTCCTACGATTGATGAGTTATTCGATGAATTACATGGACCAATTTATTTTACCAAGTTGGATCTTCGTTTAGGATATCAGCAAATTAGAATGAAGACTGAAGATATTCTAAAAACAACATTTCGAACTCATGAGGGTTATTATGAATTTTGGTCATACCTTTTGGCCATACCAATGCGCCTTCTACATTTAAAGGTTTGATGAATTCCATTTTCACACCCTTCCTTAGAAAATGTGTGCTAGTATTTTTTGATGATATACTAATCTACAGCATGTCTTGGAAGGATCATGTTCATCATGTTGACAGGGTGCTCAAACTATTGGAGGAGAAACAATTATATACAAAATCATCCAATTTTTTCTTTGGAGCACAAGAGGTGGAATATCTGGGTCATATTGTATCTCATGAGGGTGTTAAGGTAGACCCTAACAAAATTAAATCCATTAAGGAATGGAAAGTCCCCACAACCATAAATTAGTTGTGAGGATTTCTCCAGTTAACAGGGTATTATTGCAAGTTTTTTAAGAATTATTTGAGAATAGCAGCACCTCTAACAACATTATTGAAGAAAGATGCATTTTCATGGACTCCCGAAGCAACTAAGGCCTTTGAACATCTTAAAGAGGAAATGTGCCTAGCCCTGGTCTTAGCTACGCCAGACTTCACAAAAACCTTTATTGTGGAATGTGATGCCTCGGGAAATGGAATTGGTATTGTTTTAATGCAAGAAGGAAGACCCATTTCTTTTGAAAATCGTCCAATCAAAGGAAAGTATTTACAGAAAGCTATTTATGAGAAGGAAATGTTAGCAATATTACATGTAGTATAGAAATGGCGACTACCTAATGGGAAGACATTTCAAGGTAAAAACCGAACATGATAGTCTTAAACACTTTTTGGTACAAAGACTATCTTTAGAAGAGCAGCAAAAATGGGTCACAAAGATATTGGGTTATGACTTTGAAATCATCTACAAAAAAGGGACTGTAATATTCCAAATTAGGAAAGACAACAATATTGACCACCAAACTGAAATGTACATCAAATAATGATGCAAAACACATGAGAAAATCATAGATCCATTAGATTATGTATTATAGCAGCAAAATATACAATGTGTTGAGGAACAAATCACTCAAACTGGGAAAACAAGCCTCCAAAGCCCAGAAACACTAGAATCCCAAAGGATGATGCAATATAGAAATGTTGGAATACATGACAGCGCAGTCCCAGTGAGGGTTACTGCTACAAGAAAATGGAAACAAGTGGATCCACCGATATATTACTCAAAAGGAGCTGAAAATGGAGAACTAGTCTCTCAAACACAATCCCAAGATAACTCGGCAAGGGTTTCTTAAAAAGCACAAGATGCAAAAAGTGCAGACTGCAACTCTGTGGCTAAATCACACTGTATCACTGAAGCTCTACTGGAATATGGCTGAAAATACAAAGATATGGATATAACTTCTCCTCCCTATATTTTTGGGTGAAAGGTTGCTCCTTTCACTAGGAAACTAGCTCATAAACAGGGTTTCTCAACCCTCCACTATGTAATATTCCCAATTAGTCCTAAGCTAATGGGAATATTCATTTTTGCTTTATTTTTATTTTTCATGAATAAAATTGTAAAGGAGATTCATAAAACTCCTAAACAGTAAATAAATCAATGCCAAATGTCAAAAAGGCTATATCTAAGTTATGTAAGTAAGCACCCTTAGGTGTGAAAGGGG
Source organism: Pinus albicaulis (assembly GCA_034641835.2). Classification (NCBI taxonomy): domain Eukaryota; kingdom Viridiplantae; phylum Streptophyta; class Pinopsida; order Pinales; family Pinaceae; genus Pinus; species Pinus albicaulis. The sequence continues at coordinate 1,513,742,983 of CM076579.1, forward strand.
TTGAACATTTTGACTGGGTCAACCATGACCAAATCTACAGCATTGTCTTGGAAGAGTGGTCATCAATGAGGCACAACGTAGTTTTAGACGGAGATGGCTTATGTGAAAGGAGCTATTCCATTGAAGGTGGTTTAGGGTTTGCAAGCTCTCAACTTATATAAGGAAGACGATGGCAACATGAAAAGGTTGTTGATGATATTGTATTTTCTGAATATATTGTCTGTTTAGACATATATCATTCTCTTATTGTTTAGCTAATAATAGTATTGTTTAGCACTGGGTGTTCTTGGTCGGTAATCCCACCTCTTTCCTTGAGAGGCCTCTTGGAAGAGTTTGCATTTCTTGTCCAATATCTGGCTGAAGGCCAAGCTTCTTCCTCCAACTACAACATAGATCTTGTTGAGGGTTTGGTTGTCTTTGAAAGTTGCAGCAAGTGGAGGCTATATCTACTCATATCTAGACCATTCTAGTGCTCCTTTTTAGTGGGGAAGTCTTCTATCCCATTGGCAAGAGAGTATTGGATCATTAGAGCATCATTTTCAGATCTTGGCATGTGGCCAATCATTCTCTAAAACCTACAGCGCAGTATTGCTTCCGAAACTGCGTTATTTCTGTAGGTGTTGTTGTAGGTTCTTTTGGCACATATTTGGAGGGATGGTTTTCAAGTGTTGGGGATCTACCTTCACCTTTGAGATCCATTTTAGAGGATAATTATATTGTATATATTAGATCAAATCTGAAAATTCTTGAATATTTGAAGATTTGTGCAAATCTGCAGATTTAGATCTCAGATCTACCTCATGTACTTGATGAAATGTTGAAAACCCCAAGGGGATTTTGAAGAAGAGCCTTTATAGTGTATGGATCTATCATAGATCTGAATTTTCATACATTATTTTTCTCTAGATCTAATTTGTAATCAACAGCTGTTGTAGCTCAACAAAATAATGTTGTCAAGGCAGTTTCAGTGTTAATACATGGTTGCAACACCTCTTTTTGAGGATTTTCTTTCATTGGAGACTTCTATTTCCTATTGTACATCTTATGGGCCTCATTGTACATCTAATTTTTTGTTGTAAATGCTAAATAAGAGTCTACTTATTGGCCTCCTGCTATTTTTTATATGATCAGTGTTATTTCTCTACATAAGTGTCTTATATTACTGCATTATCCATTTTGGGATATTACAGTGGTATCATAGCATCATCTTGGCACAGCCTGTGCATTCTAAGAAGCCAATATGTCTTCAGAAGAAGAAGAGCCTCTTACTGATAGAGAGAAGAGGTATCTAAAGAGAAGACAGAAGAAATTTGATTACACCAATGACAATGAAGACAAGGGTAAATCCCCTATATCTGGAAGTGATGAAGAAGGAAAGGATTTTGCTAAGATCTTTTTGAGAGCCATGCAAGATCTTGCTAGAGAGATCAAAGAGATGATACTGGATAGAATCAAATAATCTCCTAATATTTTTCATCTTGGAGAAAGCTCTGGCATGTCTCAATACTGGAATGATCAACCAGTGCACCAGCCACAAGTTTCCCAACACTCTACCATGCCTACATTTTTGGCTGTAGGAAATGAAGGGTTTCAAGAGAAATAATATCTTGAAGACTATTTTGAAGAATATGAGTCTCAAAATCAGAGATTCAAAGATCACTTGATTTTTTGAGAGTTTTTTCACCTCAAGGACAAAAGAAGACCAAGGCGTCATCATAGAGATGGTGGATTCACTCAAAATCATGATCGACATCACTCTGTGGCCAGATTATTTTTACCCAACTTTGATGGGTCATCCAAGTGTTTTTCCAAAGCATGGGTAGAAAAACTTGAAATCTACTTTTAGTTTAACAAGGTTCCAGAGATGGAGGCTATCAAGATTGCAGCGCTGCGCTTTGAAGGTGAAGCACATGACTGGTGGTTCCATGGCTTGTCTACATTGGTTCATGCCAATGTGACTGCTTATTCATAGTTCACTAGAAGGCTGGTGGAAAGGTTTGACAGAAGGGATCCAGCGGCACCATTCATGAGCCTTGCAAAGTTGAAACAATCAGGTAATACAGAGTCTTACATTTCTGAATTTTTGAGATTATCTATTATGGTTTCTGATTTGTCTGCAGCAAGAAGGGTGTACATGTTCATTCATGGTTTAGATGAACCACTTCACGGGTTGGTTAAATCTACCAAGCCCACTACCCTGCATGATGCTATTGAAAGGGTTAGAGACCTTCAAGAATCGTTGCCAAAAGCAAAGGCAAACTTTCAGCATAAGCCCTCTTTTCCTTCTAAGGGAAAGGAAGAGAAAGTTGCTCCTTCAAGGGATAGCTCATACAAGAAGCCTCTTGATGATGAATTCTGGAGAGATATAAGAAAAAGGAAGCTATGCTTCACTTGCCAAGAATCATGGGCACCAAGACATAGATGTGCTACTAGAAAAGCGCATTTCAGAGAGGTCTTCTCAGATATTGAAGAGGAAGAAGAAGATGAACCAAGGAGAGGTCACAGCGCTAACACTGTTGGAGGATATCCAACACCATAAGGAGATGGGAATGGAGCATTTTCTCCTATTGGAGGGACTCTTTCATATTTGAGAGGAGTATGTAAGTACTTGAACTTAAGAGTTCAAGGTTCAATCTTGAATCAGAGGGTTTTTGTATTGATTGATAGTGGGGCCACCCACAATTTCATTGATGCCCATCTAGTGCAAAGGAGGGTAATACCCACTGATACTTTTGAGGGATTATCTGTTTTAGTCCCAGGAGATAGAAAAATTCAATGCATGCATTATGTCCCATCACTTTCAGTAACCATGGGAACTTATACTTTGGTTGATCACTTCTTTGTGGTTGACATACCGGACACCAATGTGGTTTTGTGTGTTCAATGGTTTATTACATTGGGGAAAGTCACCACTGATTGGGAGGCTTTGAAAATGGAATGGGTGGACAAGAAGAGTGGTGAAACTCAAATGATCAAAGGCATGCATACATACCCCTCACATACCACTTCCACACAGAAATCAGAGATGGATTTGTGCAGTGGAAGCAAGGACCTTACAGTCCCATCTATCATGCCCATGAGATGGTTGTATGGGACACTTTTATCTAGTGGCAAACCACCTGGGAGGCCACCTGATTCAGTTTTTGTGGGATATCCCTCACAACATGGTGCTCCAAATTCAGATCCAAGAGGGATGGGAGCATTGGAATACAATGATACAGCGTTGGGAGTCTTGGGTAGGCTCAAGGAGGAGGGAGATATTCTTCCCTTATCATCATCACCTACTCTCATTTCTAATTCTACATCGTGGAAGAAGAAAAATGGAATGAATGGCCTTCCAACACATACCTTTGGCATGGAATATGTTCAAGAGAAGAGAAACAACATGACAGACATTTATTTTGATACATCATCAGCGTTGTCATTGTTGGGCAGTTTAGATCCATATTGGAAATCCCGATTGTTGGTGGATTATTCCAAGGATATTCACACTTGTATGATACTTTATGACCAGCTACATGAATAGGGCTATTTATTCCAAGGAGGAGTCATCTATCATCATGGTAGGATCTTCTTGTCTATAGCCTCCAAGCTCGAGAAGAAGTTTCTACAAATATCTTATGAAGAGTTCAGTTTTAGCCACATGTATTCCATGAAGATCTACAACATCATCATGAGGAGCTTTGATTGGGAAAGCTTGAAAGAAAAACTACATAAATATTTTCAAGAATGCATGAACCATGTGGAGTTGGGGCAGCAACGTGACTCCATGGAAGAGTTATTTAAACCATCTCTTCCTTCTTTTGAGAGAGGAGATAGATCTATGCACCACTCCGTTTGTATGAGGAGGATTGTTGTTGAAGAATATGCTCATATAAAACATGTTTGATTTTCTTATTGTGTGCATTATTTTACCATGTTTATGCAAGCCATGACTCCAAGGAGGAGTATCATATCTTCTAAAATTCATGGCCAACATTGGGCCACAAAAATTTCTAAATTTGGCCACTCCCTTGATGAACAAAGAGAGATTCTTCATCATGATGGGTGCTTTTCTAAGGCACCAAATATATCTGACACTTTCAGCCATAGTGAGATAACATGGGAAGCAAGTAATTGGTGGTTAAACCACTTACCACATCTTGATCTGATGCAGGCAGGAGATGCACTGTGTTGGTTCCACATGTGGGAATATGACCCACCTCCACATGCACAAATTTCAATTTGTATGTATGTAGTTTTGCTCCCATACATTGATGATATACTTGTACTTTTTATGGGAATGTATGGAGGGAGGATGGAAGGTATGCATGTGCATAATGGGCTGGAGGTTCTCCATGTATCTTATGCTACATGTTTCCGGGAGGACATTGGGTAAGCCATGTTTGTTTCATTTGAGTTATTGTCTCCTTGTGGGATGGACTATTTACATCTCATGAGAACTTTGGAGGAACAGTTCATGGAGGGTTGGATTGGTGTACACTTAGCTTATGGAGGAAGCCTAACACATGATGGTGTCACCAATGGAGGAGGAGAAGAGTTGTATCACTCACCTTATTAGTTGTTTGAGGACAAGCAACATTTTGGAGGGGAGGACTGTAATATTCCCAATTAGTCCTAAGCTAATGGGAATATTAATTTTTGTTTTATTTTTCTATTTCATGAAAAAAATTGTAAAGGAGCTTCATAAAAAACCTAAACAGTAAATAAATCAATGCCAAATGTGAAAAAGGCTATATCTAGGCTATGTAAGTAAGCACCATTAGGTGTGAAAGGGGCTGAACATTTTGACTGGGTCAACCATGACCAAATCTACAACGTTGTCTTGGAGGAGTGGCCATCAATTAGGCACAATGCAGTTTTAGATGGAGATGGCTTATGTGAAAGGAGTTATTCCATTAAAGGTGGTTTAGGGTTTGAAAGCTCTCAACTTATAGGAAGAGGATGGTAGTATGAGAAGGTTGTTGATGATATTGTATTTTCTAAATATATTTCCTGTTTAGACATATATCATTCTCTTGTTGTTTAGCTAAGAATAGTGTTGTTTAGCACTGGGTGTTCCTGGTTGGGAATCCCACCTCTTTCCTTGAGCGACTTCTTGGAAGATTTTTCATTTCTTGTCCACTATCTGGCTAAAGTCCAAGCTTCTTCCTCCAACTACAATGCAGATCCTGTTGAGGGTTTGGTTTCTTTGAAAGCTGCAGCAAGTGGAGGCTAGATCTACTCAGATCTAGACCATTCTAGTGCTCCTTTTTAGTGGGGAAGTCTTCTATCCCATTGGGAAGAGAGTATTGGATCATTGGAGCATCATTTTCAGATCTTGGCATATGGCCAATCATTCTCTAAACTCTATAGCGCATTATTTATTCCAGAACTGCGTTATTCCTGTAGGTGTTGTTGAAGGGTCTTTTGGCACATCTTTTGGAGGGATGTTTTTCAAGTGTTGGGGATCTGCCCTTCACCTTTGAGATCCATTTAAGAGGATCATTATACTATATATATCAGATCAAATCTGAAAATTCCTGAATATCTAAATATTTCTACAGATCTGCAGATTTAGATCTCAGATCTACCTCATGTACTTGATGAAATGCTGAAAAACCCCAAGGGGATTTTGAAGAAGAGCCTTTATAGTGTATGGATCTATCATAGATCTAAATTTTCATGTATTATTTTTCTCTAGATCTAAGTTGTAATAAAGATCTTTTGTAGCTCAATAAAATAATGTTTTCAAGGCAGTTTCAGTCTTAATACATGGTTGCGACACCTATTTTTGAGGATTTTCTTTCATTGGAGACTTCTATTTCCTATTGTACATCTTATGGGCCTCATTGTACATCTAATTTTCTATTTTAAATGCTAAATAAGAGTCTCCTTATTGGCCTCCTGCTATTTTTTAGATGATCAGCGTTATTTCTCTACATAACTGTCATATATTACTGCATTCTCCATTTTGGGATAGTACACACTGCAACACCCTACAAAATAACGCAGTTCCTCAAGGAGACTGCGATGTGGCTGAAGGTGACTGCTTGGCCCAATTACAGATGGTGGAAATGAAGCTCAGAATAACCCTCCTAGATGGCCTTCTCAAGTCCTCCAAGGTAGAGTGTGGGATTCCCGCTTGGAAATGCCCTTGTAGTAAACAGTACAACAAACTCAGCGAAACAACTGAAGTATGCAAGAAGTCATAAGACTCAAACATAAACAATATTCTGAATGCCTCTCATGGTTGCCATCCCTTCCCTTATATCCTTGGTGATCTTCCTCACCCTTGGCCCCACTCATTTATGATGTTACTTCCATGCAAAGACTCCTCCTCCAAAACTGTGTTGTCCCCACTAGCTCCACTCTCTTCTTTGACAGCGTTGTTGATTTGGTCAACCTTGACCCAGTCTACATGCATTGCCCCCTTTCACACCCATGGTGGCTTTATTTTGACTATCTAAACTGATCCACATCCATATCAATCACTCTATACCTCTCATCATTCACCTGTCCATCTAGGATCTCACATGCAAAGCGATCTTTGGAATATTCCACTAGCAACCAAGCCTTCCAATATGTATCCATGCTCATTAAGGATAGTGCTGTTGGCCTCTGATATAGAGCATATGCCACTAAATTTCTCTTCCCCTTGACATATTCTATGTCAAATTCATATGCTAGGATCTTACTCACCCATTTATGTTGCCTCTCTTGAAGCTACTTCTGCTCAAGAAAGAATCGAAGGTTGTTGTGATCAGTCTTCACTCGAAATCTGTTACCCACCAAATATTGTCGTAAATTGGTTAAGGCATGCATAATAGCCAACATTTCCTTATCATATATGGGATACAGTTTCCCATGTGGCAGCAACTTTTGACTCTCAAAATCTATCGGGTGCCCCCCTTGTTTCAACACTGCTCCAATGCCTTCTCTTGAAGCATCACATTCCAACACAAAGGGTTGGGTAAAATCTAGTAGAACTAATACCGAGTAGCTACTCATCACCTCCTTGAGCTTATCAAAATATCTCTGTGTTGTAGCTGTCCAAATGAAAGCTCCCTTCTTAGTTAGATCTGTAAGTGGTGCTACTAGTTGAGAGAACCCTTTAACAAATTTTCGGTAATAGGTACAGATGCCTACAAACCCCTGAAGTTCTGTGACATTATTTGGCTTGAGCCAATCTCTGATAGCATAGATCTTTTCTTCATGAACTCTCACCCCATCTAATCCAATCATGTGGCCTAAATAGAGCATCTCTTTGAGCCCAAACTCACACTTGGAGAGCTTAGCATATAATTGTTTGTCTTTAAGAATGCGTAATACTGCCTCAATATGTTGTAGATGCTCCTCCCATGTGCGGTTGTAAATAAGGATGTCATTAAATAAGACCAATAAAAATTTCCTTAAGTGACTATGGAAAATGTGGTTCATGCAAGATTTTAATGTTGCCGGAGCATTGGTCAGCCCAAAAGGCATCACTAAGAACTCAAAATGTCCATAGTGGCATTATAATGATGTCTTGGGGATGTCTTGATCCCTCACTCTGATTTGATGATACCCCAATCTCAAATCAATCTTGGAAAAATACTTGGATCCTCTTAGTTCATCCATAAATTCATCGATCATGGTAATTGGGTATATGTTCTTCATGGTATTTTTGTTCAAGGCCCTATAATCAATGCACATCCTCAATGTGTCATCCTTCTTCTTCACCAAGACCACTGAAGAGGCAAAAGGACTGGTGCTAGGCTGAATGTGTCCTAAGGACAAAAGCTCCTAAATTTCCTTTTCAATCTCATCCCTGTAGGCTTTGGGATGCCTATAGGGTGTGGTGATCACTGCTTGGATCCCCTGCTCCAACTCAATAGTGTGCAAAAATCCTCGGTCAAGAGGTCTCCTGGGTGGGATATCTCCAAATACTGTGGAATATCGGTCCAAAATATATTGTACATCCAGATGTACTGGTGAATCCTTGCCTCCTACTTCTAATATATGTAGTTTTACTATCCACTCTATGTCCCCTCTGCGCAAATCATCCTCCATCATGTGTGCTGAGACAAACTGGGGTGGATAGGTGTGTATGCATTTGATTTTCTGATGCTTACCACTCCCCTTTTCTGTCCATTCCATCTCTAATGTTTCCCAGTCTTTGGTAACCTTCCCTAAGGTGATTAAGGACTAGACACCCAATATTACATTGATGTCTAGAATATCAACCACAAAGAAGTGGTCAGTCAATGTGTAGGTTCCCATAGTGATGGTTAATGTTGGAACATATTTGGCACACTGCATGGTTCTAGCTCTTGGAACCAAAACCGAGAAACCCTGAAAATATTCTATGTGAATGCCTCTCCTCTACACCAACTAAGTGTCAATAAAGTTATGGGTAGCTCCATTGTCTATCAATACTGATACTCTTTATCCCTTAATAGTTCCTCTAACCCTTAATGTTAGATAGTTGGGAACTCCCTGCAAAGCTATAAGAGTCCCCCCATTGGAGAAAATGATCCCACTACATATCCTATGGGTGGTGCACCTCCTCTTGCTGCTACAACACTGGTCTCATTCTCCTCATTATAAAATATCTCAATACAATGTGTCTTCCCTACAACACATTGGTGGTTTGGTACCCATGGATCTCAACAAGTGAAACAAATTTTCTTCTTCCTTAGATCTCTTCGGGAATTATCATCAAGAGATTTCTTCTCATGATCCTCCTTTGTTTGAGGGGAGAAATTTTGCTGAAAAGGGGCTTTTGCCTTGGGTAAAGCATGTTTTAGGTCTCTAGCCCTCTCCATAGCTTCTTGGAGCGTAGTTGGTCTAGTAGATTTTACCAACCCATGCAATGGTTCAACCATTCCATCAATCAACATGCATACTCTCCGGGTCATAGTGAGGTCATATACCATGACCGAAAGCTTTAGAAACTCAGAGATATAAGTCTCTAGATCTCTCATCTTCTTGAGCTTGGTTAGCCCCACAAAATGTGCTTCTGGATTCCTAGGATCAAATCTCTCCACCAACCTGCAGGTGAAGTCTGAATAAGAAGTGACACTAGCATGCCCAAGTGTAGATAGGCCATGAAACCACCACTCATGTGCTTCAACTTCTAGGTGCAGCGCTGCTATTTTAATAGCCTCCATTTCTGAAACTCTTTTGAGTTGGAAGTAAGTATCCAACTTCTCTACCCAAGCCTTAGTTGTGCACTTGGGTGATCCATCATAAGAGGGCAAAAATAACCTACCCAAACTGCGTTGTAGATCTTGGTTCTACATGTACCCTTCACTTTTATGGTGATTGGAGGATCTCCTACCATCCTTGATCTGACAGAACTCCTGAAAGTTAAAATTTTCCTTGAACCTCTAGGATTGAGATTCATATTCCAAAAAATAGTCACCAAGGGTTTCTTCCCTGAATGGTCCTCTCCCCTCACCTTCCAATGATAGGACTGTGGGCATGGTGGAGCGTTGTGAAGAAGGTTGTGCTACTGATTGCTCCCACCATAAATGTGAAGTGTCGGAGCTTTCCCCATGGTGAAACCCTATAGGGGATTCCTTCTGTCTTTCTAATCTCATCTCCTTGACATCTTTTTCAATGTTCTACATGGTCTGAAGAAGAATTTTTGGAATCTCTTTCTCCTCCATTTCTATAGATGTATTGCCCCACAAGCTGAGACAAGATTAGATCTTTGATACCACTATAATATTCCAAATTAGGAAAGACAGTAATATTGAACACCAAACTGAAATGTACATCAAATAATGCTGAAAAAAAACATGAGAAAATCATAGATCCATTAGATTATGTATTATAGCAGCAAAATATACAGTGTGTTGAGGAACAACTCACTCAAACTAGACAAACAAGGCTCCAAAGCCCAGAAACACTAGAATCCCAAAGGATGCTGCAATACAGAAATGTCGAAATACATGGAAGCATAGTCCCAGTGATGGTTACTGCTAGAGGAAAATGGAAACAAGTGGATCCACTGATATATTACTCAAAAGGAGCTGAAAATGGAGAACTAGTTTCTCAAACACAATCCCAAGATAACCCAGCAAGGGTTTCTTGAAAAGCACAAGATTAAAAAAGTGTAGACTGCAACTCTGTGGCTGAATCACGCTGTATCACTAAAGCTATGCTGGAATATGGCTGAAATGAAAAATATATGGTTGTAAATTCTCCTCCCTAGATTTCCGAGTGAAAGGTTTCTCCTTTCACTAGGAAACTATCTCATAAATAGGATTTTCTACACCCTCCACTGCAACACCTTGCAAAATAATGCAGTTCCTCAAGGAGATTGCATTGTGGCTAAAGGTGATTGCTTGGCCCAATGGTGGAAATTAAGCTCATAATAACCCTCCTAGATGGTCTTCTCAAGTCCTCCAAGGTAGAGTATGGGATTCCCACCTGGAAATGCCCTTGTACTAAACAAGACAGCAAACTCAACTAAACAGCTGAAGTATGCAATAAGTCATAAGACTCAAACATAAAAAATATTTTGAATGCCTCTCATGGCTGCCATCCCTTCCCTTATATCCTTGGTGAGCTTCCTCACCCTTGGCCCCACTCATTTATTATGTTACTTCAATGCAAAGACTCCTCCTCAAAATTGCGCTGTCCCCACTAGCTCCACTCTCTTCTTTGGCAGCATTGTTGATTTGGTCAACCTTGACCCAGTCTACATGCATTTCCCCCGTTCACACCCAAAGTGGTTTTATTTTTCCTATCTAAATTGATCCACATCCATATTGGAAGTGATTTATTCCTACTCAAGATATTTAATGGTCTCCCTACCCCACTTATTCATCTAGACTATAAATAGAAGCAACATATAATATTCCAACTAGCTAAAAGATAATTGGGAATATTATAGGGAAGCTAAATGTTGTTGCAAATCCACTCTCAAGAAAGAATGAAGAGGTGGAAGCATTTCTTTGTGCAATTTCTATTATCCAACTAGATTGGATAACCGAAGCAAGGGATGAATGGAATAAGGATGAAGAAGTGTAGACACTCATTCAAAAGTTGCAGCAAGATCCTAGTACATCTGATACATTTAGTTGGAAAAATGATTCCTTATGGTATGAATATCACTTATATGTTTGTAAGAACTCTCAAATAAAACAAAATATTCTTTTGGAATTGCACACTTATCCTTTAGGAGGACACTCAGGATTTTTAAAAACTTACCACTGGGTGAAGAAAGAATTTTTTTGGGATGGCCTTAAATCTGATTTTCAAAATTTTGTGGCGGAATTTTTGGTTTTCCAGCAAAATAAATTTGAGACAATTAAGACCCCAGGTCTTCTACAGCCTTTATCAATTCCAAGTCAACGTTGGGATGAGATTTCAATGGATTTTATCACAGGTTTACCTAAGTCAGAAGGAAAGAGTGTCATCATGGTGGTAGTTGATAGACTTACCAAGTATGCACATTTTTGTGCATTATCTCATCCATTTAAAGAAATTACAGTTGTGACTACATTTATGGAAATAATTCAAAAGATACATGGATACCCAAAGTTTACTGTAAGCGACAGAGATCCCATTTTTACTGGAAATTTTTGGACGGAATTATTTTCTTGTTTGGGTACTCAACTAGCTCATAGCTCATCTTATCATCCTCAATCTGATGGTCAAACTGAGATAGTGAATAAATGTTTGGAAGCATATCTTCATTGTTTTGTATCTGATAAACAAAAACAATGGGTCAAGTGGTTACCTCTCGTTGAATGGTGGTATAACACTTCCTTCCATACTGCAACAAAAATGACCCCATTTATGGCACTTTATGGATATCATCCACCGTCCATCACATCATCTTTAAGAGAAAATTCTAAGGTTCAAGAAGTGGAAGATCACATCAAGCATCAACAAGAATTTCTCCAACTCTTAAAGATAACCTAAATTTGGCACAAAATCGAATGAAAAAAAAAGCAGATCAACATCGCAGTGAGAGAAATTTTGATGAAGGATACTGGGTACTTTTATGGCTACAACGATACAAAAAAATGTCCCTCAAGCAAGCTAAGAAAGATAATAAATTATCACCAAAGTACTACAGTCCTTACAAGGTGTTGCAAAAGATTGGTACTATGGCATACAAATTGGAGCTTCCTGCTTCTTCGTGAGTGCATCTGGTTTTCCATGTTTCATGCTTAAAGAAGGTTATAGGTGAAAAACTTCTAGTTCAAACAATATTTCTAGAACTTGATGAGGAAGGAAAAATCATATTGGAACCTAAAGCAGTCACGGAAACAATGTTAAGTCCCTATATTAATAGTGTAGCCCCTTATTATGTTAGTGTAGCCCCCCTTATTGTTATTATTTTACCCTTGTAACCCCCATTTGGTTATTATTGTGCCCATAAATTATTATTGTTAGGTTTGGCTAGGATTTCATTGTGGCCCACTAGGATTACATTATGGCCCCATGGACTCCTATATATAGAAAGGAGGTTTTGTGAATTGTATCATCCAAGAATTGTGCATTTATGTAATGTATTGGAGGTTGCCCCCAAGTGGCTTATTTATAAGGCGTTGATATCTCTTTTCTTCTATTTTTGAAGCTGGTTACACAACATTTGGTATCAGAGCTTGGGATTCTAGGGTTTCGCTGCTCCAAACAGGTCATCGTGGAATTTTTGCTATAACTTTGTTTCTACGAAGTTTCAGAAGCTGAAATTTTTAGGGTGCGAAGCTAAAATCCTGAGGAATATTGTCTAAAAATTTCAGAGCTTGGTTCGCAATATTTTCGGAGATATCATCTGTGGAAATCAGGTCTTTTTTCAGGCTCCTAAACAGGTCATCGTGGCATTTGCGCTATAAATTTCTTTATACGAAGGTTCAAAATCTGAAATTCATATGGTGTGAAGCTGAAATCCTGAGGAAATTTTTCAAAAAATTTCAGAGCTTGGTTCGCAACATTTTTGGAGATATGATCTGTGGAAGGTAGTGCTTTTTCAGGCTCCTGAATTTCATCTCAAATAGGTGATCGTGGGAAAAGTTCAATAACTCTCTCTCTGAGTATCGGATTGGAGTGCTGTAAAAAGTGGTCACAATTACACGAACTGTAGTTTCTTGGCTATCAATTTTAGAGACAAAAGATGAAACAGTGACACGTGGCAAGTCCTACAAGTTTGTTCTACTGAACCAGTCCAGAATTAGGTCATTGTGGGATATTGGACACAACTTTGTCTTGGGGAATCCAAATTAGATCAGACCTGTGGAATTTGAAAGAAGCTTCAGAGGGCTACTACAGGGCGGAATTTTAGATATTGAATATTTTCAATAACAGAGATAATATAATTTCAATATCGAGCTCCTCAAAAGCAAGTAAAAGGTGTGTATTGTTTTTTCCGAATTGCATAAGTCTTGTTTGAAGAATCAAGTTGAATTGATTCCAAGGGCGTATTAAAGAATTTTTGTCATAAATGGGTTCTATTATGCCTCCTAAAAATAATTCCATACCCATTAATCCCTCAAAAAGCTATACTATGATGCATGAAGAGGAAGAGTTGCAGTATGAGATATCAAAATTACGGTACCAAGTGCAACAATTTTCAATCTTACGAAGAGCAATTGAAGATGAAATAGATGGTTTAAAAGCAGAAATGGAGGCTAATTTGGATGGTTTGAAGGATCAAATAATAGCAAATATGGATGATAAATTAATAGAAGATCACATCGAGCATCAACAACAAGTTCTCCAACTCTCAAAGGATAACCCAACTTTGGTGCAGAATCTAATGAAACGACAAGAAGATCAACATGAAATCGAAAGAAGTTATGAAGCAATCATAGAAACAAGAACTCGACAAGTACGATCAATTTTAGAGTATCTCAGCAAGTGGAAAAACTTTCCTGTAGAATATTTTACATGGGAGGATGAGAATTTTATACAGAAGCATCAAGAAATAATCAAGCGTTGAGGACAACACTTGTTTGAAGGAGAGGGGCATGTTAAGTCCCTATATTAATAGTGTAGCCCCTTATTATGTTAGTGTAGCCCCCCTTATTGTTATTATTGTACCCTTTTAACCCCCATTTGGTTATTATTGTGCCCTTAAATTATTATTGTTAGGTCGGCTAGGATTTCATTGTGGCCCACTAGGATTACATTCTGGCCCCATGGACCCCTATATATAGAAAGGAGGTTTTGTGAATTGTGTCATCCAAGAATTGTGCATTTATGTAATTTATTGGAGGTTTCCCCCTCAAAGTGGCTTATTTCTAAGGCGTTGATATCTCTTTTCTTCTATTTTTGAAGCTGGTTACACAACAAACAAGAACTCGACAACTACGAAGTCAATCACTTTCAAAGTATCTCATCAAGTGGAAGAACTTACCCACTGAAGGTTCTACACGGGAGGATGAGAATTTTATACAGAAGCACCCAAAGCTACTCAAGCGTTTAGGACAACACTTTTTTGAAGGAGAGGAGCATGTTACGTCCCTATATTACTAGTGTAGTCCCTTATTGTTATTAGTGAAACCCTCTTATTGTTATTGTTGTACCCCTATAACCCCAATATTGTTATTATTGTGCCCTTACATTATTATTGTTAGGTCGGCTAGGATTATATTGTGACCCCATGGACTCCTATATATAGAAGGAGGTTTTTTCATTTGTATCATCCAATAATTGTTCATTTATGTAATGTAAAGGAGGTTTCCCCCTCGAAGTGGCTTATTTCTAAGGTATAGATCTCTCTTTTCTTCTATTTTTAGAGTTGGTTTCATAACACTCATTAAGAAAGGAGGGTAGTGAATGAAAATAAATATTAATAAATTAAAAATAAAAATAAAAAATTAGAGACCCTCCATTGGGCAAGAGGAAACAAAAGAATCTCCATCTAAGATTCAAATTGATTTAAATTAGGAAATATGAGACCTATCAATTGAATTCAGTAATAAACACAAATTCATGAGTAGAAAAAGGACATCAGTAGACACCTAGGAGAAGAAACATGAAGTAGCTTATTTCTAAGGTGGTGATCTCTCTTTTCTTCTATTTTTGGAGTTGGTTTCATAACACTCATTAAGAAAGGAGGGTATTGAATGAAAATAAAATTTAAAAAAAATAAAAATAAAATAAAATAAAATTAGAGACCCTCCATTGAGCAAGAGGAAACACAAGAATCTCCATCTAAGATTCAAATTTAGTTAAAATAGGATGTATTTTGGGGACCAAATATGAGACCTATCAGTTGAATTCAGTAATGAACGCAAATTCATGAGTAGAAAAAGGGGACCAGTAGACACCTAGGAGAAGAAACATGGAGTCTTGTTAGGGTGAGGAATATATTATTTTTTAATTAAAATTGAAGTGAATAATTTTTGAGAGCCTTGGTGAGAGAGTGACACATGGATGGTTGAATAATCAAACTTTTGACTAATAAAAATAATTAATTATGCATGAAGTGCCAAGTGTCACCTATGAAAATTCCTATAAATAAGGAACAAGCTATGAGAGAAGGGACCATTTTTTCCCTATTGTTGGATGAACCAGATGATGCTAGTTTTACAGTGAATACTACTATAGTGAGTCTGTTATAGTGTATTTTTTTTATTTTGAGATAGGGACTCTTGAGAAAAGAATTCTCTCCTCCATTGAATAACATTTCCCCACTATTTTATAACAAAATTACAACTCAAGGGTCGATGGGGAAGAAGAGTATCCACAAAGTAAGATGGGAGGTTAACCATGAGTCAACAACATTCAGCTAGTGACATTAATTCCTTCACATATATATGTGAAAAACTATAAGGGAGTGCAAGAATAAAAAAATCGAGTCGAGTCTCCATCCCTTCTATGAATGATACTTCAAATTACATAAATGTCCACTACATGTTATATTGCATTAAATTGTTTAATTGAATTAAGGATGAATTGAATTAAAGTATTATGTGTACTCCATATTGATATTTGGTTTATTATGTCTTTCACTTATAGTTATCATGTTGAAAAATGCAACAAGAAATTCTCAATTTGTTTTTTCCTTCATTAAATTGAGAAAATTCAAATTTCCACATCAACAGGCAACTTGGATGATGTTAACTTGAGTGACATGGCTTTTGTCACCTAGTTTACTCGGTAAATTTAAGTTATAGGATTTAGTGCTCATTTAAGCATGTGTGATTGCTAATTTGTAGCAATCACGGTCATTTATCTAAGTTTTTTTTCAGTTAAACTAGTTCCAATTGTTGGAAGAACTAGTGGAGGGTCTAGTTGTGCAGTGGGACTTCACTCAAACTTAGTGATCATCCAATTATTTGATCAATCAACCAAAAATAGCTAGTGCATGCAGAGAATTTGAGTTCCCTAGGCTTGGTGGAGATTCCAAGGCAGTGTAACATCAATTGTAGACTAGCCTTGACTGTACAGGTGTTACATGCAGTCAGATGATTAACCTAAGGAACTTCCAATTAAAATTGAGGAATTTCCTAAATAATAGTGGCCTAATTACTCAAGGAACAACGCAAGGAAATAGGAGCTCAAGCCAAGGATGAAATTGACTAAGTCTGGGTCATAGGCCTTTAGTGAGTAGACAGATAGATTGTGCACTTGTAGGGTGAGCTCAGTTGATCAAAGAAATTGTAATACATCTCTATTCATTTGATTAATGCAAGAGGAGTTGGGATTTTTAGCATATTTATTTCCCCAGATAAAAATACTTGTTGCATGTGTGTGATTTCTTATTGCATATCTGAATTTTTTGTTCTAAAATGTGAATCAATTTTGGTAGAGAAGTATAGTAGGTTTATGTCTTGTGATTTTGATTAAAAAATCATGAGCAGTTGCAAATCTACAACATATTTTATATAGCAAAGTCTCCATCCCTTCGATGAATGATACTTCGAATTACATAAATATCAACTACATGTTATTGTATTGCATTAAATTGTATAGTTGAATTAGGGATGAATTGACTTAAAGTGTTATGTGTAGTCCATATTGATGTGTGGTTTATTATGTGTTTCACTTATAATTATTGTTGATGGATAAATGAATGTCAAACATAAATTCTTAATTTGTCTCATTCCTAGTAATACAATATCTTAGGATTTTCTCTCTATTTTGTTAAAATAATATTTATTATCTTGTATTTTCTTAAATTTTTATTGTCTTGGACCTTTTGAAATTTGAATTCCAAAAGCATTGTTATATGTCTCTGACTATTTTTTTGTATTGTAATTTCAATGGAAATTACCTAAAAGGATCCTTTCTAAATATATATTTTGTTGACATGTTTGTGCATCACCCTATATGTGTGTGTGTGTGTGTGTGTGGTATTAGCTTGTTGCAATTCTTCAAAGTATCATTATTTATTCTCATCTATCTTCCTTTAATTCTTATGATTGGATCTGATCACAAGTGTACATGAAAACAGTTGTGGTCTTACCCATATGCATACTCTAGGATTTAATAAACAATCCCTTGGTCACTTAGTACCCAAGATCTATCTTCTTCTCTTTCTTTATTTTAATTCACTTATCATTTTAAAATTTTCATAAAAAACTAGATCACTTTGCACGAATAGCGCTTTCAACTTCCTTTCCATTGTTGAGATATTAATCTCATTGTCTGCGAGGTATCATGATATTTATTTCATTGTTTGCTAGGTGTCATAGTCGATTTTGATTCTCTTGAATTTTGTTCAGTTTAGTTGATTTTTCACTCCATTCATTTATTGTTGATGCTTCTTATATAATCTATTTATTTATCTTGAATGATAAGAAGAGCGGTTGGTTTCATTTTTAGTATTTTCTTCTCTATTTCTTGTCATGATATCAATGCTCGAGATTGCATAAGACTCCAGAGAAAGTAGCGTGTCTTCAAAGGTTGTGGACAAGAGGCCAAGAAGCTTGATAGATAAAGTGCAACAACAACTTGCCTTTCACACCTGTATCAAAGGAGAAGTGTGTCACTTTCACAACTTTGAAGAAAACCCAATGCATCACTTTTGCACCATAACAAGGAAGAAATTGCCAAAAAGTGTCAAAAACTTACGAAACTATCAAATTTTTAAGACTAACGCAACATACTAAGAAAGACACTGGGCAAAATTTCGCAAGGGATAACTGCCATGAAATGCGCAAAACATGAGGAAGAATTTTTAAATAAACCAAGAAGAAATTTATTAAGGTACCATAAGTCATTTATGCTTGGTCCACTAAGCGATCAATGAGTTTTTTGTTTTCAAAGTCCACTTTCTCATTTTTTAAAGGCTTCACTTGTTTCTCTCTTGAAGTTTTTTATTATAAAACAACAAAATTCAAATAGATTTGTATTCATGAAATGTTGGGCTTCATGGTAAATTAAAAAGGGCGCATATTATTTAACGCCTTCGTTGAAAATGGTCAATTTTTTACAAAATCCTTTATTCAAAGGTTTTTTAAAACTTTTAAAAACAAGATTTTAAGGATTTTTAAAAAAGGACTTTGTTTGGAGGTCTTTAAAAGGAGCTAAATGTATTAAATTTTTTTATTTTTTATTTTATTTTTTATAAAGAGAAGGAGTTGGTGTATGATTCAAAAATAAAAAATTTAAAAAAAAAAATTATTTTTATTTATTTTTAAACAAAGAGGCACATATTTACATTTGCAGAAATGGTTTCTTCCAGCTGTTCACCACAGACTCCAATTTTTTTAGCAAAAATTATGAGTTTTGGTCTTTAAGAATGAAGAAATTTTTTCAAGCCCGAGATTGTTGGGATACATTCCAGGATGGTTATGTAGAACCGACCAAGAATATTTATCATCCATGAACAATAATCAGAGGAATTTCGTTGCATAACTAAGAAAGGAAGAGCACAAATCCAAATGTTGGATACAAAACTTAGTCAATGACTCTATCTTTGACAAGATAACTGGTGCTTCAACAACAAAATAAGCTTTGGATATTTTCAAAAGTTGCATATCAAGGTAATGATACAATGAATACTGTTAAATTTTAGACATTGAGAGATCAGTTCGAGACCCTGAAGATGACTGACACTGAAAATGTGGACCAGTTCATGATTAGAGTCATGGGCATAGTTAATAAAATTAAACTCATTGGTGAAATCATTACAGATCATAATATATTTGAAAAATTCCTTTGTATCATGCCCAAGAAATATGACATGGTTGTAACAACCATTATGGAATCCAAAGATTTTACAACTTTCTTAGTAGAACAATTAAATAGATCACTTTGGGCACACAAAACAAGACTTAACTTGCCAAAAGATTCCATTGAACAAGTTATCAAAGCACAACTATCTCTTGGTAGAAGTAGAGCCAAAGGATATAGAGGCAACAACAGGCGAGGCATAGGCTGAGGAAAATGAAGATCAGATCATCATCATGTAGCAGAGCAGTCGATAACTTCACAAAACCAAAACTGGAGAATTAGAACATGGAGAAAATCAAATGTCCAATGCTATTACTGCAAGAAATTTGGGCATTATGAACATGGATGTGAAAAGAAACATTCAGATCAACAAAGAGGCAGTGTCCATCTCTCCAATAATGAAGGATAATTCTCTGAAACCATGTTTCTTTCTTGCCATCTTTCTGAAGACAGTCATGGCGGGGACCTTTGGTTGTTAGAAAGGGGTTGCAACAATCATATGATAGGTAACGAAAATCTACTTTCTTGCATTGATGCTTCCATAACATCTGAAATTAATATTGGATAACGTTCCCATATTGAAGCTGAAGGGAAAGGTATTGTACATGTTCTTACCAAATAAAATCAGTAGAAATACAAACCTGATGTTTATTATGTTCCACAACTGAAACATAACCTCATTAGTGTAGGTCAATTGATGTAACATGGTTGGTGGAGTTCGGATACCCCTGAAGAAATAAGTAGAGAAGACTCTGCAGATCAAGGAGCGGAGCGCGTAGTGCGAAGTTTTTTTTTGAGTATTAGGGGCTTTGGGGTGGGTCAAATCCCATTATTATGTAATGGGATGGGACTTTTTTTGAAAGTTGGACTCTGCCCATGGTTTGGAACCATGGTATTGTAAAAGGCAAAGCTATATAAGGAGTCTAGATAGAATTCATAGAGAGAGTAGAATAGACTTGAATGATGGATTTTGATGTAATATTGTATTGAGTTCGAGTCTGTGTTTGGGTTATAGGAAAGGTTCCAGCAGCTGTGTGCGCGGAGACCTTAGGAAGACTGCAGTTGTGTGTGCAGACCCCTACAGTTGTGTGTGTTGGGTGGAAAGTGGATGTAAAGAGAAGATCTGACTATCATTGAAAAACTATTGAAAAATATCTGATTATATTGATGTGTTTGATGTTTTACTTTCTATTTTGAATATCTATGATGAATAAGGGTTTAGATATATAATTGAATAGCACAGTCTTATTTATGGTTATTTACTTTGTTTAATGCATGAATAAGTAAGGTCGCGAAGTCTGTTAGTGAGCTCAACAGATGTGTTGAACAATGCTCGTTTTCTTGATATGTCTGACCTGCGAAGCTTTGTAAATAAGGAAAATCCCTAAATCCATAGTCCAATATCCCTCTAGATGCAGAAACATGGTTCTAGCATCCCGCTATATTTCCTCAGGTGAGACTTCAATCTGTGCAAGCAGGTCATTGTTCAAAGGGCCAGTAATAGTGGGTTTTGTTGTACTGCACAGTCACTCGAACCTCAGTTTAGGCCCCATCAAGCCAAAAAATATTTCCATTGTTGGGACCGAGATATGATTGAGGGCTAGCTGGATGTAGAAACCGTCTAAGGAAGAGATTGAAAATTGTGTTGATAAAAAATAACGTGAGTTTGTTGTGCAAGAAAAATTAAGTTCACGCATCTCTACTGAACACTGGTTACAGAAGTATATTTATACAAATTAGTACAAGATATTTTTTGCATCGTTTTCTAGCGAGTTGTACAAGTGGATATCAAGACTAGCAACACAGGTGGGTTATTTCAATAATAGGCCCACTGTGTGGACCTTAGAGCTGATTGAGAAGCTGAAAAAGACAGATAACAATATCACGAGGGTTGTTGATTATTGGATAGACAGTATCCTTGGAGGGTTCATTACTCAGTTCACGATCAAGACCTCTGTGTCTTATAGTGAAGCAGAGCACAAGTTATTCAGAAACCCTAGAGGTAAGTACCTAAATTCACTAAAGTTTTGTATTAAAATGCTATTGTGTGAAAAGTGTATATTACGGATGCGCTCGTATTGATGTTTGAAGAAAGATAACATGGTGCGACGTGAAGTGGTAAGCGATTCAGAATAGGTTGGGGTATGTACATTAAAACTAAATATAGACCACTATTTGAATCTGAGAAAGGAGAAAGCAACCCCGCTACCCCGCGAAGCTTGTCACTGAGATCTGAAAGTCAAAAAAGCGTTGAGGAAATTCACCAACATTCCACCCCAATTATCACTCCATCACATTCTATTCCTTCACCTCCACCTTCCCCCATGGCCTAGCCACAAAATATACATGTGTTCATGGGAGCAGATGTCCCTGAACAATTTTGTTTTATGATAGAAGCGATATGGAGTTTGTTGAATGTTACAAATGAAAATATGAAGAGAGCGCAGTTGATTACAGCGTTGTAAGATAGAGCATTTTCCTAGTACATGAAATATGTTATGACTAATGAAAATGATTTTTTAGCTAAGACAAAGACTGTGATGAACATTGAATTCAAGAAACCAAAGTCGCAGTCCTAGTGTATCACAGAGATCAAAGAAATTAAGCAGCTGACTACCGATTATGTATGGGAGGTAGATTAGAGATTTAAAACGTTGTTGAGCCAAATTAGTTTCAAGATATGGGATGAACATCATAGAGAATGGTTCATTATTTCGATTCTACCTCATCTCAAACTTTCATTGTCTCAATAGAATATTGGAACTAAAGCTGAAGCACTAGAGATCGCGATGAAGATTGAAACATCGTGCGTAGCTTATACAAGTATAGGAGTGAAATAGATTCAAACTCAGTTTGCGAGCTTGCATATGGAGCTCTAGGATCTAATGAAGGGAAAGGAGGTTCGCCCGAAGATGAGAATGGAGGTATGTTGTATCAAATGAAAAACAGAGGGTCATTATAAAGAACAGTGCCCTGTCTATAGAGACTATTTGAACATTGGGATGCTTATCCCATTGAAACCTGGATTGAGCATAGGGCCAAGTATAGGGCGTTGTGTATTGTGTAGCCTCTGCGAAGTTGCAGGACAAAATTCCATGGATTTTTTTCATCTCTTGCAGGAATTTTTCAGATCGCCAAATCAATTATTCTGTAACTTTTTCGGTTTGGTAGGGAAAGTTGAAAAACATTGTAAGAGATATACCTGATGATGAAAAACATGTCTGGTGCATATCGGATTCAGGTAGAAGGGCATGAAGCTTCAGGTTCTTCAACTGTGCGAGGAGGTTTCCTAGGCCAAGGATGTGACCGAGGAGGATTCGTCGGTCGAGGACGAGTGCATGTCATATGTTACAACTGAGGACAGACTGGTCACTTTTACAGGGATTGGCAGAATCCTACAACAAATTCCTATAATAATTATCAAGAATTTGGTCATGAAATTGAATAATGTCCCATTTTGTTAGCTAAAATGCAATATAAGTGCGGCCAGCAACCAACTCAGAATATCCAAATGATGAGGTTTGAACCGCGCCAAGTAGATCCAAGCGTTAACATAGTAACGTGTAGTGGTATGAATACCGGAAGGGACCACACGGAAGGAACAAATACTGAAACAAAGACATGGGTAAATAAGGTAGAAGATAAGAATGTGGGATTTAATGTGCAGTGCGAAAAAGAGACGTTAATGGAAGCAAGGAAGGAATTTATGACTCCTAAATATTTGCCACCTACCGCTCAGAGACAGTTGTTCTGAGTAAAAAATAATCCTGAGGAGAACTTCGAAGTAAAGTAATATGATCAATCTATATTGGCGTCCTTTTTACAAATGTGTATGAAATTTTTGAGGGGCCAAAAGGTTGTAGAAGGATTGCAGGAACTGATAGATAACTGCGTTGGGAAGGAAAATTTGCAGCTAGAACAACGCGCAGTAAATAAAGTGTACAAGAACAAGAAGAGAACCGGTCAGGAAATACGGTTTACTACACAGGTCGGATATTATGAGTGGATAAATTCATCCTATATCTAGGGTTATATACTAACGTTCTACCGAAGAAAACATGGGAACATTTGGGAAGGCCTAAGCTACAGTGGTCGCCAATCCAGCTGAGGATGGTGAACCAACTAAAGCTAATTCCTATGGGGCGCTTGTAGGGAATTAGCTTAGATATTGATAGTGCATGTGTATTGGTTGATTTTGAAGTCGTCTAGGTCATAGATGATAGTAATCCCTATCTTGGAGCCCTTTTTACAAATGTGTATGAAATTCATGAGGGACCAAAAGGTAGTAGAAGGACTGCAGGAACTGATAGATAGCTACGCTAGCAAGGAAAAGTTGTAGCTGGAACAATGCGCAGTAAATAAAGTGTACAAGAACAAGAAGAGAACTAGTTTGGAGATGCGGTTGACTACGTAGGTCAGATATTATGAGATGGATCAAGTCATCTTGGATCTAGGGTTATATACCAATGTTCTGCCAAAGAAAACATGGAACATATGGGAAGGCCTAAGCTGCAATGATCGCCAATCTAGCTGAGGATGGCGAACCAACTAAAGATCATTCCTATGGGTCGCTTGTTGGGAATTAGTGTAGATATTTATGGTGCCAGTGTATTGGTTGATTTTGAAGCTATCGAGATCGTAGATGATAGTAATCCTTATCCTGTGTTGTTGGTATTTGATTGGGATTATGACATGAATGCTATAGTCAACCTGAAGAATAGCCAGATGGTGTTTGTAAAATATGGAGCTCAAGTTGTTGTGTCATTGGATCCCTCAGAAGGTGTGCGATATACAGAGATTTTCCAGCATGAGTACGATGATGCTGGGATTGATCAGATTTATAAGCTCACCACACAGGATGAAGACTAGATTAATCCCACCATCGATGGTAGAATATGTTGGAAGTGTAATAGTTCGTGTATTTCAAATTCGGATGAGGATTTGGAGCACTGGAAAATCAATTTGCATGAAGTAACTACTAAGCATTGTAACAGGGTGACCAAATTTATGCATTGTGTCAGATCAAAAGTACGTGACTTACCTTTTTATGATGGCACAGGAATGTTGTATTTTTTCTGGATGTGAGAAAAATGTGTCTGAAGAACAAAGATATGAAGCTTTGGAATTAGCATAAGTTCTACTCCAGCTCAATGGTGGGGTGTGCACAGAGAAATTTTATGAGGATGGACAAAATTCTGCAAATTTATAAGGCAGAGGTTTGGTGAGGTTAATATGAAAATCGTGGAGATGTATGATGACTAGAGGGATCCACACGAGAATTTAGCTCACTGGACCGAAGCTTGGGGCATTGAACCTTAGCCAGAATGGGTGCACATGTTCTTTCATTCCTTAGAGATGATACCCCAGTAATGGTATCTTGAAACACAATTGTGCCATGGAAAAATGGATTGGGATGAGATGGTAGAAGGATTATTATTGACTTATATTTTCACTGATGGATGGGAGTATATTAATGTTTCTCTTCAAGAAGTTAAGGCAGGGGCGTTCTGAATCACTAAGGAGCCAAGAATGTTGATACAGCCTGATTGGGTTGCGTAGTTGGAATAGAACCAAGTATGTTGTCAACAGTCCGCTTGGAAGACCCGGAAAACAAAATTGTGTTGGCGGAGGAGATCTACGAATGTTGAGGTGAACAGATGCAGACGGATAATGATGAAGGATGGATTCAACGCAATCAAAGTACTGCAAAAAATATTGATTGCAGGTGCAGTTGGAGGTTACTAAGCCGAGGGGGGAAGGATTGCGTCGAAGGGGCGAGTCTCGTAGATTTCATCCAAAATAGGATTGTTTGAACAATCAAAATTGATTGGATGACTTGGTCATTAGAAGGAGCGGTAAAAATGAATTTAATAGGCATATCTAGCCAAATCTTCTGCCAAATCAAAATTTATGAGGAGCGTCTTAGGGCGATGATGAGGTTCAGATTTGAAATTTTGTCTAAATCAAGGATCCCACCCCCATTTCGAACACTTTGCGCGCTAAGTGTTAGAAGAGATAATTTTCATCTACAAGAGTGTCGAGTGAGTTGTTGCATGTTGGATTACAACTTTGAAGCCTTCAAAGAAGCATTGATCAAGGCAGGACTCATACACACAATCTGGCCCAGTTACGACAACACAATGATGGCCACACCGCCAGTAACAAAAACAGGGCCAAGGTCACCAAGAGGACAGAAGATTGCAGGCGCAACGCCATCTAGGAATCCTAAGAAACCAATTTTGAGATCCTCACCTTGAAATAAACTCACAAAGTACCAACAAAATAAGGGGGCTCGAGAGCAATAGAAGGAAAAAGTCATAGATGTTGAATCAAACGAAGAAGAAGAAGAGGCATCGGCGGAAATTGATGTCGAGGAGGTTCTGCCTCTCTCCGGGTTGCCTCCTTATATTCCTCCATGGAAGCTGGAGGCTAAGAATCCAGTGAAGGACCCCGACACAATGAAGTCTAAGGTGCTCACTCCACTAATTCCATATGAAGTGGTAGTTGAAGGTGATTTACTAGCTAAAGTTCCCTAGCTGAGAATGGAAGGTTGGGATTTTAATGGCAGGAGAAAGTACCCACAATTCAAGCCTACATTATATTTTCACGCGTATATATATCCAGGGGCCATCATTATATTAAAACCAATGAAATGGGTAAAAGGTATCTAGCAGTTAGGGATACTGAGCATTCTCTATGTGCCTCACCTCAGGCGAAGTCCCATCAATACTATTTGTGTGCACTGGTTTTTGGCCTTAGTGCATGATTGTTGTTTATGGTTGAGGAAGAAGATCCTCATCAATGAGATGCTTATCAGAAAGATTAAGGTCGTTCCTTGTCTCGGGGCAGACCCTGCAGAGGCTTTTGTGGGTAAAATCCAAGACAAGAAGCTTTTAGACAAAATGAAGAATGAATATGATCTTATGAAGGGACCTCGGTAGTACTTCAATAGCTATATCTCTAACAGAATTATGTGCTTCGCCATGCACATCTTAGCAGGAAAATCATGAGGAAGAGCCGCGGAGAGGAGGCTTCTGCGCCTATCATTTATTTAGCTACGGAGTGCACCAAGGGAATGGTATATAATTGGGCTAGCTATGTATATCAGGAGTTCCTCAAATATTTCAGGGCCACTCAGGAAGAAGGAAATAAGTTCCACTACGTGTGGCTCTTGCTTCTCATTGTGTTAATGGAATGGAGAGAGCCCGAGGGATCGCAGTTCAACATAGTAGATCCTGATCTATGAGAAGCAGCCAGATATGCTTTCGTTATAGAATTTGGCGGATCCATCAAGAATTATGGCTAATAATTTTTTCTAGGTCGGGTTCGAAATGAGCCTTCACCTGGTGATTAACCAGAAGCCCTAGTTATCACCGAGCATTATGGAAAAATATTGACAGGTCGCAGAGTTCAAAGCGGACTTCCATCATATCCACATTTAGGCAAAGAAGGACCTCATGGGGGCCTGGTACGAGCTCCCGTACATGGTCAAAGAGCAAGACATAGCAGCCATCATCAACAGATGGTTGAGTGACTGGTTAAATTCACTACATGAAGGTACAAAAAAGGAAGGAACAAGTGGGGCGAAGCCCACTACGCCAACAAGGTAGAAGGACATCGAAGTAGAGACTATGGGGATTGAAGGGAATGATATTCATGGTGGTGATCTGGGAATAGATCCATCTGACCCCTCCTCCCCGTTTATCGCTAAGATAAGCCAGGCATAAAGGGTGGTGCAAGGAAGAAGGTCAAATTCGAAAAATCTGTTGGCCCAACAAAAATTTTCCTCACTGAAGGGGACATTGATGAGATCAGAGATGATGTGCGAAAGGTCAATGATGAATTTTAGCGAAAAATAAAAGAAAAATACAAGAAATTACTTGAATATTTCCACGAATTCTTGTAGTATTTTCAAGTGCAGGCGAAGGCGTTGCATGCGAGCGCGGTTGCACCAAGTGGGGCACTAGCTAGAACAAGTAAAACTGCACAAGATTTGGCGTTGAATTATGATAACCGTGTAATGCCTATTCCTGCAAGCACACTGCATTTTGATACGACAGAGAAAATGAAGCAGGCAGTCCGATGGTAGAACACAACACTAAATATTGTCGCGATGTCATTACACGCGTTGCATGATTTCCATCAGGGCATTTCCAAGGAATTAAAGATAAGGGAACAACGTGCTCTTCTGGTTATTCAAGATGTTTAGGAGGAACACCAGAGCATGGCTACGAAGAAACATATCGTTGTCCAAGAGCGCAAGGCTGAGGCAACACAACGACAAAAGCTAGAGGAGGCTATCTCCAAGGTGTGTAGTGAGCTACCAAAGCTCGAAATTCAGGCCAAAACTACGCCTGAGGAAAAAGTGCCTAAGTGGATAGAAATGGAAATGAAAATCGTCAAGATGCTTTCTTGATTTGTAGGAAAATTATTTTTATCTTTTCCCATAGAAATTTATAATGCAGCTATGAAATCATCCTATACGACATAATATCTCTATTCATTTTAAGAATGTGAACAAGCACCTGATCAGAACCATATAATCTGTCTTAAAAGGTTAGTGAGGTATCTCAATAACACCATCCAAATACTACCTATTATATTACATTACATTAAAATCTAAATGAGATATCGAGGAGAAACCCTATCAACCTCCTTTCCATGTGAGGTCTTTACAATTGAACGCCACCGTTCACCTAAAAGAAATTAGGCTTTAAAAATCGATACTCCAAACATTAAAAAAAATGGGTATGTATTTTCAATAATTTTAATTCCTCGTTGATCAATCTCAGAAAATTCAGGAACTCGTCATTCCATAGGGTTTTTTCCTTTTCGGAAACTCAAGTCCTCTGACATGATGACAAATGACAGTTTCATTGAAGCGGATCTATTAGGTAACAACAATAAATTAATAAAATGGCTCTTCGGAACTATAAAATTCTTGTTGAAATTTGCAACAAGAAATAGTGAAATTGGAATCCAACAATAACATGACCACACACACACTAGTCTGGGACCACAAGTAATGCAGTGATGGGTCCAAGTGATACATTAGTGTGCAAGCCAATTTATTTAATAAATTGGAAATGTGTCTAATTTAATTATCCCTTAATTAAATTGGATGATAAATTGTAATTTTATCTCATAAACACTTTTAATAGTTAACCGAGCGTGAGAAACCTAGTTAGCTCATGTATTTTGAGTTGAGGGTGATTGGTGAGGCATGCAGAGTGATTCTATGTGTTTTAGAGTTCAATTTGCAGTTAAGTGCATGAGTTTAATGCATGAGAAATCAGTTAACTCAGTTAAGTGAGTTAAAGTTAGTTTAACTAGTTGTAACTGTTTGTTGCACTAGTGAGAGATCAAGTGAATTAAATCAGATTTAATTCACGTGCAGTGATCTATTATGTAACTGATGATTTACTATTAATAGTTGCATACATGTCAGTTCCAGTGGAGACCCGGTTGAGACAATGGTTAAAGGGATGTTAACTATCAGTTGTATTTTTAGCAAACTACCCAGATGTAGTTAAAACACCACAAGATTTCCCATGATACTTATGCAGTCAAGGAAGGTTGAAATTCCTAAGGAATAGGGATTGCGTGAGCAAGGCAGGCTAAAGACAGGATGAGAATTGGCTAAGTGTTGGCCCAATTTTGTCCGGATCAGTGTGAGACAGTTGTGAGAGTGAAGGAGACTCTTGTGAGAAGAGTGCATTGTAATTGTTTCATCATTCCTTAGTTCATTATACAATATAGATAGAGGGGTTTTGAGCAGCAAGATTTCCCCAGGAAAAACATCTGTGTTGTGATATTATTTTATTCTTTCTTTACTTGTTGTGATTAGCGATCATGTTTATTTTCTGCAATTGATTTATAGAAGGATTCAGTATCTTTCTCTACTACATTGCTTGATCGGATTAAATCTACTAATATACATATGTTTGTATAATTTATACATGGTATCAAAGCACAGGAAATCATTATAGTGGAGAAGAAATTGAGTTTGTGACTGAATAGAATTCGAAATTGCAAAAGTATTATTGGTGCGACAAGAGGATCAGGATCGAAATGGCTTTCAATGGCTTGAGATTGGAGTATGCACTCGATGGAAGTTCCAATTATATTGCGTGGAAAGATAGGATGGAGGAAATACTGGAGGACAATGGGTTGGAAGAATTCATTGATAATGACATTTCCAAACCTATTGCAGCAGATGCCGCAAATCTTGATACTTGAAAAAAGAAGGTTGCAAGGGCGAGGAGGATCTTATTGTAGGGAGCATGAGACCACATTGTCTCAAGTCTCCATGGAAAAGTGACTCCATATGATCATAGAAAATTGGCACTGAAGGAAAAGCTTAGGATAATAAAAATGGAGAAAGACGACATTATTCTGAAATATTTAACCAAGTTTGTCCAATCTTGAGATGAGCTTGGGAGCGTCGGAATTACTGTAGCAGATGATGACTTGGTGAACCTAGCTCTTCTAGGCCTTCCCAAGAGTTTTCATAGTTATCATGACTCTGTCAATGGGAGGGAGAAGCTGCCAGATTGAGAACGAATTTGGTCAGATTTGGTGCAAGAAGAATTCAAGCCGAATACCAGGGATGAATATTCATCTAAGACAAATGATGAAGAAAATTTCACCTTGGATAGTAAGGCGAAGAAGGGGAAAGGAAATAAATCCTATTCCAAATTTGAGACTGGCGAAGAAGGCAAGGAGTGTGACATGTCCAGAGTGAAATGTTTTCAATGTCACGAACATGGACATTATGCCACTAATTGTCCACAAAAGAAGAAGAACAAGAAGGCTTTAGGATCTGCAGCTAGTGAGGCTTTGGCTTCGCAATTTGAGTTGGACTTCTCGCTCATCGCATGCATGGTGTCAAGTGCGATGGGATCAGTGTGGTACTTGGATAGTGGTGCATCTCTCCACATGACGAGAGACAAATAACTTTTCAATAGAGGAGAAGGACCTCCAGATGCATATCGAAATGGGTGATGACGGGGGGTATAGTGCTACCGGGATTGGTACAGTTACCTTCTAGAGACAGTTAGGTAAACCCTTATTATTAAAAGATTTAATGCATGTATCGGGCTTGAAAAAGAATTGATTTTTAGTCGCAATGTTGGAGGATAGAGGTTATGATGTGGTTTTCAGTGAAGGGAAATATTTCCTTCAACACAAAGCCACAGTACAAGCCAAGAAGATTTGGATTCGTGTGAAGAATCTCTACAAACTTGATGTAGATGGTTGCGCAGCATTGATGGGTAAAGCAAACAAAGTGGTGAGCCAGGATGAGGGTGAGTTATGGCACAAGATTTTTGGCCATATACACAACGGAGCTTTGAAGGTCATGCAACATATTTCTACGGGACTTCCAAATGGTACTCTTGCACAGATAGACACATGCAAGGGATGTAACATGGGGAAGTGTGATAAAGCCATGTGATTTTCCCTTGAGAGGGAGCTTGATTTGCATGCAGGTGAGGAACTCTTGGTTCATAAGGATGAACCTCAAGTTGTGGAGCAGCCACAAGATGAGGATCATTGCATGGCAGAAACCACTCATGCAGAGACGTCTAGGTGGGGGAAATTTCGAGCCAAATGGGAAGAGGGAGTACATTCAGCTATACCTCTAGGTGTGAGGTGGGGCGATGTTCAAAATTAATCCCAAGAAGAAATTTAGGCAGGGTTCATTGAGATGGTGTGTCTCATGGATTGAATCTGGCTACGAGGAGCCCACAGTACAACAGTAGCAGGATCAGTTAGAATGATGCAGTCAAATTTCAAGAGGACAGAAATTAGAGTGACAGGTGTCAGATATTGGAGTGCAGATCAGAGTTGGAAGCAGTGCAGAGTGCATGGATGCAGATGTCAACAGCGCAGAGAGTCCAGTAGACATGTGCAGTAGCTAGCAGCAGTCAGAAGATTCTGATGACAGATGCATTATACTGATTCAGTTGTTTGGAGGCTATTCAGTTTCATAAGTGTTGCATGCAAAAGTTTCCTGTGCGAGAAACACTAGAGAAGTGTTGCATGCAAGAGTTGCATGTGCGAACAACACTAGAGAAGTGTTTCATGTCGCATGTCGCATGCAAGAGTTGCATGTGCGAACAACACTAGAGAAGTGCTGCATGTCGCATGTCGCATGAAAGAGGTGCATGTGCACATGCAAGGACATTCCAAGGTATCGGATCAGGATAGATTGATTCCTTTCTTGTTGAGAGGGAGTGTTGAAATTTGCAACAAGAAACAGTCAAATTGACATCCAGAAACAACATGAAAACACACACATTAGTTTGGGACCACAGGTCATCTAGTGATGGGTCCAAGCGATACATTAGTTTGTAAGCCAATTTATTTAATAAATTGGAAATGTGTCTAATTTAATTATCCCTTAATTAAATTGGATGATAAATTGTAATCTTATCTCATAAACACTTGTAATAGTTAACTGAGTGTGATAGACTCAATTAGCTCATGTATTTCAAGTTGAGGGTGGTTGGTGAGGCATGCAGAGTGATTCTATGTGTTTTAGAGTTCAATTTGCAGTTAAGTGCATGAGTTTAATGCATGAGAAATTAGTTAACTCAATTAAGTGAGTTAAAGTCAGTTTCACTAGTTGTAACCGTTTGTTGCACTAGTGAGAGATCAAGTGAATTAAGTCAGATTTAATTCACATGTAGTGATCTATTATGTAACTGATGATTTACTATTAATATTTGCATGCATGTAAGTTCCAGTGGAGACCCAGTTGAGACAAAGGTTAAAGGGATGTTAACTATCAATTGTATTTTTAGCAAACTGCCCAGATGCAGTTAAAACACCACAGGATTTGCCATGATACTTGCGCAGCCAAGGAAGGCTGAAATTCCTACGGAATAGGGATTGCATTCCACATGGATTGCGTGAGCAAGGCAGGCTGAAGATAGGTTGATAATTGGCTAAGTGTTGACCCAATTTTGTCTGGATCAGTGTGAGACAGTTGTGCGAGTGTAGAAGACTCTTGTGAGAAGAGTGCATTGTAATTGTTTCATGATTCATTGGTTCATTATACAATATAGATAAAAGGGTTTTGAGTAGCAAGCTTTCCCAGGAAAAACATCTATGTTGTGGTTTGATTTTCTTATTTCTTTACTTTTTGTGATTGGCGATCGTTTTTATTTTCCACAATTGATTTGTAGAAGGATTCAGTATCTTGCTTTAGTACATTGCTTGATCAGATTGAATCTATTAATATACATATGTTTGTATAATTTCTACAATTCTCACTTGCCATTTCAACATGTATGATAAAATAACTAACAACCAATGTCATAAAGAGTAATTGTATAATCAAATAATCTACGTACCAATAACCAATAAGTAAATTATTAAGCATTCCTAACAAAGTAAGAGGAAGTGGTCTAATGGTATAGTGGGGAGGTTTGGTCTCCACAAATCATATAGTTTAATTTTGGGTAGGTAGGTCATAGTCTAATGGTCTAATGGGAATGATTTATCATGTTGGTGTACATGCACATAGTTAGCCTTAATCAGTTTTAGTTCAACTCTAGTGCTTGCATGTGATGCATGTGCACATTAACAGAACATAAAGCACACTTAGCTTTAGTTAGTTTTAATTATCTATAGTTATTGCATGTATAACTAAGCTTAACTTAGTTTCTTTATGTATTGATTCTCAAAATAATAATGATGCATCAAATTCATGTTGAACCCTTGGTTAAACTGAGAGGAGGGGGTGAATCAGTTTAACACATTCATGGACTTTTAAAACTTTTCATTAAAATTTATTAACACCTTCATTTCATGATCAACATAATGTGTGAGCAATCTTTATTTGTGAGCAACAATTAATAAGCAGATTAGATAATGTACCAGCAGTCTTAATATGTTAGCAGCAAGTATTAGCAGAATAGATATACCATATCAACACATAGACATCATGCACATAGACACCAGATATAAGTGGAAACTCATAAAGGGAGAAAACCACATCTTATTATTGTTGTGATGCAAAGGCAAGCTCCAACTCCCTCTCACCACTAATTTTTTGTAGGCTCCAACCCACAGGAGGCTCCTACCTCAATTCTGCAAGCTACAACTTGCAAGGAAGCTCCAACTCCCATCAATATTTTGCAGGCACCAACCTACAGGAGGCTCCAACCTCAGTCAGCTACAACTGACATTTTATCAAGCTACAACTTGATGTGGAAGCACCAACTCCCATCTATTTTCTGTAGGCACCGACCTACAGGAGGCTCCTACCTCAGTCAACTACAACTGACATCTATCAAGCAACAACTTGATAGGGAAGCTCCAACTCCCTGACTCTTTCAAAAGAAAAACACTTGCTGATTTACCTTGGATATCAGCTCTGTTCTGTACCATCTTCACTGTTATGCATCAGTCTTCATATCTGCCTTATATCATTTCTGCATCTTCTCAGATTCACTATCAGCTCCTCCTTCTTCTTTGCTCAACTCTTCCTTCTTCTTTGCCTCATTGCTTTATTTCTGCATTCTCTAACTTCTCTGCATCTCGTTCTGCTCCTCCTTCTTCTTATCTTTTCTGCCTCAATATTCTGTACTCTGCATTCTCTAACCTCACTCTCTCTAACCTCTCTATGCATATCAATGTGATATTATTTATAGAAATTCCCTTATGACTATTAGCATTCTTCAGGGAATTTGAAATGGACAGCCATGCCTCTTTGCCTTCTACCTTCTCATTTCTTTTACCCGCTCATTCAGAAAAATATAACAATATGCATTAATTTCAATATTACAGTGGGAGTTTTGTTTTCCTACCGGACACTTGCCAATGCATCACAAACAATATAAAAACAATTACAACATTTACATTCACATTTTCAGTTACATAAAGACAATTTCACTCAACCCATTTTCTGGCCTTTGGCTTTGCTGGATTTGTTTTTTCTACTGTTGTCAAGTAACTGTTCTGCCTTCCTCTGTTCATCATGCCTGTAAAATGCCCTGTGACCTTTTCAGTTTCTAAATTCTCTATTTACCTTTGTCAGGCCCACATTTTCATGCATGTGTTTATTCACCTGTTCACTGTACTTGTGTGCACCTGCTGCATATATAGCTACTTTTCAAGTTTATCCTCAAATAAATATAGATCTGGGCAATGTCTGTTCATTATCAATCTCTGTGCTCGGGCTACCTACTTACACACTCTCTGTCCATAATATATTTTCAAATGAACCCCCTTCAGCCTTTTTGGATTCCTGCACATTTTTCTATAGTTGTCTCTCTCTTTCGTTGCAGTTGTGTAATCACTGCACGTATAACTGTCTTTTAATATAACTGCTGATTTTAAATCTGGGCAAACTCTCAAGGTTATAACCTCTTAGGCTGGCAATTTAATTAACTGCGGAGGCTTCTTATACTCACGATTATAAAACCCATAAAATACATAATATGCTCTTGTAATAAACCCAATCAATGTTTTAATTCAATTTCGGAGCTATATTACAGCCCACTCGTATGTATTCGAATTGCCTAATTCGAATTACATTTGGCTCCAAATCAAGGTTATGAAACATTTAATAAACTTTGAACTTTATTAATACTCCGAAAGATATTAAGGTTTGGTTGGGACTTCAAATTTTACTATTTCAACACCCCAAAGCTTCTCACCTCAATGGCTCAACCCAATCTGTGAACTTTATAAAACCCACTATATTAAATACCAGCATAGTATATATATCAGCATATATATATGTTCCCCAACCAAATGTGAAGACCCATGTATTCACTTTAACGTATGCCCAGCAGGCACCTCATTTCATATAGGTTTCGACTTTAGCACAATATATAAATATATCACCATGTATGCATATTCCCCGAGTCAAGCGTTCAAACTATTAATAAACCGTGGCTTTTATTTAGCGCCCAACATAAGCATGGTCGCAGTTTTATAACCTTTATAACATCAAACTGTATTACGTGGAATCTCCTCTTACAAATCCCTTCCATGAAGACTTATTCACCGTTAATAAATGGTTATGAATCCATAGCTACAGCACTCACGCATATAATATGCTCTCATATACAAAGAACCCAATCAATCCCAGCTTTCAGCTCTTTTGTACGCGCACCCTTGTGACAATTTATATCAACTATGATTTATTAATATATTTGCATCCTCTGTCAAGAACATTATAACAAAGCCTCAGCCTAGGCTTAAACTCAATGATAACCATATGGAGTATTTGGGCCCACATTCAACCGCTTATCTCTCACATCTGATGGTTGAAAAGTTATCGCTTTGTTTTGGGATGATCCGACGATAATCGCGCAACCAAACTGCCCTCCTTTTAACCGCTCAAAAACGCGCGATGACGATGGGTCCCAGCATTAACTTACCCTGCTCATCCAACGGTCGCTGTCTTATTGAGCTTCAACCCTCCGATCCTACGGCAATCGCACGAGTTAGATGCACGGGCTTTAACTCGCAATGAGAGCGGGTTTTAAAAACAGCTTAAGACCACGTGTCAGCCTATGGCGTTGATCGCGTTCGAATTGGGAATACAGCTTATCATAAAAAAGCGGTGCGATGAAAACCGTCTGGTGTTCCAAACCTACTGTCACTATTCATACCTCGTGGTTCCATGGTTCTTCAAGGTTCCGTGCCATCTCTTTTAGCATGGTTTCTCCGCGTAATAACGTTAGTTCATCTAGCCGCAATGTTGTTATATAGTTCCGATGGAATCCTTATAGACTATTCAACTCGGGTTTCTTGCATTCAACAGGAACACCCTTCACATGAGAAACACACTATTACTTTGACAGACAGAGCTAATATGCCCTGTATACCCAGAACACGTCCGTGACTCGCTCTCCCAACAGAGCTTCACAAGTGTCCACGGTGGTTCACACCAACTTCAGAGAGGGTTCTTGATGCGATAGGCCTCTTCGCACAAGATAGTCATACCTTCGATATAGCCACAGAATGGATACATCTGCGAGCATTCAGGAGTATAAGAACTCACCCAAAGATTCACATCGGCATCACCCAACAATCGTATCTTAACAGTAGCCGCACGGAGTCATATTACTGATTCTCATACCCTGACTTATTGGATTCGAACTCAACAACACTGAAATCAGTTACTCTTATTTAAGAACGCATATACATATTCAATACCTGGAAATAACATCAACTCCCTCATTAGATACAGAGTACCATTCAAGCCCTCCAATTACACAGGACATCATTCAACTCCAAAGCTTTTAGCTGGCCAGATCTCCGATTGATTGGCCCTTCTCTTCTACTGTCCTCACTACTCTGCAGCACCACCTCATCTGTCTCTTGCTGCCTTTGTTCCTTCTATGCTGCCTCTGTTCCCTGTCTTCTACTTTGTCTTATTGCTGGTTCAAGTGCTGCTCCTTTGTGCTCCTTTGCCATCAATGACAACATTTCCAACAATTCATTCTCAATTCCAATTTTTCTTTTTCAATTATCGCAAGTTTGTGCAATTATTCTTCAGCTAGATCCATATTTGTGCTCTAATAATTTTACATGATATGAGAGCTATAGGTATTTGGAGAAGGTGCATGAACAATATTTTTCAGGTTTGAAGAGAAACGAATTGGAAATTGTTCGGAGATTTGATTTGCAGATCAAAATATTGGAGAATTGTCACAATTGTTGCTACAACCACAAAGTGAAAGAATGGAATTCCCAACTTCCACTATTTTGACTCTGTACAATTATTATGAATGGAAGCGAATGATTTTGCTTCATCTTAGGAGAAAATTCTTGTACCAAATAGTCATGGGAATTGAGACAAAACCAATGTCATAGGATGAGAAGTCAAATTGACTTAATAGATCTGACATGGCTTATGGAAGATTGTGTTTATCTATGTCTCATGATATTCTTTATGAGATTAGAAATATTGAATCACCACATGAAATCTGGACTACATTGAAAGGATTATATGGTGATGAAAATGATCTAAAGAACACCATTTGGAGGCAAAGAGGTCGAGTTATTACAGCAGTCATGAAAGTGGTGAAGACTCCATTAATGTGGAGAAATGTTCTCGAGATAGTGTTGAACAAGAAGAATATGCTTCTTCTATTGTTAATGAACCTGTTGCAGATGAGAATTTTATCTTTTCCGACAACGAAGACATCGCACATGTGGAAATATCTTCCTTTGCTAGTGATGAAGACACTACTTTCAAAAACATAGAAGAGGACTTTGATTCCTCTACTCTTGAAGATGTTGATGATGCAGATCTAAGGAGGTCTCAATTTAATGATGTCCCATATGCACTCTCAGTCGCGGAGCCATGCATGCCCATGCATACATCTAAGGAGCCATTTATAACACCATGTATGTGCATGTATGCATCCACAAAGGCATCTCTAAAGCCACACATGCACATGCATGCATCCCTAGAGACAACCATTTTCATGCATGCATATAGGGTACATGAATTTGATCATCAAATGCATGACGAAGCTGCAGGGAATCCATATTGGCATGCAACCATGTATAAGGAAATTTAGTCCTTGATCCAAACATGGGAGTTGATACCTCTACTTCCAAAAATGAAGCTTATTCCTCCAGATCCATGATGGGTTCATCAATCTTCATTATTTTCCAAGATCCGAGCAGACTGCTGATATCTTCGTCGAGACTTTCACTGAGCGAAAGTTTTGATTTCTGCGAGATCGTCTCGGGGTGAAGAACACGACTGCCTAGCAGTTGTCTTTTCTCTACTTTTTGCATTCTATTTTGAAGGGAGGTTTTCTTCCCACTAGGTTTTCCCTCTTTCCTATTTTCATGCATTATATATGGGTACCTAAAATGGCCTTGTTGCCGGGACTCATTCATTTTGCATCACACTCACCTAAGTTATGCTTAAAGGGAGTGTTGGTGTACATGCACATAGTTAGCCTTAATTAGATTTAGTTCAAATCTAGTGTTTGCATGTAGTGCATGTACACATTAACATAACATAAAACACACAGCTTCAGTTAGCTTTAATTATCCATAGATATTTCCTGTAGAACTAATCTTAACTTAGTTGTTTTATGTATTGATCCTCAAACTAATATTGATGAATCAAATTCATTCTCAATTCCAATTTTTCTTTTTCAATTCTCGCAAGTTTGTGCAATTATTCTTCAGCTAGATCCATATTTGTACTATAATAAATTTATAGATCCCCGAAAATTCCAACATGGTATCGGAGCTAGTCCAGGCTCTTTGAAGTTTGTCATAGAAGCTGAAGGAAAAAGTTGTTGAAATAATTCTCCAGCTGTATGAAGGCTCAGCAAAGTCCAGGGATTTTACAAAAACAGAGTTTTTGTTTTGTGTTTAAAAAATGTAGTCCAGATAAGTCTTTTAAAAGACAGAGTTAGTCTCTTAAGCAGTGAGACAGCTTGTTTGAAACACAGTTAATTTTTTTGCATAGTTCAGTGTGCTATCCATGGCAGGAGCCAACACAAGAATGAGTATTGGAAATACTCAACTCCCACAGTTCAATGGGAAGAACTATGACTATTGGGCAATCATCATGAGAGCCCTATTTGCCTCTCAGGATTTATGGGATTTTTTTGAAGATGGTTTTGAAGAACTAGCATATGAAAATGCTTTTAATGCCTTAACACAGGCAGAGAAGTATTTGTTGAAGAGAAATAGAAAAAGGACTCAAAATCCCTCTTCTATCTCTATCAAGCAGTGCATGAAAGTGTGTTTCCAAGGATAGAAGCAGCTAAGAGGTCCAAGGATGCATTGGATACTCTTCAGACTGCCTATCAAGGTATGGAGAAGGTGAAGAAAACAAAGTTACAATTATTGAGGAGAGATTTTGAAACTCTTTGTATGAAAGAGTCTGATAACATAGACTCATTATTCACACATGTGATTGGGTTGGTTACCCAGATAAGGTCTCATGGAGAGACACTTGAAGAAAGAAGGATAGTGGAGAAAATTTTGATGAACTTACCCTCAAGGTTTGATGTGATAGTCACAACCATTGAAGAGACAAAAGATCTCTCAAAGTTCACTGTTGATGAGCTTCATGCATCATTGATGACACATGAATAAATATTGGGAAGAACAACAAACTCATCTTTGGAACATGACTTCAAGACCCAAATGTCCTTTGGAAGAGGAAGAGGTCAAGGTAGAGGAAACTGTAGAGGAAAAGGAAGAAGGAGAAGCCAAAACAGAGGAAGAAGAAACAACCCTGCAAATGCAAATGAAAGGGGCAACAATCAAAATCAGAACCAAGGCCAAGGCTTCAGCCAGCAAGGTGGAAAAAATCAAGCACATGGACAAAGGTATGATAAATCCCAAGTCCAATGTCATTACTGTAAGAAGTATGGCCATTATGTCAATGAATGTAGGAAGAAACAGAGTGACATGGGTAATAGACCCAATGCTAATTTTACTAACGAAAATATCAGTCAAGAAAAATTGTTTTTAGCATGTAATATGGCTGAGGAAAAGAATGAAGATATATGGTTTCTAGATTCAGGATGTAGCAACGATATGACTAGAAACATTTCCATGTTTTCCATGTTAGATGAAAATGTAAAGTCTCAAGTAACATTGGGGACAGACAGTAAGGTCTATGTCATGGGAAAAGACAGAGTGAATGTTTTGACAAAGAAATGAGAAAGAAGATCCATATCAGATGTATATTATGTGCCTAATATGAAGTGTAACCTCTTGAGCATTGGACAACTCATTCAAAAGGGGTGCAATGTTTTCTTTGAAGATGATGTATGCACCATCATGGATAAACCACCAAGAAAGCAATGCATTGCACAAGTGAAGATGAAAAGGAACAGAATGTTCCCTCTCAAGATGAGAGTAGATTTGAAGAAAGGAGCTAAAATGGCAGCAATGACACAAGAGACATTCCAAAGAGAAGCAAAAGATGAAAATTGGTTATGGCACTTGAGATTTGGACATCTCAACTTTCTAGGTCTGAATTTGTTGCATAGGAAAGGAATGATAAAGGGATTACCATTTATTGAGAAACCGGACAACCTATGTGAAGGCTGCATCATGGGCAAACAACACAGAGAAAGTTTTCCATCAGAAAATAGCATAAGGGCAAAGGCACCCTTAGAAATTGTCCATTCAGATTTGTGTGGACCAATGCAAACACCATCACTAGAAAGCAGCCATTATATGCTGACTTTTATTGATGATTACACAAGAAAAACTTGGGTGTATTTCTTGAAATATAAAAGTGAAGTGTTTGAAAAATTCTTCCACTTTAAGGCTTTTGTAGAGAACCAAAGTTGACAACATATAAAAGTTTTAAGAACTGATAGAGGAGAAGAGTATATCTCAAAATAATTTATGCGTTTTTGCAGAGAAAATGGCATACACGAGCAATTTACAGCAAGGTATACACCGCAGCAAAATGGAGTTGTTGAAAGGAAAAATTGAACCATCATAGACATGGTAAGAAGTATGTTGAAGGAAAAACATTTGCCAAATGAATATTAGGTTGAAGTTGTACATTGTGAAACATACATCTTGAATAGATGCTCAACCAAAGCTATAATGAACAGAGTTTCGGAAGAAGCATGGAGTGGCATAAAACAAGGTGTCACCCACATGAGATTTTTTGGTTGTGTGGCTTATGCACACATTCCAGATCAACTAAGGAAGAAGTTGGACGGTAAGAGGGAGAAGTGCATATTTATTAGATACAGTGAAGAATCCAAGGCATACAGGTTCTATAACCCATCCACCAAGAAGTTTGTTATAAGCATAGATGTGCAGTTCATTGAAGAAGAAGCTTGGGATGGAAGCATTGAGAAAACAGTCAATGTGAAGAGTTGTTTGTCTCATGATTATGATGAAGAAGAAATGGCTGAAAGGAACACCTCATTAGCAGCACCACTTCCACCAACACAAGGACATCAAGAGACACCACAAGAAGGAATAAGAACACCCTTGAGAAGTGATGACAGTACTTCTCCAAGCACACCACAAAGAGTAGATTTGAGTGCTTCTACAAGCACAAGTACACCAAGTGAAAGAGGAACCAGATTCAGAAATTTGAATGATATTTATGAGCAAGAGGCAGCAAATTAAGGTATGAACTCTTTATTTGCATTGTACTGTCATGTAGATGATCTTATTCATTTTGAAGAAGCAGTAAAAGATAAGAAATGGATAGATGCTATGGATGAAGAAATGAATGCCATAGAGAAAAATAAAACATGGGAATTGATTGATCTCCCAAAAGGCAAAGAAGTGATTGGAGTAAAATGGGTTTATAAAACCAAGAGAAATGCTGAAGGTAAGATTGAAAGGCACAAGGCTAGACTTGTTGTCAAAGGCTACAAGCAACAACAAGGAAGAGACTATGAAGAAACATTTGCACCAGTTGCAAGAATGGAAACAGTGAGAGCAGTGTTGTCCATAGTAGCACAACATAAGTGGAAGGTTTACCAAATGGATGTGAAATCAGCATTCCTAAATGGAGTATTGATGGAAGAGGTTTATGTTGAAAAACCTCTGGGCTATGAGAAAGCAAACCAAGAGCACAAAGTTTGCAGATTGAAGAAAGCTCTTTATGGGCTGAAACAAGCACCAAGAGCATGGTACAGTAGGATAGATGCCTATCTACTGAAAAATGGGTTTGAAAAATGTGAAAGAAAACCCACATTATACATCAAGGAGAAATATGGTAAGATGTTGATTATTGTTTTATATGTTGATGATGTGATCTTTATAAGTAATGGTGCTTACTTCATTGGAAATTTTAAATCAGTCATGAAGGATGAATTTGAGATGACTGATATGGGATTGCTGAAATACTTCTTAGGAATAGAAGTAGAGCAAAATGAAAATAAGATTTTTATCTCTCAATCTAAATATGCAAATGAAGTTTTGGAAAGATTTAATATGCAGGATTGCAAAGCAGAAATTAATCTTACAGTGATGGGATTGAAACTCAGCAAAGAGGACAGCAGCAAAAATTTTGATCCAAGTCTGTACAAGGGCATAGTTGGCAGCCTCATGTATTTGACTGCAACTAGGCCGGATATTATGCATGTTGTGAGTTTAATTTCCAGATTTATGGAGAGGCCAAAGAAGGCACATTGGCAAGCAGTAAAAATAATTCTAAGGTATGTGAAAGGAACAAAGAGGTATGGAATTTTATATACCACTTCAAAAAATTCTGAATTGATTGGATATACTGACAGCAATTGGGCTGGAAGTATAGATGACTGGAAAAGTACATCTGGTTATGTTTTTCATATGGGTTCAGGATCTATTTCATGGGCTTCTTAGAAACAGCCAATTGTGTCTTTATCTATAGCAGAGGCAGAGTATGTGGCAGCTACAACAACAGCATGTCAAGCTGTTTGGATGAGGAGAATGTTAAGGAGTTTGTGTCATGAACAGGTGAAAAGCACAACAATTTATTGTGATAATATCTTGGCAATAGCATTGTCAAATAATTCAGTGTTTCACAAGAAAACGAAACACATTGATGTCAAGTATCACTACATCAGAGAACTAGTGAATAATGGTGAAATTATTTTGAAACATTGCAGAACTGAAGAGTAGTTTGCTAACATATTGACAAAATAATTGGGGCATAAAAGTTTTAATTATTTGAGAAAGCTTTTGGGTATGGAAGAGAACCCAGCAATTGAATTTAAGAGGGAGTGTTGAAATATTAATTTCAACTGCAAACCAGAAGGACGCAGCAGTAGCGCAGAGAATTTCTTGATCAAATTCGCACTCCACTGCTCATTGAAGATTGACTGTAAAACTCTGCAAGTTTTAAATTTCCTACAAGTTTATTTTGTTGGATAAGGTCGTAGCCTGTATAGTATGGTGAAGCCGTGGATTGACCACGAAACCTGCAACTTTTAAACATGCTCATACCGCTTCTTTAATACCTCACCAACCAACATTTTTACCGCACATTTGAATTTGTTTTTGAATCACCCACGCCAACACAGTAAGATAGTGGAACCCACAAGGAGCTAATCAAATCTTACCACGCAGATTTGAGGGTGACGTCAAAAGGCCAAATTGGTATGCGATAATTTCATGAAATGTAGCTCAGTTTTTATTTTGTAATCTGGGGGTCCCACCTTCAGCCAATGAGAGGCTGATCGCGCAGGTTTAGTCCCTAATGATGTGAGGGGAGTTTGGTACGCGATAAAATTATGCAAAATGATTTAATTACATGTTTTTAAAGTCCGCAATGATATAAAATTAAAAGGCTTGGGTTTTTAAAAAAAAAAAAAATCCTTGTTAAAAAAAAATGACGATACTTAAAGGGACATTAAGGGCTCAAACCTTTATATATATAAGTTTTAAAATGATGCATTGTATTTTGTTAAGTACTTTGACTTTTGTTTGTTAAAAAAAACTTTATTGCATATGGTTTTACTTTAGGATATATGTATAAATCCTAATATATATTATAAACTTAGAAAGTTTATAATATATATAAAAATAGTTTTTGTTTTAATTTTTTTTAAAAAGAGAGAGTGTGTGTAAAAATAGAGTGTGTGACTTTGTATGTGAAAAACAGAGAATTTTTATATGCAAGACTGTGTATTTCTTTTGTTGCCAGAAGGGAGAAACAGAATTTCTTTTTATTGTGCATTTTGTAAGAGACAGAGAGCTTGATTTTTGATTTACACTGTGTGTAGCAGTTGAAGAATTTTTGTAAATGTCAAAACCACAGTTTTGTGACATTTTTTGTAA
Source organism: Pinus albicaulis (assembly GCA_034641835.2). NCBI lineage: Eukaryota > Viridiplantae > Streptophyta > Pinopsida > Pinales > Pinaceae > Pinus > Pinus albicaulis. Next base: position 1,513,786,843 of record CM076579.1, read on the forward strand.
TATTTTTTCAAGATTAATGAAATAGTTGTTGTGTGTTATCTCTGTCTAGAAATTTTTTTTAATCTGTGTGTTGAAAGACAAAAAAAAATTTATTCCTCTATTGTTTGGAATACTTCAAAATTTCCAACAAATTATACAGTTTAATTCTGAGCAAGTCACACGTTGGTCCAATTCTAAGCAAGATTAATAATGTGGTCCAATTTGGAGTGAGACTATATATACCTCTAAAAACTGTTACACACTATTTTTTCAGTTCAAAAATAAAAATAAAAATTATTAACAGATACCCACATCAATATTTAAGTGAATTTTCCTCCCTTATTTCCGAATCGATGCTCATCAAATCTGCAAAGATACTTTATTATCTCTCTTTACAGTCAGAGTTGGCGTGGAATAATGGCAAGCGACCAACTTCAACTCAGACTCTAGAAATCAACTTCAACTCGGACTCTAGCATTGATTGCGCTTTGATCAAAGCTCAAAATGGCGTCCCCAAATTTTTTGAATGTGGTTATGCATCGTTCGAATGATCACTTCCAGGTATATCTACTACGTAATTGTAAAAAATTGATACGTAAAGTTGTTGTGAGCTCTTTGCAAGTGAATGTTCAATGAACCCCTTTGACGATAATGATCACTTCCAGGCATATTTACTACGCAATTATACAAATTTGATACGAAAAGTTGTTGTGAGCTCTTTGCAAGTGAATTTCTATCTTCAGCGACTAGATATACCAAATTCTCCATTAGAAATGTGTGAACCTGATTTCTTTTGCTCAATGTTTATGCAAGTTGTAGCATAAGAGAATGGTTGAAATTAGTGCTCCGCTTATAAAATGAAGACAACATTGCGATGGGATAGATGTGTGTATATATATATATAGTTCAATGGATTGTCAAGACTTTATTAAAAATCACGTTTTGCAAAATGCAGTGACTTCAAGTATGTCCGCTTATAAAATGAAGACAACATTGCGATGGGATAGATGTGTGTATATATATATATAGTTCAATGGATTGTCAAGACTTTATTAAAAATCACGTTTTGCAAAATGCAGTGACTTCAAGTATGTTTTGCAAGACTGAGAGATCACATGTATTGCTTGTTTCAAATGTTTGGGAAAATTCCTTAACATATCAGTTAAAGTAATTTTGGGGGAGAGACCCATATATCAGTTAAATTGGGAAATCTTATATTTTAGATTAAAAAGCTCTCAAAAATTGATATTTAGATGAAAATGGCAATGTTTTAAATTTATTTTTTTTCTTTTAATTTAATATAATGAGAATTAAAAAATGAAATTATTAAAATTAAGAAGATTATTTATTTTACTTAAAAGATTTTTCTTTTGATATGTTTATATTTTTAATTTTTGTTAAAAAATTCATATAAAAATTTGAAGAATTTGTTTATAGATTTTCATTCAAAATGATCATTTTTAATTTATTTTTCAAATCCAAACCATAACTCCTCATCATCGTCGTCATCATCATAATAAACTTTAAACGTCAATTAAAGAAAATTTGGAAGCAAATTCTTCAATTCTAACCACAACATAAGCTTGCAAACAATGACATAAAAAATAAAATTGTTAGAATATAAGTTTTTAAATGTGGAATTTGTATATTTCGAAACCTTTTGAAGAATTAAGATACTTTTAAGTTGTTGAAACTTCCATTTTTAATTCAAGCGGAATTCGTGATTTCTGAGCTCTTTGCAGAAATAGTGCTTGTGCTTTCCTTTAACGTTTATACTTGTAGATCGAGAACACAATTAAATAGTGCTTGGGCTTGCCTTTAAAGTTTACAGTTGTAGATCGAGAATGCAGTTTCATCGTTCCTTTGAAGATGATCTATAAATCCATGTCCAGGTAGTTGAATTATTAAAATAAAAATAAGTATAGAAACAATGGTTAAAGAAACTTAAATATAAAGTAACAAATATGGTAATAATTATTAACTTCCTCATAGAAAATTCTAGTAAGATATTGAACATAGAACTTATGTGATATATAACTAAAGCAAATTGTAATAATAAATATTTGTTTTTCAATATTATTATTAAAAAAATAAAAATTAAAAAATTAAATTAAACTATTTTTGTTTAGATAAATGTCTTTCGGATTAATAGATTAATTATATTATTAATCTTAAAGATATTTATCTAAATTATAGATCACAAAAGTCTTAAATCTAAAGTAATTTTTTCAAACATTTAAATGGACCATAATTTGAAGGTCTTATTATAACTTTTGCAAAATACAGTGCCAATTCCTTCACATAATTTGTCATAATTTTGGGATATGGTTGCATTATTCATGCATAATGTTAAAATATTTATTTAGTGATTTTAGCTTCACATAATTTTGGGATATGGTTGCATTATTCATGCATAAATGTTAAAATATTTGTTTAGTGATTTTATTCTTTGCAAGGGAAAAAAATATTTGAAAATAGTTCATACTCCAGTAAATAAAATATTCACTGTCATTTACTTCCCACTATAATTTAAACAACTCTTTGCAAAAAAAAAATGAAATTTTATAGAAATAAGATGTAAATCAATATTGTTTCCAAGAGTTACATCCCTCCATTATTTATGTTTTCCTTAACACTCATGTAGGAGTAAAATTGTAATGGTGTAGACTTACTAGTGGTTATTACCCACCAAAATTTATGCAAGTCCTTGTACCTAAGCAAGCAATTGCTTCACATCTCAAATTATTAGTTTCTGTCAAAGCAAAAATATTAGATTGGATTTTCCTATTGACCATTATTAATTTGGCATTGGTCAATATAGGTTATAACTTTTATGCATTTTTTTCCGAGTTCATAAGTTCTAATTTAAGTGGGAGGCAGAAACACTTTTTATAGAAAATGTATTATTAATTTTTTTTTAAAGGAAACATTAAAAGGGATTTCAAAGTAATTATAGGTTCACTTAAAATAAGGTGCATGGTCTTATAATATTCTATCCAGAAATCTAGGGTTAGATAAAGTGACATATTGAAATACATGCATGTTGACGGAAAATAATCCCTAAGGTCGAGGTTGAAAAAGCCTCAACAAAGCGGAATAAATCAATCAACAAAGAACACTTAATCCAACATGCCAAGCATTCAAATTATTAATGTTGGATTTAGGAACGTACCCAGGGATCCTACGTTTGAACATGTTCCTGTATCGTCCAAGCCCTAGGCTTCTTCCAAGATGTGCAGACCTATAAATCAATCATTGAAACATACGTAAAGTATATAATTCAAAGTACATGTATAAGAATATTTTAGATCATCATAAATAACAATTCAAACTATGATTCATAAGATGACAACATATATCAAGAACAAGACATGAGTTTCTTTATTAATGAATAACAATAAGTACAAGATAGATAAAACTTCATTTAAGCCAAAGGCACCATCGAAGCCTTCCTCTCGATCCGTACAGCCCAAGCCATGAAGACAACCTCTCTATTAGGTGCATAAAGATGTTAGATAAGGAGACTGAGCATATCTACATGTAAGAATTTACAGAGTGACTTCCTTAGATCAAACACCAAAGGTCACAACTCACAAACAGATCACAAATCAGTACACCATTATATCATGTGGTTAAAGCCCTCGAAGAGGGAAACAGTCCATGGCCTGAGCCAACATGGCCACTTCAGGAAATTTATTAATATAAAAAGAAAGTTTAGATAAATTTCTCTCATAAACGATTACCGGACAAATGACCCTCCATGCTCTTTAAATAGATATCATGGACCAATCGGGTGTTAAGCCACAAATCAAGTGTCGTTAATACCGATGCGAGAGTGAACCATCAGATCACTACAAATCGTGACCGTCATATTATAAGTTACAAATGTACATAGTAAAGAAACACACTTTACCTAACTCTACACTAGACCAAGTTATACTTAACTATTTCCTATGTGTCAAAATATCCTAGCATCCCCCCTTAAGAATAACTTGGGATATGATTGAAGGATTTACAAAGGTAACACAAAAGGAGCCTATTTCCTATGTGTCGAAATATCCTAACATCCTCCCTTAAGAACAACTTGGGATAGGATTGAACGATTTACAAAGGTGACACAATAGGAGAGGGAAGGAGGCATTAGAGACTATCCCCCCTTAATGATAACTTTCCTGAACTCTAAGCATCGATCAAATTTTGGTAAAATTCACTTCTGTGAGAGCCTTTGTAAAGATATTGACAACTTAATCATTGGTTGAACAATTTTGTACTTCAATAACACGATCATGAATGATTTTTCTGATGAAGTGTATATGAAGCTCAATGTGTTTCATACGTTGATGCTGAATTGGATCTTTGAAAATCTGAATGGCACTTTGATTATCACATCAAAGTGTAGTTGTATGCTACTGATGAAGACCAAATTCAGACAAGATCTGACGAAGCCACATGGCTTCCTTGCTGGCTTCAACAACACAACGATACTCTGCTTCTGCCGAAGAAAGAGAGATGACACTTTATTTCTTACAAGACCAAGTAATAGGTCTTGAACCAACAGTGAATACATACCCTGCAACAGACTTTCGATCATCAGGGTCACCTGCCCAATCAGAATCAGTGAAACCAATCAACAATGGAGATTCTCTTGCACTGTAATGAATCCCGAATTGAAATGTACCACAAATATATCGAAGTATTCTTCTAGCTTCTTTCCAGTGACTTTCATGAGGTTGGTAAATAAACCGAGCAACAAGACCAACAGAAAAATAAAGGTCAAGACGGGTATGGGTTAGATACAAAAGTTTACCAACAAGTTGACAGTATAAGGTAGCATCAACTTCAGGGGTAGTACAAGTGACTGAAAGCTTGACTCCATACTGAAAGGGAGAAGGGGTTGGCTTACAGTATTCCATGTGAAAGTAGCATAGAAGATCATAGGCATAATTGGACTGAGAGAGGGTAATACCTTCTTTGGATTGCAAGAATTGAAGACCAAGGAAATAATGCAAGTGTCCTAAGTCTGTCATTTCAAACTTCTTTTTGAGGCTAGACTTCACATGGTTTATATGGTTGGGATCACTACCAGTAAGGATAAGATCATCAACATAAAGAACAAGGATGGTGAAGGACTTGCCCACTTTCTTGGTGTAGACAGTGTTATCAGAATGATACCTAGAAAATCCATTATCTAATAGAAATCTATCCATTTTGGCATACCAAGCCCGAGGAGCTTGTTTGAGACCATAGAGAAATTTCCTAAGGCAACAAACAAGGCTAGAGTCATTTTGGATAAATCCAGGGGGTTGTTCCATGTAGATTTCTTCATGTAAAAATCCATGTAAGAAGGTGGATTTAACATCCATCTGATGGAATTCCCATTTAAAGGAGGCAGAAAGGGAAAGAACAAGCCAGATAGAATTCATTTTGGCAACAGGGGAGAATTTTTTAGTATAGTCAATGCCTTCAACTTGTCAAAATCCTTTAGAAACAAGACGAGCTTTATGTCTATCCACTTTTCCATCTGGTCCCAACTTTGTTTTGTAAACCCATATGCATCTGAAAAATTTTCTTCCTTTTGGAAGAGGAACAAGATCCCAAGTATCATTTTCCAATAGGGAATGATATTCTTCATTCATAGCTTCATCCCAATCTGGATGAGCGAAAGCTTCTTTAAAGGTGTCTAGATCAGGATTTTTTGGAACTTGAGCTAATAAGGAAGAGGCTCTTTTGAACTGAGAACGTGTACATCATCGATCTGCAGGGTCACCTGCAAGAGAACCTGTTGCATCCTGAGTAGAGCGGACCCATCTTGGAAGTTGTGGAGCGGAAGGAATATCTTAAAGAGGTGGAGGAGGATTGTCATCCTCGTTATCATCATCTGAACTAGAAGGAATGCTATCAAAAATAGAAGAGATAGAGAGAGGTGGCACATATGTCTAATTAGGCTCACAGGCCAAAGGTGGCACACTCGTCGAACTAGGCTCGCAGACCGATAGATTTTCATCAAATTTTACATCTCTTGTAATGATTATACCTTTGGATTTTGGTTGAAGAAGTTTATATCCTTTGACGTATTTAGAATATCCAACAAAAATTCATTTTTCACTCTTAGAATCTAAGGCTTTATGTTTCGCATCTGGAATATGGGCCCAAGTATCACTTCCAAAAACACGAAAGTGACATACATCTGGTTTGATTGAGCTCCAGGCTTCTTCTAGAGTTACATTCATTAAAACCTTAGTAGGAGTGTGATTTACTATGTAATTTGCACAGTTAATTGCTTATGCCCAAAAATTGAGACTAAGTCCTTTAGATTGAAGCATACAATTAGCCATTTCTTTTAAGGTGCGATTCTTCCTTTCAGCTACACCATTTTTTTGTGGAGTATATGGAACAGTATATTGCAATTGAATGCCATGCTCACTGCAAAAGTTGATAGATTTGTTGTTAATATATTCTCCTCCATTGTCTAATCTTAACTTAAGAATTTAATGGCCAGATTGTTTCTCAACAAAGGCCTTAAAGGCCAAGAACATGTTAAAAACTTCACTCTTGAGTTTTAAGAAGCATACCCAAGTGTGTCTGGAAAAATCATCAATGAAAGTTAAGAAGTACTTGCAACTAGAGAAAGAAACAACAGGAAGTGGACCACATAAATCACTGTGCACAAGCTGCAAAGGGGTTGAAGCATGCCAAGAGGCACGTTTGTCAAAACTATCCTGATGATGTTTTCCAAGTACACATCCGGAGCAAACACCATCTCGGCAAGATACCATAGGAAGACCTGTCACCATATTTTCTTTACATAGAGTTTGAAGAGAGTGATAGTTTAAGTGACCAAATCGCTCATGCCAAATTTTGCTCACTTCATCATTATGAGAAAAAAAAACAGAGGGAAAACATGATGACCCAAATTTGTCAAACTTATACAAACTTGTGGAATCATCAGCAATTTCAGTAGCTAAAATATGTCTAGGATCTTTGAGGTCCTTGATTACAACATCAGGAGGTGAGAATTCTACTATTTTCCCTTCACCTGAATGAGTTATCTAAAACAGATAGAAGGTTGCATGACAAGGTAGGAACATATAGTACATCATTAAACTGGCCATTATCTAGATGAAAGGTTCCAGATCCTACAACACTAAGAGATCTATCATCACCAACATAAATATGTTTGATGTTACAATCATTTAAATAAGAAAACATGGCTTTATTTTTGGCCATGTGGTAAGAAGCTCCAAAATTAATGAGCCACGTATGAGAATAAGAAGAAAAAGATACATTTAATGCATAACCATATGCTTGACAACCACAAGCAAAAAGTGTCATTCCTGAAGATGAAGTTGAAGAGGTCTCCAAATTGATGTTGTGCTTGTTCATTGCTGCTTCCAAGACTTCCATCTTCTTAAAACATTTGGACTCTACATGGCCATCACGATTACAAAAGTTACAATGTCTATATGTTTTCTTCCCTTTGTTTTTGGTTGCCTTATCAGTTTGGTGAGTTGCTTTTTGATTTTTCAGTTGAAATTGCTTAGGACCCTTGTTTGTTTTATGGCCATACTTTTTAGGGTACTGCTTCTTGGGATTCTTTTGATATGGTTGTTGTTGGGCTGCTAAGGCTTTCTTAGAAGCATTCCAGAAGTGATAAGACCAAGGTGTAAGAGTTTTTCTTGTTCTCTTATCAAAGAATTGCAAAAGGCATCAAAAGAGGGGTTCTTTTGGGATGTTCCTTGAGAAATGATGGCTTCTCTAGTGGAATGGAAGGTGGAAACAAATACAGAGTATGCAGGGCCAAGCTTATCAAGAATGGAATAGATGAGGCTACCATCTTCCTTTTTGACCTTACAACTTCTAAAAGAAGTCTAAGGGTCTTGAATTTGGACAAAAAATATTCAATAGAGGAGAAATTATTGGGGTCCAAAGTAAGCAACTCATTTTCAATCTAGTGGGCCTTGATTTCATTTTGAATGCCAAAAACAGTATTTAGCTTTTTCAAGGCTTCATCAGGGGTGTCAATTTCAAGGATTCTTTCGATATGATTGTCATTGGGTTGCTAAGGCTTTCTTAGAAGCGTTTCCAGAAGTGATAAGACCAAGGTGTAAGATTTTTTCTTGTTCTCTTATCAAAGAATCGTAAAAGGCATCAAAAGAGGGGTTCATGTAGGTTGTTCCTTGAGAAATTATGGCTTCTCTAGTGGAATGGAAGGTGGAAACAAATACAGAGTATGTAGGGCCAAGCTTAGCAAGAATGGAATAGATGAGGCTACCATCTTCCTTTTTGACCTTAGACCCTTCTAAAAGAAGTCTAAGGGTCTTGAATTTGGACAAAAAATCTTCAATAGAGGAGAAATTATTGGGGTCCAAAGTAAAGAACTCATTTTCAAGCTGGTGGGCCCTGATTTCATTTTGAATGTGAAAAACAATATTTAGCTTTTTTAGGGCTTCATCAGGGGTGTCAATTTCAAGGATATGAAATCGAAGATCTTGAGCAATGTACATTCCTATCAACCCTCTTACTTCATCTTGTTTATTTTCCCATTTAGCGGCTTTATCTCCATCAGTAGGTTTAGTTTATTGTCCTGCGGCTATTCTATAAATCCCTTTACTTCTAAGTATTGGAAATAATTGGTGTTGCTAAGAATAACTAGACATGCACTTTCCATTTTTTTAAACTGAAGCTGAAAAGAGCTGAAATTAACTGATCCAATGGAAATATCTCGAAAAATTAGGCTCATTAAAAAAATATGGCTCGAAAAACGACTTTCGGATGAAGAAGTTATGTCTTTTAAAAAAAAAAAGAGTTGTAGATGCCGAATAGTTACGGAAATGGTTTGAAATTTGATGAAGAAGTTTTACTTAAAAAAAAAAGCTCCCCCTTAACAAAAATCTTATTACAAAAATAAGTTTGAGAAAGGGACCTCTATTCTCATAAACTAACTTCACACCAAGTGAGTAAAAGGATTCTGTAATTGTTTGAAAGGAGGACCTTTTTTTTTTTCGTTCTTCGATGTGCGTGTTTTTTCCTGCAAAAAGCACAAAATCTGTGCACAAAAAAAAATAAAAATGAAATGACTTACGGGAAAATGTCAGATTTTCAATTAGCGTTATCGGCAACTATCCTTTTTTTTCGCTATTTCTGATTTCCCGAGATCGCACAAAGACGTGGGGAAAAAGCATACATAGCAAAAAAAAGACTCCCTTCTTCCTGTTTCTGATTTGCCGAGATCACACACAACGCAGAGAAAAGAGCATACATAGAGAAGAGGGTATATATCTAAAAAATAAATAAAATCTATAAACCGAAATAATAGAGGGAACCGAAATAAGCAAAACAATTAACAAATATAACTGGAAAAAAAGGGTACTTTATACCTCCAGATCTAAACTAACATAACTTGGGCAACCAGAAACCTTTTCACATGAAACGAAAGGGGTTCCTCACTGTAATAGATGCTCCGGACACAACAGAGTAGTTCTCCAGGCCCGAAAGAGTTCAGAAACAATAGATCTGGAAAACGACAGTCGCATGCAATCAAACCAACTTCGGATTTGGATCAACAACGAATGCGGCTCGCAAAATGGAGCTGATACCATGTAGGAATTTACAGAGTAACTTCCTTAGATAAAACACTAAAGTTCATTGCTCACAAACAGATCACAAATCAGTACACCAGTATATCACGTGGTTAAAACCCTCGAAGAGGGAAACAGTCCATGGCCTAAGCCAACGCGGCCACTTCAGGCAATTTAATAATATAAAAATAAAGTTTACATGTGTTTCTCTCATAAATGGTTACCAGAAAAATGACCCTCCATGCTCTTTAAATAGAGATCATGGACCAATCGGGTGTTAAGCCACATATCAAGTGTCGTTAATACCAAGGAGAGAGTGAACCGTCGGATCACTACAAATCGTGACCGTCATATTATAAGTTACAAATGTACATAGTAAAGAAACACACTTTGCCTAACTTTACACTAGACCGAGTTATACTTAACTATTTCCTATGTGTCGGAATATCCTAACACTACAAAGGAAATGAGGGTTTCTTAGAGACTGGGAGTGCAGGAGGCACACGAAAATAAGACTTGATCTAAGGGAAATTGAATATAATGTTGATACCTTCCTTCTTTTATCAATTAGGCCTACCCAAGGGGTGTATATATACCACCTCAGATTAGTTTTTTCAGTTAGGCCATGGGCTCCTGTAGGTGGGCTCTCGGTAAAACCCATAAAGATCGCCCTAAAAATAGCATTTTATTTTATTTTTTCAGATTTAAAAATGTATATGCAAGTATAGTGTTCTGAGAACATACATGTTTTTTTGTGGGCAGAGTCAGGTATGAAATTTGAAATATAATTTATTAATATAAACTCAAGTATGCAAGGGTAAAGGGACCGCCCAAGGCCATAAAAGAGAATCGGATCTACAAGAGTGTTGAATGGTTCTATAACAAATTCCCCCTAATATATGAGGTCAGAGGGAAACATGATGGATGAAATATATTAAGTATAGAGAGAGGATTCATTCAAAAAGTCGGGAAGAGATCACCAGATTCCATCCCATCAAATACCTGTGGAAGGAGTCATAAATAAAAATCATTTTTGAGGCTAGCATACCCATGCTCAAAAGTAATAAAGCATGTTCATTGATCAAGTATAAAGCAGATCCAAAATGTATACACAAGTGTACAAAATCAATTGAATAATACACAGTGGATCATCGTATCTTAGTCGCGAAAGAACATAATAGAGCTATGTCTCAATATAACATAGAAGGATGTCTGAAAAATGATTTTGTATAATTGATGGTCATAAAAGTACAAATTTATGTAAGTGTAGTAATGGTACTGCATAAACTCGGGTGCCAACATATAAGATGTTGTTGAGAGAGTGTGAAACATATAGAGCTAAAAGGTGTGACTGGCAGAAAACTAAAGGAACTATCAGGTGAACCAAGATGTTGACACTACCCGAGGTCTTCACCAATCGCAGATGCTACATTTCTACACCATGGGAATAAATGAGATGAATTTGACCATGTGATAAATCGTTTGATTATCGATCATTGATGTATATTGTTGAAAAACACGATACAAATCACCAATAATGATAATGAGTGTCAAGGTACCCCAGTACAATCTAAAAAGTGTGAATAAATTTGTTGAATTTGAACACTTGAAAGAATCTACCAAACAAAAGACATTGATGTATTCTCATTGTCGATAGCGAAGGAGTCTTCCACTGAAAATTGCAAACCCTAAGGTACTGAAAAATAACTCTAGACCTTATTCCCATAGCAATGAGTTGGAGTCGATGGGAAAATATCTGATGGAAGGAATGCATTAATGAATCCCACATCAACTAGCACGAGGGAAACCCACAGGATAATAATTTGGAAGAACTGAAATGAACAAAGATAAAGTAACCACCTCAAATTACATTTCTGGTATGCACAAAATGTAGCTAGCGCATGAAATAAATCCTCTAAACCAACCAATAATGAAATCTAACATGGGCGACGAATCCACCAATAGGGACAAATAGAAACCAAGGTACTGCATAAATCCCAATGTGTGATAATGTAAGTTGAAATCAAACAAAAAGGAAACCACTCAGTCAAATACACGAGTAAAGGACCAAGTAACTGATGTGATACTAAGAATAACTTGAAAAATTGGGTATGGCCGACAAAAATGATTCAAGAGACATCACAGAATGGCTGACAAAAGGTTGACTTCCTTTGAACAAAATCATGAATTTATGTGACTTCATGGAAACATAAAATAATGTTGTATAAGTTTGTGACACGGGAGGCATCAACAAACTCTCCATACGATTGGAAGAGTTAACCAATCAGTGGAGGATTGACTTGAAGACAAGGCTTTGGCATCCCTAAATTCAAACTAAGTCCCATCCCAATGGAGGAAATACTCATTTTTAAGTGTTTTGTTCAAGGGATACACGGCTGACACATGCCATCAAACGATGAAGAAATTGTCATGTTCCCACTCTTTTTTTGGAATATTTAATTTCTTTTTCTTTTTCATATTATAAAGCCTAAAAAGGAATAAAATAATTCCTATGGCATATTGGAGAGAACGAGTTTCAAGGGAAATTTCACTAGTTCTTGGGTTTGGAACATTCCTATGCTCAATGCAAGGTGGCGGATATTGGTCATCAGCACTTGGGGAATGTTCCTTCCACGAAAAAAGGTTTCAACTTGAAAAGGGCTAATGAATGCATGACTTGATCTTGCAGAAATGTCATGGTCAAAAGTGGTTATATACGAGTCCAATGAAGTCATCTTAAGGCCAAAAAGAGGGCAAGTTGTAAATATGCAATGCAATAGTTCAACTTAACACATGGGAGCCTCTAGGGTATAAAGCAAGAATAAAAGTGGAGAAGAAGAATGAAACTTCAATGCAAAGTCATGGTGAGACTAAAGAGGACTCCCGAGCCTAATTACAAAACTTCAACATGGGTACCAAGTGAAAACAGGGTACTATCTATATCGCCTATTGTTATCACCAAAAAATGATCACCTAGCCATTTATCACTAGGTGGATCCTATAACCAGAATACAAATACTAAACCCAAACACTGCATCAACTCACTAAACCAACTGAAAAACCTTGATTAAAAAAATATCATAATATATACACTACTTCAATTTAGCAAATATGCGTGTATACGCAACTTCCTTGAACCATACCTGCATACATATCTCAAAACATTGAACCTTGAAACCGAATCACTGTCATTCTGAAATAGACTCTGAAATACACACAAAACCATTGATTCATTCTGAAATAATCATAGAACCATCACTGATCTTCATTAACATATAACTAGTAGCATCATCACTCTTTAACATATCAATCCTCAATCAATTCAAATTCAAACATAATTATTTAAACCCAAATAAACATGAAGACTTTGTTGACTGACATCAAAAACATAGCAAGACTGATTAGACTGATCAAACATCATATTCAACAAAACCCTAGCCTATATATGTGCTTTCCCCAAAACAATTACATGTGTATAAGTGCTCTTCAGGATTCAAACCCGCATACAAATTTTTCTAAAGTGCAAAATCGACATGTGACTTACCAACATGAAACCCATGTATGTACGCACCTTTCAAGTTATCAAACCCACATACATATTTGCAATTATTGACTTATACCTTCGATGCACAACAAGCCTTTAGAAAATATGCATCAAACATAAATATCATTGATTAAACCAATTCATTATCAATATCATCATTTCAGATCTATTGGATTTGATCCATAATCAAATTCCCAGGTGCATACTTAGTTTCAGATCAAACAATTCATCAATAGTCCATTACATGCATACTTGTTTCAGATCCAACTTTTCATCAAATATTCATCACTTGCACACAAAAAAACACTTTGATCTTCATCTCCTTATATTTCTTACGCCTTAGCCAATACCACAGGTCAAAACCATAATATTGTTGATGGTATTCCTTGACGGGATTAAATAATTGTTGTCGTGCTCATTATTATGTGCCAATACCATGGTAAAGACCCCTCATATTTAAAATATCACAGTGCAGAAATTGTGCATGACTTTTCTTCATAAAACTTGTGTAGATACATGGCTTTGCTTCAGAGAACCTGCATATACGTGACTTCTCTTCATCATACATGTGTATGTATTTCACTTTGCTTCAAATGACTTGCATATAATTCCTCAAACTTTACCTTCATCATTCCATTGTCACTGATTGGTATTTCTTTGTCTATCTCTTTGTCACATATGAAATAGCCTGTATACTCATCCTGCTACCATCTTTTTACATCTTCATAAATTAGGTTTTCATCAAGGACAACACATCAGATAGGTTTCCATCAAGGACAACACGTTTGTCATAATGCCAACATTTCCATCATTTTGATTTTTAAGATAAACATAATGGTTAGAGTGACATCTAGTATAACCTTGTTCAGACATAAACCTGTCAAATTTTAAATACCAATGCCTTGGAGCTTGTTTTAAGCCATATAAGCTCTTCTTCAACCTACATACTAATTTCTTATTTCCTTTAACCTCATACCCTTGTGGTTGCTTCATATAAATCTCTTCCTCCAAATCCCCATCGAGAAAGGCTATCTTTACATCTAAATGTTCAAGATGTAAATATTTTGTTGCCACTAAACTTAAAATGGTTTTGATTGAAGTCATTTTAACAACAGAAGGAAATATTTAATCAAATTGTATACCTTTCTTCTATGCAAACCCCTTCACCAAAATTCTAGCCTTATACCTTTGTTTTCCTCCATCTTCTTCCTTGAACATGTAAACCCATTTATTCTACAATGTTGTTTTGCTTGCAGGAAACCTTAGTAAGTCCCAAGTTTGGTTATGTACCAAGGATTCCATCTCATATTTCATGGCTTGCTCCCACTTCTTCCTATTTTATATTTGCATTGTTAGGGCATGTAAAATCAAAATAACGAACAAGTAATTGGGGCATTATGAATTCTCTATATTTTCTCTCATCTTTTTTATGTTCTGGCACAGGTATTTGTCAATGGTGCGCAAGTCATCCGATCTGGGGGTTGAGAAATAAAGTGCATGTGATATGTGCTTTCTTGTAGTATGGAATTTTGATCAATTTGAGCTACAACTCCAAATTGTAGCACTATTTGGATGTACTGGGGTAGCATTGATTCAATATACAATCTTGTTGGTCTAGGACTTAAGGACAATAGTTCTTCAAACTGTCATTACTTAAACAAAATATGTTTCTGCATAGATATTATAGTAGCTATGTGAATTTATTGTATAATTTATTATGTAGATTATTTTTCATTTAACTGAACACCGCTCCTTGAAGATCCCAATGAACTTCATTATCAATTGGTTGTTGTCCTTATTTCTCTTGATTTCTCATTTTTGTGCAACTTACTTCAAGTTTTTCATGCTTTCTTTTAAGTTGAATGATCATACTTTAAACTGGTTAAAATTAATCATCCACACTTGAACATACTTACAAAACAAGTCACTTTAATGATCCTAGATCACTCTCCTTCATCAAGCAATACGACCATGAAACCATGGAGTCGGTTTTCTTGTACTCTCTTCCATAGCATTGCATTTCACTTTTGCTTTGAGATATCAATGCTTAGATATTATAGTTAAGAAATCCTTTTGCATTTTATATGGGTTCTCCATAGCATTGTACTTCACTTTTTCTTTGAATAATGAAATCTTAGATCTTATAATCTAGCAATGCTTTCTTTTTATAGGAGTGGCCGTAGCATTCCCACTTTGTATCGACATTTTTGCACTAGATAATCTCATTGAACTAATTTTTTCATGTTGACCATTGAAGATCGCTTGAAGGCTCCATGTTTGAGGATATGTCAGAGACTTCATGTAGCAACATATTTCATATATCTTCATATTTTTTTAACTCTATCTTCTCCTTCTCATCTTCTTCCACATTGTACTCAAATTTCACAAGCCCTATGGGAATTTGTAAAGTAATGCTAGTGTGATGAGTTGAGTCATGTAATAGGCGTAGGTAAATTGAGAAATTTTCATAAAGTGAGTTTACTTTGAGAGGTTTTTATACATTGTTAATTATTAGGTACTTTCTAGCACTTAATAATTAATCAAGTTTTTTCCTCCAAGAGGTAACCCCAAAGCCAGAGTGTGGCTTGATGGCAAGGTCCTGGGTGAGTCTTGGTGTCTAGAGTCATTTTATATTAACATACTAGATCACTCATAAAATTTCGTGGAATTTGAATAGGTCTAGTGGTTAGTTTTTAAAATTTTTAAAATTTCCCACAAGATGGGATTTTTAATAAAATTAGTATGTAAATTGTAATAAGTATAGTATAGAGAATTTGTGTGGGGTGTGTGTGCTCAAAATTACACCTCTCCTCATCAAATTTTTACTAAGATATACTTTGAGGGGTACAAATAAGTTCTATACCCTCAAAACCCACTTTTCCTAAGTTTTGTGGAAAATGTGGCAATAAATTAGCCCATAAATAAATTAAATGGAGAAAAATAAGAGAACTCCATGTGACAAAATGACATGGAAATGACTTGGAAATTATTCCAAGTCAAAGGGAAAGTTAAGATGCAATTAAGAGATGATTTGACACATTACAGTGACTTGGGAGATTAGGACATCGAAAAATCAATTGTCTAACTACAATCATGGAGTTCGATTTGGTGACATGGCAGCGTAAGGATCTTCTTGGAGGTCAAAAAATATCACATGAGATTTTTTTTTAGAGTTAAGTGGAGTCTATACTCCACTTCGACTCCACTCATCCCTCACTCATGGCAGAGACACTCCACTTCTAGCACTATGCATCATCGAGAAGAGGTCCATGCATTCCTCTTAGAATTTATACACATGGCAGTTTGGGGACACTCTTGAGAGGTGTCAACTCTTGGATGGATTGATGATATTTGATTGGGAGCTAACTCCCCCATTCACCCACACATCCTCCACTTAGCCACTCGAGCTCTTCACAAAGGGAACATGCAAGGAAGGAGGAGGATTTCGACTTGCACAACTGTCTTTGGCTCTCTCTCTTGGGATTTGATTTGTTCTTCTTGAGATCGTCTTCAAATCCACATGTCACATGGTTTTATCATTAGGATTTTCTCCCATTTATCTATTTAAGTGAGCTTTGGGCTCTCACTTGGTGATCTTGATACGAGCTAAGAAGACTCTGCTCGATTGTATACATGTTTCCAAATAATACAAAATACTTTGGGGTGACATTTAAGGTGTTATTCTCCTTGTGTATGGTAATATCTTGATATTTTTACTTTCATATTTTTGTTGAGAAATCCATTAAGGTGAAAAATTAATTGATTTCTCTTATTATGACATTTTCTTGCAATGTTTCATTATTAGTTCTTCAACTTATCTTGTTCTTATCATCAAGACTAATTCCAATCAGTAAACAAAGGAGGAAACGAGATGTCGGCATGCAACCAGGGAAAAACCCCCAATCTATGGGAAAAGGAAATCAAGAACTCTTCCTTCAGTAGATTCAGAAACAAAATTGAAATGACCAAAACCTTAATAACCTAGACCAAAGACTTAATTCAACCTTGTTAGATCATGCTTCAGTTCTGAGTTAGTATTTCGTTCTTCAATACTTTATTCCTACAAACACAGTCTTCCAACTCTTGACAAACTTCGGTACTATGCTTCAGCCATGCAAAGGTTTCATGCTTCGGCCTATATTAGCTCAATCATCCTTCTTTCCTATGACAGTCTATTCTTGTTTGGTTTTGTGGCAATCTAATCATGTTTATGGAAACCTTCTTATACTTTGGTCCTGTGGCATCCTTACCATGCTTCGATCCTATGGTATCTTACTCATACTTTGATCTTGTGGCATCCTTAATCATGCTTCGGTTTTGTAGTAGCCCAATTAAGCTTTTTTTTGTGGCATCCCTTAACATGCTTTGATTTTGTGATAGCTCAGTTACACTTCAGTTCATTCACACTTCAATTTAATCATGATTTGGTTCTATAATGATAGAAAAAACAATCCTGCAATAAGGTTATGCCTTGGTTTCGTGGTGGCAACCCAGTATTTGGTCCTCTAATGGTAGCTGAGTAAGATTTTCAAACTTCGATTATGTGTTAGCTTAACTATCTCGGCCTATAATCCCCTTATCATCTGAATTTCCTTCCTCTATAATCTGACCGAACTTATTTCATATGTATTCTAGTGGAGCGAAGTGTACACGTCTATATATAGTTGTTTCGCATAGAAATTAGCCGACATGAGTTAATTAGTGAAGCTGACTTGTAGAATATTAATTTGGAGGTCGACTACAAGTAGACACGATGGAGGAAGTTTTTGGCATAAAAAAATATATTTTGACTTTGTCTTACAAATCCTAAAATCCTGCAATGGATGCTTGACCTATGAAAATTGACCCAAGAATGAAACCCTTGCTTTAATAGGTCAATTTAATAAATAATAACTAAAAAATTCTTTTCTTTTGATAAATATATTTAATTATGACTCAAGTACAATTATGAAGACCGAACCTAGATACATTCTTCAACACTCCCTCTTAACTAGGGAGGTATCCATACATACATATGTCTATAGAGGTACATGGAAGATCTCAAAACACATGATCTACAATTAGTTTAGGTACTGCAATGCTATCGACTATATTCCTAACCAGGGAAATCTATTCAGGTCCTTGATTAGTTTAAGCACTCACGGTGCCATGGACTACATTCCTGACCAGGGAAATCTTTTGGGTGGGACTAAGATGGACTAAAAATTTCATCCACTAGGTACCATCAAGCTTACTTTCTAACCATCAACACAGGGATCCATGTGTGTAATGCAAGGTCAGGCCTCTATGACCAATGCCACCCTCCCTACTTCGGAAACTAGACATCAACACATAATGTCGGTCAGATGTCCTCCCAGGAAATGTGTATCACACACAAAGCCTCAACACTCTTCATTATTCAAATCGATATAAAAACCTTCCCGATCAAGAAAATCAGTAACAACAAATCTCTCCTAATCAAGAGATCAATAACAAGAATCATGTGAAACATGCTTCCAAAACTATGAGAAATTTACCTGTACAAACACAACCCCAATCAGTAACAAAATTTCAAATACACATAAGTGAACACAAGCCTTTGGGGTCTTCAAAACATCTTGATGTTTCTTCTCAATTTATCACAGTAGGACTTAGATACTTCCAAACGAATCTTGACAGAAGATTCCATGCAGCTTTCTTTCCAACTTCACATGAAACAACATTAGGATATTGCTTTCCTTCTTTCATTAGCACCTTAATATACATTCTCCAATTTCTTCTTGAAGGTATCCATCATGACTATAATATGTCATCCCTCTCAGCTTAGGGATATTTCTTCTATGCAGGATCCCTCTTAATTTAGGGAGATCAACTTTGTTTCCATAACATTGGAGAATTTTCATGGTTTCATTCCATTTCATCAAAGTCTTCCTTCATCATGCTTATCAATTGGATATCTTGTACCAGCACAACTTAGACAACACGTATAACCAAGTACATATATATAAGCATCAAGTTAACTATATCATTATCATATAATAATGGAGTTATTATACTTTTAGACATAAAATACCTAAACTTAGGTCCATAATCAGCAAGAAACACATACTTTTAAACTTCAACTTCTTGTTGGGATTTTGTTAAAAACCCTAGATCACATCATTTAAACTAACTCAAACAATACATCAGTCTCATTATATCTAGGGTCTCAATATTTCCTTTCAGATACACGACAAACTTTATTATGATATATTTCAAACCCTAGAAGCAATTCGACAATGCATCTAACAACCTTAGAATTCATATGTTAGACTTCTATTAGGATTTAATGTGAATCCTTGATTCCATATATGAGACACTAAGCCTCAATCAAAACCAATCGCATCATAATATCAGGTTCCAACAATATGACCAACCTTTTTTAAACCCTAGATTTCATCATCACATTTGAAACAATATCATCACACCCTAAAATATTAAAGCTCTACTAGGGCTTAGTTGCAGAACCCTAGAATTTACAACTTATGATCAACAATAATTTGGTCAGCTCATATACATATCTAGGATTTCATAATCATGCATAAGCATATCATAACAACATATATCAGGCAAACCCAAGACAAAAATATCAGAACATTAAAGTTAGACATATAAAAAACTAGATCAGGTCAAGGTTTCAATCAGACGGACAAACATACACCTAGGGTTTCATTCCTAGGAGATTACTCTAGATATCATAAGGGTTTTTCTCATAAACCCTAATTTAACAAAACCTTGAGGTCTAGGAATTCAATGCATATACATCATCATCCAACCCTAAATGACTACGGTTTCCATATAAATACCAAAATTCCAAACATGACTTTACCATCAAAAACAATATTTTCTAGTTTACATCAATAACCCTAAGAAGATTAGGGTTTTAACATAGGCATCGACATACCCTAATAAGTTAGGGTTTTTACAGAAAACATTTTTAGGGTTCCAAAAAAATGATCAAATATATAAAGAAGGTAGATTCAATTTAATGATTAATTAGGTCCCAAATAAGAATCTCTTAAGATTCAAAAGACCTTTGACATAACGATGTTAGTAATATAATTTTAAAAGATAATGAATGTACCCTTTATATTAAGAGAATTTTATAATGTGTATATTTCAAGACGTACCTAGAGATGTTCCTTAACAAACCTTGTAAGGATTCCTTGAAGTGCTCTCTTTGAATTAAGCCATGATCTTTCATACATGTAATAAATACTTCCAGGAAAAATATGTGATACCAAGAACATGATGCTAATTCTCAATCTAGGTTGTTTATGCCATAATGGAGGATGGAATCCTAGGATAAACCTTATATATATATCAAACATCAAGCTATATTTCCTTTCCAATCAACGTTGGGGTTTTACTTGACATCCTAGATTACGTACAAACCTTAGAAGATAAGGATTAAGGTTCTTATAAGAGTTTCTCATATGTCACCTAGGAATTATCGTCTTTACCCTAGACTGATTATGAACAAGGAGTTTTATATGGATCATCTAAGATTTTGAAATATTAGATATATTGGAAAACAAGAAACTCATTTAAATAAAATATGTACCTCATGTTTACATACCCGGAGTGAAACTCTGGTAAACTTGAATAAGTATATATTATTATTGATAAAAGATGAGATGATTACAAATGAGGATCACCAAGGCTTTAAATACAGCCTTATGGTGTCCCTTGGCGAAGAGGCATGATCGTTGATCATGCCCTTCCACATTAATAAACCTAAGATAACTATATTTAACTAATAATTAATAAAATATACATAACATTTCCCCTCTCTTAAAGATGCTTTGTCCTCAAAGCATACGTAACGATGGACAATGTTGACGAACGCCTGGGTTTCTTGAGCGGCGGGCTCTTGCTTCCCACATTTTAAAAAGATCGTGGAGCATCTTCTCGAGTTCAATCTTTTGGTGATGTGGATAGTGACAAGATTTGATATTGACAGGGTCAGGTCCTTTCTTGACTTCTATTGGATGTTCATGTTCCTTATTAGGAGGTATTTTTATTGGCAGGTCTTGGAAGACTTTTCGTGTTTCCTAACTATTCCTTGTTCTTCTGGTGATTTTTCGTGATTCCTTTTTAGATTTAGAGGTAAGTTACCAACAATTATCATTCGATGCAACTTCTCCTCATCATCAAATGCTTCATTCTTAACAACCATATCTGCTTCATCACCAAAGGCCTCAACAGCTTTTGGAACTGTATCAGTGGCTTTGGATGTGTTTGTCTCTTCACATTTTTCTTTCAATTCCGGGGATGAAACATTTTGTTGTTTATAAGCATCTGCATTTTCATGGTTTCTTTCATTTTCAATGACTATGTTTGTTGTTGCATCTGTGATAGAAGTCACATTGAATACCAACATTGTTTCTTTTTCTGCCATTGGATTTTCATTTATATAAATGTTCTCAATAACTTCTGTTGCTGCATTACTGGCTTTATTAGTGGATTGAGTTGCATTTTCTTCTCTTGGTTTCTCAGCTCTATAACTTTCATGGTTGATTTCAGAGTCCTTGCTTCTAGGTATTTCAACACTATAGTTTTCATGTGAGCTGATTTCCAATTCAACCTCATTTAATTGCTCTTTTTCAAACATGTTATATTCATGATTATGATCTGAATTAGCTGCATTGTTCAGTTGATTATGTTCAACATTCGGGAATATTGGTTCTTGTGTCTGACTTATCTTATCTATCTTATCATTTAACTTATGGAACAGTTTTGTCATCTTTTTCATTGCTTCGCTATGATTTTCTGTGGCTTCGTGATGATTTAGCCACATTTGTCTTTCTATTCGATTTGTCGTATCATGAACCTTTTTGATATTGTTGGAGTTTCCTGCAACTGTACCTTCGAGACCGACTAATCTTTTTCCAAAGTCATTTGAATTATTATTGATCTGTTTCTCGAGATGCAACAATTTTTTCTGGAATCCGGCCATCGACATTGATGACGACATACTCCTCATACTCCTTGTTAGGGCTTATCCCCTTTTCCTTTAAAGCTTTGTCCTCAAAGCTATATTTTTTTGACAATTTTCTTCACTTAAGATTTATCTTCTTTGGCATATGTCATTCACCACTGGTACCTTCTCTTGTGATGTTGTCTTTGAAAATAGGTTTTTTTTTGTTTAAATAATAATAATAATAATTATTATTATTATTATTATTTTATTATTTGATATATATATATATATATATATATAAAATTATGGGGAAATTTTTTTTTTGTTAATTTTGAAAAGTCACGTTGTTTTGAAAAGGGGGAAATGGGTTTTAATACCATGGGCTTCCGTAAAACCACGAGCAAATTACTCTTCCTTATTTCTTTTTCCTTTTTAATTTTAATTTGTCTTGGTATGTACGTATATGTACTTCTTTATATATATCTCTTTTTTCTTTTTCTTTTTCTTTTGGAACTATTTTCTTTTAAATATTTTTTTTTGCTTTTAATTTATTCCCCCCTTTATGTTAACTTTCCTTCTCTCTTAAAGAGGGCAAGTGTGGGAAAAATCTGCAATTTTTTTTTTTAAACAAATGTTGCTGCCCACAAGCACTTGGTTTTAAAAAAATCTGCAATTTTCTCTGTAATTATTTAATCTCTTGATGATCACACATCCTGAAGAGCAACTGCTCCGATACCAATGGAGTGTAAAAACTCTGGTAAACTTGAATAAGTATATATTATTATTGATAAAATATGAGATGATTACAATGGGGAATCACTAAGGCTTTAAATACAGCCTTACAGTGTCCCTTGGTGAAGAGGCATGATCGTTGATCATGCCCTTTCACTTAATAAACCTAAGATAACCATATTTAACTAATAATTAATAAATTATACATAAATAAATACCTTTGATTTGATAGTCCATTAGACTTGTTGCATATGCATTTGTTAATTAAGAAACAATGACAAAACTTACTTGATTTTTGAGTTGGTCCGTTGAATGTCCTTTGTTTGAGGATACTTCAAGATCATATATTGTCCATATTGTGCCTAGGATGACTGTCCTTTTTGGTTACCAGGATAAATCTCTTTCATTCGTATTTTCTACCTTTGAATATATATCTATATGATGGTACCTTCACTTTAGTTTTCAAACAACTTGATTTTTCATGGGCTCCTCATTCGTTCCTTCAAACATTAGTTTTATGTATTCGCTCCTTTTTGTATAGATCAGGAGTAACCTTTTTCTTCCAAGATTGTTTTTCATTTTTTCCAACAAGGTGATTTTCAACTTTCTTCCACCATAGATCTGATACCATGTTGAGAAATCCATTAGGGTGACAAATTAATTGATTTCTCTTATTATGACATTATTTTGTGATGTTTCATTATTATTTCTTCTTCTTTCAATTTATCTTGTTCTTATCATCAAGACTAATGGCAATCAATAAACAAAGGAGGACACAAGATGTAGGCATGTAGCCAGGGAAAAACCCCAATCTAGGGGAAAACCCATTCAAGAAATCTTCCTTTAGTATATTCAGAAACAAAATTGAGATTACCAAGACCGTCATAACCTAGACCAAAGACTTAAGTCAAACTTGTTAGATGATGCTTCAGTTTTGAGTTAGTATTTTGTACTTCAATACTTTGTTCCTACAAACACAGTCTTGCAACTCTTGACAAAATTTAGTACTATGCTTCAGGCATGCAAAGGTGTCCTGCTTCTGTCTATATTAGCTCAATCATCCTTCGATCCTGTGACAATCTATTCTTGTTTGGTTCTGTGGCAGTCTAATCATGTTTATGGTAGCCTTATTATACTTCGGTCTTGTGACATCCTTACCATGCTTCGATCTTATGGTAGCTTACTCATACTTCAATCTTGTGGCATCCCTAATCATGCTTCAGTTCTTTAGCAGCCCAATTAAGCTTTGGTTTTGTGGCAACCCTTAACATACTTCAATCATGTGATAGCTCAGTTACACTTTGGTTTAGTCATGCTTAAATTTAATAATGATATGGTTCTATAGTGATAGAAAACACAATCCTACAATTAGGTTATGCCTTGTTTATGTGGTGGTAGCCTAGTAAGATTGATCCAGGTGGATATTGGTGGCCACCCACCTATTCCATTTAGACCCCCACCATCGGCTCTCTCAACTTTTCAGTTTCAGCGCAACTTACTCTTTTTAGCAGTTTTTTCAAGCCCTGAACTTTCGGAGCCATTTTGGCCCTAATGATCCAGGTGTATATTGGTGGCCACCCACCTATTCCATTTGAACCCCCACCATCGGTTCTTTTAGATTTTTAGTTTTAGCACAACTTACTATTTTTAGCAGTTTTTCGAGTCCTGAACTCCCGAAGCCTTTTTGAAGCCCTAAACGACGTTTTTTGGGAAAATTCGGGAGCAACTTGAAAGTTCCTTCTATGTTGCTCACGTCAAAAGTTGTATTCCTCGGATAGATCTTTCTAACGAGGTATTGAGCGCGTCAAACAGAGATCATATGCCAAAGTTATGTCCCCAGGAAAATTGATGTACCAATTTACTCAAACGGGGCCCACAGTTTTGGTGCTTCATCTCCCAGGTTTAGGTTTTTGGATGTTTAGTGTTTTCATTGTTTCTCAACAATAAACAAGCCTTCGAGCCTCATTGTAACACAGTTCAGAGGCCTATAGCTGCCACATCTCTTCTCAGAGATAAACTACCAACGCCTTAGCTAGTTTATTTCCATTATGTTCTCGATTGCACCCACTTGGAATTTGTTCCAAGATGGCATCAAGAAACAATATTACCCCATGGGGAGCTATGAGGACAAATACATCCAATGGACTACATTGCAACAGCAAAGGGATCAAGATGTGCACGAGTTGATGAATTTGTTCCATACCCTGCGTACAAAGTTGGGTGTTAAAGTTTCGGAAAGACAATTGTTACTCTAGTGCCGCAACTGTTTGCACAGATACATTCAGGAGAAAATGGAGTTCCTCGAAATTACGTCGCTTGGCACGGCATATCGCTATGCAACCAAGATCGAGTAGAAATTTAAGCAGAAGAAGTCATACTTTGGATCCGCGAATCTGAAGCCAGGGAAAGGTGCCCCCGAACCACAGAACAAGGGACAAAGCCAAAGCGGGGCAACTCATAAAAACACCACAAATCCAAAGGACACGGGGAAGTGGTGTGAATTTCATAACAACCCCACTCACATCACAAATGAGTGTCAGGGCAAACAGTCGTTGGTGGCTGAACTTAAGGCACTTGAATCAGATGCATGTTCTGATCTTGAGTCAAAACTATACAAGGGCAATGACAAAGGGAAGGAGATCATTAATGTAGATCCCAATGCCATTGTTGCCACCACCAAGCTCCAGAGGGAGGATCCAGAGGATCCAGAGGAGGGGGAGCGCCTCTTCCATTCGCAGATGTGGATGAAGGGTTCTCCACTGCAATTCCTTGTCGATAGCGGAAGCCAAAAGAACCTCATTTCAGTAGAGGTCGTGAAGCGGCTCTGCCTATCGACCATAACACACCCCAATCGTATACCATTGGGTGGCTTTACCAAGGAAGAGATCTTTGCGTCTGCCAGCAGTGTCGCCTTTCGTACAACATCAAGCCATTCGCAAACGAGATATTGTGTGATGTTGCTCTTCTTGATGTGTTTGATGTAATATTGGGCCAACCATACTTGTGGAAGCGACATGTTGTGTATGAGTCTAGGCATTGTTCTGTTGTTATTACTTTGGGAAATAAATTGTACAGGATACCAAAGGTAGTACCGCCTCCTACCATCTCTTTGACTATCGCAAAACAATGCAGTAAGCTTGTTTCACAAACCAGGAAATTTATTTGCATTACAATTCGCCCACAAGGCAAGAAGAAGATTGTGGAGGAAGACGAGGACATTCTCTCCTCACCCACAGAAGTTCCTCTACACTATCAGGTCAAGCACTCCATTGATCTGACCCCAGGCGCATCGTCGCCTGATGTTGCCATACTTCATGCGGACACACAGACATAATCCACACATACACTGTCTGAGGCTAATAAAGAAATCAAATTTATTGAACACATCCAGCACGTCTGCCAGCGCGTCCATGACATCTTCGACAAATCCAATACCAAGTTCAGTAGAATTTGCCTCATCTCATGGAGGAACTCAACACAATGTGGACCATTGCTTCGTAAGGGGGGGAGGAATGGTCCAGGTGGATATTGGTGGCCACCCACCTATTCCATTTAGACCCCCACCATCTGTTCTTTCAATTTTTCAGTTTCAACACGACTTACTATTTTTAGCAGTTTTTCGAGCCCTGAACTTCCAAAGCCATTTTGAGGCCCTAATGATCTAGGTGGATATTGGTGGCCACCCACCTATTCCAATTGAACCCCCACCATCGGTTCTTTCTATTTTTCAATTTCAACACAACTTACTATTTTTAACATTTTTTCGAGTCTTGAACTTCTAGAGCCGTTTTGAGTCCCTAAACGACGTTTTTTTGGAAAATCGGGTACAACATGTAAGTTCTTTTGATGTTGCTCATGTCAAAAGTTGTATTCCTTAGATAGATCTTTCTAATGACGTATTGAGCGCGTCAAATAGATATCATATGCCAAAGTTGCGTCACCAGAAAGATTGATGTACCAATTTACCCAAACGGGGCCTGCAGCTTTGGCGCTTCATCTCCTAGGGTTAGGTTTTTGGACGTTTAAGGTTTTCCATTGTTTCTCAACAATAAATAGGCTTTCGAGCCTCATTGTAACACAATTCAAAGGCTTGTAGCGCCACATCTCTTCTCAGAGATAAGCTACCAGCGCCCTAGCTAGTTTATTTCCATTATGTTTGTAAGCATATTTCTGTTATTTAATATTAATGAAATGAAATTATTATTTCAGCTACATCTCTGTGTTTATGTCTATTTCTGTATTTTATTGCGTTCTTGCATAAATCCGGATCAAAGAGTATCACACTTTGATTTTGTGTTAGCTTAACTATCTCAGCATGTAATCTCCTTATCATCTGAATTTCCTTCCTCTGTAATCTAACCGAACTTATTTCATCTGTCTTCTTGTGGAGTGAAGTCTACACGTCTATATATAGTTTTCCCAATAGAAATGAGCCAACATGAGTTAATTAGTGAAGCTGACTTGTAGAATATTTAATTTGGAGACCGACTGCAAGGAGACTTGATGGAGGAAGTTTTTGACATAACAAAAATGAGGCTTGACCTATGACAATTGACCCAAACATGAAACCCATGATTTAATAAGTCAATTTAATTAATAATAAAAATTATTTTTCTTTCCTTTGATAAATATATTTCATTATGACTCAAGTACAATTATGAAAACCGAACCTAGTTACATTATTCAACAATTTATATTCATTTCATTATGCTATTATTTCCATTATGCTTTTGAAGTTGTGTTGATGTATAGTTATCTTACATTAGCGTAATGTCTATTTACTTGCTCTAGATAGAGAATGCTTTAGTTGATCTCCAAGGTTTCTTGAAGTGTTTTCTTGTGTTGTTTCACTTGGAGAAATTTTACTTTATTGCAAGCAACATATTTTGGAACTCGTGGTTTTACATCAAGCTAATTGTTTCACATTTCATTTCCATTGAAAGCTATTGGTGACATTAGTTAAAGATTTTCTCCAATTACACTTTCTTTGGAAACACAAACATTCACACATACATCTCATTTAGGCATTCTTAGCATTAAAATTCACATATTTAATTAACTTACTTCCATGCATAAATTTTGTTGAAATACTTTTAAGACCCTCTCTCTCACCCAACTTAAGGAACATCGACACTCTTTTGTGGTTAACCCAGTGATCTTGCAGCCATCACACAACTCACAACTAGAGACTTGTTTCAAAACAGTTAAGAGAAAGGTTTCGTGTAGATAGGCATTTAACTTAAAATTTACCAAGATAATTGCACTCCACATTCAATATTATCTCTGGTTATTTGAGTGCTTTCAACAAGTGCAACATTCATTTACATTTTGCAAGTAATATTTTTTTTGGATCTATTCAATCTCATTTGCAAGCATTGTGTATCATTCACATAACACTACCTCGTTAAAGTAATGTGGATCTTTATATTTGCAATATTTACTTTACTTGCTAAGTTGCTATCTCATGTACTTGATTTTTAGCTCATGATTATTGGATGATATTCTCTTGTTACTTGAGCATTTCTTACAAGTGCAATATTCTATTTATATATTGCAAGTGATATTTCATTATTGATCTAACATTGTTCTCTTTTGCAAGATTGTTTATCATATTTCGATTTGAGCAAGTACTTTTTATTTACTTCGAGCAAACAATTTTGTATAAGCATTGGTCTATGTTATTTATCATTTGCATGAATTATTGAATATTGTTCATGTATATTTACTTGCTTGTTCATATCATGGAATCATGTTACCTTTGATAAGTTTTCCTTTTAACTCAATCTCCTAGAGACTCACATTTCCTTTAATCAGCCTTCTTTAGGGACCACCCCCCCTTAGCTTTAACTAGGAGAGAGCTTTAACAAAGAGAGTTGGGAATAGGTGACAGTCTCATCTCTTAGTTTGCCACCAAGTCACACCTTGTAGGCTTGACGACATTTCCCACATTAACTAGATGTGCAAGCGAGACAGCAACATGTCATTTGTTCGATATTAATAAACTTCTTTCATCTTATCTTATAGTTTGGAGGCCACTACCCAAAGTACATAAAAGTATTATAGTGAAGTGGAATTAATGGAAACCTTGTGATGAAATAGAGGCCATTGTTCAATATACTTGTGTGCTAAAGCTCAAGGGTATTTTGTTTTCTTTTTCTAATTGAAGCATTTTATGTAATGTACATACATTTGAAATATACTTGTGTGCTAAAGCTCAAGGGTATTTTCTTTTCTTTTCTAATTGAAGCATTTTATGTAATGTGCATACATTTGATGATTGACCACTCGAGTATACTATGTTAAAGGTCAAGGATATTCCATTTTCTTCTTCTAGAGACATTTTAAGTTAATGTACATGAAGTTGACCATTCTTAGGGAAAAAACATATCAAAACTTATGTTGATTGTTTGGGCCTAATGCTTCACAATTTTGTTGGTTTTCTGGTTTCGTGAATAGGTACCAAGGTACATAATGGCACCAGAAGGATGTTGAATTAATGGTGTAATTTTACATCTTGCTTTATTTGATTTCTATTATGAAGAAGGTTAGCATGTAAAATCATAGAGCTAAAATAGCAAACCCACTAAATTAGTGCAAGCCCATGTAGATAAGTCCCAACTAGTATATGTCAAGCCTTGTCGCAATGGGTCAACATGTCCATCTATGAGAATCGATTCTGGATGGAGGGGAAAAGAAACCATGATGTGGTTATAATGCAAGTTTGAGGTTATGTAATACATCCAATGGTGTAAAGAATTATATATTAGAACTTGACGGTCTTGAGGGTCGTCTAATGCTTAAGAACATGTGCATCCTCATAATATGCCTCAAGTTCAAATCCAGAGTGACGTTGACTACATACACCTCAAGTTCAATCAGGAAGTTCCGCTGTCACACAAATAACGTCTAATGCACCAATTTGTTGTCCGACATGGCCACGACTGTAAAATTGGATGGTTATTATTATTGAAGTAATCCATATCATTTATATGCAATAATTCGATTGTCTTGTCTAACATTTATTTTATCAATGTATTTGTAAAGTTAGTGTTACATTGATGTCGAGGCAGTGAAATCATTGCATATAAACAAATATAGGCATAAAGTAATTAATGTTATTTATCAATGATTCTCTACCTCATTAGCATATTACAAATTATGCATTGTTGAACGACAACAGAGTAAACAAGGCTAACTGAATCCAGTGTACATGATGTCCTTTTCAGGAGTTTTACAAGAAAACGAATCAAAATTCAAATACATCAATTTACATCAATTTGTTCCAAGCGCAATGCTTTTGGGTTTATTTAACATAAAAGGAATACTAGATCCAAACGGGTACAAAGCGATGTGATTCTATATAAATTTACTGAACCCTTAAAAGACAATATTTACATTACAGGGATCATTCTGAAACATCAAATCCTATGGAAACAGTTTATGATTTAGTAGTGTTGTAAATCTAGAGATGCATCGTGAAAGTAATAGTTCCTTAGACTGTCATTGTATGGAAATACACAAATTTTGATCATTATATTAAAATATGGGGCTCAGAAAAGAGTAGACAAAGTAAACAATGCAAGTCGTTTCTTGTAGCTAGTTCATGCTCTTTGATAAATCCAAAGGATTTAAAGAAACATGAAATTGCACTGTAACACATTTTTTTCAAAAGACATTGGTTTCAATTATTTAGCAAGAAGCTGCAAATTTTGGGTTTAAAAAGAGTAAAATTGCAGTTTAGACTCGGATTATATAACAGGACATATATTGTTCTTTTCTTTAAAATAGACGAAGTCATCTCTTGGAAAATGAGAGTGTACAGGAATTCGGCAAAATAGACCCAAAAGTTGCATTTAAGACAAAATCCAAGCTATAAAGTGTACTGTTTCAAAATTTTTATTAAAAAAGGATAATTGGTTTCTTTAAAACTAATATAAATTTTATGTGAACAAGCTAACTAGCTATCCACTAAAGCATTATAGATCCCGGCCGCTAAACTTTCATACATTTTCTCTACATGCTCCAGAAATTATTTTACGGGCTACACAAATTAAGAAAGTCCCTATAGTGTATTCTGTGCTCTTAACAGGGAGATTGTGGGACCAAGTGCACAATTCCTCAATGCTCTGAAAGACCTTGGATTAGTTGACCCACTCCCCTGTTTGCCCTGTTTAGGCATTTCATCTGTCCCCTGTTTAGCAAGTCGACTGATATCTTTTAATCCTTTTGATCTAGGCCTTTTCAAGGTTTTTGTGATCTCAGCCTCCATGTCTACTATCTTGGATTGATCATTCTTAAGAGCAAGTTCTGCTTTTTTAGCACTAAACACCTGATTGATCTCCTGCCAGACGCTCGCAATTTCTCCATCCCCTGTACGATAGAATAAAATGGTCAAAATATATGGTAGGATTTATTAATGTAGAAATTAAAATTTTGGCCCTAGGTTGAGTAAGATTGAATTTATCTCTCCCATTGTTGAAAACACATACAATTGTGTTGTTAGATGTCAGCAAATAATTGAGAAAGTACACAATCCATTCATGAAAGCAAAAAAATGATAGGCTAGCATTAAGGGGCAAGAAAAGAAAATCAATGTAAAATATACATGTCTTACATTCATGGAATTCTAGGAGTTAATTTTGAAATTTTGATTAGGTACAGTGCAGAACTTCTTTTCTTTTTCTTAACAATCAATAGAACAGACTGATTTTGACTTGACCAGTATCTAAACCATATTAGTGAAGGGGTCGCCCCACCAATACTACCAAAACTGCATGCATAATAAATCAATGGAATTTTTGAAACTGGATACATGCATTTTAGCATTCGGTCAGAAATGACTCAAATTCTAGTCATGATCAATCAATTTGAGTCTTAGGATCAAATTATAGACTCCACCACGAAGCTGCAAAATATGCTTAAGACCCCACCCACTGCCCCCATTTCCCATGCCCAAACAACCCGCAATGCAAAACCACAAATTGGAATGGCCTAAAATGCCACATGATGTTTTGATGGGCATTTCATGATTTGGAAATGCACTCCAAAATTTGAGCCTGTGTTTCGTACCGAATAAGACACATTTCAAGGATACAAAATCATTTAAACCAAGGTTGTGAAACTCGGACCCTGCAAATTCAGTTCAAGGCAAGCACGGGTCAAGTTTTAAACCAAATCCCCTTGAGGAACAATAGTGGCAAGACTCAATTCAAAAAATCAACATTTGAATACTAAAGAAAAAACCTAGACACTATTGACAAGTGCTTCTATGCTTAATAATCCTATTATGAAGGCTGTAGTCTAACCATCCTGCTTTTTTGCCCTGAAAATCTTGGAAATTCTGTCAAGATTTCAATAAAATCCAGCAGGGATTTTTGTAAATCGAGGTTATAGCTATCAAACTTCAAGATTTTGGGTGCCCTTGAGGTACTTGATGGTGCTGAATCCATTTTCACCATCAAAAACATAATTCAAACACTGCTACTGCAAGATTTCTTAAATTTTGTAGTTTGCCCGGATTCCGACCACTTTTGGCTGTCCGGGCAATTCCTCCGCCTCTATAAACTTTTATGTAACTCGATATTACATATGAGAGCTCATACTGTGAGCACGAGGTTCAATATATAATTTAATATAAGAAAGAATTGTGATAATACCCACCTAAGTCAATACTATACGCTTAACAGCTCCCCCAAAAAAATTGACTTGGGGGTAAGGAAGCGACATTATGATCATCCCTCCGTAGTGACAAGTTTATTCATCCCACTTTCAAAAATATTGCCCCCTTGTGAAGATTTCAAAGAGATGTCTTAAACATTGAAGTATCCCAATTGAGAATATATACCTTTGGATTAATTGCTAAAAAGCATGATGAAAGTTGAAAAAATCCTAACAAGGGACATTATGATAATTGCTTCTTAATGAAGCTTCATCTCCCACGACTAAATACAACATAGAACAAGGAAGGGACATTATGATAATTGCTACTCAATGAAAACTTCATCTCACAAAACTAAATACAACATAGAAGTAAAAAGGAATGTGCACATATAATTACCAAACCGGGAGGAAATCCACATGCTATGTAACACGAAAACTTGTATACAAAAGGGAAATAAGTTAATGTTATATTCATTAACATCCCCCCTTAAGGTTCATTGCATGACTCTTAGAAGAGGTAAATACTCTCCCATGTTGTAGAAGTCATCAAGCTTAAGAGCACATATCTTTGTTTCAAGACAATTGATATAGGAGATCTCTAGCGCTAAGAGACACTCCCTCAAGGCATTCCACAATTTCATGAGGTCACTTTCCTTGAAACAAAAATATCTCAATATGTCTTCCACTATGAGAGTAATAATGTTGTGTATCTTCTCTATGCATTGTTGTGCCTTGGATTTTATCTCCAGTTTCCGCGAGTGGGGATTATATTTTTGGTTATTAATACCCATAACTCTTGACTCTTGAGGAATGCCTCCAATTAGGTTTTCTAAGAGCCATAATTTGTTTCGCATAATTTTTCTAGACCTTGGAAAGCACTCCCTCTTGAGATTGACCCACGGGATTAGAACAAAATAAATGAACACATCCTTAATACGCACTTGGGCCAAATGACATTCAAAAGATCGACACAATTTATAATGATCACCCACTTGAAAAGTAGGTAAATGATTAATTTTGACATTAACTACTTGATCATGACACGGTGCAAAACAAGGCATAGACAATCAAGTATGAAAATGTTGTCAGTGAACACTATTCAAAGGATGATATCAAAGATAGTAGTATTGAAGCTAAAAGGAATATGTCAGATAGGCACAAGGTCGCAAAGCATTGACAAGGATATCATATGTGCTCCAGCATACTCCATGAAAAGGAAGAAACTACACTCTTGATATAGGAGATATCTAGTGTTAAGAGACACTCCCTTTTCTAGGGTGGAAACTAGCCCAGATGCTAGCAGATAGGAGCAGAAGGTAAGGGAAGGAAGGTCGCAGCCTCTAGTCGATTGTTGGAGCAATTTTTGAGGGTTGAAACAAGTTTGTCTTGATGCCCTAACCAGTGAGTGAGGCTACAACAGTTGCACCAATGAGTTATGAAGGTATGTTGATGTATTTAAGAACCTTAAAACTAAGTGGATGTAGTGTCCAAGTTGGACAATTTGGTTGGCTTAGTATTGGACACTTGAGGATTGTTGGAGGGCAGCCAGAGAGTATACCAAGTTGGCCATAAGTGCAACATCTCGAAGGATGAAGTTGGCTGTTAGATGAGGCAGAGGATTAAAGAAGCTCGGGTCTGATCAGCCAAAGGAGCAGTTTTGGATTGCCCAAGTTCATTGTTGAAGAAGAGATGTTTCACTGTGATAGGTGGCAACCCTTCTTCCCTATATCTTCATTGGAACAGCACATGAAGACAATAGTGGGAAGAAGTCCCCAAGTAGTTGAGGAGCAGTAGTGGGCAAGAAGTTGTGGGCTTGAAGGACTAAGGAGCAACTAGTGATCGTGAAGACCCTATGTGTGTGAAAATTTCAAAACTGAAATCCTATTGCAGCAACTGGAATTTATTTTTCTAATTGTTAATTAATTTAACAATTTATCTACTACGACAAATATCAAATAAATCACATTGCAACCTTCACAAATAAAAATTACTGAAATAATAGCGTTGGAAACTGAGAAAATGCTAGCGCACACATAAAAAATGACACCATTATTTTTGGACAAATGTCCCCGAAAAAACCCAACTTGGGAAAACCGGTGCAGCAACTAAAGGTTTTTATGAGTACAATCTATGGATGCCCAATGGTGATCCAAACAGCAAGAAAATATGGGAAAATTCTATCTAAGGGAATTACCCTTCTTCCACAAGCAACCCTGGCGCAATTTTCCTTCAGAAACTCGTCCTCCTGGACCTCTGCGTCATCCTTTGCGCAAACCCTATGACATCTAGGCTCTGAACAGCCTCTGATGAAGTCGTTCTGCCTATCTCTGTTGAGGAAACCGCTTCTCAGGCACTCTGGACCCTTTGCTCAGCCTCTGGAACTGAAAACGCTCAAGCAAACTTTTAGGGCTTTCTCTTGTAAAATTATGAGAAGTGACTTGGTTTCCCTCATATCAATGTTGCACAACTCGTACTCGTATAAGACTTGTTTGGCTATTAACTTGGCGACCCATATAAGACTCGTATAAGACTAAGTGTAATACAAAAAAATAAAAAATAAAAATACAATCTCCAAAAAAAAGAGAAAAATAAAAATAAAAATACAAATTTTGAGTGGGTCCACGGGTCTAATGCGGGTCACATGCGATTTTCACAAGTTCAATAGGAGTATATACGTTCTATGCAGATTTGGACAAGTACGGGTAGAGACTGCAGGTCTCATGCGAGTGACCCGTCTCGCTATAATACTCGTCAAGGCCCGCGGGTACTCGCAGGGCTTACAAGAGTCCTACAACAAGGCCTCATATAAATTGAGGGAAGTCACTTTCATTTTGTACCTTTTTACATTCACTCACTTATTTTCCTCTTAAGAAGTGCGCACTAGATCTCTTGTACTTTTCTCTTGGACACAATGGATATTTATTAGAGTGAATTATCTTGGGACGAATATTTTTGAATGGATAGACTTGTTTGGGATTGACGAAGTGATTCTTAGGAAATTGTGTAACTTTGTTTCCATTACCTTCCATTTTGCATGCTATATTGCTGAAATTAAGATTTTTATTTGTGCCATGTTAAAAGGTGCAATATCTTTCTTGAAATATTGATTCTTTATGGTCTATTAAATTTATCTCGTAAGAATCCATCAAGGGAACTCGGTTTATGCATTTGACTTTAAATATTCCATATAGAGAAGTCGTTATAGTTTCTAAGAAAAGAAAATTAGTCTTCCACCCTCTTCATCCAACGCCCTCAGTCATAGACCTTGCCCTAATTGATGCCATTTCCCAATTCAAAGAAGGCGCTACTCTAGTTATGGTGATCATCCTAAATTTCTATCTATTTTCTTAATTCCTGGTAGCTAGGGTTATGGTTTGGTTTAAATTTTCATGTTATGGTAAATTTGCACCTATATCTCATTGTTTTATTAACAGAAAATGCATTGAATAAGTTAAAAGCACAAATATAGCATTTATTGCATCTTTATCCCCAAATTAGGATTGACATCTGTGAAAATTTATGAGCACAGAAATCCTACTGCTAAATATTGATTTACTTCTCCTACTTGATTTATTATGCACAAGTTATTTAACTGAAAGATTCAGAAAAACTCCGACGTAAACACAACTAGTAGCCTACACAAATACAGATCATTCACTGAATATCACGCACATGTGACAAAGGACAGAGTTTTTGGACAAATGTCCCCAAAAAAACCCAATGCGGGAAAACTGGTGCAGCTGATATGAGGGTTTATTATTATTAAGCAGCAGTATTATGAGTACATCTAGGGTGCCATAATCCGGCTCACCCAACGGAGAAAACCTTGGCTACAGAGAAAAATGTGAGATATACCTCACTCTCGCAAGTCTCGGCTGATCCGGATGAGCAACTGGTGCAACCCCAGCTAGCTCTGCGTAGTCTCTACGCTGCCGCTGCATAAGGCTGCGTGGCACTGGTTGAGGGACTGGGTCACCCTAGCTCTGCGTTGATCAACTTCTCCTGGAGTTTGGTTTCAGCCCTATCGGCTCAAAACCCAGAGTCTCCAGCCAAATTTCGGACTTTCCTTGGAGGCTCTGCGCTGCCCCAGAGTGAGCCCTGCGTGGGCCTGTGTTACCCTCTCTAGGGACTGTGTCACATCCTCTGCTGGTTGCGCTGCCCCCACTGCATCTCTGTTGAACTTGCTCTATGTTGTACTCTTGGCCCTCGTAACCAATCATTACATTTGCCCCTCACTGTTTCTCTGAATCATTTAGATCAGATCTTCATCCAAACAATCCTCCATCAGAAGAATTCGATCTCTTAGACTCACTGTGTGTATCCTCCAACTGACCCCAAGCCCTTCCTTTATACTTTTCTCGTTGACAAATCAACGGTCGTGATCTAATTTGTAATCAACGGCTAAGATTAGAAGTAGCTTGATCCATGTCACTTAGAATGTTCTCATCACGTGTAAATTAATTCACTTCATTTTTTTTAATTTCCTAAGTTAGACTTAGGTCAGATGGAATTTCTCCAAACGCCCTCTGGGTCTTGGAGATCCCAAAGTGTTCCAGTTCCTCCACAAAATTTCGAAGCTAGAGCACATCCGATGTTACCCCAAAATCTCAACCACCCCTCTTAGCGAGGAGTGTGCTCTAGCAATACTTCCATACTGAAGCATTGCCTCATCTCTGGCATCGGTCTTTGCGTTGATGCTTGGCCTGCTTCCCTTCATCCACTATGTTGCTGCTCTCTGTAGTGCTACCCATGTCACTGTCACTGACACTGCCACATCTATACTGCAGCTCCCTCTCAAAATTCTGCATCATGTTGCCAGCTGCTGCATTGCAACTCAATTGTTGAGAAGTAAGAAACTGAAGGACCACCACCCAACCACTGACAGACAAGTTAGTCAGGGTTGCATCTCATCACTGAAGAATCGTTTGATGTAGTGTTGCGCTCTCTTTGAAGCTTTGCGTTGTCTGCTGCACTGCATTGCGTAAGCATTGCCTTTGCATTGCTGAAGTCCCATCAGCCTCTGTGCTACTGCTTCCACGTTGTTGTTGCCTCTCCTCTACGCTGCTCCAGACTTCAGCGTCCCAGCTCTGCCTCTGCTTCTCCATGATCTTTTGCACCCACTGCTCCAGTCATCCTGCTACTAACTTAAGGCTCCTGTAGCTCGTATATGATCCAAGAGTTTGGGCACCTCAAGGATCCTGATCCTACCTCACCATCTATAGCTGCTCTACAGATCAATATCGCCCCATCTCTTCTCTCGAGGCACATGAGCACTAATCACCACATCATCCTCACTACCAATGTCCCCTCTAGCTGCTGTTGCCTTGGAATCAGAAGATACCTTGTCCTTCCTCTTTGGACAAGTGCTAGCATAGTGTCCAAGTTCGCCACATTTGAAGCACCAGACCTTGGATAGGTCCCTCTTCTTCTTCCCTTGCTTTCGCTGTCGCTTTGATGCTAGGGCTGCATCCTCCTCCTCCTCCTTCTTCACCTTGACACCTTCGCTACTGAATTCCTTCTTGGTCATCCTCCGGATCTCCTCCTGTCGAAGGATAGCCCACATGTCACCCCATTTTGAGAGTTGTGCTCTGCCCAAAATGCTTTGGACAAAAGTCTCCCACTCATCTATCATTGCATTCAAGGCAGTCCTCACCAAGAGCCCTTCATCCAAAATTGCCCCCATTGCAATCAGCTGATCCCGAATCGTCTGCAACCTGGAGAGGAAGTGGTCGATCTCCTCTCCTTTGTGCATCTGGAACATCCTCATCTGGTTCTCTAGAAGCATCTTTCGTTGGACGGAGTTGCCTTGATACAGCGTGGTCAAAGCTGTCTACATCTCATGTGCCGTATCTTCTCGGCAATGTGTGGGACCACGTGATCCTTCACCCCATCCATGATCAAGCGCTTTGCCTGCACCTGATTTTCGTTGAACTTCTTCAGAGCGTCTGCATCGATCGGCACAGCTAGGACATTATCCGCGTGGTCTTTGATACCGTATTCCTCCATGACTGTCAGGATTTTGGCCTTTCAGATCGCAAAGTTGGACACATCGTCCAACCTATCCTGATCTCTTAGTCTGTACGGAGCCATCTCTACTCAAACTGTCAAAACAAGTACTCTTCTCCCTTTTACTGTTGTTGTGTTAGGATATTCTGACACATAGGAAATAGTTAAGTATAACTTGGTCTAGCGTAGAGTTAGGTAAAGTGTGTTTCTTTACTATGTACATTTGTAACTTATAATCCGATGGTCACGATATGTAGTGATCTGACGGTTCACTCTCTCCTCGGTATTACTAACACTTGATCTGTGGCTTAACACCCGATTGGTCCATGATCTCTATTTAAAGAGCATGGAGGGTCACTTGTTTGGTAACCATTTATGAGAGAATCTTATGTAAATTTTATTTCTTAATTAATAAATTGCCTGAAGTGGCCGCGTTGGCTCAGGTCGTGGACTGTTTCCCTCTTTGAGGGTTTTAACCACGTCAAATACTGGTGTACTGATTAGTGATCTATTTGTGAGCGGTGAGCTTTGGTGTTTGATCTGAGGAACTTACCCTGTAAATTCCTACATGGTATCTGAGCCATTTTGAGGGATGCATCCGTTGTTGATCCAAATCCGAAGACGATTTCACTGCATGTGACTGCCTTTTTCCAGATCTACTATTTCTGAACATTTTCGGGCCTAGAGAACTACTCTGTTGTGTCTCGAGCGTCTGTTACAATGAGGAACCTCTTTCGTTTCATGCGAAAAGGTTTATGGTTGCCCAAGTTATGTCATTTTACATCTAGAGGTATAAAGTATCTGTTTTTGCAGTTATATTTATTAACCTTTTGTTTATTTCGATTCCCCTTGTTTATTTCAGTTTATATTTTTTTTATTGCTGGATCTATACTCACTTCTTTGTGTATGCTCTTTGCTCTGCATTGTGTGCAATCTCAGCAAATCAGACATAGGAAGACGGGATTTTTTTTTTGCTACGTATGCTCTTTCCCCGCGTCTTTATGCGATCTCAGAAATCAGAAATAGTGAAAAAATAGATCGCTATCAGTAAGACTAACCAAAAATCTAACATTCTGTCGTAAAGGTTGTTTTTTTTGCATGGATTTTGTGTTTTTTTGCAGGAAAAAACACGCACATCAAAGAGCTAAAAAACAAAAAGGCCCTTCCTCCTTTCAAACAATTACAGAATCCTTTTATTAGCTCACTTAGTGTAAAGTTAGTTTATGAGAATAGAGGCCTTGGGTTCAAGTCTCTTTCTCAAGCTTCTTTTTCTAAAAAGCCTTTTGTTAAAGGGGAGGATTTTTATTTTAAAGTAGAACTTCATCATCAAATTTCAACCGTTCCCGTAACTATTTGCAATCTACAACACATTTTTTTCAAAAAGGCATAACCTCTTCATCCGGACGCTGTTTTTCGAGGCGTTTTTTTTAATCAGCCTAATTTTTCGAGATCTTTCCATTGGAGCAGTTAGTT
Organism: Pinus albicaulis; assembly: GCA_034641835.2. Classification (NCBI taxonomy): domain Eukaryota; kingdom Viridiplantae; phylum Streptophyta; class Pinopsida; order Pinales; family Pinaceae; genus Pinus; species Pinus albicaulis. The sequence continues at coordinate 1,513,826,756 of CM076579.1, forward strand.
TCAACCTTTTCAGCTTTAGTTTTAAAAAAAAAAAAAAATTGGAAAGTGCATGCCCGGTTATTCTTAACAGCACCAATTATTTCCAATGGCTACCCCACATGATAGATTTACTTAGAAGTAACGGGTTTATAGAATAGCCATAGGACAAGAAACTAAACCTACCGATGGAGATAAAGCTGCTAAATGGAAAAATAAACAAGATCAAGCATGAGGGTTGATAGGAATGTCCATTGCTCAAGATCTTCGATTTCATATCCTAGAAATTAACACCCCAGATTTTGATTTCATATCCTATGCAGCCCTGAAAAAGCTAAATATTGTTTTTGGCATTCAAAATGAAATCAAGGCCCACCAGCTTGAAAATGAGTTGCTTACTTTGGACCCCAATAATTTCTCCTCTATTGAAGTTTTTTGTCCAAATTCAAGACCCTTAGACTTCTTTTAGAAGATTGTAACGTCAAAAAGGAAGATGGTAGTCTTATCTCTTCCATTCTTGCTAAGCTTGGCCCTACATACTCTGTATTTGTTTCCACCTTCCATTCCACTAGAGAAGCCATCATTTCTCAAGGAATAGCCTACAAGTCCCGCTCTTTTGATGCTTTTTGCGATTCTTTGATAAGAGAACAAGAAAAACTCTTACAACTTGGTCTTATTAATATGGAAACTCTTCTAAGAAAGCCTTAGCAGCCCAGCAGCGACCATATCAAAATAATCCTAAGAAACAACATCCTAAAAGAATGGTCCTAAACCAAACATGGGTCTTAAGCCATTTCAGCCGCAAACAGAAAGAGCAACTCAACAAAATGATAAGGCAAATAAAAACAAAGGGAAGAAGACAGATAGACATTGCAACTTTTGTAATCGTGATGGGCATGTAGAGTCCAAATGTTCTAAGAAGATGAGAGCCTTAGAAGCAGCAGTGAAGAAGCACAACATCAATTTGGAGAACTCTTCAACTTCATCATCAGGAATGGCACTTTCTACTTGTGGTTGTCAAGCATTAAGATCTGGTTATGCATTAAATTTATCTTCTTCTTCTCATTCTCATGAGTGGCTCATTGATTCTGGAGCCTCTTATCACATGGCCAAAAATAAAGCTGTGTTTTCTTCTTTAAATGATTGTAACACCAAAAATATTTATGTTGGTGATGATAGATCTCTTAGTGTTGTAAGGTCTGGAACCATTCATCCAAATAATGGTCAATTTAATGATGTATTATGTGTTCCTACCTTGTCCTGCAACCTTCTATCTATTTATCAGATAACTCATTCAGGGAAAGGGAAAATAGTAGAATTCTCACCTCATGATGTTGTAATTAAGGACCTCAAAGATCCTAAACATATTTTAGCCACTGGCATTGCTGATGATTCCACAAGGTTGTATAAGTTTGACAACTTTGGGTCATCATGTCTTCCCTCCATTTTTGTTACTCATAATGATGAAGTGAGCAAACTTTGGCATGAGCGATTTGGTCACTTAAACTATCGCTCTCTTCAAATTCTATGTAAAGAAAATATGGTGACAGGTTTTCCTATGGTATCTTGCCGAGATGGTGTTTGTTTCGGATGTGTACTTGAAAAATATCATCAGGATAGTTTTGACAAACGTGCTTCTTGGCACGCTTCAGCCCCTTTGCAGCTTGTGCACAGTGATTTATGTGGTCCACTTCCTGTTGTTTCTTTCTCTAGTTGCAAGTAATTCTTAACTTTCATTGATGATTTTTCCAGACGCAATTGGGTATACTTCTTAAAACTCAAGAGTGAAGTTTTTAACATGTTCTTGGCCTTTAAAGCCTTTGTTGAGAAACAATCTGGACATCCAATTCTTAAGTAAAGATCAAACAATGGAGGAGAATATGTTAACAACAAATTTATCAACTTTTGCACTGAGCATGGCATTTAATTGAAACATATTGTTCTATATACTCCACAAAAAAATGGTGTAACTGAAAGGAAGAATCGCACCTTAAAAGAAATGGCTAATTGTATGCTTCAATCTAAAGGACTTTGTCTCAATTTCTGGGCAGAAGCAATTAACTGTGCAAATTACATGGTAAATCGCACTCCTACTAAGGTTTTAAGGAATATAACTCTAGAAGAAGCTTGGAGCTCAATCAAACCAAATGTAAGTCACTTTCGTGTTTTTGGAAGTGATGCTTGGGCCCATCCAGATGCGAAACATAAAGCCTTAGAACCTAAGAGTGAAAAATGCATTTTTTTTGGATATTCTGAAGATGTCAAAGGATATAGACTTCCTCAACCAAAATCCAAAAATGCAATCATTAGAAGAGATGTAAAATTCGATGAAAATATATCGGCCTGTGAGCCTAGTTCGGCAAGTGTACCACCTTTGGCCTGCGAGCCTGATTCGGCATATGTGCCACCTCTCTCTATCTCTACTATTTTTGACAGCATTCCTTCTAGTTCGAATGATGATAGCAAGGATGACAATCCTCCTCCACCTCTTGAAGATGTTCCTTCAGCTACACAGCTTCCAAGATGGGTCCGCTCTACTCGCAATGCAGCAAGTTCTCTTGCGGGTGAACCTGCAGATCGACATTGTACCCGTTCTCAGTTCGGAAAAGCCTCTTCCTTATTGGCTCAAGTTCCAGAAAATCCTGATCTAAACACCTTTGAAGAAGCTTCAGGTCATCCAGATTGGAATGAAGCTATGAATGAAGAATATTGTTCCTTATTGGCCAACGATACTTGGGATTTTGTTCCTCTTCCAAAGGGAAGAAAACTTGTCAGATGCAAATGGGTTTACAGAACAAAGTTTGGACCAGATGGCAAAGTGGATAAACATAAAGCTCGTCTTGTTGCTAAAGAATTTTCACAAGCTGAAGGCATTGACTATACTGAAACCTTCTCCCCTGTTGCCAAAATGAATTCTAACTGCCTTGTTGTTTCCCTTGCAGCCTCCTTTAAATGGGAAGTCCATCAGATGGATGTTAAATCTGCCTTCTTACATGGGGATTTACATGAAGAAATCTACATGGAACAACCCCCTGCCTTCATCCAAAATGACTCTAGCCTTGTTTGTCGCCTTAGGAAGTCTCTTTATGGTCTCAAACAAGCTCCTCAGGCTTGGTATGCCAAAATGGATATCTTTCTCTTAGATAATGGTTTTTCTAGGTGTCATTCTGACAACACTGTCTACATCAAGAAAGTGGGTAAGTCCTTCATCATCCTTGTTCTTTATGTTGATGACCTTATCCTTACTAGTAGTGATCCCAACCATATAAACCATGTGAAGTCTAGCCTCAAAAAGAAGTTTGAAATGACAGACTTAGGACACTTGCATTATTTCCTTGGTCTTCAAGTCTTATCATCTAAAGAAGGTATTACCCTTTCTTAGTGAAACTATGCATGTGATCTTCTACGCTACTTTCACATGGAAGACTATAAGCCAACCCCTTCTCCCTTTCAGCTTGGAGTCAAGCTTTCAGTCACTTGTACTACCCCTAAAGTTTATGCTACCTTATACTGTCAAATTGTTGGTAAACTTCTGTATCTAACCCATACCCATCCTAACCTTTCCTTTGTCGTTGGTCTTGTTGCTTGGTTTATGCAACAACCATGAAAGTTACTGGAAAGCAGCTAAAAGAATACTTCGATATATTCGAGGTACAATTCAGTTCGGGATTCATTACAGTGCAAGAGCATCTCCATTGTTGATTGGTTTCACTAATTATGATTGGGCTGGTGACCCTGATGATCGAAAGTCTACTGCAGGATATGTATTCACTCTTGGTTCAGGACCTATTACATGGTCCTGTAAGAAACAAAGTGCCATCTCTCTTTCTTCAGCAGAAGCAGAGTATCGTGGTACAGTTGAAGCCAGCAAGTAAGCCATGTGGCTTCGTCAGATCCTATCTGAATTTGGTCCTCATCAGCAGCATCCACCTACACTTTGGTGTGATAATCAGAGTGCCATTCAGCTATGCAAAGATCCAGTTCAGCATCAACGTATGAAAAACATTGGGCTCCACAAACACTTCATCAGAAATTTCATTCATGATCGTGTTCTTGAAGTGCAGTATTGTTCAACCAATGATCAAGTTGTCAATATCTTTACAAAGGCTCTCACAGAAGCAAAGTTTACCACACTTCGATATATGCTTGAAGTTCAGGAAAGTTATCAGTAAGGGGAGATAGGCTCTAATGCCTCTTTCCTTCTCCTATTGTGTCACCTTTGTAAATCCTTCAATCCTATCCCAACTTGCTCTTAAGGGGGGATGTTAGGATATTTCGACACATAGGAAATAGTCTCCTTTTGTGTCACCTTTGTAAATCCTCCAATCCTATCCCAAATTGTTCTTAAGGGGGGGTGTTACGATATTTCGACACATAGGAAATAGTCACCTTTTGTGTCATCTTTGTAAATCCTTCAATCCTATCCCAAGTTTTTCTTAAGGGGGGATGTTAGGATATTCCGACACATAGGAAATAGTTAAGTATAACTTGGTCTAGCATAGAGTTAGGTAAAGTGTGTTTCTTTACTATGTACATTTGTAACTTATAATCTGACGGTCACGATATGTAGTGATCCGACGATTCACTCTCTCCTCGATATTACCAACACTTGATCTGTGGCTTAACACTCGATTGGTCCATGATCTCTATTTAAAGAGGATGGAGGGTCATTTGTCTGGTAACTGTTTATGAGAGAAGCTTATGTAAATTTTCTTTCTTAATCAATAAATTGCCTGAAGTGGCCGCGTTGGTTCAGGCTGTGGACTGTTTCACTCTTATAGGGTTTTAACCACGTCAAATACTGGTGTACTGATCTGTGATCTATTTGTGAGCGGTGACCTTTGGTGTTTGATCTAAGGAACTTACCCTGTAAATTCCTACATGTTACACACAACAGAAGACCGGATCTGGGTTTCTTGGCAACAAAAACCCTCTAGAGTAGTTGCTCCCTGTAGCAACTAATTTCCCTCTCGGATATCCTCCACCAAATCTATTGAATGAGTCCTCTACGATCACCCTCCTAATCGAATCTTAGATTTCTTTTGCACAAATCTACTGAGAGATTGTTCTCCTCACTCTGTCACCTTTGCTAGGCATTGTTTTGCTCGACAGAACCGATGCCCCACCAGCAACTTCTGAAGATCGGAAGCTGCAGTTCCAGCCCCAGCGAACTGCACAGCGCCTCTCCCTCTTGGACTATGTCACCCTCCTGGTGTTGCGTGAGCAGACTAGCTCATTGTCCCTCTCCTAGTGCTGCATGAGCAGACCGACTCTGTGTCACCTTTCTGGAGCTGCGTCAGCCTTTGCATGAGCAGACTGACTCTGTGTCACCCTTGCAGGGTCTATGTTGTCCCTCTGGTGTTGCGTTGCTTTCTTCCGGATCTGGATGCTTCAACTTTCCTTCCTGCAGCAAATATCTTCAGCCCCTGCTGATGGTTCAACTTGATCTGCAATGTTCTGATACCATGTGAAAATTTCTGAGCACAGAAATCCTAATGCTAAATATTGATTTACTTCTCCTACTTGATTTATTATGCACAAGTTATTTAATTGAGAGATTCAGAAAAACTCTGAAGTAAACACAACTAGCAGCCTACACAAATATAGATCATTTACTGAACATCACGCACATGTTACAAAGGACACACAGATTTTTCGGACAAATGTCCCCGGAAAAACCCAATGCGAGAAAACCAGTGCAGCAGATATGAGGGTTTATTACTATTAACCAGCAGTATTCTGAGTACATCTAGGGTGCCATAATCCGGCTCACCCAACAGAGAAAACCTCAGCGACAGAGAAAAATGTGAGATATACCTCATTCTCGCAAGTCCCGACTGATCCGGATGAGCAACTGGTGAAACCTCAGCTAGCTCTGCGCAGTCTCTACGCTGCCACACAACGTAAGGTTGCGTGGCCCTAGCTCAGGGACTGCGTCACCCTAGCTCTGCGTTGATCAGCTTCTCCCAGAGTCTGGTTTCAGCCCTACCAACTCAGAAACCCCAGTCTCCAGCTGAATTTCAGACTTTCCTTGGAGGCTTTGTGTTGCCCTGCGTGGGCTTGCATCACCCTCTCTAGGGACTGCGTCAAACACTCTGATGGTTGTGGTGCCTCCACTGCATCTCTATTGTCCTTGCTCTGCGTTGTACGCTTCGCCCTCCTGACCAATCACTGCATCTACCCCTCACTGTTTCTCTGAATCACTCAGATCTGATCTTCGTCCGAGCACTGCTCCATCAGAACAATTTGATCTCTTAGACTCACTGTGTGTATCCTCCAACTGACCCCAAGCACTTTCTTTATACTTTTCACGTTGACAAATCAACGGTCGTGATCTAATCTCTAATCAACGACAAAGATTAGAAGTAGCTTGATCCACGTCACTTAAAATGTTCTCATCACAGGTGTAAATTAATTCACTTTAATTTTTTATTTTCCTAAGTTAGACTTAGGGTCCTCATTAAAAAAATTAATTATTTAAATAAGTTTTACACGAGATGGAATTTCTCCAAACGCTTTCTCGGTTTTGGGGTAGCATCGGAGCAGGTGCACATTCGATGGTACCCCAAAATATCAACAACATCTAGGCTTAGTTTAATGTTTTATACATCTTAAACCATTAAAAACTACAAAAGTTTCATTTTCCCTGCCTTACCTCTTGATAGACTTTGATTTTTTATTGAATCTATCTCTTAGAGGCTCTTTCCTAGATGTTATATGCTTTTGCATCTTATAAACTTGCCTATAAATAAAACCCTAGTTTATAGCGGCCCTCTTAATGCCTATTGGATTTGGTGGAAAGAGTGCTTGCTAGTTGTATCTCATGTCACGACCATCAAGGTCTTAACAACACCTCCCTTTCTATTTTACCTTATAACACCCTTGAGCCCTTGTTTATTGAAGATCTTGTTGGGTGATTTCTTTAGGGAAGCCTCCCTTGTGGGGATAACATCCACTACTAAATAGCTAGAGAGAGGCCATTGAGGTGACACTGGTGGTTTATCTTTTGTTTCCATAAGGCCTAGGTTGCCTATTGCGGCTTTGCACTAGGCCTACTAGATTTTGCGGTAACGTGGTCCACAAACCCCTAAACCATAAAGAAATGTGACCCATATGAGGGTGTCCCATGACAGACATCTTTGATATCATGTCTTGAAAATTTTGACAGAAACACATTCTCCTGAAAACAACAAGGGGCCATAACCCTAATAGACTTGATGTTCAATAGCATGCCTCTAATTGAAACAATCCCTTGACAGCGAATGACTCCTTAGTGTATTCATAATTGTAGTATGTAGACTAGGATGGTGATCATGAGATACATTTATTTTTGTTTTGATGTGATTTTGGATCAGCTTGCCCAGACTTAAGACTTGGGACAAATATCAATGTGTGATGTATCTCTTGACATCTTATACATCTCATAATAAGTTTTTTTCATATTTACGTGGCAATATGTTTGTTTGGTGATGTTGTTGCTTCGAACATTTAAAGGAAACAAAGGAATTCTTATTTGTTTTTTAGGTTTGCCAATATTTTCCCCAATATTGCTGATAAAATATACTCTGGACCCTCGACAACATATTTTCCAACACAACAAAAGTAACATTGATTGAGACAATAACGATGATCCCCCATTATTTTACAAATTGGGTAGATGTACTATGTAATTGACCTAGATAACTTGATAACTAATAATAATTAATGAATAATGTCAGTTTATTAAAAATATTAACATCAAGGATTTTATTACATTTCAACATAGTATTTACTTTTAGGAGTCTTGTATGATTCAGTGTTACTTATTCTAACAATTATTGGGTAGCTCCTCTCTTTAACACGTACTGTTGAATTTCCACGACACATGAGAATCTAGTTTGGATCTTAAAGTCTTTGACAAAAACACACTCAAATTCCATAACGATACTAATTTGCACAGCAAAATCTACACACATCCTTGAATCAACTTGTGCACATGACAAATATTAACTTTTCAAACCCACTACATGTTATATTACAATCTAGAATAAATAGCCCTTAAATACATCCCTGATACTAGGATACAACTAGGGCTTGGTGTCAGTCACTTTGACAACCAATCTACCCTGAACAAGACAACACTTTCCCTACTTGCTAATCATGGCCACGCTCAGCCCTTTCAGTCCACATGCCCTGAACACATCTGGCGAGTCCTCTTGCCTCCCAATCTGCAACACGTCAATTTGCCTCTATCTGTGTATGCAGGTCCTTTAGGCCACTGATCATAGCTCAACATGATCTGCCTTCTAGCTGCTCCTTAGTCCATCAAGGATGCCAACACATAGAGTCTTCAACATGCCCACTACTATCATTCTTGTTGCTCCAATAATGATCAGACTTAGAGCTTGGAGGTTGCCCTCTTACCACTGAAGTTGCTCACTTGCAACTCTTTGATCTAGGGCATGATGTTTTGCCCATTATCTGGCTCATCCTTGTTAGAAAATCAGAAAGGCAAAAAGATTTCCTTATGTTGATAATTACTAGTGTTATTCTTGTCGTTTTATTATCTCCTCTTATATACTTCTTTTATCTTAGTTTCATCAAGCAATCATCAAATCAAAGCATGAAGATCAACGACACCAGATATAGGCACTTAGCCAGGGCTAAAACCACTCTATAGGGGAAAACCCAGTAAAACTCTTCTACTAGTAAATCAAATTGAATACACCAAGATCATAGACCCAAAAGACCTTCCTCCTCCACCAAGTCAGCCCTCCAATATGATTCAACAAACTTCTGTAGTATCTTCTTGTCCAATAGGTACAATGTAGCAACAACCCGAAATTTCAACCCCGAGCAACTTCAGAATTTTGGCCCAACTACAATCTAGAACTTCAACCCCAGCAACTTCAGAATTTTGGCTACAATCCAAAACTTCAAACCCAACAACTTCAGAATTTTGGCCCAGCTACAATCCAGAACTTCGACCCCAATAACTTTAGAATTTCAGCTACAATCCAAAAACTTCGCACGTGTGAGAGATAGATTTCCCAAGAACTCGATTTTGGTCTTCCAGCATCTTCAATCCTTCTCCAATAACTGTGTTATCATTTCAGCCTCTGGCAACTATAGATCGAACTTGTTGAGTGAGAGCGCTCCAAATGAATTGAATTATTTCCTTTATACAGTGTTTGTGTTAGGTTGAATTCCCTTGATGAGGCCGGCTTGGTGGAGGAGACCTAAAATACCTATTTTACATTATAATGAATTTCTCTCTTGATAGATGAAGCCCAAGAAGGTTCTTTTACATTATGACATGAACAAGGACACTTGACATAAACTCTAGAAGCCTACAATGGAGACTTTGACATAAGAAACATTGACCCAAGCATGTGTTAAAATTTGAAATTTATATGCAAAAATTTAAAAATTCTTTGCAGAAACTTGAAAGTTCTATGCAAAAAACTGAATGTACTTGTAGAAAATTGAATGTACTTTGCAGAATATTGAATGGAACTGAATGTACTTTGCAGAAAGCTGAATGCACTTTGCAAAAAACTCAATGTACTATGCAAAACATTGAATGTACTTTGCAAAAAATTGAAAGTACTTTGCAGAAAAATGAATGTACTATGTTGTTACAATTACTTAGAATGCATATTTCTTCTTTACAACTTTTCAGATCAGCAATTGTACATAGAAAATAAACTTAAAGATCATATGAACACAGCCAAGCACAAATATGAGACACTGAGAGTTAGGTCCAATGACCAGGGGAAAACCCGAAAGGGGAAAACCCAAATGATTCTTCTTCTATTAGATTTCTTCAATTGTTCAATAGAGTACAAAGAGAGAGAGAGAGAGAGAGGGAGAGAATGAGAATTGATCAACTTTTAACTGAAGTGATCTTGCTCTTTGCTTGAAGATCTCCTCGTTCTCTTGATTAGATCTTGTCCTACACAATTGCTCCAACTCTTCCCTTGATCTTACTCGTCACTTTCTCTCACACTTCTCTTGCACACACTCAACTCTAGCTCTCCTCCTTCATAATGAACATGTTACTCTCAACTCTCACTTGCTCTTGCGCAAATAGATGAGAAACGAGAAGAGTTACAAAATCAATTCATTAATTGAACCAATATTTGTGAAAATTCTACAAATGGAATCCTACTGCAACAACTAATTAAGTTTCTCCTATTTGTTAAATAACTGAACAAATTATTTACTGTGTTTTACGGTAAATATCGAAACCCATACATTGCAGCCTTCACAAAATAAAATACTGCGGAATAAAATAACGCACAAAAGATAGATGCACACACACAAATAACATTGTTATTTTTGGACTAAGTCCCTGGAAAAACCCAATTTGGGAAAACCAATGCAGCAGTTAAGGGTTTGTATATTATGCAATAGTAAATCTAAGTACAAGTTTATGGTTGCTTAAATCTAGCAAACCATACAGAGAAATACTGATAGAAAGTGTAGTGAGAAAATCTCACTCTGCCATTGGCGATCTGTAGAATTTCAACCCCCACTCCGGTTATCAGTTTTTCTTATCACTCCATGCATATAGTTTTAAATCTGAACATGACATAAATACTAAAATCTGGAAATGACTGAAATCTTTGAAAACACAAATTTGGAGATTTTTGCAACTGCTGAAAATGCAGAAATAAAACACAGGAAAAATGTGATAGCCACACACAAAAAATAACACAGTGATTTTTGGTCGATGTGACCCAGGAAAAACCCCCTAAAACTCTTGGAGAAAACCAGTTTGAGAGCTCTCAAACTGGTTTTCTCCAAGAGTTTGAGAGCTCTTCGATTTTCGTGCTTGCACACCACCTCAAAAAACGTGCCAATAGCAAAATAGAAATTTTACAACATTAAATGTTGAACTGTCACCCTCGAAAACCGTGCCCAAAATTCTGCAGTACATCCGTACTGTTGTACGGACTGTACTGAAAAGTACAATTGTACTTCCTCCTTGAAAACCGTGCCTGAATCTGCCTCGAAAATTGTGCTGGCATTGCTGTACGTATTTCTCGAAATCTATGCCAAAATAACTATAGTGTCTCTCCTCGATTTTCGTGCCCAGAAACTGCCTTGGAATTCGTGTTGAAGCTGTTGTACAGATTCCTCGATTTTTGTGCCTCCTTTCTCAAAAAAAGTGCCAAATCCTTGATGTACGGATTCTACCTTGGGATTTGTGCCCAATGAAGTTGATGTACGAATTTGCTGAAGTCTCCTTGCTGCCCTCCTTCAACTCCTCACTGCTCAGAAATTTTCTCCTTGCTCTCCTTCTCTTTGCTCATGAAAGACTAAATGGTCTTTTCTCTTCTTTTCTCCTTTTACCCTAAGTGACTGTTGGGGAATCCCTAAATCCAATGGTTGAAATAGCTTTAGATCAAGGGCTGAGAATAAATGTGCATTTAATTCTCACTTTCTATTTTTTAACTCACCCCACTTAAATAAAGACCCACTTAGCCTTTTATTTCCATAGTCACTTTTTCACTTTCTAATTTTTCATTGACTTTAATAAAGTCACTTTAAAATTAGAATGTAACTTTATCACTTATAAAGTCACTTTAAAATTAGATTTGACTTTACCACTTATAAAGTCACTTTAGGAGAAAAGTACAAATACATTTGGACACTTTTCCCTAGGTCAAAGATCAAAGCCTTAGAGAACCACTTGTCCTCTGGTATCCAAATTTTAACACGATCCAACACTGATCTAGGCTCAAAATGAGTTGCTCTGCGCTGCCTCTGCGCAGTCACTGCGTCAACCTACACAGTATTGCGTCCTCTCTGCTAGGAACAATTGTCTCTCTCGCTATATGTTCAGTTGTTGTCTAGAAGACCGATCTTCTTCACCTTTGGGCCTCCTGCCCAGCCTCTGGCTCTGAAAATATCATTGCTCCCTAGCAAAAACGAAATCTCCTTTGAAGCACTATGTTGCCTCTGTGTGACTCTGCGCTACCTCTCTGTGGCACTTGCTGCCTCTTTGTTGTGCACTCACCGGATCTGGAAAATCTTCCTCCGGCCTTACTATCCCAACCCCTCTCTCACTGCAACGAGCTCACTAGCTCTCTCTCCGACAACTCAGCATTGCTACTTAGGAAAACGATTCGCTAGTGAATTCAATCTTTGCATGTGTGTTCTATAAGCCCCATCGAGTTGTTTTTTATCTCAACGACCACGATTAAAACTTAATCGATGGCTAAGATTAACTAGGACTCGATCCATGTCTTTTTCTAGAAGATTCACACCTTACTTAATTAACACCTTTTAATTAATCATATTTCATAAGTTTAGACTTAGGAAATATTAAAAAATGATTAATTATTTTAATTAAGTTGTCTCTAAGTGGAATTTCTAGAAACTATTTCTGGGTATTGGAATACTCATGTATTCTAACCTCTTTGTAGAATCTCAAGGATAGAACACATTTGATGCTACCAGAAACTAACAATAATAGGAGAATTGAATTCCACAAGGGAGGAGTCACTTGAGGAGAAGTATAATTCATCCCAAGAATAGGGAAAGAGGTACACTTGTCTTGAGGAGTTACAATTTGAATTAGGGAGAGAAAGAGTTACACTTAGATATGAGAGAATATTTGGTGAAAGTTACAAATCGAATTGAATGAAAGAGTTACAAGTGCATTTAATGAGGAGTTACACTTTTTCCATTCATTGAATTAGTGAGGGAGAGTTACATTCTCTTAAGTGTGAAGTTACTATTTTATTTCAACAAAGAGGTTCAATTTGCCAAGTAAGAGATTCTCAATTTAATTTACTTATTTCATGAGAGAATTTGTTTTTATTAATCCATTAAAGGTGAATGACTTTAGACTAATTTATAAATAATAGTATCATAATAATAATAATACTAGTAAAGATAAAAATATTATATGTCGAGATAATCCTTGATCATTTAGACATGACTATCTATTTTTGGAAAGTCACTTCCAAATTGAGATGTGACTTACTATTTTAGGAAAAACATTAGAATTGTTAGAAATACAAATTTACTATAGGTGGTTCAAACAGAACTGAAAGATATGATTCCTTCTAGGAGAAATTCATCCCTGAGTTATCAAATTTTAACAGCATGAAACCCATTCTTTAATAACTCAATTTCTTTTATAATAAAATTTATTTTTCTTTCTTTTGACAAATACATTACATCATAAATCAAATACAATTATTAAGACCGACACTAGTTACATTCTTCAACAATCTTTCTTAGATCTTAGGGCACAATTGAACAGCCACTAATAGTCAACACCCTCATTGTTCTTAGGCCATCCTTCTCATCACATTAACCACACTCTTCTTCTCTACAAGTCAAACTCACACATCTGTCCTATTTGCATGATCTGCGGCCTATTTTCATTTTGATATTTCTGCACAACCCTAGAGGAATGTGGCCCTACAAATTGAGATACATTTACCTCTCCTTAGGGTCAAATCCCTCACTCTTTGTGCACAGAGGTTGGTTGCATAGGAGCAGAACGAGAGATCTGAACTTGACCTTGAAGAAGCCCTGAACTGGGGCCTAGCTTCTGCAGTCCTACATACTTTAGGATCAGCCCCTCCAACTAGCAACTGTCCTCCACGTCATCTGAACTACTACAGCCATTGTTGATTTTTGTAGCGTCAGAAAGTGATCCAAGTCTCAAAATTTGTAAGGAGGCTTAAACACCAGCATTCTAAAGAACCTAGAAATCATTTGTGGAACTTCCACTCCGATTATGTTTTATCTAAATAATTAATTATTTTAATGAGGACCCTAAGTAAAACAAAGTGTGAATCTTCTAGAGAACAAGATCAAGTCAAGATTTAATCTTAGCCATTGATCAGACTTCTAATCTGGGTCGTTGATTTGAAAATGAAAAGATCATAAAAGAGGACTTGAGGGCTATTTGGAAGACAAGTTGAGCAAACATCAGTGACTCGAGGGAAGTCAATTCTAAAGGAATAGAATTCAATTTCAGAGAGAGATTTACCAAGCGAAGGAAGCAAAGGGCATCAACAGTGTCAGGGCTCGAGGGGAGAAGGACGCAAAAGGGCAAAGAGGAAGCACAAAAGAGCAACACAGAGAACTCACGCAGTAGTGACGTAGTCTCACGCTGGCTCTAATCAGAGAGGCACACAAGAGTGACCCAATACAAAATAGCAATCACATAAACTTGAAAGTAAAATGTTGATAGAACACAATAATAGATCAATAGAAGACAAGCCAAATATAGATCAGATTTCCAATTCCTTTTGCCCAGCAAAGATATGAGATATTGTGGCGTTACGGCGGTCAGCACGATGCTTCAACTAGCAAAGTCTTTCTCGGTTAGCCAGCACTTTCATGTATCACACCCACAGCACTCAAAGACAACTCATCACAAGTCAACGCAAGTCAAACCAAGGACAACACAAAAAAGTCAATGCATGCAGCTTTAGAAAAGTCAACGCAACAAACTAAGGCTTCAATGAAACAACCCAGAATTCCTCGATTTTAGTGCCCAGCTGTACAGCGTCCTAAAATTGGAATTTCTGCAGAAGATTGAGGTTAAACGACCAAGGGTTGACCACGATCTACGTTGGTCAGCATTGCAGCAGAAAAGCCCTAAACAGATCAGTGCAGAAAACATCACCAAGCCCTAAATAGATCAGCGCAAAAAACAACAGCAAGCCCTAAACAGATCAATGCAGAAAACAACAACTTCGCTCCACACGTGTGAGAAGAAAAAGGCCTCCAAAGGCTATCGAACCATTCAGATCAAAAAGAGAGAATGCGTGATGAGATGATGAGAAAATGACCTCCAAGTCTCTCCAATTTATATTCATCAATGAGGGTGTGTGACACATCTCTTAGCCATGTGGGATAAATCTGGCCGACCTTGCACATGTGGAAAATAAATTCAAAATCAATGTTCTGCTCATCCGATCAAGATGATCTTTAGACCTTGCACCTCTCCGAAAGAGGAATCCAACAAAAATATGACCATTGTCATATGAGCAGTGCAACATGGAGTTTGGACCTAGTTGCCCAAAAATTAACACTCCCTCTCAACTAGGGAGAACTCCATCTGTCCACAAGTGCCATCCATCATGTACCAAACCAAACATCGTGTGTCATCCCGTCGTAACTTGCTTTGTTGGCTCTTAATTTCAAAACAAAATGTGAGTCACAAAGATATCACACATAGCTGACCTGAAGTCAACTTAGAGGTAAAAACCTCTCTCAGACTCAAAAAGAGTCTCATACTAACCCGAAGTTAGTTTACAGACCCGAAGTCAGTTTTAGAGGATAAAACCTCAATAGACTCACATAGAGTCACATACTAACCTGACGTTAATTTACTAACCCAAAGTCAGTTTTAGAGGATAAAACCTCAATAGACCCATAAAGAGTCACATACTAACCCGAAGTTAGTTTACTTACCCAAAGTCAGTTTTAGAGGTAAGAACCTCGTCATACTTGATCCCAGATTAAAGTGTTGGACATGTGCCATCCTAGACATAGAGAGTACGACAATCTCTGATGCGTCCATCGGTCTTGCGATGGTCTTTATCCACATTTCCCACCTCATTTGGCCAAATGAGAGGTACTTCCCATGAGTCTGAAACTCCATGGGTGGGATGCGTGCGAAGCACAGATTAGAGAGAGGCAAACCAACTCAATATCATATCATTGGGGCAGAAGCACCACAAGGTTCAGCGAGCCTAGCCCCGTGAGTGCTTATAGCTCTAAGAAGCTATCCCCAAGCTCCCTAGAGCTCCCAGAGCTCATAGTCCAACTCAAGCAGGACCCTTAGAATAGGGTCTTTCTACGATTCCAAGCTTCTCACAGAAGGTTAGGAACTTGAACTTTCCCAGGGGCTTTGCGAGAATATCCGCGACCTGCTCATCAGTTCCTATATGATCGAGCCTAATGTTGCCTCGTTGTACCATATCTCTGATAAAGTGGTACTTGATATCAATATGCTTGGATGGATCATGGAACACGGGATTCTCAGAAAGATGAATCCCACTCTGGTTATCACAAAGGATAACGGTGGTATCTAGCGCATGCTCTAACAGCTCACTGAAGAGCTTTCGCAACCAAACAACTTCACAACAGGCCATACTCGTTGCAATGTATTTGACCTCAGCAGTGCTCAAAGCCACCGACTTTTGCTTCATGCTCATCCAAGATATCGAAGCAGAATCCAAGGTGAAGCAACATCTAGATGTGCTCGTGCGATCCACCACACTGCCAGCCCAATCGGCATCATTATATCCATGGAGTCTCAAACTCTCGGCAGTGTATCTCGACCCATGGTTGATTGTGCCCCGAAGATATCTCAATAGATTATCGGCACCAATCTAGTGAATGTGATGAGGATCAACAATATGTTGAATCAAAGTGTTCACTGCAAAACATGCGTTCGGACGGGAGTTCATTAAGAACATCAGGGCCCCCACGAGTTGTCGATACTCGTTAGGATTTCCTAGCACGGGCCCAGCAACATTTCCACTCAACTTCTTAAAGTTGAGTTCCATCGGTGTCAACACAGACTTACAATCCACCATACCAAATCTCTCTAGTAGCTTCACAACATATTTTCCTTGATAAAGGAAAATCTCACCTGGCCTTTGCCATACCTCCAAGCCTAGGAAGTAGTGCATCAGTTCTAGGTCTTTCGTCTCAAACTCAGAAGCTAGCTCCCTCTTACACTGATGAATGAGAGGGCCAGCACCTTTCAAGAAGAGATTGTCCACATAGAGAACCAAAATGAGAGGCCTTTCTCTATCATCCTTAAAAAAAAGGTTCGAATCAGCATTACTTCGAATGAAGCCCAGCTTCATCAAGTAGCTACCTATCCTCTCATACCAAGCCGTGGGGGCTTGCTTCAACCCATAGGGGGCTTTCTTCAACCTGCATACATGGGTGTCTCTATCTCAGACTTCGAACCCCAGAGGTTGCTCCACATACACCTCTTCCTTTATAGCACCACGTAGAAAAGCGATCTTCACATCCATCTGTTGTAGAGTCCATCCTTGCATAGAAGCAAGGGCAATAATAGATTGCATGGTGGTATAAAGGGCCACAGGTGCAAATATATCATCATAATCTATGCCTTCCTTTTGAGAGAAGCCTCAGGCAACGAATCTTGCCTTGTACTTTTCAGCACTTCTATCAGATCCATGCTTGATCTTATAGAGCCATTTCGAGGTGACAACAGATTTGTCCTCCGGTCTCGGGACCACTTCCCAGACATCATTCTTTATAATGGACTCATATTCTTCGTGCATAGCATCCTTCCAAACTTGATGCTTTATATCTTCTTCAAATGTTCCAGGCTCAGATTATATTATCGTACCCATGGCTGCTAGATACCCTTGGTATCTCTTCGGCTTCTTGCTTTCACAGAATGTCCCCCTTGGGGCAATATGTCTCTCGGCATCTTCGAGAGTATCCCTAAGCCATGAGGGTCTTCTCTTATTTGAAGGCAGTGGATCAATGGGATCCATAGGTCCTTCAACATCGAGCATCAGGTGATCCTTCGGCTCTTCCAACTTCCCTGCTTCTTCATCTTCTTTGTCTTCCTAGGAGCTACGAATATTTCTTACTTTCTTGAGGGCAGCATCTTCATCGAAGGTGACATCGTGGCATATCTCCACTTCTCTTTAACCAGGCACATAGATTCTATATGCCTTCGAATTTTGACTATAGCCCACAAACATTCCCTTCTTTCCAGAAGCATCCAGCTTGTTTCTCTTTTCTTTCGGCACATGAAAGTAAAAAGGACAACCAAAAACTATAAAATCAGAAACATCAGATTTCTTACCAGAGAAGACTTCTTCGAGAGTTTTGGAGTCCAGAGCGGAATGCGGGCATCTATTTTGAACATACACAGCAGTGTTCGCAACTTCTCCCCATAGAAACTTCGGAAGACCTTGGTCACATAGCATGGCGCGAGCAGCGTCCACAATGGTCTTGTTCTTTCTTTCAACAACACCATTTTGCTCAAGAGTGTATGCAGTTGTGGTCTCCCTCTTAATGCCAACTTCTCTGCAAGAGTCTTCGAATTCATTTAAATTTGGGCATCCCTGTCATCACCTTCCTTACTGAGGTTGTGAAAACCTCTGGTGCCATAACTTTGTTTGAGGAGTTGAATCACATGTCATAGCCCCCAATGAGCTCCCTCCAACCTAGTAGAGTGTATCAACTCTAAACCCAATAGAAAGAGCTTCCTTGAAGTTCTTCTTCCAGATAAGTACCTTTCCATCAACGAATGCCACCTTGAACCCTTTGTCTTCCATTGCCGAAATGGACACAAGGTTCTTCTTCAAATCAGATACATACACCACATCTCGGTAATCGGAGGACTTGACCTTGAGATAGATGGAGGGTCACAGTCCTTGTCCCTTTCACGAGATAGGTGGCATTATCTCCAAGGATAATTTCTAGATTAGTATCCTTCTCAACCAAATCAGAAAGGGCTTCTTTATAATCAGTGAGGTACCTTGAAGAACCATTATCAATCAACCAAACATCCAGGGTGTGGGGTCGAGATGCAGCAGAGAGGGCAGATACAAGAATAAATTCATTTCTCTTGTTACCAAAACATTAAATTCATCGTACCTGGAATTTCTTGACCTCTTGAAAGGTTGCCCATTTTCACTACGATCAGAGGGAGCCTTCCTTTCTCCTTGGAACCCGTTGTTCCTACCATTTCTTCTCGAGTTGTTGTTGTCATCATCCCTAGGAGAGTCCCTTCTATTAGGGCAATCTCTTGCATAGTGACCAGTCTTGTTACAAGTGTAACATCTTCCCTTCCTTCCTTTGGGCCACGCTCTACCATGGTTTTGATTTCTCTAGCGCCCATGGTTCTTCTTCTTTCAATGAGCGACGAAGGCAATAGGGTCACTTCCATTACCATTAGAGGCATACTCCATCATTTTTGTTTACTCTTGAGTGCATCTCATCAATATTTCATCAAAACAAGAATCACATTATTATTGAGAATAGTGGTATTGAATACATGCCAATCATGGGGGAGACCTCCAAGTGCATTAAGAACCATCTCTCGATCAGATATTGCTTCCCCAATAGCTAGGAGGTTATTCCTGATTTTAGTGAGCCTCATAAAATAGGATTGAATAGATTCATCCTTACCCTTCTTAATATTCTTCAACTGATTCTTGAAGAAGAGAATTTGATTAGCATTGCTAGCCCTGAACATGCTCACGAACTTATCATACATCTCCTTAGATGTCTTCAGCGCAAAAATGTAAGCAACCAAGTGCTTATGAATAGAACCCCGGATAATCATCTTTGCTTTGATTTCCTCTTTTCTATACTTTGTCTTTGTGGCAGCATCTGCATTTGATGGAGGCTCTTGAATATTCCCCTGTACATTGTCCATGACATCTTGATCTTCTAGCGCCAAATCCAAGGACATCTTCCATTCATGATAATCAAACTTATCAGTCAATTTATCATCAGTCGTGAAACCCTTGTAGGTTGAGGAGGCCATTTGTCCTTGATAGGATTTCTTCCTTCAGAGATAGCTTCTAACACCATCTTGGACTCTTGAACTTTGTCTTCACCTCAGCTCTGATACCATGTTAAATTTAGATAGCTTCTATGCATGATGCACTTTTACTTCAATCTTACTTAGGCCCAATACAAAATAGCAATCACATAAACTTGAAAGTAAAATGTTGATAGAACACAATAATAGATCAGTAGAAGACAAGCCAAATATAGATCAGATTTCCAATTCCTTTTGTCTAGCAAAGATATGAGATATTGTGGCGTTACAACGATCAGCAGGATGCTTCAACCAGCAAAGTCTTTCTCGGTCAGCCAGCACTTTCATGTGTCACACCCACAACCCTCAAAGACAGCGCATCACAAGTCAACGCAAGTCAAACCAAGGACAATGCAAAAAAGTCAATGCAAGCAGCTTCAAAAAATTCAACACAAGCAACTTCAAAAAAGTCAACGTAGCAAACTAGGGCTTCGGTCAAACAACCCGGAATTCCTCGATTTTAGTGCCCATCTGTACGGCCTCCTAAAATCAGAATTGCTATAGAAGATTGGGGTCAAACGACCAAGGGT
This sequence comes from Pinus albicaulis, assembly GCA_034641835.2. Lineage (NCBI taxonomy): Eukaryota > Viridiplantae > Streptophyta > Pinopsida > Pinales > Pinaceae > Pinus > Pinus albicaulis. The sequence continues at coordinate 1,513,846,829 of CM076579.1, forward strand.
TGACCACGGTCAACGTTGACCAATGTTGCAGCCAAAGAACCCTAAACAGATTAGCACAGAAAACAACAGCAAGCCCTAAACAGATCAGTGCAGAAAACAGCAGCTTCGCTCCACATGTGTGAGAAGAAAAAGGCCTCCAAAGGCTATCGAACCAATCAGATCACAAAGAGAGAATGTGTGATGAGATGATGAGAAAATGACCTCCAAGTCTCTCCAAATTATATTCATCAATGAAGGTGTGTGACATATCTCTTAGGCATGTGGGATAAATCTGGCCGACCTTGCACATGTGGAAAATAAATTCAAAATCAATGTTCTGCTCATCCGATCAAGATGATCTTTAGATCGATCTTGCACCTCTCCGAAAGAGGAATCCAAAAAATATATGACCATTGTCATATGAGCAGTGCAACATGGAGTTTCGACCTAGTTGCCCAAAAATTAACAAACAACCCTTATCTCTGCAAACATATAGGCCTTATGGCCTCCTTTCCAGACTGGTTAGGGTTTCAGCCTTTCCTTACAGATCTGCAGCCCTTCTCCTCCACAGAACATGGATCTCATCTCTCAATAGATCTCTCTTTCCTAAGGTTCAAGCACAGAAACCATAATCATACTCGGTCACCACAAATCTAATTGACCTCCTCCACAAGCTTGGCAAACTTGGATCAGATCTTCCTACACTATTGCAGCTCCTTGAGGAAGGATGAATCATCTTCAATGCCAGTTGAGGATGTTGCACTTATCGATTAGATATGGCCTTACTATGTAGCCCTACTCGGCCTCCTAGCTCGCCCTTCTTTAGGGTAACATCTCAACCTCCCTCCTTGATCAAACAAACTGCCTCTCACTTGAATGCCTCTAGCCTTTCCTTAGGCTTCTTTAAATAACTTCTCCTCTAGTCTCTTAGGAACCCTCTAGACTTTAGGGTTTTGGTTCTCTGGACTTAGGAATTAATAATTTTCCATTTAATTTCGTTTTAGATTTTAAACCCCTTCTTGGGTCTAAAACTCCTCTACTTGGATTCTTTGCCCACAAGCCCTTTTGTGACCAAACGTTTCACAAACCCATCTCTTAGGCTTGTGGAGTACCTCCCAAGCTACACAATTCAACACGTACTAGAGCGAACAAAGTTCCTTCTCAAGTTAAAATACTCCAGAACACTTGGAATACAAAGATATCCATGATGATACAAATATTATATTATAAAAGATATGAGATAGATGATTGAATGTTACAAATAAGTCCTGCTTATATACCTACGTAGGTGCCTCTTCACGAAAGGTTATGTCTTATCAAACATGGCCTTTCAACCTAATTACTAATTAACTAATTAATCACTATTTACATTATTTTATTCATTGCATTGACTTCCCCTCAAAAAGCTTTGTCCTCAAAGCTTGTCGATGAAAGGCCTCGATTTATTTTCCTGCTACGAACATCTTCTCGTCTCGAGGTAGTTATCCTTGTTGATACAAGTTGATATGATCCTCTAAGTGACAAACAAAATTGTCGCACTGAGAATGGATCGGACCATCCTAAATCAATCTTCTGTGGAATCTTACGATGACTGGCAACTTGTGATGACTTGTTAGTATTCTTCAGAATATCAGCTTGTTTCTGTTCCGAATACATAGCTTGGTTGAGTTGTCTACTCCCGTGATTTGAATGTCGATAGGGAACTTTTTTAGTGTGACTTTGATTTCCTTTTGGCGAGGATGTTATTGAGTAGGTTACAGAACCTTCACTTAGTATGTTTCTCGTTTGAACTGCAACATCGAAGTTTGTATCTTTTGCAACTTGCTAGTCTTCTTCTTGAGTTGTGACATTTACTGAATCAATGTTCGTTTTTCCTGCAACTTGAACTTCTACATTTGTCAGTTTCGATGATTCTTTTTCGACAAGTTGTTGCACCTTGTGTTGAGAATCTTGAGGGCTTAGATTAATACAAATTCTCTTCTTGATAACTACTTGTGATCTTACTTATGTATTTCTTCTTTTACTTAGTTATTCCTTCATCAAGTTAATTATCAAAGTACTTAGTCAAATTTAGAGACAGATCTAACTGAGTATCTTGAAGTATAGTTAGGAAGGTAAATCTTTGATTTACCTTCCTTACCTGAGGTTTTTGTCCTTTACAAATTCTTTACTCAGAGATAACTTTATTATATCCTTTAGTCAATTTCAAATCTTCAGTCACTTCTGCAATTACTATCCTTCAGTGACTTTTGTAGAGTCTGTCTTTTAGTTACCTTCGAAGTTGTGTCATTTAGTTCTTCCTTCAGATAAGTCTGCCTTCAAAGACTGTTCTTGCTATCTTTCAAACGCTGTCACCTTCAAATTTGAATGCAGACAATCTTGTCTTTAGATCTGATATGTTATACCTTCAAACTAATACGCAATTCCTGTTCTTTCTTCCACGATTGTTGACTTCAAACTTCACTGTAATTGTTCCTTATATATCTGTGGTATCTCATATAGAAGTCCGCAAATCTGTTCTTTCTTTTAAGGTTGTCTACCTCAGACTTTAACGTAATCCTTGCTCACTTCTTTACACTGTATTGCCTTAGTATGATCCGCAAAACTTTTCTCCTTTTTCCACGCTGTATGACCTCAGTACAATCCGCAAATTCTTACACCTTTACCGCAGCATTTTTAGGGTATATATAGTAGTTCTAGCCATATATATAAGCCGAACTTATAGCCGACTTTAACACTTGTTTGTCAGCCGACTTCATAGGCATATCTTCAACGTTAAGTATGGACAGTTTTGTAAGCCATTTTTCTGCAACGTCTTGGAGGATATTCTTCAGACTAAACATGCCATTTACATGACTCTTAATTACACTTATGTTCCTAATGGACATCAAGAAGAAGTCTATAGACCTATACTAAGGATCTTGCTCATGAAACCCATGAAGCAAGTAAACCATAAATTCATTTTATTATTACTGACTTCTTCTTTACATAAGTACATAATTACATAGTCATAATGAAGACCTAACTAGTTATACTTTTCAACACTCCCTCTTAACTAGGGAGGTATTCATACAGGTATTTGGTTACCTTTTAAACAGAAGAATCTTAAACGAAAAATTGGATTGTTAATCGCATCTGTATAGCATCATATCAACCAACATTGTACTACTGCAAGGCCTTGAATAACAGCCCCATCTCTTCAACGAGACAATGGGCTTCAATGCTGGCAAGACACATGACTTATAGACACCTTCGTCATTGTCTCTCCAAGGTACATACTCCACCCGGGTATTCCCAAAGTAAGACCTTCCTGGACTATTCTTCTCTTGGGTAGCTAGCCCTCAAAGAATATCGGTCCCCGACTACCCTTATCTTGAATGCCCGATCACATTCTCAAAGAGTATCAAATGTCAGATGATTACCCAATCCTCCATTCTGTCTTACCAAGACCAGAATGATGTGTCTATCTCTCCCTCCCAGGGAGGACCTATTCCACAAGGGAATTTACTCATTCTTATACAAAGAATGTACCTAAGCTCATCCTTAAGAATTACCAAGTTTCTTCCAAGTAAGAAACTTACCATTAGGCTCCCTCTTAATCAGGGACCTCCAGCAGCAATGGTGAGACACCCACCTGCTCATGAAGAATTCCTGTCCTCGATGTCATGGATTTCGATATTGAGGAATCTCTATCTTTTAGCTTCACAGGGCACAGATCATTTATCGCTTTTCTCCTTAGTCAAGTCAGCTGTCAGAAAGTGATTGATCAGACTTCCTTATCTGGTCCACTTGTTATGCCATGCTTCTTTCCTTCGAATCATCTCCAAGGATCATACATCCTTTCTTATGATTAGCAGCCCTGCATAAATTTTATCCAAATAAACATATACATATGAACTTTTAGAGCAAAAGTTACCTTGATGATGATCTTTTAGCATGACATCTTCTTGTAGGCATCGGCATCCTTCATACAGATTGACACATCTCCTAATGATATGTTTTCCCAAGGGTCTTCTTCTTTACCAGTCTTTTGTTAGAGTCTACATATCTTCCTAGGAGATCTCCTAGTCACATCTACTTGGCCACTAGATGATAACTCCCTCTAGAATGTTTGCATTTCATGATCTCTTCCTTTCTACACATTCTTCATTCTCAGAAACTTACAGCTTTTCCAATTTCTTGTTTATGTACAACCACCTCATATTCTATGAGGTCATATTATGTTGATTTCATCTGTTATTGCACTAAGAGATCCTTCTTCATAGATCATACTCCTAAATACAGAGTTATATTACCAGCAACCATATGACACGATTTCACAGCATCCAATATCAGCATGTATGTCTGCATACCTCATACCAATCTTCCTTGAGTCATCATGTAGCAGTTTCTCTTGAATGAAGAGCTTCATTTCTTTTGACCCTCTTCAACAATATCCAAAAATTCTTTCTCCATGATGACCCTAGATCTGATGACTACTTTACTTTAAGTAGAGAGGTTTTCCAGAAGCTTTTTCCCAAGAGCTACTTCCATGCTTCTTAATGTACATGCTATTGTACAATTTTACAATTAATCAAAGATCACTTATAGAGGAAGATGATCTCAATCATAATAAAGATCTCTTGCTTCCTCCCTCTTAGATCTTTTAGCATCACGTTCTTCTCTTTCATAAGTGGCATGGGCTTCTTCCTTTCTCCTCTTGTCCTTTCCAGATTTAGGACAATCTCTTTTATAATGTCCAAGCTCATCACATCCAAAGCATCGCACGTTGTTCATATTTCTTCTTTTATTCTAAGGGCCAAATTGTCCGAATCTTCCTTTCTTCCTGTATGACGCTGCAAAGGCATGATTCTCTTCATTTGGTTCTGTATCAGCTTTGGCCTTTAGTCTTGTTTCCTCTATTTTACATAAAGACCATAAATCTTCGAATGGAGTGGCTTATTTCTTCCCATATAGACTGGAAGTGAAGGTTCCCCATTCTTCTGGTAGAGAATTCAACACCATTGTTGTCATCTCAGTGTCAGACATCACTTCTCCTAGTCCCTGTAGTTGAACTCTTATTTCAGAAATCCTCATAAAGCATGGAGCAATTCCTGCTTCCCTTGATAATTTCATTTTGTATAGTTATTGTCTCAGAGAGATTGCTTCTCTAGCAGTACTTACAGAGAATAGCTCCACCAATTTCTCATACATTTGTTCTGCAGTCTTCAGTTTTGATACATAGGGAATGAGAGAGTCTTTCATGGATTCTATGAGAATCCTTTGGGCTCTAATTTCTCCCTTCATGTACTTAGCATGGGCTGAAGTATCTTCTTTTGGAGGTTGAACAATAGATCCTTCGATATAATCCATTACTTCGTCTTCAATTAAGTTTAAGTCTGTTCTTTTCTTCCAAGCACTGAAATTTGGTGATCCAACCAGCTTGTTGCTTTCTTTACAAAAAGGCATCTTGATAGATAGTGTCATTAATACTTACTTGAGTGGATGAATTTCTCTTTTGGTAGCTTTCTTGATGGTAAAGGATGTCTTCTTGAATGTGAATCTTTGATGACAAAGATTACTTACTTGAATGAATTGATATAGCTAGAGAGCCTTCCTTGCAGACTGATTTGATCCTTCAACCCAAACTTTGATCTTCGCTTCTTGTAGTGTTCACTTTGTCAAGCAGCCCTTGCATTCAGTACCTTAGCTCTTATACCATGTTGAGAATCTTGAGGGCTTAGATTAATACAAATTCTCTTCTTGATAACTACTTGTGATCTTACTTATGTATTTCTTCTTTCACTTAGTTATTCCTTCATCAAGTTAATTATCAAAGTACTTAGTCAAATGTAGAGAAAGAATTATGTTCACTTGTAACTGAGTATCTTGAAGTATAGTTAGGAAGGTAAATCTCTGATTTACCTTCCTTACCTGAGGTTTCTATCCTTTACAAATTCTTTACTCAGAGATAACTTTATTATATCCTTTAGTCAATTTCAAATCTTCAGTCACTTCTGCAATTACTACCCTTCAGCTACTTCTGTAGAGTCTGTCTTTTAGTTACCTTCGAAGTTGTGTCATTTAGTTCTTCCTTCAGATATGTCTGCCTTCAAAGACTGTTCTTGCTATCTTTCAAATGTTGTCACCTTCAGACTTGAACACAGACAATCTTGTCTTTAGATCTGATATGTTACACCTTAAAACTAATACACAATTCCTATTCTTTCTTCCACGTTTGTTGACTTCAAACTTGACTGTAATAATTCCTTAAATATCCGTGGTATCTCAGATAGAAGTCTGCAAATCTGTTCTTTCTTTTAAGGTTGTCTACCTCAAACTTTAATGTAATCCTTGCTCACTTCTTTATGTTGTATTGCCTTAGTATGATCCGCAAAACTTTTCTCCTTTTTCCACGCTGTATGACCTCAGTACAATCTGGAAATTCTTACACCTTTACCGCAACACTTTTAGGGTATATATAGTAGTTCTAGCCATATATATAAGCCGACTTTAACACTTGTTTGTAAGCCGACCTTATAGCCAACTTTAACACTTGTTTGTCTTCAACATTAAGTATGGACAGTTTTGTAAGCCATTTTTCTGCAACGTCTTGGAGGATATTCTTCAGACTAAACATGCCATTTACATGACTCTTAATTACACTTATGTTCCTAATAGACATCAAGAAGAAGTCTATAGACCTATACTAAGGATCTTGCTCATGAAACCCATGAAGCAAGTAAACCAAAAATTCATTTTATTATTATTGACTTCTTCTTTACATAAGTACATAATTACATAGTCATAATGAAGACCTACCTAGTTATACTTTTCAACACCTTGTTTTCCAACAACTTCTTGTCTTTCTTTAACTTCTTAATTTGCATTAGTAATTTATTGTTGTGATCCTTGAGGTGAGAAACCTCTTCATTCTCGTTAGTGGTGATTTTTTCAATTTCCTTCTGCATATTTTGTATCACCTTTTTACCTTCTTTAGAAATTACTTTTGAAATTTCTTGAATGTCTTCAGGTGTCATTGAATTTGGCTTTAAGTTAACGTCCTGTAGCGTTATTTTCTTCTTTTTGTAGGAGAATGTTAAAAACTTCTTTTTCATATTAAGGATGAGTGACCCTAGTGATTCCATCCAGAGCAAACCCAGAATTATATCACTATCGTTACAAAATAAGGATTTAACGGTAAATTGTGAGACCAAGGAATACTCCCCGATACTTAGGTGTAGATTTCTTATGTCGTATTGTTTCTCATTTGCATTAATTGAATTTGTTTCAATTATATTTGATTCAGGGATCACTAATTGGTTAGCACATTCAGTCCTAACATAATTATCCTTTTGATTAAGATCGATGGATATGAGAACTTACTTTCCCGCAAGTGACCCTTTGATTCTAATTAGCGCACGAACATACATACTATAATTTTCAGGAAATGTTCCCTCTTTCATTTTCAATTTAGACGTCATTTTTGCTTTTCCTTCAGTTACTTAGCGAGTGCTTCATGTGAACCTACAGACTTTACTTTTAATATCCTTTGGCACAATTTTCACTTTTGGAGTCTTTTTAAATAATATTTTTTTTTTTAAAATACTTTTTTTATTTTTTTCTTTTTTCCAAAATCTTCTTATATTCCCCCTTTTTTTTTCGCTCTTAAATAATATTTATTTATTTATATATAGCAATTTGTAAAACTTCTCTTTTATATATATTAATTTCTTTTGGTCAAGTATTATCTTCTCTTCTTTATAATAAGACCTTCACCAAAATTAATTACCTTTTTTTTTTTAATTCTTTCTTAAATATCTATATTATTCTAGATATCTCCGCGTTTTGGGTGTTTTTCTTATACCCTTTTAACAATATATAACCCTTATATATATAACCTTGATATATATGTATGATAGTTGCTATATGCAATATTATAATACCTTGGTAATTAATTATTTTGTCTAAGGAAATGATTGTTGAACTACAATGTTTGGACAGTCGTGTCCCAATTTGCCGTCACGTCAATTCGTGATACAATGCTAGCAAGGGCAACAGTGACAACATATGACAACAATGCAGATACAGAACACTGTTATACAAAGGTGAATGTGTGTGACGTTGCTTCAAGGCAATAGTTTGACCGTGACAGCAGAGGAGCGGTCGACGGCTTCAACGCAGCACAAACACAATGGTGAATTAAACCAACCAAGATGGCGGATTAACGGGTGAAGCAGGCGGATAGGAAGAGACAGTGGTATCAAAGGCTACGTCGATTGGGTGAAGGCCGCTGGAGATGCTGCGGACGATGGCAAGGGGAATGCTGCAGATGGCATATGGGCCAGAGGCGGCAGATTGCTGGCTCCACGATGGTGACTGTGGTCTGGCGGAAGTGGATGGGGCAGCTTGATAATGGCGTAGGCTGTGTGCGGTGGTCTTGTCGTGGCTCCACGGTATGGGCAGCAGATCGGACACCGGCTCGCTGGGCACAGTGTGCTCTATTCACTACGGTCAATGGTCACGAACATGGTTAATCGTCGTCGTATAGCATCCAATTTGGATGGTGGCTACTCCTTGTGGAGGTATGGCGTAGTGGATTGATAACGGTTGTTAGCTGCGTTTTAAGCGGTAGTTAATACTTGGAAAACAAACGGAGGACTTGTGTTTCATTAATTTTTTCTTTTTAAATAATAAATATATTTGCCCTTTTTTTTTAATTAATATATAATCCTTTGTTTTATGTATCTACTTTTTTTTTCCTTTTTAATGTTTTTTTTTTTGACTTTTTTCAAAGACTTCTTTTTTTAATTACTTATTTCTTCTTTTTTTAATTTTAATGGCCAAAGGCCTCTGACGAACAGAGAAACTCCAAAAATTGTAGTGAATGCTTCAGTCACGACGGCAACAAGGTTGACGATTTTTATGGTCAAGACCTGGATCAGAAAGCGTGGCTCTGTGTAGCAGTTAGGCAACCGAAGGCTCAAAGGCCTCTGATACCAAATGGAGCGAACAAAGTTCTTTCTCAAGTTAAAATACACCAGAACACTTGGAATACAAAGATATCCATGAGGATACAAATATTATATTATAAAAGATATGAGATAAATGATTGAATGTTACAAATGAGTCCTGCTTATATACCTACGCAGGTGCCTCTTTACGAAAGGTCATGTCTTATCGGACATGGCCTTTCAACCTAATTACTAATTAACTAATTAATCACTATTTACATTATTTTATTCATTACACGTACCCTCTGTGTAAGTCATTGCAACTGTTTTACTAGATTGGGCGAGTGAAGAGTGAATACACAAATGTATTTTTACGTTTGTAGAATTATAGCTCTGCTCCAGTAATAATTGGAGTTTATCATATTTTGACCATTTTTTATATTTAATCCAATTAAGGCATGTTTTAGTGGCCTTCAAAAATAGTAAAGATTTATAGAATATTAAAGGAAATCAGTCACATATAGCAAGGATATGGTATTGTAATAACACTGCTGATAATCTGAAATAAAACTGTGTGATTAACCATATTTAGTGCACTAGAGATTAAAAAATTACCCCAGAAGAAACCAAAACCGTACTTGTTACCTTCAGTATGTGCTGGAGGATTTGCAGTGTCTCTCTTTGAATTGATCTCCACATTTACATGTGTTCCGGTTGCAAGTTTTTCAATAATTGGGAAGTTTGTTTTGTCAGCATCACCCTTTAGATATCTCTGACCATTTGCATATGTTGCTAATGTTCTAGGTTCCTCAGAAACTGGAACTCCAGTACTTGCATCATTACTAAAGATTTGCTTTTCTCCATCAGTATGAATTGGTTCAGAACTGGGCTTGTGCTGACGTACCCAACGGACATCAACAAGTGATGCAAAATCTATCTGTAATCATTACAACAAAAATTATAGGAAATGTCACCACTCATTAAAAAATAATTGCTATTGATAGATCATAGAACTAACAGAGGGGCAGGCTTTTTACATCTAACAACCCATCGTCATTGTAAGGTGAGCTGCCTGTCTGATCTGCATCTTCTTCTTCACCATGAGAATTCTTGAATAGAAAAGGATACTCTGAAACTGGTGTTAATCTGATCTTACTGGATTGACAGTCATACCATGCAACTGTGCCAACCTGAAAAACGAGAGTTATTTAAGCAACAATTATAGAAGAAAAATGCAGTATGGCATAACTGTATGATTAATATCAAGCACCCAAGATACATGCAAGAGAACATACTCTGAAACTAGAAAGTTCTGGACACCATGAAGTAGATAGTTCCACTAAACGGTATGCAATTATGTCGCCTTCCTGTCCTAGCAATAACATAATGCTGGCATCAATCTACTGTTATGAAAGAACCAGACTGAAAGTGTGAAAAATACTATCCTTAACATATGAAACTGATGAAATAGATTTACAGTTAACTTCACTTGTACTATTCCCCCTGCTGGGAGATGCAATATACAGTCCCTTTATAGCAGTTAGTGAATGTTTTACAATCAAGCCCCACTGACATTTTGGTCATTCATGGATATTAGACATTAATAAAATTTCAATTTGAACTTGCAGCTTTTCCAATATCAGTTACATAGATCTACACCAAATTTATACTTCCTATGGGCTTCTATGTAAACTATTTGAAAAGAAGAAAAAGAGAAACAAGCAGAAATCTGAAATATTTCTGTTCTCCAAACAAGCACATGACTAAAACAATTCCAGTAGAAAACTGGTCTATTTTCCAAAAGGCCAAAAACTCTCATTAGGACTCGAAACACATTTATATGTCAAACTTTCAAAGAATAGTAAATACCACCTGTGGCACACCCGACATGCTAGGAAGCTTGTCGAACTCAAGTGGACACTGATTAAAGGTCCTTTCCTCCCAATTGTGTAAGGAAAATATCTCTTTTTCTTTTGGAGAAGCAGAGCCTTCTACTTTATGTAGATAATTTCTCTCTTTTCCCCAGTTCTGACCTTGCCTTTTATTAGTTATCCCATTCCAATGAAGTGCTGGCTGCAAGAACAATAAAAATGTTTAGATATGTATATCTCAGCACAATACATGAGATCACAAAATTGGCCAACTACGCAAAAGCCAAGAAAACGATATCTACCAGTTTTAATTATAAAAGGATGACAACATAATCTGACTTGATAGAAAACAACGGCAAACATTTGCAAGTCATCTACAACCCAAGCACTCAATCATGTTTTACTTTGTCAGACTACACCAAAACCATGCAACAGAATTATTGTGTAGCTTATGTAAGGATACAGATATCACCAACAATAAAGCAATAACAAGCCTGCTAACACTGATCAAAAAGTTGCTAGAAGTAGCAGGTTTTGCACTTTCTAACAATGAAATATTGGGAAACATAAACACATTCATACAACATAATATCATCAATCAGAGAATCCTCATCTGCTATCAAACAACCAATGCACTATGCAAACAAGGATCTTGACTAAGAATAACAAGTAACAAATACATAGCTTGAGTTTATATAGAATTATCATCATGTGCTTGATTCCAACTGCTACCACTGAAACTTCAAGAGCTAGTCACAGACAAGACCTGTCCCAATTTGATTCTAACTACCAATTTTAAATTTCTCAATCATCAAGGTCAATCTCTTATCCAAACCTGGGGATGCAAACTCTTATTCTGCTGTTGGTTTTGTTTTAATTTTCAATACATTCACTATCATATGCCGATTCCCCCAACTCCATGTACAAAATAATCATGTACACACTGCACACTCCATGATAAGTTTAGACCAAAATGTAGCCAGCATTTTGACCTGTGTAAATTATGAACATAACAATTAATATACATACATAATAATCAAGGGTAAGACCCAAGAATACAAGTATATGCATTAGTACAATTATACCTAATAATATTCAATGAAATCCATTACCCAAAATAGTACACTTATGTGTAAGACATGATTACATGATCATTCATGATGCATGATGATCAAAATGAGGCTGAGAGACCCCATATATATAGGCATTAAGAGTGGGAGATAAAACCTAGCTCAGTTGTATAACAAATGTTAACCAACATAAATATTGGAAAGAAGCCCAACTCTAAACTATACAGCCACTAATGTAACCTAACAGGACTAGGTGATGGGCACTAGATGGTCACAAAGGTCACCAAGACAAGATTACCGCCATAACACTAACATCCTCCTCAATTTACACGTATGGGCACAAAAATGGAACAATGATATAGTTTGACAACCTTTGACACCATAAGTGACTACTAAAGGTAGCGACAAATAACCACATAGGCCATCAACATATTTTCCAAGTGTATATTAATGAGGATGTTGGGATGTAATACTTACATGGGATAGGGAACACAACAATTTGCAATGATGACAATAACTTGACCTTTAACAATGTGCAAACAAGTTCTCAATAGACTGTCTTTCTCCATCATCTCTAATAAACCAAAAAATTGTTACATAAACCTCTTCAAAGCAGGCAAAACTCGAAAAATACTTTCACAGATGATCTCACAAATTAACAATTAGCACTGTCAAAGAACAATCTCCAAGAAACTACAATGGAAATGGGAAACGAAAGTATGTTAAATACAAGATTGATCTAGACCAAGGTACTTTAGGGCCGGAGGCAGCAGGCGGGGTGGGGGCGCCATTTTGAAAACCTCACGGTCGGAGCGTTTTGAGGGCGTTTATATATATATATATTTTATATTTTGATACATATGTCAACAAAAACATATGAAGATGATGGAATTAGACATAAAAAACATAAAAACATAGATTGAATCATATAACATCAATCATCTAGAAGTTATAATCTTCATCAACCACGCCCATAAGTTGGAAGCATACAACATATTGACTCTTGAGTCTCGTGAATCATCAATCTGAAGGCTTCAAGCTTTCAAAATTCAATATATGACATTTATCATTATATAACATTTATCATCATTGATATATAACATTTATCATCATTGATTTCAAATTTCAATATATAACATTTATCATCATTGATATATATCATAATTCATTTATCATCATTGATATATAACATTTATCATCATTTATTCATTGATTTCAAATTTCAATATATAACATTTATCATCATTGATATATGTCATTTATCATCATTGATTCATTGATTTCAAAATTCAATATATACAATTTATCATCATTGATATATAACATTTATCATCATTGATTCATTGATCACCATATAACTTTCATGAAGCATCATATTCATAATTCATAATGACTTGTAAACAGTAAACTTATAAATGCCAACTTCAAAGTTTCACCTTTCAAATTCAAACTTCAAACTTAAATTGTCATTAAATATATGAAATCAGAAAGAGTCAAGTTTCAATTGTTCAACTGTCAACAACAAATAGAAAAGACTAGTAAACAACAAATCTATTTTATCTGGCTGGCCTCTTGCCACGCCCACGAGAAATGTCTAATTTTTGTGAGCCACGAGGAAATGTTGGTCTTCTAGTACTCTCAGGAGTACCACGACCACGACTAGAAGGTGGAGGCTGGATCTGCAAAGGTACAATAGTGTGATATCGAGGAGTGGCACTGGCACTGGCACTGGCACTGGCACCTGCACTGCTACCAGTAGATGGTGGGATTGGCCCTGTGTGTGGCGGTGTTGCTAATGCTTCATCATCATCCCTATAAAGTTCTGCTTCCAATTCTTCCAGATGTAACGCGCTGTCCTCCAAATTATCATCCTCTGGGTTGTTGTCCCAGACTCTGTATGATTGATCCTCATTTGCCCGATCACGGTAATGGCTCAACAACCTCAAGTTATAATGCACATAAACCAAGCTTTCAGCTCGGTTTTCATTCAGCCTGTTTCTTCTCACATTGTGTATAAAGCTGTAGGTGCTCCAACACCTCTCTGCAAAAGAAGTGTTCATAACTTGTGAGAGAACTTTTTTAGCCAACTTTGGCAAAAGTCCCATGCCGCCATATGCTTCCCACCATGTGAGAGCATCAAGTATCACAATATTATTGCATGAAAAGAACCAGAATTAAACGATTACAGCAAGTATTTTCCTAATTCAAGGCGCAATCTAGCACACTCTTCCCTGTCGGGTACCAACTTGTCCAACGCCTTCATGTACCCCTCTTGTACCTCTGGATCTGTGTGAGGTTTCACCCTAACCCCACCTCCAGGTGCAGGTTGGCCCAACCAAGATGGAGAGTAATATTTTGGCGTAAGGATATATGCCAAAGCATGTAGTGGAACATTGAGTTTATTCCACAGTGCACACACACAGTCATGAATCATAGCATACAAGTTGGGATCATTATCCTTAACAATATCTTTTATTTGCCCCAACATGCTATCCATATGCTCATAAACCTCTCCAATCACTGGTTTATCAGTATCTGCAAACCGAATCATGTTATAAATGGGCTTGGTAAAATTCAAAATTTCCCTCACACGTGCCCAAAACAGAGGGTCAAGGGCGGTCTCCTCCACATGTTCGAAACCTTGCTTGTCAACTATTGTTGTTGCCCTGTCCTTTAATAGCTGTCAGTGTGGGCTTGATACCATTGCAACCAATGACTCTCTTACCTTCAAAAGGCGCTTGAAGGTGAGGTAATAGCTAGCAAATCTAGTTTTTGCTATCTTCAACAACTCCAATTTGGAGTGAGTACGGAAAAGCCCATTGGTATTGCTATGATTTGTAATAAATTTTATCATTTTTTTACCTCTCTTGTACAAATCACCAAGCCATTTGTGTGAACCAAACACCCAGACCAAAAAATGTTGGGGTATTTATCCTCAATAATTGCTCTTGTTGCCTTACAATTAGCAGCATTATCAGTGATGACCTGTATGACATTGTATGGCCCAGTCTTTTCAATTATATCAAGTAATGGTTCTGCAATGTTAATGCCAGTTTTGAATTTGTCTGAATAATCATATGCTGCCAGGAATATTGCACCACTAACCGACACAGCCAAACACTTATCAATGGTTTTCCTTTTACATTGGTCCATCCATCAGAGACAATGGACAGCCCATGCTCATTCCACGAACTTGTCATTATAGCCAAAGAATTGTTTATTTTAGCTTTTTCATGATCAAGACCCATGGTTCTGGCCTTGTCATACCCAGGGCTTTTGTATCCTTTGGGGGCATCATTAATGGCAGAAACCATTTCATGCCAATAAGGTGAGCGAAGAACATTGAATGGCACCCCACATGCATATAGAAACCGGTAAACTTTTGAATCCACATCACTCCTACACCCTTTGTCCAGGAAATCGGATATGGTTCTACGCCTTAATCCAGTGCCACTGCCTCCAAAACCACATGCATGGGTGGAAGTTGAACTTGTTTGTCCATGACGTGTTGGGCTTGAATCAACGAAACCCCTAGATCTTTTAGATGATCTCTGTAGGGCAGCCCCCTCTTCTTTCCTATATATCTCTCTCTGTGGTGCTGACACATAAGGACAAACTTTGATTCCAATATTTTTAGTTCCATCCCCTAGCATTGTCCCTCAAAGGTGCCTTCTCGCACGGGTGTATGAACCATGGTATTGTTTATTGCAATGGGGGCAAATAAATTTAGTGGTTCCACCACCTTTCCCTCCTTCCATTTTCTGAACATATTTCCACAAAGGTGTCTGAGTTTGGTCTCGTTTAGTTGGGGAATCTGTGTCCTCAGGTTCTCCACTCCCCACTTCCTCCTCGGCATAATCCTCCTCCTCTTCAGGATTTTCTTCAGATCCGCCATAACCCTCCTCTTCATCCTCCTCTTCTCTGATTTGCCTCTTTCTTCTAGCACTCTCCAACACCATTATCACAAAGAAAGGAACCAACATGAGGAAAATCCCTAGCCATATAGCCATGATGGAAACAAGTTTCAAGTTTCAAGTTTCTAGCCTGCAAAACAAATGGAAAAATGCCAAATGGGAATAGGAAATGCAACATAGGAAAAAAGCAATTCATTGTTTAAGTTTTAAATCCAATAAAATGCAACATTCAAGAAAAATTCAAGTTTTCATTTTTAAACAATTTAACAATCTACAAATTCATCCTAGAAAATACAAAATTGGATTAGAAAGCCTACCTCTTTCTTGCAATCCTCCTGTTGCCTTGCTCCTTGCTCTCCTTATCTCTTCTTGCTCTCCTTCCTTGCTCTCCTTGTCTCTTCTTGCTCTCTCTCTCAACACTCAACAAACAATAAAAACCAAAATGAAACCCCCCCCCCCTTATAAACAAATTGATTTTTCACTTAAAAAAAATTGCGCGCGACGGGAAGCGTTTTTTGTTCCGGGGAGCGTTCGCTCCCGAACGCTCCCCGATCGCTTCCGGCGTTTAAAAAACGCTCACGTTGGAAGCACTCAGGGAGTGTTCGCTCCCGAGCGCTTCCTGAAACGCTCCCAAAAAGGCAGGGAGCGCGTTTCCGAGCGTTTCCAAAACGCTCCCGCACAGAGCGCGTTTCGGAAACGGGAACGAGGGGGGTTTGAAGCTTCCCCGCAACCCTGATCTAGACAAATGTTGCTATTAAAGCAGGAGTCCTCCAATCATGCAAACTAAGAGACATTTTGAAGTTGAGAGTGATCAGATAAAAATGTTATTAAGGAAAGAGAGTTGAATATCAGCATGAACATTTCAAGAAAGTAAACAAATGCTCCAAAACATCACATATGTGACAATATTTTCTTCACATCATCAAAGTGTCGTCATCACACATGCAAAGAAGAAGCATAAAAAAATTTCCAATAAGCCATTGTTGCTACGATTAATCAATCATCAAAATCAATCATGTGCAACAATAACTCTACATTTGTACAGTTGAGGAAACTAAACGACAGGATCTCCTCAAACAAGAGCTCAGATGTCGCCATGACCTATCATCAATCCAACCACACAGTCTTAAATATGGGCATTGTTACCCACCAAAATGGGTAACTCCATAGGAGGAAATTTTTCTCCTACATTTGATATTAACATATCCGAATTGCCTTTTGAGAAGGAGGTCAAAGCCCTTATATAGTCTTCTAGGAGGCCAAATGGGTGCCTCTATAGGCTGGGCCAAAGACAAGCTTCAACAAAGGACATTTTCGCTAAGTTTTATATTGACTGAGGCACTTCAGGCTTAGGTCTCTTTTCTAGCCTAATCTTGAGGTCCTTCGATCCTGTAATAGGACTGAGGCTAGAACTTTAAGGTTTAAAACTGGGACTGAGGCCTCTCTTGGTTCCTTCTAGGCCTACTAGTACTGAGGCCTAATTCGCACTGAGGTCTACTCACACAGATGCCACAAAATTCCTATCCATACTTAAAATTTCATGCTTAGGGCTTTGGCCTTTCTTAAAACCATAATCGGTCATCGTATGAGGGCCTCCTTTTAATCACAGCTAGAATTTGAACTAGGACTTCAATCCTCTTGCATACCTACTCCAAACACAAGTAGAGCTAGAACAGAGACGCTTCTCAGACAGGGATATAAACTTGTCTTTTCTTCAAGTACCTTTAGTGTATTCTCTTTAACCAACTCTGATACAATTTTGTTTTTTCAAAGGTATTCAATCCGATAATTACTTCTAATGATTTCTTATGATAATCTTTCTTGTGTTCACAGTCATCATAAAGAAATTACATAGAAGATCTCGACAGTAGAAACAAAAATTCAAGAGGATCATAAAGAGACAGCCAAACAAAAGACACAAGTATTTTACCCTGTGAAAACCCACTTGGGGAAAAATCCCAACAACCCATTCTTAGAGAAATTATTTAGTTCAACAAGAAACACAATCTGATCTTTTTCAATCAAAACAAGGTTGGACTTGACCATAACCAAAACTAGGTCAACCCTTGTCAAACATAAATAAGTAGCCTCAGGAATTTCAACAATTCTATCACAGAGAATTTTGGCCTTCCTCAGAGATCGAGTCTGCCTCAGATAATTAGGTTGTTGATTTTATAGCATCGAGAAGTGTTCCGGGTCTCAAATTTTGAGGAGAGGCTTGGACAGCAGTATCCCAGAAAACCCAGAAATCGTTTGTGGAAATTCCACTCGGATCTTGCTTTATTAAAATAATTAATTATTTTAATATGATCCCTAAGTCTAAACTTAGGGAAATTAAATAATTAAAGGGTATTAATGAAGCAGACTGTGAATCTTCTAGAAAACAAAGATCAAGTCATCTTTTAATCTGAGCCATTGATTAAAGATATACTCTTGGCCAATGATTCATGAGCGAGAAGACTATAAGAGAAGGCTTGAGGGTCTTTTGGAAAGCAAGTCGGGCACATTCTCAGCACTCGAAGGAAATCGATTCTGAAGTAAGAGCATTCGATTTCAGAGGGTGAGTCTGTAGAGGCAGGATTGCAAAGACAGAAGGTTCGCGGAGCGCGAATTAAGGGAGTGAAGCAAGTTTAATACATGAGCGTTAACACCTGAGTGTTATACAAACATGAATTCTGTAATATCCCGAATGGGAAATAAACAGCAATACAAGCATACAATAATATAGAAAATGCCGGAAATAGAACATAAAGCAAATACACATAAAAATGCTAGGAATGCTAAGCCATTTTATTAATCTGAGAATATAATGAGATACAATGGATAATCAGAATGATAGCACCTCTCCTTGCTCAAGGCAAGTGAAAAACTCTCTCAGATAGACTGGAAATGGCTGCTACAAGAAACTGCGTCCCAGCTGCTGGGAAACTGCCGTAAACTGCTGCTGCTGAATAGACTGAAAACTAGGGGCTGATCCCCTCGGCGGAATGAGCTAAAAATCTGCAGATCACCTGTACTCACTGCTCCGGACAAAACCCAGAAACCATAAACAAAATGGTCCGCCTCCAAAAATCACCCCAGAAACCCTCCTCAAGGAAATACGTTGTCCCTCCAGGCCCAGCGCAGATGCCAACTGAAATATGCTAATATGGAGCCACAAACTCCTCAGGAAGCTCTCCCACTGATAAATACTGAACCTCCACGCCGAATAACACTGAATCTCCTGCAGAAAACCCCTCAATAGAACACCACCTCCAAGAACTGCATCCTCTCTCCTAGGGACTGTGCAGTCACCAAAAGAAGCCCAGCTCCTCCGCAAATCAACAACCAAATCCTCCACTGGAAACTGTAGAAAAGACCTTGCCCGAGCAGGCACTCGAGGTCCCACGGGGCTAAGGGTGAGATCTCTAACCAGAGACACTCAGTGGCACTAAACAGTGCTGCAAACAGGCTAAACAACCAGCGTGCTCAAGAAGACAGAAGTCTAGCTCAAATATCATCAACAACAAGAATGCCAAATGAAATGGCTCCCCCACCTTTTATAACGCTAGCTCTCCTCAAAACCCTAACGTGGTCCCCTCTCTCCACGTGCTCCTCATAAGTCTGCGCAGATGCTCCTAGAGGCTACGTGAGGCCTCCCTCATACGTGGTGTGGACCCCCAAGGCTCCCCTTTAAGTTATAATGTTGCTCCTACTAGGGAAGCACTTTATTTTATTTAAGTGAGTTGACCCCTCTTTCTCACTTTTATTTATTAATTAACTATAGGTGGCAAAACTATACAAAAATCAAATATTCCAATTAGCGGTGCTAATTAGGAATATTACAGTCTCCCCCGGCAAAACGTTGCTTGTCCTCAAGCAACTGAAGTGATGGATGTTGTAAAATCTTCTCATCCTCCCAAGTGGCATCCTCATCCGGCAAATTCTTCCACCTCACCAAGAATTCCCGGATCATCCTACTCCGCAGCTGCCTCTCCCTGGTATCAATAATAGCCTCCGGCTGCAACACCAGATGCCCCTCATCATCCGTGGGTGGTAGCTCATCTGTGACCTTCACCTGTTGGCCCAATGCCTTTTTCAGGCATGATACGTGAAAAATGTTATGAATCTTGCTGCCTTGGGGCAACTCCAACTCATATGCAACCTGCCCAATCCTGCGTATCACCCTGTATGGCCCATAAAAGCGGGGCTTAATCTTCTCAACCCCCTTCTTCTTAAGTGAAGACTGTCGGTATGGCTGTAATCGTAGGTAGACCAAGTCTCCTACCTCAAACTATCTCTCCACCCGACCCCTATCAGCATACAGCTTTTGCTGATTCTGACCTGTGGCCATGTTATCCTTGAGAGCTCAGAGGATATCCCGACTCTCTTGGATCCATATCTTGGCTCTCGGAGCCCTGCTAACACCAAACATCACGTCCACAAAAGATAAAGGATGATACCCATACAAAGCATAGAACGGTGACATACCAATGGACATGTGATGCATCGTGTTGTAGCAATACTCTCCCAAATGCAGCCACTTCAGCCATGCCCTCTGCTGCCCACTGACATAGTTACGCAAGTAGCCCTCTAGCCACTTGTTAACTATCTCTGTCTGTCCGTCCGTCTGTGGGTGATAACTAGTGCTCGGTGTCAAAACTGTCCCCACTAGCCGGAAAAGCTCCTGCCAGAATCCACCCATGAAGCGGCTGTCCCTGTCACTGACAATGGTCTTAGGTAGACCATGCAACCTGAAAATCTCCCTGAAGAACAGCTCGGCCACCTGTGCTGCTGTGTGGTGTGCGGATATGGCGAAAAAATGAGCATACTTCGTCAGTCGGTCGACGACGACAAAGATGCAGTCCTTGCCCTGCACCATGGGCAACCCTGTGATGAAGTCCATCGATATGCTCTCCCATTTCCCCTCTGGAATGGGAAGAGGCTGCAACAACCCTGTCGGATGGCTCATCTCTCCCTTGTTTCTCTGACAAACATCGCACTCCCTGACATGCTGGAGTACGTCCTCCTTGAGGCCCTTCCATGAGAACCTCTCCCTGATGGCCCTGTAAGTCTTGGTGAACCCCTGATGGCCCGCCAATGGAGAATCGTGTGAAGCATGGAGTATCTTCTTCTTGAGCTGAGATCCCTCAGTCAAGAAGATCCTGTCCCTGTAATAGATAATCTCGTCAGCCACCCTGTACCTGTCATCTGCTACCTGTCCATCCAACACCTCACAAGCAAACCTGTCCTTGGAGTACTCCACCAACAGTCGAGCTCTCCAATCAGTGTCCAAGCTCATAAGAGATAACGTGGCCGGTCTCCGTGAAAGGGCATCTGCTACCACGTTATTCTTGCCTTTGACGTACTCAATGTCAAAGTCATAGGCTTGGATCTTACTGATCCACTTCTGCTGCCTCTCCTGCAACTGCTTCTGCTCTAGAAAGTACCTGAGGCTGTTGTGATCGGATCTCACCCTGAATCTGCTGCCCACTAAATACTGCCGGTATTTGGCCAATGCATGCATAATGGCCAACATCTCCTTGTCGTATATGGAATACAACCTCTCATGTGGAAGGAGCTTCCGGCTCTCAAAAGCTATAGGATGACCACCCTGCATCAGTACCGCGCCAATCCCCTCTCCTGACGCATCGCACTCCAAGATAAATGGCTGCGTGAAATCCGGCAATGCAAGCACGGGGCAGCTGCTCATCACCTCCTTGAGCCTATCAAAGGCTCGCTGTGCTGTATCCGACCAACTGAATGCCCCCTTCCTCGTCAAGTCTGTGAGGGGTGCAGAAAGCTGTGAGAAACCTTTGACGAACTTCCTGTAGTAAGTGCAAATGCCAATAAATCCCCGAAGCTCAGTCACGTTCCTCAGCTCTGGCCAATCTCTGATGGCCCTGATCTTCTCCTCGTGGACTCTCACCCCGTCCACTCCTATGATATGCCCCAAGTACAGCATCTCCGTCAATCCAAACTCACATTTGGAGAGCTTGGCATAGAACTGTTGCTCCTCCAAGATGCGCAATACTGTCTCAATGTGTTGGAGATGCTCCTCCCAAGTCCTGCTATATATAAGTATGTCATCGAAGAAAACCAGCACAAACTTCCTCAGATGACCCCTGAAGATGTGGTTCATGCACGACTGAAAGGTAGCGGGTGCATTGGTCAGCCCAAAAGGCATAACCAGAAACTCGAAGTGCCCATAATGACACCTGAAAGCGGTCTTGGGAATGTCCTGTTCACTCACGCGTATCTGATGGTACCCAGATCTCAAATCAATCTTTGAGAAGAACCGTGCTCCTCTCAACTCATCCATCAGCTCATCGATCCTGGGAATGGGGTACCTGTTTTTCAGGGTCTTCTTATTCAGAGCCCTGTAGTCAATGCACATCCGCAATGTGTCGTCCTTCTTCTTCACCAACACCACGGAAGAAGCAAAAGCACTCGTGCTTGGCCGAATGTGACCAAGGGCCAGCAACTCCTGAATAGCACGCTCGATCTCGTCCCGATAGGCCTTGGGATGCCTATACGGTGTGGTGATCACTGCCTGTATACCCTGCTCAAGCTCAATAGTATGCTCAAACCCCCGATCCGGTGGCTGCCCTGGTGGAATATCCCCGAATACAATGGCATACCTATCAAGGATAGTCTGTACCTCTGGATGCACTGCCTGTCGTGTAGCCGCTGCCTCTGATGCCCGCAGCTCTACTGCCCACTCTATGTCTCCCTTACGGAAGGTTGCCTCCATCCGATGTGCCGACACAGTCTGAGGCGGATATGTGTGCTGTCCCCATATCTTCTCATGCCTCCCTGTCTTGGGATCATCCCACTCCATCTCTAGGGCCTTCCAATCCGTCGTGACCTTTCCTAGAGTAATAAGCCACTGATCACCCAGTATCATGTTGGTGTCCGGAATATCGACCACAAAGAAATGATCTGTCAATGTATAGGTGCCCATCGTCACTGATAACTCGGGAACATATCGAGCACACACCATGGTCTGATCTCCTGGGACCAAAACGGAAAATCCATCAAAACTCTCAGTCTGTATACCTCTCTGCTCAACCATCTGTGCATCTATGAAGTTGTGGGTTGCCCCACTGTCGACCAAGACTGAGACTCGCTGGCCACACACTGTCCCCCGTACGCGCAACGTCAAGTACTTGGGAACTCCCCGCAATGCGGCTAGAGCTCCTCCAGTAGGTGCAAACGATGCACCACCTGCTGCTGGTGGTGGAGGTGGTAGGGTACCCTGCGCTGCATAACAATCTCCTGCCTCCACGTCATCCTCCTCATCCTCTTTCCCGCTACTCTCGGAGAAGACCTCAATGAAATGTGCTTTCCCTGCAGCACATCTATGTCCCGATGCCCATGGCTCCTGGCAAGTGAAGCACAACCGCTTCTTCTTCAGCTCTCTCCTGGCCTCATCATCAACCTGCCCTCGTCCAGGATTCACCTTGGGAGGCGGAATCCTCGTGTCCTTCCCCTTAGGCTGGAAGGCCTGTCTCTGGGGGTAAGGTGTCCGAGTCCTGGGCAAGACATCCTGTAGATCTCGGGTCCTACTGATGGCATGTTGAAGTGTAGCCGGTCTAGTCGACCTGACTAGGCCACGAAGTGGCTCTGCTAACCCCTCCACAAACATGTAGACCATCCGAGCTACGGATAGATCTGGCACCATCACTGAAACCCTCAAGAAATCTGAAATGTAAGTCTCGGGGCTCCAGTCTATTTGAGCTTTGTCAGCTCAACGAAGTGTTGCTCTGGATCCCTCCTGTCAAAACGCTCTATCACCGTCCGGGTAAACTCGGCATATGTCCCTACTGTAGAATGCCCGAGTGTCGTCATCCCATGAAACCACCAGTCCTGGGCCTCACCCTCCAGATGTAATGTTGCCACCTTAATGGCCTCTGACTGCGACATCTGATTAAGCTGGAAATAGATATCCAACTTCTCTACCCAAGACTTTGCCGAACTGTTTGATGAACCATCAAACATGGGCAAATGGAATCTACTAGCTGCGCGGTGGTCATCATGATGATGCCTGTGCCCTCTGTGATGATCACGGGGTCTCCCATCACGCTGGAGCTGAACATAATCTCTGAATGAGATAAGATCTCTGATCGTCGGCCCGCGTGCCAAGTACTCTGCAATGTAGGTGTCCATCTGACCAGGCTCAAGCTCTGGCTCCTGCTGTGCTCCTTCCCCTGTGTCCTCCGCTAGGAATGTGGGCATAGTGGATCGCGTGGGTGCATGCGATGCCATGATGGGGATAGCATCACGCTCCGGCATATGGTGTGACGTGCCCGATCCCTCACCGATCTGAAAACCCCTTGGGGTTTCCCGCTGCCTAACCTCCAACGCAGTGAGTCTCTGTGACACATCCTGCATGTGCTGGAGGAGCGCCTCTCTAAATCTCCTCGCATCCTCCTCGTCTGCCATAGGACCCTACTGCTCTGCGTCCCCCACAGGCTGCTCCTGCTCTGAATCTGTCTCAGGCTGCTCCTGATCTCTGTATATCTCGGGCTGCTCCCAATCTATGTCCACCACTCGAACACAATCCCCCTCTCCGTAGGTGTTCTCCAACCTACGCTCAACGTCTCTGTATTTCTTACCCCGGTAACAGATATGGGGTCTATCCCTCAGCCTCATAGACTGCTAGCTCCACAGGCTGAGCCAGATCTATGCTCTGATACCACTAAGGCCCAACCACTACACCAAAAGCCTGGACTGTTCGTGAGGGAAGCATCCCAGGGTGTTAAGGGTAAGCTCAACAGCCCACCGGAGCATCTCGAGGATGGCAGCTAAACAGCCTCGCAAACCTCGGACACATGGCAGGGCTCACCCTCAACAGGGCTGCCCTAAATAGGGATATTACAGCCCACCACGCTCCGCAAGTCTCGACCTCGAGACCTCGGCTCTGATACCACTGTAATATCCCGAATGGGAAATAAACAGCAATACAAGCATACAATAATATAGAAAATGCCGGAAATAGAACATAAAGCAAATACACATAAAAATGCCGAGAATGCTAAGCCATTTTATTAATCTGAGAATATAATGAGATACAATGGATAATCAAAATGATAGCACCTCTCCTTGCTCAAGGCAAGTGAAGAACTCTCTCAGATAGACTGGAAATGGCTGCTACAAGAAACTGCGTCCCAGCTGCTGGGAAACTACCGTAAACTGCTGCTGTTGAATAGACTGAAAACTAGGGGCTGATCCCCTCACCGAAATGAGCTGAAAATCTGCAGATCACCTGTACTCACTGCTCCGGACAAAACCCAGAAACCATAAACAAAATGGTCCGCCTCCGAAAATCACCCCAGAAACCCTCCTCAAGGAAATACGTTGTCCCTCCAAGCCCAGCGCAGATGCCAACTGAAATATGCTGAGATGGAGCCACAAACTCCTCAGGAAGCTCTCCAACTGATAAATACTGAACCTCCACACCGAATAACACTGAATCTCCTGCAGAAAACCCCGCAATAGAACACCACCTCCAAGCACTGCGTCCTCTCTCCTAGGGACTGTGCAGTCACCAAAAGAAGCCCAGCTCCTCCGCAAATCAACAACCAAATCCTCCGCTGGAAACTGTAGAAAAGACCTTGCCCGAGCAGGCACTCGAGGTCCCCCGGGGCTAAGGGTGAGATCTCCGACCGGAGACACTCAGTCGCACTAAACAGTGTTGTAGACAGGCTAAACAGCCAGCGTGCTCAAGAAGACAGAAGTCTAGCTCAAATATCATCAACAACAAGAATGCCAAATGAAATGGCTCCCCCACCTTTTATAACGCTAGCTCTCCTCAAAACCCTAACGTGGTCCCCTCTCTCCACGTGCTCCTCATAAGTCTGCACAGATGCTCCTAGAGGCTACGTGAGGCCTCCCTCATACGTGGTGTGGACACCCAAGGCTCCCCTTTAAGTTATAACGTTGCTCCTATTAGGGAAGCACTTTATTTTATTTAAGTGAGTTGACCCCTCTTTCTCACTTTTATTTATTAATTAACTATAGGCGGCAAAACTATACAAAAATCAAATATTCCAATTAGCGGTGCTAATTAGGAATATTACAAATTCATAAATAAAATTGCAGATCACCGGCAGCTACATTACACAAACCATCAAAGCAGATAGCATGAAAGATGATTACACATAAATTGGAGATTACTGATAACAAAAGAAACTAATACATACTGCTCATTGCTCTATCTCGAATCCAAATATCAGCGCTGTATTCATATTAAGTTCAAACAACTCTCCCAAATATGTATCTCAGAGCACAGGGAGCACAGTCATACAAAACCACCGCAAAATTCTTCAAAATTCCAGAATCGTTGTTTCATCTTAGAACTCACTACATATAGAGTTCTCCCTGAAGGTTTCTGACCGAATATTCTGTCATGATCGACCCACACAGGGGAAACCAAAATATCCTAACAAACTATCAGAGCGTGCTTCAAGAAATCGCTCCTGCAACAGAAAAATCAAAACAAAATGGGTAAAATCGAGATTTTACCAGCAAAACATCATTATCTAACAGTAAAATAAGCAAAACATTTAGCCACTCAGGCCGAATTCCAGAATCTTCAAAGGGCTGATGAGAAGTGGCGGACAGTGTAGACTTCATTATGTGATTCCATGCGCTGTTTGGCATCCTCCACTCTGACTCTCATGATTTCCACTAGCTATTGTGGAATGGTCGGTTGTGCTATGCAAACTGAATTCTTTGGTGGGCAGCGCTTGGAGGGACCGCGTAACTTGTGACCGAGTGCTTTACCAATGAAAGACTCATGCTGAATCTGAAAACTAGCCTCCTGATTCCAGAGAGGGTCCCAAGCAGTAAGCAGTATCGGAGAGGGGGGGTGCGAAATGACAAGAGGAAGGCACGTGGAGGAGAGGGTAGTAATGAAAACCGTCGATTCCGGACCCCCCCCCCCCCATGGTTAAAGTTCGAAGGCCAACAGGGGTCCGAAATGTGTTAAGGACCGTTGGATGCTTTGGGGTGGAGCAGAAGTGAAGGTGAGATGGCGAAAGTCATTTACAATGAAGTGGGCGAAAGACAGGCCACGAGGGGTTATTAATGACGTGGCAAAGTGGTGGGACCCACGCTCACAAAGCGCATATCGCAAAGTTTATGTGCGAGCAGGTGGACTTTAAACGTTAAGACCTACAATGGGCGAAGTGCGGGGGACGCAAGGGACGTGGCAAGGTAAATTGGGGCCAACCGCATCGCAATCGCAAGTCTTTAACATGGAGCAGTAGAGATAAGCCTTAAACGGTGCGAAGTGCGAAGCACGGGGAGAAAGGAAGTGACGTGGACGAAGGTGGGACCCGACCGTAAATCGCACATCGCAGCTTTTAGCTTTTAGTTTTAAGCTGCGGGGGTTAGCTTTTAAAATTTGTGCAATGCGGGAGGAGGAACCCACTGGCTATGTGGCGGAGTTTTTATGAATCGACGAAGGTTTAAGTAGTAAGTGTTACAAATATATCAATGTATTGCGACGGCTATGCAATGGGGCGGAACTACTGAGGTGGGGCAGACCTATTGCATCGCAAACTAAATAAAATAGATTGCAAGCACTCATGAGGTAAGTTAAACTATATGCGATGTGATATCGCAAATCGGCCATCGCAGAATTTAAGTTTTGTTGCGATCCAAACATGTAACATCTACAAAATGCGATGAGGGCCCCACTTTAATCAAGATTGGGGAATTAAGGATGCGGAGTAAGTGAAAAGCGATAAAAGGTAAGGGTAGAAAAGGTAAAAGCGAAAAGGCGGAGAAAGGGAAGTGTAGTGGGGAATGGGTCCCGCTCCATCATGTATGGTATTTCTAAAAGGCTTGTAGGAGACGGAAATGTGAATGAATTTGGGTTTAATTGAAACATAAGGGTTTAGAGGCCAAATAGAATGGCAAAGAGGGCAGCTTTAAATATGAGTCAAAAATCAGTGCTAACAAGTTCCTTTGAAGCTCTTTGACAGTCAGGATTTGCCTTCCTTTCACCTTCTCCACTTGGTGTGTGGTCACTGGCCAACAGAACCAACCGGAATTATGTGTGATAATCAGAGTTGCATCAAGCTCTCTGAGAATCATGTGTTTCATGACCGGTCGAAGCACATTGACATTCAGTGCCACTTCATCAAAAACTATGTCCAACGGGGAGCTATACAATTGAGGTACACTCCTACAGGAGAACAAGTGGCAGATATCCTCACCAAGGCTCTGAGCAAGATCAAGTTTACTTACTTCAGAGAAAAGATGGGGATGGTCGAGAACCCTTTCCAGTAAAGGAATGGGTGGTCTACAGAGACAGAGGAAGCTGCAGACTATAGTACGGATGAGGTTGTGGCAGAGATAGTGTCACAAGCATTAGTACAGGCGGCAGTAGCGCAGAGGTGAGAGGTAGCAGCCAGGACATCAACAGCGCAGTAGATGCTTTGGAATTATAGCAGTACAGCTAGTACCTTGCTTAACGCTTTCCTCGCTAAGAGGGAGTGTTGATTTTATAGCATCGGGAAGTGTTCCAAGTCTCAAATTTTGAGGAGAGGCTTGGAGCCTTGGACAGCAGTATTCCAAAGAACCCAGAAATTGTTTGTGGAAATTCCACTCGGATCTTGCTTTATTAAAATAATTAATTATTTTAATGTGATCCTTAAGTCTAAACTTAGGGAAATTAAATAATTAAAGGGTATTAATGAAACAAAGTGTGAATCTTCTAGAAAACAAAGATCAAGTCATCTTTTAATCGGAGCCATTGATTAAAGATATAATCTTGGCCATTGATTCATCGGCGAGAAGGGTTGAGGATCATTTGGAAAGCAAACCGAGCACATTCTCAGTACCCGCAGGAAATCGATTCTGCAATAAGAGAATTCGATTTCAGAGGGTGAGTCTGCAGAGGCGGGATTGCAAAGACAGAAAGAGGAGGGAGAAGTCAACAGAGGCAACGAAGAGGGAAGATAGAAGACAAAGGGAAGGCAGCACTGAGCAGCAATACTAGCCCTCCATGCAGACTTATGCAATCCAGTAAGTGACTATGCAGAAGGGCTACGTAGATTGACGCAGAGGGTGCAGGTGGTCATCCTGTGTGTCGGGAATTCTTCCAGCTTGTCCGGAAAATTCATATCAAGTGTTGGTTTTGCTCGTCATCAATTCTGTAAATGATCTTTTCACTACTAAAGATTAATACAAACCCTCATCTGCTGCACCGGTTTTCCCACATTGGGTTTTTCCGGGGACAATTGTCCAAAAATAACTGTGTTCGTGTGGTTGTTTCTATTGTGCCATATGTGTTTTAATGTGTTCTTCTGCTTTTGATTACATTGACTACTGCAATTGTGTTTATTTCGAAATATATTGAAGCATCTGTAAATAACTTATCATAATAAGTAGGTGAAATAACCCAACTATTGCAGTAATAATTTTCAAAGTGAAAATTTCACATAGGTTTGCTCATAAACTCCATCTACCCATAAAAGAATCTTGGTATGTTGATTCACGTGTGAACAGAAGAGAATAAGAGATCTGAATTGACTTTTGGGGAGAAGGTCGAAGTTGTTATATAGTCTTCTAGGAGGTCGAGTGGGTGCCTCTATAGGCTGCTCCAACTTGATATTCTTGAAGCCAAAAAATTCAAATTTAGAAATTCAAAATTCCCTCTTTTTGAAGCCGACATGAAGAACATGTATTGTATTAATTATTACATATATTTGAAAGGCTAGACCATATTTTTTGAAGACTGACCATATCTACAAAATTCAACACTCTCAAGGGCTAGATGGGTGACGTGGCACCTTCTCTCTCAAACATTGGGACATCAAGACTCAATACAAGTCCTCCCTTGTCATTCTAGGGATGAGCATCATCGTTTGGACTCCAAAACAAGTAACGGCTATCAAAGAATGTCAAGGCCAACCTTGGGACATCATGAGTTTGTTAGGTATTGTTGCCAGACAATCTAGCAAAGCCCTGTTATTACTCAAACTCGCAGGGGACCTAAAGGGGTTCCTAATAGGGAAATTGCTTGACCAAGGGCAACGGCGGAGG
Organism: Pinus albicaulis; assembly: GCA_034641835.2. NCBI lineage: Eukaryota > Viridiplantae > Streptophyta > Pinopsida > Pinales > Pinaceae > Pinus > Pinus albicaulis. The sequence continues at coordinate 1,513,876,633 of CM076579.1, forward strand.
CTTAGCCCACTGTCACCATGGCTAAGACTCCCTGCTCTTTACAGACTTTCACCGATGGGAGGAGTCTCAGTAGTGTAGGAATCACTTGTAAAGTATATGTCAATAGATAGGTGGAAAGTGACCCTGAAAACCCTTTCCCTACGATGGATTGAAGGATGGATCTTGCTTTCTCTTCAAGCAAGGGGCTTGGTCCACTAGGGATAAGGGATGAGGATTGGAGGGTTGAGGTGGAAGGAGTAGACTCACAAATGAGGCTCTCAATCCCTATAATCCTTGGGAAACTTGGATTCCCAAATGGTCCTTGACAAATAGTCTTCAATGAGAAGTGGGACCACACGGGACCAAGTGGACCCAGTTCAGGTTCAGGGATGGAATATAGCAACCAACAGTGTTCCTATACTGGACAAGGTGAGGGGAAAGGACCAGAAAAGAATATTCACTTCAAAAGGTTAAATTGATCCTATTGAGGTCTATCGTTGGGGATGCCTAGGTAGATTTCGATCCTAGAGCTATGGCTCAGGATTCCCGTAGATCCCACCGTCGGAATTGCTTGAAATTTTGTGGAGAGAGAGGAGACCCACTAGCACAATGCGTCCTAGACTCCTAGAAGATCGAAATTTTTCCCTCGCTCAATTCCCGAGATTTTGATGCCCTAGGTGACCCTTGAGGGTTAGACCTTGGAAAATTTAAAAAGGGGCAAAATTATGGATAAACTTATCACCCTTCTATGGATCAGTGCCTTAGTTCACTTGGGGAGATGGAGTCAAGGATGATTAGCGAGTAAGAACTTGGCTTCTTGGTCAAGGAGGTTTGAAAAATCAACTTCGTCTAATATTGGTGTAGAGAAAAGAATAAGAGACTTTCAAGCATTTATACACTTCAAGCAAAGGGTGCAAGCTTGTTGAGAAAATATATCTCTAGGACATTTCATTCATATGACATTGGTCCGTGCATTAAAATTTGCTAAAACATGATCAATTCCACATTACATTCATGCAGCAACTAGCCCTAGTTATAGTGTAAATCATTAGTATGCAGCAACAAGAATAACAACATCAAAATCACTTAAAATTCCATAGAGTATCTCCAACTAGCAACTCGTTTTCGATAACAAAGATCCATACGTCAAAATTCATCCATCTCCAAACAAAACTCCTCCAATGAAAAAATATGAAATTCTCTATGAGAGAAATATCCAATCCAAAAACGTGATGATCAAAATGAATGGAGCTAACATCAATATATAGGCTCCTAAGGAGCTAGAATTAGACTAAAGGCCCCTAATAGCTCTAATTATAAAATAATGTGAAAATAACACCCCTATTGGTGACAAACCCACCAATTTAGCTAATAGTGTAAAAATAAGCCACACACGGGCCAAATAATGATGTATACAGGTCGTGGGGCCCTCCAAGAAGCCTAGTAACATCCTGAAGTGCCATGATGAGGAAAAAATACCTCGGAATATGATGGACAAGGGGGTGGCCCCTTGTTCTCCAAGTAGTAGACCTGTGGTGCTCCTAGTGGGTGTGGGGGCACATAAATGATCCCAAGGGTCTCCAAATGGATTGCATATGCCTATAGATGCTTTGTTAAGGCTCAGATGTTGGAATAAATATCATCGGGTCCTCCTACAAGCCCTGGGGCACCCTCCAAGTGTGTGGTGCACTAGTGGGGTTGGTTGGGCATGATGCATCTTCCTAGAGACCTGCAGTGCTCCCAGTGGGTGTGGGGGCACATAAATGATCCCAAGGGTCCCCAAACGGATCGGATACGCCTATAGATGCTTTGTTAAGGCTCAAATGCTAGAATAAATATCATCGTGTCCTTGTACAAGCCCTGGGGCACCCTCCAAGTGTGTGTGGTGCACTAGTGGGGCTGGTTGGGCATGATGCATCTTCCTCGTCCAAGAGTGACTCTTTAGTAATCCCTGAACATCTGAAGGGGTCCATGAAGCGTTGTCTACTGCTGTGGAGGCCCATATCTCTCGATACACACCCTATGTGTGCCAATGTAGCCCTCAGGGGTCAAGATACCATATAGGTAGAACAAACCCAAATGGAAACCACCTGTAATCCTGCATAAGATCCAATGTGACACCTAGGCTTCCAGTACAACTAGACATTAGAATAATCGTGTAATAGAGTTTACAAACAATGGATGACAAAATGGGCACTTTATAATGGCATGCCCTTCTGTAGTGGGCTTTGGTGTGTGCCAGTGTCTCCAGGCTCCAAAGGGGATTAATCAAGTACCTTAATAGGTGGTTTCAGCCTTTAAAAGGGGATAGTGTGTTCACGGTACATCCCTCAAATGGGGGTGGCAAGTGATAAATAAGTGGAACGGAATAGGGGGTGAAAGGGGCAATCTTGGGTCACATATTGGGGCATAGGGGTAGCCAGATCAAGGGAAGCCCATACCTAGGTATATACTGTGTAAGAGGGAGCAGCCGTGGTACATGAGGTATCCTGGCCTTGATTTTTCCACCCTTTTTTATATGCCTTTTGCCTTTTATGAATTTTTTTAATTAACTGCTCTGGGCTCAAGGATAAGAGCATGATGTGTAAGATAAAACAGTGATTACCCCTTTAAGCTAGGGCAGTTCATTGCCCTCCAGGGGAGCTGGGACAATCATGGGTTTCTGATAAAGGACGCTCATCTAGGACCTATGGAACCAGGCTGATGGCCATGGGTAAGGGGCAGAGCTCATACTTTGGTGTTTGCCCACGTGCTAATTATTTTTGTCGCAACCATCTTTTGCATTTTGTGGTACAATTTCCTGTTAAGTGTGGCCAAATATGATTTTTCCTTTTCTTTTAGTTGCTTCAACCTTCAGGGCATTGTTCCAGGCCTGACCCAAGCTAGGAGTAAGGGGATAGGGAAGCCGACCCCATGTGGACCCATGGGTCTATGTGGACCTAGGTGGGTGAAATGATGAATGTGAGTATAATGAGTGGAAGGGGAGTAATATATACGGATAAAAGAGCGAGACTACACACCCAAAGTTGGGGTTAGTAATACCACCCTAGAACCAAATGGTCAATAAAGGAGATCCCACGAGACTACGATGCAAGGGTAACACCCAAAAGAGATCAAGGCGACAGGAGCACAGACTAAGCCCACACTTTCCGCCAAATTCCCCCATCAATCAATGCCCATAAGTATCAATGATAAGAAAACCCAATACTCAATTACGAAATGGCAAGGCATAACTTTCGCTTCGAGAGGCCCACCTTCAAACATATGATCAATACAGATGGGTGAGGGACCACATGGCTGGCTCAGGTAACAAAGAAATGGCACAACGAGTTAGTAAGAAGTTGCAAGGGGTCGTTGGTCGTCAACTGAGGTCCATCGTGGAGAAAAAATTTCTCCTAGGGATATCACCCATAGAGTGGTAGGTAAGAGGCCCTAAGGAGGTAAACCTATGACAACAATGGGACAATGACCCACTGTCACCTCAATCAAAGTCCCCTACTCTTTAGCAACTTTCACTAATGGGAGGAGTCCTGGTGAGAAGGCAATCACTTAAAATGAGTAGATCAATGATTTAGGTGTGAAGTGATTCCACAAAGCCCATTCAAGGAGAGACAAAAAAATGGCTCAATGCTTTAAGGAAGCTAACATGCTCTCCAAGAAAGGCTTTTAGAGATCAAGGCCTAGGGTTTTGAATATGATGATAAAATAGGTATTCATAATGTCATTACTCAAGGAGATGAGGCAGAACCTCTTAAAGAAGTTTTATGTGATGATTTAACTCTTCTAAAGTGGTCTTCGCTCTCTTTGAGAGACCTAAGAAAAACTTGCGCTAGACCTAGGTTTTAGTAATAATCGTGTGAAGACCCGCGTCCAAAGTACTTGCTAGGTCAAGGCAAGGGAGGAGAAAGGGCTTCTTATGATTTATTCCAATGAATATTAAGCTCATACAACCCTCAAAGAGGTCCCCAAGGTGAGAGAGAAAGACATAGGTTTTCCCTCTTGGAGTGGCACCTAGGGCAAGAGATTTTATGGATGGAACTCAGGTGGATGTCCAACAAACTTGGAGCATAGGTAGAGCCTAGACCCTAAGCTTGTTGTGTGGACCCTTGGATTCCCGAAAAATCACCTCCCTAAAATTTCGCTGCAAGCCCTAGATTTCCGCCCTACCTTTAGGAGACCGAAATTTAGGAAGAGAAGATATGGAGAAGAGAAGAATTGATCACCAAACCTCTTGGACTAGTGCCTAGTCCTTTGGGCTATGGAGTCTTAGATGATTTAAAATTAGCCAAAACCATCCTTGAGGAGGCTAAAGATTGATGCCATATCAACCAACCTTTAACATTTATCCACTCAAGATAAATGGAGTTTCATGGAAGAAAGACAATCTCATCCACTAGGAACATTCATCATTTGTCATGCAATGAGTAACATATGCAATTGCCAACCAAATAGCTTTCCAAAATGATATTCAACAAATTAGGGAACAAGAGCATTAACTAGTTGCACCAATTTCATATATCAGACATTATTCCAAGAAAAAAATTCAACAAGAAGCACTTACAAGATGACAATATGATATATCCCACAACAAATCATGAAGTAGCTCCAAAGAAGATTGAAAATTTCAGCTCCAAATATCAAAATACATCTAAGAATCTTCAATAGCGTCCAAAGAAAGAGTGTGGATTTGTTTACAAGAGAAAGATCAATGAGATGATGATGAGTTCTCACAAATGAGACTCATCTCTATTTATATGAGTCTCTCCTAATTCAATTTAGCCTAATTATCCCCAAAAACTATAAAATAATGTGCTAGATACAAGTCTTGGTGACAAGCCTATTACCCACCACTAGTGGGTGACCCCTACAAGACAAATTTTCTCCTAGATTTGTCTTCATCCAGCACACAGCAACCCCTTGCAACCACCTAATAGCTCGATGTGCTACTATTCTCCACAACCTATGTCAACTATTGTGTGCCCTCACTCATCTATCATGATCATATGTTTGAAGGTGGGCCTTCCAACCCCGAAGATATGATTTTTCATTATGTAATTGGGTGCTTATGCTGGTTGTTCTTGGGCACATTTGTACATGGATTATTGGGAGGATTCGACAGAGAAAATGGGTTTTGACTATACTCTTGTTCCCTTATCTCAACCTAGGGGATAATCTTGTATCCTAGTCCCGTGGGTTCTCCTTTATTGGCTACTAGCTTTAGGAGTGGCACTGCATGGGAAATCCTAATTTTGGGTTGTGTGGTCCTGCTTCCCGATACTATATATCTCACTCCCCTCCGCTCATTAGAAACACTTTTCACATTTTCCCAATATGGGTCCACATTTGTCCATTCGGTCCACAAGATGTTAGCCTCCCCTTCCCCTTGTCCACAGCTTCGGTTGGGCCTCGCACGTTGCCTAGAGGTTGATGTAGCTAAAAATAATATAAAAGCATAATATGGCCACATACAACCGGAAATGTACAACAAAATGAAAAAGATAGTTGGGACAAAAGAATTTACCACATGGGAAAAAGCCAAACATGAGCACCAACTCCTATCATTATGGTCATCACCTTGGTTCCTAGGGCCCCCATGAGTGCCCCTTGCATCATAAAATAACCCATGATTGTCCCAACCCCTAGTCGGCGATGAACTGCTCTACCCTATGGGGGAATTCACTGCTACATCTTACGCATCATGCTCTCGTCCCCTTGAGCCCCGAACAATAAAATGAAGAAAAATCAATAAAAGGCAAAAGGCATATGAAGAAGGGTCGAGAAACAAAGGTCGGGGTAACTCATGTACCACAATTGCTCCCTCCCACATTCATACACGCAAGGTGTGGGCTACCCTCATCATAGCTACCCTTGTACCATGGCATGTGGTTCGAAGCCTTCCCTCTTGCCCCTACTCTATTCCATCATTATTTCACATGACACCTTCCACTTGATGGATGTACAATGGACTTGTCCCTCCCTTATAGATTGAAACCAAGGTTACTTGGGAGAGGGACCAAAAACAGTGAGCGAGAGCGTGAGCAACATTTTCAAAAGCTCCTGGTCCAAGAGCATTTTGGGGAGCATTTTTTTATAATATATATATTGTTTATTTTTATATATATTTTGATACATATATGTCAACAAAAGCATGTAGAATGATGAATTAGACATAAAAAACATAAAAACATAGATTGAACCATATAACATCAATTATCTAGAAGTTATAATCTTCATCAACCATGTCCACAAGTTAGAAACATACAACATATTGACTCTTGAGTCTCATGATTCATCAATCTTAAAGTTTCAAGCTTGCAAAATTCAATATATAACATTTATCATCATTGATTCATTGATCACCATAGTTGTACTTGCAAGCTAAGTGTAACCATTACAACAAAGAATATTTAACATGACATGAAATGTTATAAAATGAAACGAAATGAAACTTTCAACTTTCCTGAAGCATCATATTCATAATTCGTAATAACATAAACTTATAACTGCCAACTTCAAAGTTTCAAACTTCAAACTTAAATTGTCATATATTGTTTACAAAAATTATCATATTTAATATGGAGTCAAGTTTCAACAGTTAAAGTTAAAAACTACTAGAAAATAGAAAGACTAGTAAACTGTAAATCAATTTTATCTATTCTCTGGCAGCTGGCCCCCTGCCACGCCCACGAGAAATGTCTAATTTTTGAGCCGTTCGTGGTAATGGTGGTCTTCTAGCAGTTTCCTCCGGCATAGTACCACGGCCATAATTAGAAGGCACATGCCCTCCACGTGAGGATGTAAGCTGGAGGATGCATCAGCAAAGGAACAATAGTTGGAACTCAAACACTGGCACTGGCACTGCTACTAGATAGTGGGTGTGGCAGTGTCATGGCTATTGTTCCTTTATCCTCGTCTCTCAAAATTTCTACTTCCAATTCTTCTAGATGTCATCCTCCAAATTATCGTCTTTTGGGTTGTTCTCCCAAACTTTATATGATAGATCCTCATAAGCCCGATCACAATAATGACTCAATAACCTCAAGTTGTAATGCACATAAACCAAGTTTTCTACTCGATTTTCATTGAGCCTGTTTCTTCTCACATTATGGATGAAGTTGTAGGTGCTCCAACACCTCTCTGCAGAAGAAGTATTTACAACTTGTGAGAGAACTTTTTTTGCCAATTTTGGCTAAAATCCCATGTTGCCATATGCTTCCCACCATGTGAGAGCATCAAATCCGTCTCTATCTTCCATTGCATGCAAAGAACCAAACAAACCAATGCAACTAAAGTATCTTCCTAATTCAAGGCGCAGATTAGCACACTCCTCCTTCTCAAGGACCAACTTGTCTAATGCTTTCATATATCCCTCTTGTACCTCTGCATTTTGAAATTTTCAAGAAGGAAAATATTTCTGCAGTACTTGGTTTATTTCTCCTACTTATGAGGTAAGTTCTTTACAGGTGCTTTAGTAAATTCTGAAATAAACACATTTGCAGATCTTCACTATCATCAATAGCATAAGAACAGAAAGATAAATTACACAAGTAGCACAATAGAAACAACCATATGAACACAGTTATTTTTGGACAATTGTCCCCAGAAAAACCCAATGTGGGAAAACCGGTGCAGCAAATGAGGGTTTTGTATTTATCTTCAGAAATTGAAAGTACATTTAAAAGAGTCTGATGAGCAGAGAAAATTTAGCTGACACTTGGCTGAATTTTATGGAACCTCTAGACAAATTTCAGATCCTCGGGGTGACCTCCTTCACCCTCTGCGTCATCCAGCGTGAGAGCTCTGCGCAGTTTCTCCTTGGACTGTGTGATTCTGCTTGGAGGGGGTCTTGTTGCTGATCAACTCACCCTTCCCTTCATCTTCCTAACTTTTGCTTCCCGATAACTGACTCCTCCCTCCTCCTTCTGCTTCTACAACCCTACCTCTACAATCTCACCCACTAAAATCAAATTCTCTTGCTTCAGAATTGATTTCTTTTGGGTACTGAGAGTGTCCCCGGCTTGATTTCCAAATGGCTCTCAAGTCTCTTCGTATAGTCTTCTCGTTGATGAATCAACAGCCAAGATTATATCGTTGATTAATAACTCAAATTAAAAGATGACTTGATCTTCATTTTCTAGAAGATTCACTCTCTGCTCTATTAATACCCTTTATTCATTTAAAATCCGTAAGTTTAAACTTAGGGTCTGCATTAAAATAATTAATTATTTTAATAGTCATATCTGACTGGAATTTCCACAAACGATTTATGGGTTCTCTGGATAACTGTTGTCCAAGCCTTTACCAAAAATGAGACTTAGAACACTTCCCGATGCTACAGAAATCAACATGGATCTATATGAGGTTTGATCCTAACCCCACCCCCAGGTGCAAGTTGGCCCAACCAAGATGGAAAGTAGCATTTTGGCATAAGGATATATGCCAAGGCATGTAGTGGAACATTAAGCTTATTCCACCATGCACACACATAGTTGTGAATCATTGAATAAAAGATGGGATCATTTTCCTTAAGATCTTTTATTTGCCCCAACATGCTATCCATCCGCTCATAAACCTCCCCAATCATTGGTTTATCTGTATCTGCAAAGCGAATCATGCTATAAATGGGCTTGGTGAAATTCAAAATTTCCCTCACACGTGCCCAAAACAAAGGATCAAGAGCAGTCTCCTCCACCTGTTCAAAACCTTACCTGTCAAATGATGTTGTTGCCCTGTCCTTTAATAACTGCTAGTGTGGACTTGATGCCATGGCTGCCAATGACACGCTTACCTTCAAAAGGCGCCTTAAGGTGCGGTAATAGCTAGCAAATCTAGTCTTTGCAATCTTCAACAACTTTAATCTTGAGTGACTGCAGAAAAGTCCATGGGTATTGCTATGAATTGTAACAAATCTTACCATTTTTTTGACTCTCTTGTACAAATCCCCAATCCATTTGTATTGAGGTTGTTTGTTTTTAATTATATCATGCATCAAAAGGTTCATTATGTGAACCAAACACCCAGACCTAAATACGTTGGGGTATTTATCCTCAATAATTGCTCTCATTGCCTTACAATTAGCAGCATTATCAGTGATGACTTGGACAACCATTGTATGGCCCAATACGTTAAATTGTGTCAAGTAATGGTTATGCAATGTTGATGCCAGTCTTGAACTTATCTGAATAATCATATGTAAATTTTCGAAGATGTTCTATGCTTAATGCAACTTTACATTAGAACCGATACCAAATAGCAATCACATAAACATGAAAGTAAAATGATGATAGAACATACCAATAGATCGACGGAAGACAAGCCAAAAATACACTTAACTTGATCAGCAAAATATATGTGTTGTGGTGCATTACGACGGTCAACAGGATACCAAGGTTACTTGGAAGCGGGAGCGGGAGCGGGAGCGTGGAGCGGGAGCGAAGCGCGGAGCGCCATTTTTAAAAGTTTCCGGGTCCGGAGCGTTTTTGGGAGCGTTTTTATATATATATATATATTTTTTAATATTTTTATATTTTTTATATTTTGATGCATATATGTCAACAAAAACATGTAGAATGATGAATTAGACATAAAAAACATAAAAACATAGATTGAATCATATAAAATCAATCATCTAGAAGTTATAATCTTCATCAACCACACTACAGTTGAAGGTATAACATATTGACTTGAGTCTCGCAAATCATCAATCCGAATTCAAGCTTTAAAATTCAATATATAACATTTATCATCATCGAGCATAACATTTATCATCATTGATTTCAAATTTCAATATCTACCATTTATCATCATTGATTCATTGATTTCAAAATTCAATATACATTTATCATCATTGATATATATATTATAACATTTATCATCATTGATTCATTGATTTTAAATTAATATACATTTATCATCATTGATATATAATATTTATCATCATTGATTCATTGATTTCAAAATTCAATATATAACATTTATCATCATTGATATTATATAACATTTATCATCATTGATTCATTGATCACCATATAACTTTCATGAAGCATCATATTCATAATTCATAATGACTTGTAAACAGTAAACTTATAAATGCCAACTTCAAAGTTTCACCTTTCAAATTCAAACTTCAAACTTAAATTGTCATTAAAAATTTAAATATATGAAATCAGTAGCAAGTCAAGTTTCAACTGCTCAACTGTCAACAACAAATAGAAAATAGTAAACAACAAATATATTTTATCTGGCTGGCCCCTTGCCACGCCCACGAGAAATGTCTAATTTCTGTGAGCCACGAGGAACTGTTGGTATTCTAGTACTCTCAGGAGTACCATGACCACGACCAGAAGGTGGTGGCTGGATCTGCAAAGGAACAATAGTGTGATATCGAGGAGTGGCACTGGCACTGGCACCCGCACTGCTACCAGTAGATGGTGGGACTGGCCCTGTGTGTGGCGGTGCTGCTGATGCTTCATCATCATCCCTCTAAAGTTCTGCTTCCAATTCTTCCAGATGTAACGTGCCGTCCTCCAAATTATCATCCTCTGGGTTGTTGTCCCAGACTCTGTATGATTGATCCTCATTTGCCCGATCACGGTAATGGCTCAACAACCTCAAGTTATAATGCACATAAACCAAGCTTTCAGCTCGGTTTTCATTCAGCCTGTTTCTTCTCACATTGTGTATAAAGTTGTAGGTGCTCCAACACCTCTCTGCAGAAGAAGTGTTCACAACTTGTGAGAGAACTTTTTTAGCCAACTTTGGCCAAAGTCCCATGCCGCCATATGCTTCCCACCATGTGAGAGCATCGAATCTGTCCCTGTCTTCCATTGCATGGAATGAACCAAAGTTAGCAGTGCAACTGAAGTATTTGCCTAATTCAAGGCGCAATCTAGCACACTCTTCCCTGTCAGGTACCAATTTTTCCAATGCCTTCATGTACCCTTCTTGTACCTCTGGATCTATGTGAGGTTTCACCCTAACCCCACCTCCAGGTGCAGGTTGGCCCAACCAAGATGGAGAGTAATATTTTGGCGTAAGGATATATGCCAAAGCATGTAGTGGAACATTGAGTTTATTCCACCGTGCTCACACACAGTCATGAATCATAGCATACAAAATGGGATCATTATCCTTAACAATATCTTTTATTTGCCCCAACATGCTATCCATCTGCTCATAAACCTCTCCAATCACCGGTTTATCAGTATCTGCAAAGCGAATCATGTTATAAATGGGCTTGGTAAAACTCACAATTTCCCTCATACGTGCCCAAAACTGAGGGTCAAGGGCGGTCTCCTCCACATGTTCAAAACTTTGCCTGTCAACCACTGTTGCCGCCCTGTCCTTTAATAGCTGCCAATGTGGGCTTGATACCATTGCAGCTAATGACTCTCTTACCTTCAAAAGGCGCCTGAAGGTGAGGTAATAACTAGCAAATCTAGTTTTTCCTATTTTCAACAACTCCAATTTGGAGTGAGTACGGAAAAGCCCATGGGTATTGCTATGATTTGTAATAAATTTGATCATTTTCTTACGTCTCTTGTGCAAATCACCAAGCCATTTGAACTGAGGTTGTTTGTTTTTTATGATATCATGCATCAAAAGGTTCATTGTGTGAACCAAACACCCAGACCAAAAAATGTTGGGGTATTTATCCTCAACAATTGCTCCTGCTGCCTTACAGTTAGCAGCATTATCAGTGATGACCCGTATCACATTGTATGGCCCAGTCTTTTCAATTATATCAAGTAATGGTTCTGCAATGTTAATGCCGGTTTTGAATTTATCTGAATAATCATAAGCTGCCAGGAAGACTGCACCACTAACCGACACAGCCAAAACATTTATCAATGGTTTTCCTTTTACATTGGTCCATCCATCAGAGACAATGGACAGCCCATGCTCATTCCACGAACTTTTCATTCTAGCCAAAGAATTGTTTATTTTAGCTCTTTCATGATCAAGACCCACGGTTCTGGCCTTGTCATACCCAGGGCTTTTGTATCCTTTGGGGGCATCATTAATGGCAGAAACCATTTCATGCCAATAAGGTGAGCGAAGAACATTGAATGGCACCCTACATGCATATAGAAACCGGTAAACTTTTGAATCCACATCATTCCTACACCCTTCGTCCAGGAAATCGGATATGGTTCTACGCCTTAATCCAATGCCACTGCCTCCAAAACCACTGGCATGGGTGGAAGTTGAACTTGTTTGTCCATGATGTGTTGGGCCCGAATCAACGAAACCCCTAGATCTTTTAGATGATCTCTGTAGGGCAACCCCCTCTTCCTTCCTATATATCTCTCTCTGTGGTGCTGGCACAAAAGTACAAACTTTGATTCCAAGATTTTTAGTTCCATCTCTTGGCATTATCCCACAAAGGTGCCTTCTCAGACGGGTGTATGAACCATGGTATTGTTTATTGCAATGGGGGCAAATAAATTTAGTGGTTCCACCACCTTTCCCTCCTTCTTGTTTCTGAACATATTTCCACAAAGGATATTGGTCTTGTTTAGTTAGGGATTCTAGGTTCTCAGGGTCTCCACTCCCCACTTCCTCCTCAGCATAATCCTTCTCTTCAGGATTTTCTTCAGATCCACCATAACCCTCCTCTTCATCCTCCTCTTCTCTGATTTGCCTCTTTCTTCTAGCACTCTCCAACACCATTATCACAAAGAAAGGAACCAACATGAGAAAAATCCCTAGCCATATAGCCATGATGGAAACAAGTTTCAAGTTTCTAGCCTGCAAAACAAATGGAAAAATGCCAAATGGGAATAGGAAATGCAACATAGGAAAAAAACAATTCATTTTTTAAGTTTTAAATCCAATAAAATGCAACATTCAAGAAAAATTCAAGTTTTCATTTTCAAACAATTTAACAATCTACAAATTCATCCTAGAAAATACAAAATTGGATTAGAAGGCCTACCTCTTTCTTGCAATCCTCCCTCGTCGAGCCCTTGCTCCTTGCTCTCCGCTCGGCTTTGCTCCTTGCTCTCCCGATTCTCGTCAACCGGTCCTTGCGCTCTCGGCTCTCCTTCTCGCTCAATCTCAACTCAACAAACAATAACTAACAATGAATTGAAAAATAAACACCCCCCCCCCTTTTTATAAAAATCGAATTTTTTTCATAAAAAAAATTCCGCGCGGCGGGGAGCGTTTGTGCCGGAGCTGTCGGGAACGAACGCTCCCCGAACGCTTCCCGCGCGTTTTTTAAACGTCGGAAGGCGCCTGAGGGAGCGTTCGCTCGAACGCCTGAAAGCGCTCGAAAAAAACGGGGAGCGTTTTTGCGAGTCGGAACGCGCTCCGAAAACGCTCCCCCGAAGCGGCCGTTTTCGAACGCGTTTCAGCGTTTCGAAACGCTCCCGCACGGAGCGAGTTTCCGGAGCGGGAGCGAAAGGGGGGTTTGAAGCTTCCCCGCAACCTTGCACTCGTACGTCCTAAAGTAATTTGAGGAAGGAAAAACCCTCTTCAAGTGAAGGATGTTGGCAACCGTTGGGAAAGCCTCTCCACTAAAAAAGAAACGTGTATGGATGAAAAATCACTCCCATCTCCCTAGCAATTCCATGAGAAAAAAACAGTTATTGAAAACCCCATAGAAACTAGAAAATACAGAGGAAGAAGGGGTGAAATCGTTTCTGCTCATACCTGCAAGCATGCGGCCTATATTGTCCTTTTCAATAGAACTGTCCATTATGAAAAGTTATATGATCAAGTCTAAATGCTGCCTCTGTACCAAAGAACAAAACTTGGTTGTGGGATCCAAGTATAGTGCATTTGGTAATAACAAGTGTTACTTCACAGCATTTGTTTTCTCTTCCTTGCAACTTCCAAAAGACATTACATTTATTCACAATTTGACATCCTGCGCAATATCCTGCTAAATATTAGCAGGATATGACAGGATAGTTTCAAGTTTCAACATTTAACTTCAGTATGTTAACGGGCATAATTGGCATTGAATTTGGAATATGTTCCATGGCCATAAACAATATAGCATAGTGTATTTTAATTCATGTCAAATAATTAAGGACTTTTCCTCCATCAGGAAGAACTGTTCAGAGTACTTGAATCATTTGAGTTTTACTAATAACTAGTTACAAGCTAAGTCACCTGACATGGGGACACGCAGGACACGCAAATTCAACTGTCTCACACGTAGATCCACCGGAACAGGACACGTATATATATATATATATATATATATATACTACTACTAATTAGATATTTCTGAATGATTTCATATTACACAAATTCTGATTCATGATACAAATTCAGATATAGATCTAGATTCTACATTGTAAATTTGTAAGTTGTAAGATTATGCATACATATTACAAATACAATCGTGATCAGATTCATCAATGATCCAATAGGAAAGCCAAGAAACTGCAGTTTTCTCATTAAGTCATCCCTTATGATTTACTTCACAAAGGATATTTACTTTCTTGAGCCTGCTGTCTTTCTAATTTATTCTGCCCTCAATATTTTTAGCTGTTGTTGCAGCCCCACTCTTCGAACAGAGGGAACACTTACAGACCCTGATGACACTGGAATAGAGGGGCATCACCAATGGGGACATTCTTTCTCCTTCTTTTGCCCCTTCTGCTGCCCTTGGTTGAGCCATGAATACTGTAAAAAAATAAATAAAAAATGCACTAGCTTGTAAACAAAATGGACAGACAAACTGCTGTAGCAAAAATGGAAAAAAATTGAAGCAAAATGCACTTACGTGGTTGCTTGAATCACTTCCAAAAATGCTCTTAAACTCCTTTGCTAGCTCACTCCCACACCCACAGCAAGAGAGAGACACAAGAATGAGGAGAAAGCGGCCCAAATTAGGCTTAAAAAAGACACGACGACATGCTTTCTGGGAGGGACATGTGTCCTGAAATCGGGAAACGCTCGGACACACGAATCCCACGTGTTTGGAGACCACACGTCCCTCGAGAATCGTGTCTCGACACATGCGGGGATTTGGGACACAGGGGAGGGCAAATCCCGGAATTTTAGGTTGACGAAATATGTGTTTCAGATCTGGCATGCCTTTTTTCCAATTTAGAGATACTAGCTGGAAAATAATTGACATGGACTTGGATGGCTCATGTTTCAGTTTGAAAACCTGTGCAGGCTTAGATGTTTTTATTTGTGTTATTATTTTCTTTTTATACTAAAATATCATAGTTCTGTTTGGTGTAGGTTCTTGGGCGCAATGGCTATGATGGCGCAGCAGCAGATATCTGGTCTTGTGGAGTAATACTTTATGTGTTAATGGCGGGATATCTTCTGCATTTGATGAGGCTGATCTTACGAGCCTATATAGAAAGGTATGTACTGATTCATAATGTTGTCTAGAGTCTGGACTCTATGTTAATGATAGTAATATTAAAAAAGAATAGTCTGTTGGTGATTGAGGCTGCCTCAGAACTTTCCTTTGGGACCTGTGCTTGGTATTTCACTTTGTTCAAGTGTTGTGATTAAAAGGATTCAGCTTTTTAGTTAACTTATCTCCAAGATGAGTATTTATAATATTGTAGCAAATAAGCATTTCAATGCTTCGAACTATGTAGAGACTCCCAAGGGATGAGATGTTTTATTATATTTTCAAAGGGACTTGTACTATTATTTTTACAGGCATTTTTTGTATGGGCAAATGTTGTAGATCAATGCAGCAGATTTTTCTTGCCCAAACTGGTTCTCTGCTGATGCTCGGTCCCCTAATGATCTAGCAATTCTTGATCCAGATCCCCAGAAAGTAAGTTTTGTTCTTATGTTGGATATTTTCCTGATTAAGTCATTGTTATGTTTTTTTTCTTCTATCCATATATTTGTGCCTTTCTATGATTGTTTCAATGAGTACAGTGAAGTTACTGATTTGTTACAGCGCATCAAAATCATGCCAGAAATTCGGGCAAATGAGTGGTTTAAGAATAATTATATGCCTGTAAAACTTTATGGAGATGAGAACGTCAACTCTGGGATGATGTGCGTGCACTTTTTGATGATGCAGAGGTGCTGGTAAACACTGTTTTTGTTGTTGATTTACGTTTCTCTACGAAATCTCTTTACATGTTGGATAGCTTACTTGGGCTCTTTTTGTGAAATACTGTTCATAGAAAGCTAAACTGCCATGCTACGAGGGATGTATCCATGTTGTAAAAATCACCCAGCACTTGTACTCTGGCCCTCATTGGCACTCACTTGGAGTGATTTTGAACCCAAGTTCTCAGTGTTAATACAAGTCTGCAAATCAACTTGTTAATTTTCCATCAGAGTTTACTCCCTGTTGGCTACTTTTGGGCTGTTTTGAGTTTGGTTATAACTTATTGCTGATATTCTGCTAAGGGAAGCTAATGAAATTAATAGTAGAACATATTGTTCAATCTAGATTAGAGAGAGCCCTGTTTATGTATTAGAACATAATGGACATTGCCTATCAAATTTCCTGAGTTAATTCCCTCATAGAGCACTGTGTTGCTTCTTGTGCCAGGGCCCATTCTAGTCAACCTACTTTGTGCTTTCAAGCATCAGAAGCATATATTTCTGCTAGATATGATATGATTTTAAAATGCTGGAGATATGGTGAAGGACATATTTGTTTGTCAATGATTTAAGTTTTGTGAAGTGCACAAGTCCCAGAAGAAATTAGTGAACTTCATTCACAGCTACAAGTCTTATTGCTATTCCATCTGTGCTCATCACTTGGGGGAAGAATGAACTGGTTTTTTGAGATTTTGCAGGAGCAATATGTAAGTGAGCAAATAGAGAAAAAGACACAGGTCCATTGATGATGAATGCATTTGAGTTGATAACATTATCCCAAGGGCTTAATCTGTCAGCATTGTTTGACAGGCGACAGGTGTGGTTTAAACCTTTACTTTTTTTCCCATTTTCTTGCTTTTTATCGACAATACAGTTGCTAAATAGATAGATGATTATGCAAGTATACAATGACCAATTGGTAAGTATAGCATTTGTAAATATTCAAGTAAAGTGGTTGACATATACAAAATGTAAATTGTTTATTTTTTTTATTTTTTTATTGTAGTATGGCTATACAAACAATACACAAATTCTGTGCTATTATAGGTTTTATTATCTTATTACATGCTTTTTAAAAAGCTGTTTTGAATCTGTATGTTGGTCCTTGGATTGTTCATGTCACCCTACTGTTCATGTTAGATACAGAATTGATAACTACTATGCATATATGATTGTTTTAACGTACCTCTTTGTGATTGGTTCCACCAGTGAGTGAGATCAAGCAATTATAGAAATAAACAGACCCGCAATTAGGCTAAGCATTGCATATTAGCTACAAAGAAATAATTTCAGTTTTGCAACATATTTTTATTTTTGTTGCTGGAATGCCTGAGGGCACTATAGAATATGCCATATCTCTATGTTTCTTCCAGTTTATCCATTATTTTTTTTCTTGGGCATGGGCAGCTTTTTCTCATACTCACTTAGCAATGTAAATGTAGTAATCTCCTTAAGTAGTTGTCATTAAGAAGTAATTATGCTGCTAAAGGATGGGACTATATAGCCGTGTTGATAATGTTTTGAATCCTCCCTCTTCTATGGCATTAGAGATTTCCCCTTTGTTCCCAAACCTTATTTAATTAGGGCACCTGTTTTTCATTAATAATTTTATTTATAGAGAAACAAACAATCCTTCAAGCGTCATTCTGTAGAAATAATAGGGTACTTCTAAATATTAGGATTGCCATTAGAATAATCTTTATTTCCCTTGATAAAATATAATCACTGTAAAATCTATTCTAAGTTCTTTAACAATACCTGCTACTTAATGATGTGGGTTTTCCATTTCTAACATATAATTTTTGTCCAGTAGTGTCTTACAGATTCTGCCTGTCTTCTGGTTATAAACGGAAAAAAAACAGTCCCCTCCAAAATTTTCATCGATTGTCCCCTTGTAAATTCTTTTGTAGATGTTCTATGCTTGATGCAATTTACTTTTATAACAGCAATCACATAAATAAGTTGGAAATGCTGATGATGAACATACCAAGCAGATCTATAGAAGACAAACCAGAAACAGGAGAATGTATGTTGGTGCTGCTACGGCGTGTCAGCGTGATGCTTCAACCAGCAAAGTCTTCGTTGGTCGGCCACAACCCTGTAATGTCACAACATGCCTCCTCAAATCAATCATCCAGTCAACTCAAAGTCAACCCCAGAAAAGTCAATGCAGTCCTGGAAAAGTCAACGCAGTGGCAGCAACAATAAAGTCAATGCAGCTCCAACTTCGGTCAACCTTTTGACCTCGTTGGTTCATCTGACCCGAAGTCAGCGTGAGGTCCGAGACCTCACTAGACTTGATCCCGCATCAAGTAGTTGGACCGTGCTATCCTAGATAGAGTGCTACAACACTCTCGATGCGTCCATCGCGTCTTGCTAATGTCTCTAGCTTTTCCCATCTCATTGGCCAAATGAGAGGTACTTCCCATGAGCCCCCGAACTCAATGGGTAGGATGCATACGAGGGCACAAGATAATGAGAGGTGAACCAACTCAATAATCACAACGGTGGGGTCCAAGCACACCAACAAGGTTTGGCAAGCCTAGCCTTGTGGTTGCTCATAGCCCGAGAAGTCTGTCCCCTAAAGCCCCCGCAGCTCCTCGAGCTCATCGTCCAACAAGACCCACATCATAAGGTCGTTCCACGATACCAAGTCTCTCACCGAAGGTTAGGAACTTGACCTTCAGTGGGGCTAGTGGAGAATATCCGTGACTCGCTTCATCGCCTCCGATATGATCGAGCCTTACGGCGCCTCGCCGTACCATATCCCGATGAAAGTGGTACCGATATCAATATGCTTGGATTGGTCGTGGAACACGGGATTCTCGGTCAAGCGAATCCCACTCGGTTATCAAGAGAGCATCACGTTGGTATCTAGCACATGTCCAAACAAACTCACCAAAGAGCTTTTCGCAACCAAACCCAGCTTCACAACAGTGCCATAGTTGCTGCAATGTATTCGCTGCCTCTGCGTGCTCAAAGCCACCGACTTTCCCGCTTTCCTACTCATCCATGAAATCGAAGCGAACCAAGATTGAAGCAACATCCCGATGTGCTCTTACGATCCACCACACCGCCAAATCCCAGCCGGCATCGTATATCCACCGAGTGTCAAGCTCCCTTGTGTTGTATCTCACCATGGTTTATCGTGCTCCCGAAGGTATCTCGAAGATTCTCGGCACTCAACCCGTTGAAAGTGATGAGGCTCTAACCATCCGTAAACTCAAAGTGATCACCGCAAAACATATATCTAGACCGGGTGTTCACTCAAGAACATCAGAGCTCCCTACGAGTTGACGATACTCGCAGGGATTTCATACCAATACGGGCTCAGCAGCTTGCCACTCAACTTCTTGAAGTTGAGTTCCATTGGTGTTGACATGGACTTGCAATCCACCATACCAAATCTTTCCGTGGTTTTCACAATATATTTTCCTTGAGAAAGGAAAATCTCTCTGTGTCTCTCGCCGTACCTCCGTGGCTTAGGAAGTAGTGCATCTACTCCCTAGGTCCTTCATCTCGAACTCAGCCACAAGATCCCTCTTGCATTGATGAATGAGAGGGTCAAGACTCAGTAGGGAAGAGGTCGTCCACATACAACATTAGGAATGAGAGGCTTCCCTGGCACAACCTTGAAGTAAAGGTTCGGATCAAGACATTTCTCGAGTGAAGCCCAGCTTCATCAAGTAGCTATCCATCCTCTCGTACTCAAGCTTTCCGGGTGCTTGCTTCAACCCATGAGGGCTTTCAACCTGCGACATGAGTGCCTCGATCCCGAACTCCCAAACCCCAAAGGTTGTTCTACATACACCTCTTCTTTTATTGCACCATGCGTAAAAGCTGGCCTTGACATCCATCCGATGGAGACTCCATCCTTGCGTATGTGCCAAGGGCTATGATTGATCGAATGGTGGTATATCGTGCCACAAGTGCAAATCATGTCATCATAATCTATTCCTTCCTTTTGAGAGAAGCCACGGCAACAAATCTTGCCTTGAACTTTTCAAGACTTCCATCGCATCCATGCTTGATCTCGTAGAGCCATTTCTGCGTAGACAATCGATTTGTCCTTCGGTCTTGGAACCACATCCCGTACATCATTCTTCATTATGGACTCATATTCTTCGTGAATAACATCCTTCCAGAAAACTTGATGCTTTACGAGCTTTCTCAAAAGATCCAGGTTCGTATTGTACAATAGTACTCATGGCAACCTAGATACCCTTGGTATCTACACGCTTCTTGCTTTCTCGAATGTCCCCCCTCGGGGCGGTATGTCCCTTTGGGCATCTTCGAGAGTGTCCCCCGAGCCATGATGGTCTCTTTCTCGTTGAAGGAGATGGATCTATTGGGTCCATTGGTCCTTCAACATTAGGCATTGTCTCATCCTCGCGGTTCTTCTTGATTTCGTGCCTTGCTTCATGATTTTCCTCGTATCTCGAAAGATCTACTACTTTCTTCAGGGAAGCATCTTCGCTAAAAAGTGACATCATGGCATATTTCTATTTCCCCTTTGACCAGTACATAGACTCTATAGGCCTTAGAGGTTTCCACTGTAGCCCACAAACATTCCTTTTCTTCCCCAGCATCCAGCCTTACTTCTCTTTTCTTTTGGCACATGAAAATAAACAAGACATCCAAAAATTCTAAAATGTGAGACATCGGTGTTTCTTACCAAAGTGGAAAACCTCTTCGGGAGTTTTGGAGTCCAGGGTTTGGCATGAGGGCATCTGCTTTGAATGTATAGTAACAGCATTTGCGCCCTTCTCCCCTACGATAAACTTCGTAGACCCCTCGGTCACATAGCATGGCACGGGCAGCCTTCCACAATGGTCCTTGCTTCTTTGTTCAAAGAACGCCATTCTTCTCAGAGTATAGGCGAGGGAGTCTCTCTTAATGCCATCCTTCGCAAAAGTCCTTGAACTCATTTGACTCATATTCGTGCCATTGTCTATCCCTCAAAATCTTGATCTCTTCCCTGTCATATTTTCCACCAAGGCTTTGAAGGTACGGGAACCACATGAAAGCCTCATCCTTCTTCTTCAAGAAGTATATCCAGAGTTTTGTGGGAGAAGTCATTAGTGAATGTCATATAGTAAGAACATCCTCACCCCTGTGGATGTCACGGTAGCATACCAGATAGATCGTAATGGACCAATTGCAAAAATATCGATGTCTTTGTGACACTTGAGGGGAAAGGTCCCCTTGTATGCTTTTCCTTCAAGACAACCCTTACATACACTTTCATGATTATTTCCAAACTCAAGCATCCTCGTCACCACCTTCCCCGTGCTTCTAGAAGGGCCTTGTAATGAAGGTGGCCAAAACCTCCGTGCCATAGTTCAGCCTTTGTTTGATAGTATCACATGTCATAGCTCCTAGTGGACTTCCCTTCAACCTCGCTAGAGTGTTCCAACTCTAAAACCAATCACGATAGCTTCCTTGAGATTCTTCTTCCACATGCGCACCTTTCCATCGTGGAATGCCACATTGAAGCCTTTGTCTTCGATGGTTGATATATGACACAAGGTTCTTTTTCAATTTCGGTACATAGAGTACATCCCGCAAATGTAGGACTTGTCCTTGAGACAAGTGGAGGGTCACAGCCTCGTCCCTTTCACTTAGATATGTGGCATTATCTCCAAGAATAATTTCCGTGATTAGTATCCTTCTCAACCATGTCAGAGAGTGCTTCCTTGAACCCGTTGATGTTTCTTGAGGCACCACTATCTGATCGGCCCGACATCCATAGTAGCTCGGCGGGGATGCAGACAGAGGGCAGACACAAGAATGTATTCATTTCTTTTATCAACAACATTTGACTCTCATACACGAGTTTCTAGACCTTTTGGAAAGGTTGATTGTTTCCGCTAGAGGGAGCCTTCCTCTTTCTTTTGGACCCTGTCGTTGCTTTGATTTCCATTCCTTCGGTTGTTGTTGTTGTCATCACTATCTAGAGAATCCTTCTTGAAAGGACATTCTCTAGCATAGTGACCCTGTGCCTATAGACAAGTGAAACATTTGCCCTTCTTTTCCTTGGGCCCTTGCTCTTCCTTTGTTCTTAGGACCACTAGAGTTCTTCTTTCTAGAATGAGAAACGTAGGGCGCGATTTTTGTCATTTTCGTATTCCTTCATTCTTGTCTCTTCTTGCATGCATCTTGACGGGGAGCTTGTACAAAGTTAGGAATTGTATTATTTATTTGAGAATGGTAGTGTTGAATACTTGCCATTCATATGGGAGCCCTCCAAGCTGCGGTGAGTACCATCTCACGATCGGCCATTGTCTCCACAGTCAGCCAGATTGTTCTTGATCCTCGCCAATTTCGGTAAAGTATGTTTGGACATGCACTCTATCCTCGCTTTTCTTCGTATTCTTCAATTGATTCTTGAAGAATAGCACTTGGTTTGCATTGTTTACTTTGAACATTTGTTTCAGCTCATCATACATCTCCTGGATGTGCCTAGCTCAGATATGTAGGCAACCGTGACTCTTTATGTATGGATTCCCCGATCATTAGCTTTGCTTTGATCTCCCCCTTCTTATACTTGGTTTTAGTAGCAGACGTAGCATGGATGGAGGTTCTTGTATCTTACCCAAGTACATAGTCCAAGAGATCATGGTCTTCCAATTTGAGATCTAATATCATCTTCGCAAGCATGGAAGTCATCCCTTCCGACGACCTTGTCATCCTCCTTGAAGCCATAACTTGTGGAACTCATTTTTTCTCAGCTGGTGATTGCCATAAGTTAGGGCTTGTCTTCACCTCAGCTTCGATACCATGTAAATTTTTTGTAGATGTTCTATGCTTGATGCAATTTCATTTTTATAACGACAATCACATAAATAGTTAAGTAAAATGCCGATAGAACATACCATGGGATCTATAGAAGACAAACCGTGAAAACAGGAGAATGTGTTGGTAGCGTTACGGCGGTCAACATGCTTCAACCAAGAAAAGTCTTCTTGGTCGGCCAACCCTGCACGTGTCACAACAAATCCCCTCAAATCAATCATCCACTCAACTCAAAGTCAACCCCCGAAAAGTCAACGCAGTCCCGAAAAAGTCAACACAGGGGCAGCAACAATAAAGTCAACGCAGCTCCAACTTTGGTCAACCTTTTTGACCTCGATTTCTTTAGTGCCAATGAGCTACGGCCTTCAAAATCGAACTCTCCACAAAATTTTAGCTCAAATGGACCATGCGTTGACCAAAGTCAACGCTGGTCAAACTTGCCCGAAACCCCAACTGCAGAAACTTTCGTCCAGAAACCCTAATTGCAGAAATTTCGTCCTTTTTCCAGCTGCAGCTACTTTTGGGCTCCTTTTCCCCACGTGAGAACTCGCTTCTTAGATGCTTGTATCCAATGAGAAGTGTGTGGATGAGATGTAGTGAAAATGCTCTCCAACGTTTGACTCGTATTTATATCCATCATTGAGGTGTGTGACACATCTGTTGGGGGTGTAAAACCTCAAGGCCGACTCGCACTTAAATTTATTATAAATAATAAATTCAAAATAAATGTTTCGTTTCATCGATTAAAATCAATCTTATATCGATTTTACACCTCTCCGAAAGAGGAATCCAATACAAATATTGGAATCTTCATCCGAGCATCACAAGATGGAGTTTGGATCTAGTTGTCCAAATTTAACACCCCCTTCCGATAATATTTTGTCACATATCACATGTGAGATTTTTTGATCTGTTGAAGTGCACATGCACAACGGATATTTGATCAGTTGATATAAGATTTGGTCAGTATAAGTTTGAGTCTGAAGTTGAACCTTCCTGCCATGAGTTGTCAACGCATGGGTTTATTTGAAAAGTAATCAGTAATTCTGGATATTGTATCATCCCGTATATATTTTATTTTTTTGATATGGGCTGTGGCACCTATTGCAAATAAAACTGACAGGGTATACTGGTTCTCGCTTTAGATAAGGCATGTGTTTGCTCTTGTTCTGGAATTACAATTACTTGTCTGACAAATTGAGCACATCAGTTCTCATCATTATAAGATGGCATTTCCTAGAGAAATTACTGATTGAGAGTTAGGTTTCTATTAAGAAAAGAATGGATTTGTTATTCTCTCTGAATTGTTCTTAGGAAGGCTTTTGCCGATATTTATATAAAAAGCATTGTGTAAGTCAGGTAGTGCCCTTAGCACTATAACCACTAAAACCGAAACAAATAGGCAAGACATGTCTGTAAAATGATCCTTTTGGTTCATGATCCTAAGTATAAAATGAAATCCTTATTACAACAGTGCACATCTAATTCCTCAAGCATGTAACAATCAGCCTATGAAAACAAATAATTGATGCATATCTTTCGTACAAGCATATATTGCATACATCCTTATTCAATACATTTGATAAATTATTACAATGAACTTGTAGTATATCAAAGTCAAAACAATATCCTTCGCACAAGTAATCAAGCAATCAGGTGAAATATTTTGTCAAACATATTTCTGGCAATCTCTTTTGCAAGTCTTATGTCTCGATTCCTTGATAACACCAGCCTATCTAATTAGTTTAGAGAGATTTAGATTGATTCCATATTCAGATCTTTGGTGTTAAAACTAAGTATCACCAGATCTTTCTTCATTCAAACCCAACTCATTTCCGAAAGTTATTTAATGAATATAATGTTCTTGGATGAGGAGTTGTCAAACACTTCATGTGCAAACATTTATACAAAGAATTTTGACACAACTACCTACAGAAAATTAGGGTATAAGATTCTTAGATATTTTTTCAGTAGAAACTTAGAAATCCATTTGAGGTTATAGGCAAAAACCTCCACAGTAAACCATTGCTTCTTTGAAATATTTCACGGAATTGAGCTTTGAAAACCTCGTACAGACGGACTCAAAGTGGGAGTTACAGGTTCCAATGGTATGGATGCCATCTGAAGTTGGGTATAAAAGTTAAAACCAAAGTAAAATATCCTTAATCCAATTTATTAAATTACACCAACACACACAGGTTAAGCTAAATCTAATTGCATCAGAGTGCTTACAGGCCAAAAAAACCACATAATCAGATTGATAAAAAAGAATAAATTATACCACAATAATAACCCTTACTTTCCTAGAATTACACAACTCATTCAAGCATTCCGTCAAACGTTTTGGCAGGCACCCCAACCTTCAGCCATACATGGAGGAAAATAACCAAAATTTGTTTCTGTTTTCCATGGTATTTGAATGGTTTCCCTTATCCAATCTCCATCGATTCTTTTGCTGCAATGAAGATTTATAATTCATGTAAATATAATATCATTCATTCAGAGATTTATTTGCAAACACTTGGCCACCAAACTCTACAGGTACCATTATGCATGGAAATATCATATCAAGATTTATAATGACTCATGAACAATAATTTCCTACAGAGTTACTCCTAAATTCACAATTAAATAAACAGTTTAGAATTCCTGACTTCTTTTTAAATTTTTCTCTAAATCACAGCCACATTTCCATTCAGGGTTTCTGCCAAACACTTGGCAAACATCCTCTGATTCTGCATATGAAATTTAACTAAATATATGACTTTATTAATGATTAAAGAAGGCTGCAGTAGTTAAATTAAATGTAAAAATACCCAAAATAACCTCACTTCCACAGTGATACTCTCAAGGCTTTTTTCTGCATGTTGGGCATGCTACAATAAAGCTTGTTTCTACATTTTGCATTTTGTAAATACCAACAGATTCTTCACAATGCATTTTAACGCATATTTCTCCTTTTAGAGTGAATTTTAACTAATACACGATAGAACTGTCATGCCAACAGCCAGTTTAGCAACATCACATTGTAAGGACCAAAATTAACCAAAGCTATGGACAAATAAAATATTAGTAAAACAAATACATTATACATTTTACTACAAAAACATCAGTTTCAGCATTTTCTTCAGCTGTCAACTCCTTGCCTTGACCCGATGAAATATCCCAAATCGGGCATAGACAGTAACATAAAACACAATAGACTAAAAACTACAGCAACAGAAAAACAATACACCATCAAAACACTCACAAATTGGAGCCAAAAATAACTACCGAGCCATTTTATTAATTTACTTGTTTTGAAAGAGTACAATGAGGTGCTGGAAAGTTTGCACCTCAGGCCTGCTCAAGGCAGTGTTGAAGGACAACTCAAACCCAAGTGAAATCTTCTGCTGAAAGTGGCTCTGCTTGGCTCTGTCTCTGCACTGCCTAGTCTAGAAATGCTGCTGCTGGCTGACTTCGACTGCTGGATAGATTTGCTTCCTTGCTCAGTAAAATTCCGGGAAGTGGGTACTGGACTCTACTCAACAAAACCCACAAAAACTCGGGAAAGGGTTTGCTGAAAGCTCGACCGCTAGAAATTGTCCCTCTTGGGCTTGGCTCACCGAACTCGCTGGGGAAATCGGACCATTGGAAGGAACTACTCTGGGAAAAAACTCTTGGTAGGAGGTGGGTAGCCTCCCCTTCGAATCTCTTGATGAGAATTCTCTTCTCTCCAATCTTCCGGCACCAACACCAACACCACTCTGCACCGTGCAGTTCCCTTCCACCGTCCATAAGCAGCTCCGTAAAGGGCTACGCTATCACCCTCCATAGCTGCTGATGGATAATCCCCTTACAAAACGTAGAACTCTTCTCCCGAGCGGGCACTCGAAGTTCGAGGCAGAGGTTGGGATCTCCGCTGAAGATCTCGTGTGCTAAACAACATTGCAGACTTGGCTCTCCGGCCTAAGTGTGCTCAACAAATGATGACAAGAAGAAATTAGTTGAATGAATGAGGAATGAGGCCTTTCTTCTTTCTTTTGTCGATTGAGGCTCAACGCATTCCTATGGTCCTCGCCTTGGCCTCGCGCTGCCCTCTCCGAGCCAGCTCACATGCTGCCTTCCTCCAGCGACTCACATGCTGCCACCTCAGGACAACTCGACCCCACTCACTAGAGCCACAATTTTTCCTCAAGTAACTTTAAAAAGTGACTTTTATTTTTTGCCAAATGTTATTTGTGGGTCCCCTACCCACTTTATTTCTATCCAACATTAGGAAAGACAAAAATTAATCAAAAATAATATTCCAATTAGCTGAATCTGCTAATTTGGAATATTACACCCCGAGCTGTGTGGGCTCATCACCAGTTTTAGATGCATAATATACTTAGCATGGATTTTACCATCCACTGGTAAACATCCATATTAGTATTACCCTATTCTTTTTCCAAGTACCAGGTGTAAACATCCAGATTAGTATTACCCTATTCTTTTCAAATCTGATTTACCATCTCAGTTCAGCGTTTTGTTCTCTAGCAGGATTTTGGCAGGGCAGCATACTTTCATTGACATTCTAGGTCACACCCAAAGCATATGGATTCTTCCATTTATTTATAGACCTAGTGAGGCTAGCTATACTTGCTCCTTTATGCAAAATTAAGCATTTTTCCTTTTCAGTCTTATTTTTTTCTTTATTATTCATCATCCCACTTGAGGTGTCAAATGCCCCCATCTTTCTTGGAATTATTTAATTTTCTTTAAATAATAACTTATCTTTTTAATAAAATAATAGCATATAATCAAAAGCCCCCTCCATGTAGCTATTTCTCATTTTAATTAATTTATCTAGGGGGGTCCTTTTAGGTTACGTTAGCTTAGTTTCCACATCTGGATTTTAGAAGGATTTGCTACTGGCGAAGTAAGGTCATCCCACCTCATTGCTTGCCCCTCAACCATAATCATCACACATTCTTCAAAGAGAGGTTCCACACCTCTGTTGATGATTCACTGGTTATGGTTCAAATCTTCTACACCCATCTGCTGGCAAGTTGGCAAGTGTCTCACTGTATACTCTACACAAATATGGACCCATGCATATCAAATACATCAAAATATAGAATAACTGAATCAACTTCAAGTGACATGCTAGCTTCAAGTCTGTAGTTTTGCAAGTGGACTTTTCGTTGTCTCTCAAGGTTTACTTCAGAATAATTTGTAGCCATGTACTAATCAAAATTCAATTATTTTTATATCCTATATGGTTCTTACTGTCAGAATCCCCACCATGGAGTTCTTCCAGACAGACATATGCATTTGTTTCATCCTTCATAGGACCCATTAGCTTCCCCACTAAAATGAAATGAAATCATATTATAGCATATGCACATAGAGAGATTAATTATAATTGAATATAGTTTTGACTCAATTCTATTGGTTTTAATCTTCTGTAGCATTTATTTGATTTCTGCAGCTTTCCTCTTATTCATAGTTAAGTCCACCCTAGAAGTCTTCCAAGTTCTGTCAACCTATCTTAGTTCATACTTTGCTTAATAGCATTAGTAATCATCTATCAGCATGTGATCAAATTTTATCATCCAAATATCCAAGCTACCATTCATTAATTCATCATAGTAAGCAATCACATCATCATTATGTTACACAACTACCTACTCTTGATAATTAGGAATACATGATTAAAAAACAAACATAGAAACCATTCCACACATCACAAGTATAGATACCCACCATATTTATACAGTTAACATCCATGAACACATCAACAAATATATGGTTAATCTCCTTATTCTATGCCAAATAGAATTAAGCAAGGAGCATTACAGACAGTAGCTAACGTTGAAATATGCTTGCGGTAATTTTAACAAATTATTGTATTTGTATGGTCCAAAAAGGTTGCTCAGACTTTTTTAAAAACTGTATTTTGTTTTTATTCAGACTCCTTTATATTTTTGCAGGTTGCCTTGACATATATAGTACTTGAATTGAATTGAAGCTGTTAAAGTCCGATGATTAATGAATGAAATGGTTTTAACTTCTAACGCATGCTTGATGCAATTTTTATATTTATAGGATTATGTTAAGTCGCCAAACACGGTTCATCTCTAGAAAACCGGCAAAAGTTATTATATCCAAGATGGAATCTGCATGCAGCATCTCTTGGCTTTAGTATTCAGACTCGCAATTACAAGGTAACATTATCTATTTGAGATAGGTGATAAGAATGGTGGGGAAATAACAGTGATAGGAAATTTCAATGTGAATTTACATATGGTTACATTATGCTAAGTGAGTCAGCAACCTGGATTCGCAGCTTAACAACATTAATTTTATTTTAAAATACTGGATTTTCTTGTTGTGTCTGTATTTGTGGTATTATTTATTGATCATTTATAGCATGTTCAGTGGACATTGAATAAGAAAATGACGTCTATATAAAGACTTCTTTTGATATGTGGCATGCGTTTTGTATAATGGTCATTTTTACATATTATCACTTGATTATCAATTGGCAAGCAACCTGTGGATTATACGATATGAATTGCTGTAAGGAGATTTTTTTGTTTGATAACTAGAGTAAAGGAGACGCAGTTTCAGTTCAAATAATGTGGATTACATATCTTGAACTCGTCCCTGGTTACTAATTTACTGATTCAAATGCAAAGCTAGGTTTCCAACACAAACATTCAGTGGAAGCTAAATATACTGATCTCAATCACATTAACACAAACAAATTTTTTCCCAATTAAATCAGTTCATTATTAACAATGACTTGGAACCTACTTGGGCTCCTGTCTTGGGATAATGGCCCAACTGAGCAAATACAAATGTCTTAGATCTGATCCATTGTTGCTTGATCTCCAGATCTGGATCTAGACTCCCTCAGACCCAGCACTCTGGAGTATCACACTACATCCTTATGGCTAGTGCCACCGCATGGTAGCGTCTTCTCCCTCTTCTTAGTCTTGCTTTTATAACTTTACATTGAGCCAAATACCTAACCCTAATCTCCAAAGTGATTGACAGCCGAGATTAGATCTTGCTTCACTTGAGATCAATGGTTGAGATTAAAAAACAAAATCACTAAAGTAAATTACTTCACTCTTTTTATAACTTTACAGAGCCAAATACCTAACCCTAATCTCCAAAGTGTTTTACAGCCGAGATTACATGATACATCTTGTTACTTTACTTCTTCCAATGTAAAGTACCTGCCTGACGTCTGTGGAGAAGTACCTATTCGAGCTACAAAATCAACAGAATTGTTAGCTTTAAATAATTAAAAATGAATTTATCATCTCTTTTTTAACAAATTGTCTCTCTTTACTTTGTAGATGACTGGAGGGGCTTTACTTCAAACAAAAAGTGGACAAATTGCTGTTGCTTTAGAGGTAGTTTCTCATTTTACCTTGGTTTATTATTCTTGCATGCATCCTCCTGGATTGTCTTTTGGTGGCTAAATAAGTTCTTTCTTTTATAGGTTTTTGAGGTTGCTCCTTCTGTTTTCATGGTTGAAGTACAGAAGGCTGTTGGTGACACTCTGAATATCACAAGGTCTTCTGAGCATGATATCACTCTCGAATCTTTTGTTTTTATTTTTCCAAAGCGTATCTTTCACATAATGAACTCTATAGGTATTTCTCTTTTATATTGTGTTATTATGCAGTTCTACAAAAATTTCTGTGCCCTCTTTGGTGGACATCATCTGGAAGCCAGTTCGTGAGGCTGAAAAATCAGTACAGGGATGAGCACATAGTGACTGAACAGTTCAGCAGGCATGTAGCGTCAACAAAGATATTGTAAGATTTCTGTAGATCTTCTGTTGATTTATAATGATAGTCTAGCAACACTCTCTGAAGGGAGCTTTTTCCATATCATTGGGTATGTCGAAGCATGTCATCGTCATGCTGTACTAATAGACATAATAGTAACACATCAAACTTGTAAGCCAAGAGTATCCGCGGGGAAGGTGTGATTCTTCATTGTGGCTTTTCCTCCATGTAATGATTATTCCCTTTGGAGACTGTCTGATGTACAGAGAGCTTCTAAATATTATATACTGCAGAGTAAGCCTTTAATAAGGCATTATCCCGGGAGAAGATCTGTTGTACCAGCCACAGAGCAGCAATGTAAACTCAGTCTTGTGAATTTTGTAACTATAACTATTTAATTATTTATACTTGAATTTGATGAGAAAAGAGCTTTGTTATATCCCCAATGGTAGACATTATTGTGCTGGACCATTTTTTCTCATTTGATCACGGTCTTGAGGTGACCTCATTGAATAAATTTTCTATCACAATAAATCTTCTTTGGGTGATATTTCCTTGATGAAATTTATTCAGTCGCTCTAACTGGATTAATTGAAATAAACAGTTACTAACTATCGGTTCATTCATTCTTTACACAACATAGGTGGTGAAAAGAATAGGCAGGTTCTCCTCAAAATCTGAGTAATCAACTCTATAAAATTGGAAACAAAATAAATTTCTGAACTGAATTCTCGGTTCAAAAGTCAGATAACCTGGCATATCCCACAAAATACCAAAAGAAACCTAGATCCAGGACTACCAAAAGAAACCTACCTTAACACCAATATGATCCTGTTCTGTCCTCTAAGGTGTGTCACTCTGCCAATTTGCCAAATCTCTATTCATAATGATTTTAGCTGCAATCAGTAATGCTATTCTCAATCTCTTCCACATCTCATTTATGTAAATTTAGATCTTTGTGATGAGACCAGATCAAGGATTGAATAATCGTTATCGAAGTTAGACAAATATCGCGGCGAAGCATTATTAGTATCCTTGAACTAAATATAAGGCCCAAAGGGTAAAGCTCAAACTTACAACCGACCATCCCTGGTTGTACAACTATCCTGGTAGAACTCGATCATGCCTGGTTGTAGGTTGTACTAGCCATCTTCACGATAAGTAATGGGGAAAGGACTCTGTGATTGAAAAGTTTGCAAGTCATATATACGTAAGTTGAATTATCTCCATTATATTAATCCAGATTTCATAATATTAGTTGCTATCTTTTTGTAACATTCACAGGGGTTTGAACTTATGGAGTGTCTTAATAGAACACCAATCAATCCAAAGCCCTGTGAGTATAATATTAATTAATATTAAATACTATAATATAATTATAATTAATATATTATAGTATAATATTTTATTATTTCATGGTCGATATAAAAATGATAATCAAATTGTATTAATCTGCATGAACTATTATTAATTACTTTTTGGGACAATTTAACTTATGGATATTCATTCACCATCTCACCACCACCGTTAGCCGTTATTCTCCATTTCCTACAACATTGTTTCCAGAGATGTTTGCTTTACTATTCTATTTGTGTTGTTTGTGCGTGAAATATATTTGTACAACATATATGTATATTTTTTTTAATAGCAAGGAATTGGGCTATGCTATAATTTTTTTTGACATATTGACATTTGCTCCTACTACAACATATTTACACATTTATATGTTATTACAATACCATCAAGAGGATTTACCGCCATGGGAATCTATCTAATTTAATTCTTTTCAGGCTTGCTATCATAAACATAGCTTGAAAGCATAATTTAAGCTTACTTTTCATTGAAAATTCATCTTGGACTTTTGTTTGGTGCATTAATAACTTTTCTCCACTATTTGGTTTGAAAATTGATAGTTCGTTGATGGTTAGCTCTATCTTCTGGCCCAAATATTTATTTCGCTAGGCATCTTCAAACTTTTATACTAGCTCATTGGATTTATCTTACTCTATTGCTTAATTACATGGACCTTCAATAGGATTTATCTTACCTATAGCTTCATTACTTGGACCTTTAATAGATAGGTAAGTAGCATAGCAAGTGAAACTAGTCTAAACACTTTGAGAAGATCTCTTATACCCGTACATACATACTCCAACATTCTTTGCTTACTCCTTTTCAAATTTCAATAGATTGCAGTGTTTAAAAATTCCTTTTAAATGTGTTAGAAACTCAATTGAGTACCCTAGCTGCTATTTCCAGGTAAGGATTTACAGGTTTTCCAATTAGTGACAGCATGACACCATCTGGTTTCTGTAAAGAAGAATATTTTGTGGTTTATGTGGAATGTCATGTTGCTGTACACAATGAATTGGGGCATTTTTTTGGTTATGGTTCAAGTGACAAACTGGTGTGTTTCATTTCATACTGACATCTTGGCCTTGGTGTGACCTTTGGAAATAATAACTAACTAGATATCGTTTCACTCGAGGAGTGTTGAGAAGATGGGAGCATGCTCACTTGAGGAGGTTGAGAAGATGTGGAGCATGCATGTAGACACAGAGAGAAAATAATCATTAGAATAAGTATATTGTCACATGTAATAGAGTTGAATGTTGACACATCAAAAAAAATTTAAAGATAAATAATTGATTTCAAAGCAAA
Organism: Pinus albicaulis; assembly: GCA_034641835.2. NCBI lineage: Eukaryota > Viridiplantae > Streptophyta > Pinopsida > Pinales > Pinaceae > Pinus > Pinus albicaulis. The sequence goes on from CM076579.1 coordinate 1,513,909,887, forward strand.
AAATATTTAAAAAATATTCTATCAATTTAAAAAGAACTAATATGATATAATATGATTCAATATGATATAATATCATATTATTATTTAAGGTCATATAATATTATTCAAGGTGATGATGTCAATCCATATGGGTAAAGAAAACCTCACATTTTTTTTAATTTAAAAGAGAAGTAAAATATATAATAATAAATTTAAAAGAGAAGTAAAATATATATATAATAATAAATTTAAAAGAGAAGTAAAATATATAATATAAAAATGTTTGTTAACCATAAGGATAAAGAAAACATACATTTATTTTTGAGATTTTTTGATTTAAAGAGAGAAGTAAATATATATATAATACTAAATTTAAGGGAGAAGTAAAATATATAATAAAAAATAAATTGCTTTTTTTGTTTTTAATTCTCTCTTTTAAAAATTCAACCCTTATTTTATTATTTCCTTATTTTTATTATTTTACTATTTTTCCTTAAGAGATCAACACTTCAAAAATTATGTACTTACATACAAACCAACAAAAATTTCTTATTTTTATTATTTTTCCCTTAAAAGACCACTTCAAAAGTTATGTACTTACATACAAACCAACAAAATCTCTTATTTTATTATTTTTGTTAGCTCCCCGTAAATTTTTGAAGGTTGAAGATCAGTGACTATGGAGGGCCAACATCAAACTCGCTTTGGACCCGTGACTTCAGTTTTCCCTAGACTCGCAGATGGCTCTCTCTCGATAGATATAGCTTTGTTTATAGGGGCATTTTAAGCTAGCTATTAGTGCATAGGGGTTTGTTTGAAGATTTCCTATGGAGGCGTACTGAAGAGGGCCATTGCACTATGGAGTCAAACAAGTGTAAAAACAAATTCAAATGGATGAATAACTCAAGGTCGGTGTGCAACCAAACAAGCTAGCCATGTCACATGGGATTTTAACAACTTGTGAAATGGAAAAGAGGAGGAGATTAAGGTTTAACGAGAATGCAGAGCAGCATCGTCTTTTGAATTCTCGTATTTTGACTCTCGAGGAAAACGCAAAGTACTATTTCAAGACTAGCAGTGGTATCCATGGTAAATCCCACAGGTCAAAATTTTCTATCCGCAAAGAAAGAAAAAAACAACAATATGTAAAACTAGAGATGATGTATATATGAGAAAAGGTGCACTTCACCACGTAACATGACACAAGAATCTGGAAAACAACATCATCTTTCATTCATCCAAAGAGAGTGTGTTTATAACCAAAGAGTCTATTACAATGGTTTTTCTGCTTCCCAAGCCTCCGACTACCGCTAATGCATGCAATATTTATATAAGACTTAAGTCTAGCTACCTGCTCTACCGCGCACAGTGATTACATTCAAGCAGACTGGACAAATGGAAACATGTGTGGTGATAAGATGAGCTTTGACCATAACGGAATAGGTTAAGGGTATGTCATACTACTTAAGAGGTTTAGTTTTCACAATCCAAATTCAAAAGAGGTCTTTTAGGTCCATTCCATAGTTAAAAAGTTCACATTTTTCATGTAAAGGTAATCTAAGTAGATTTTAGTTTGATTTCCGGCAATTAGTTACAAAACCATAGTTTTGTAGCGCCGATAGTTCAAAAATGAGTTTTGCGCTACAAAAGCCGTTACATTTCTCGTAGTGCAAATTGCAAAAATTTATACCGTGAGCGCTACGTAAAGCTGCTATTTCAGTGAAGCTATCATGTCAAATAAGCTCGGGTTTGTCGGCTTCTAGCTTGGGGAATGACATGATAGGGGTATGCGGGTGAGTCAGGCGACCATTACCGTATTCGTGAGTACCCACTTGTCCTACATTCATCATTTTCAAGATAGGGTCATCAATCAAACATCATTTGGTCATGAAGTGACATCCCTAATTCGAATTTCTTTTGTCTAATTGAGTCATTCCCTGCTTTCATTCACCTTCTACATATGATGTCCGAGCTCGAAATAGTGAGGAGAAGTTTATGGTTGTTCTATCTAAAGACAACTTTCATCAAATCAAGCGAAGTCTGTTCATCCTGGGTCAAGAGAGGTTGATTTACAGTGTTTTAGAGAAAACAAACAAAGGTTTTATGTAGGAAACATAAGCGAAGAAAAGAAGATCCACAAAGAGGGGGACATTGTCTTAGATATGAACTTGAGAATGAAAATGCTCATAGGAAGATAAAATGGTGATGGAGGCTTCTAGCAAGGTTGGTCGTCTAAAATTTTGTGAAAGCTTCAAGGTTGCTACACTCAAGTGTCCAAAGAGTTTGCTCTACATTTTAGTGGGAACCACCACCAAAGTTGGAATGATAAATATGCCGTGCTGACACTTGAGATCATAACCGTGACAAGATGATATCAAGGGGGACAACAATCTTGGTTTAAAGGTTTCGTGTTTGACATGGAGCCGATGCAAGGAGTTTATGAAACTTGAATTTGTAGACATCCACTTGAACAATGCAATACCCGTGGAGATGTATCAAGGACAACTATGCAGTCGCTATTCAACATCCAAAGATATTTCTCACATGTGAAGTACCATAAAGTCTATGAGCTTATCATTTCAACCACATCGTTGCATTTCACATGAATGATATCATTAGATTTACCATTCTTCTTGCATAGAAGCTTTCCAAAATGGCTAACAAAGTCCAAGCTAAATATGATGGTTGTGAAACATCCTTATTTCATCATGGTTTGGATTAAGTTACCGGTTTTAAATGAGCTTGCTGAAAAATAAATAGATATTGGTCTTCCTTTTATTTATTAGTGGATTTGAAATGGAAGCCTTGACTTAGCTAAAAACCCTAAGATCAAGGAAATCCTTCCGAAGACCAATAGCAAGAACCAGCTAGCTGCTGATTACCAAAAGCTAAGAGGTTTGTGAAGTTGAAACCTAGAAACAAAGTTGAAGATAGAATTGAGAAAGCATCGTTGCTTCGTTGCAAAACCCATCACCGTGAAAACATAAAGAGAAAAGGTCAAAGAAACAAAACAGTAAACAAAAATAGTACAAGAGAGCGCAGAAAGACAAGAAGTCAAGTATCAAATAATAAAAGCAGCTATTTCAATGGCGAGGACAAATGAAAGACGAGTTACTTGATGATACATCGCATGCAATAGACATGGAAGAATCACCTATCACAAGGGCAAATCTGATTGAAGTGAATGATCCTAAACATAAAAAAAATCAAATCAACAAAGAAATTGGATTTTGAAGGTGAGAATGCACACTTTGTTTTCCAAGCTAGGAAGCCTTCAACTTATTACGAAAAGAAACTCAAGGAAGTAGTAAAGATAACCAAGTAACTGAACTAGCTAAGGCTCCCCGAAAAAAGGCATTGATCTCTCATCTCCTATGTGAGAGTTAAGGCAACACAAGGTAGAGAAGGGAAAAGAGCACATGTCGAGTACCAAGGAAGAAAGGTTGAAACTAGCAAATCAAGAAATGGAAATGATGAGAAAAAGGGCAAGACAACACAACATTGAAAAGACAGAACTAAGAGGTTGAAGGTCGTTTGGGAAGGTCAAACAATTGCTAGGTCGAGATCCCAAGCAAAGTGTCGTAGTTCTATACATGGACACGAACTTATTAAAGAGGTAAGGTTTGTGAGAGTGATCAACACTCATTTGAGAGAAAGCAACAGAAGCTAAACAGCCCAAGTGAAAGATTTGAGCTAATTAAAACAGCTTCAAAAATGAACTAAAAGGAGAGATAAAATGACAACTAAAACAAAGTCTAAATGGAAAAGAAGGATCAAATTTTGTGAAGATTATGTTTTTAGCTCAAATTTCTCAAGGTTTGATGAGGCCAATGATTTTCCGAAGCTATGGTACCTTTTTGTTTTTAAAATTTTGTGAAAATATGGAAATCGTCACATACCGCTCAGAGGCGCTCGTAGCAAAAAGGGTGAAAAGCGTCACGACATCGCCATAGCAACTTTTCACCCCCTTTCCTTATCAATTTTGAGGGGAAGTTTTTGAGAGTTTTTGCTCGAAATTTCTTGAAGAAACACAAGCGAAGTGCGTATGAAAGCTACCTGAAGGGAAAATATCAAAATATTAAAAGAAATGAAGCAAAACAATGCGTTACGAAATCGTGTCGCTTTTCGTAGCGCAAGTCCTGCTAATCTTTTTTTGATAATTCGAAGTCAATGTTGCACAATCGGGTACGTGGAAGTGATTGAAGACATATGGTTTTAGTTATTGACAACAAATGGCATCTAAATCATGGTTCATAAATGGTCGAATGTCCCAAGGAGTCGAAGAATCAAAGGCCTAAAAAAATAGGGAGACATTTTCCTAGGTTTTAGGAGAACAACATCATCACTTTTATGGTCACAACAGGTTGGAGCTCATCTTCAAAATTCGACCATGAAAATACAAGTGCTATTTGATGTAATTAAATTTAGATAAGGTTGTTAGGAGTAAAGTTAAAGAGTTTTTAGTCCTATTTGAAACAGACTCATTAGTTTGCAGTCATTTTGTAATAAAGACCAAGTGCTTATGGTTAGAAAAGGTGTCAAATAGTAGGACTTTCGAGGTATCTAGTTGAGGATAAGGTTATCCTATGTTGTAAATGATCTATAAAGAGGAAGAATTCGAAATGATAAGGGTTGACATTTTTAGCAAAAACACCGTGTTTCATCAAGTAACTATTTTTCAAATAAGTAATAAGGTGAGAAGTTTACTTAGCCAACTGAGATTCATACAGAGTTTTAGTGTGTTTGTTCTATTGCATCCTTTTTTGCTATCTACGTAAGCAGTAAGTGCTTATGTCTAACGTTTCACATGTGTATCTTTTGACTAAAAATCTAACATACCTCAACGAACAGTTAGTAGATTGATTGGTTTACCTAAGCTATCATGACTCCATAAGCCCAATGTACTCTTGCTAATGTGATTTACAACCAAATTCAATCATTTATCTATTTATGATCACACATAGAGTTAGCCATCTTTCAATTTTATTTAAAAATCGTTAACCCTTGAGAGAGCTCCTCTCAAAGTTGAGGAGGTTGCCTCAACCAAAAGCTTGGTTTGAAATAGTTGCACAAGATTAGTTTGATGAGTAGCCTACTGTGTCTGATTTTGTGATAACATTTTATGTGCGTCTTCCTAGAGTCTAAAGATTATACTTTCCTAGATTTTGTTTTAATCAAGGTAGTAGGAGCCTGGGGAAGTCATTCGACGCCTCGCATCTACCCTTGGTGAATCCATTTAAAGTTTATATGGTTCAAAGGTGGCTTCGAGAAGGATATACACGAGATTAATCCTGATCCAGATCCACCTACCATTGTGGACAATCCAAACACCATTTCAAGAGGCAGTCAAGGCATTTCTGAAATATCAGGTACTCTGTCTCATTCAAAATCCTTGTCCTCTGAAATATCACGAAGTCCTGAAGACAAAAGAGTTGATGATAAAATTCATGAGGTTTTTTTTAGATTAGAAAATGAAAAGGAGCTAATTGAAATTATCTTAGACTTACATAAGAGAGGAATTGACACCTCAGCTCTAGTAACACGAGAAGACAAAGAGGAATTCTGGGAAGCTGTCACTTTAGAGTTATTGTTGGAAAAAGATTCATTAGATAAATTGAAGGAGCTTGAACCTTTCGAAGTATTTTTGAAAAGTAAAGCTGGTCTACCTCTTCCCAACTAGAGCTCAATTGTTAGTGGCTTACAAAGACCAAGCAATCCTCCTCATAGCAGTTTGTCATCCATTGTTTCTACCTTTCCTAAAATTACCACAGTACCTCTGACCATGGCTGGAAATCCACCTGCTGCACCTGCTAGATACGCCCCTCTTGTCCTTCCTGATGTCTTACATGACCTCCCTAGTAAATATGTTGCTAGAATTAAAACCTGGAGAAGTGATGAAGACATTACAGCAGAGGATCATGTAGATCAATTTAATGACTTTATCGATAGGGAGGAGGTTGATCATGAAGATGTTAAATTGAGATTGTTTGCTTAGAGTTTCACTGGTGAGGTTAGGAAGTGGCATAAAGCTCTTACTCCTGGGAGCATTCATGAATGGAATGAATTTGAAGATGTTTTCTTAAGAAAATGGGGAAATAGAACTAATCCAGTACAAGCCCTCACTGAGTATAATACCTTGAAGAGAGCTGCTGATGAAACTGTCCAAAATTTTTCAAAAATATTTAATAAAGTGTTAGATTCTATTCCTGCCCATTTGAAACCACCAAAAGCTTTAGCTAAAATGAGGTATGCTGAAGCTTTTGACTATGAGTTTTCCATACTGTTGAGAGAAAGAGAATCCCCTACACTTGCTGAAATGAAGAATGATGCTGTGAAAGTGGAGGTTAATTTGATAGCAACTAAAAAGTCAAAAATGGGTAAGGCTAAGTTGAAAGAAGAAGAGAAACCTTCATCCTCTACCTCTCAAGACAAACTGGATTCAATGATTTTAACAAAGGAAAAATTGATGGATAGGTTAGCCCTTGGGAATAGCTCTGCTCCTCCTGCACAACATGAGCCTCAATTTAGAAACCCTCAGTTCAGGAGACCTCAGAATCAGCAAAGACCAAGGGAGAATAGAAATCAGCAGCCTGATCCTCGAGTGAGACCTCCTTTTTAGCAAAATTTGGTTGATGAAGAAGATGACCCTGAAGTTCCTGAGGAGTCTATTCATTGTTTTGATGAAGAAATGTCAGGAATTTTCTTGACTAAGGAAGAACATGATCAATCAGATCAAAACAATCATGAAGAAGAAACATCAAACTATCTAAAGGGGTATCAACATGCTATTTTTGAGATGCAGAAACAATATAATCTTAGAAATAGGAATGTGCCTATCATTGAAAATAAAACACAACCTAAGAAAGATGCACCTAAGGTTTCTGATGGCAAGAAGGATGCTCCTAAGGTTTTTGAAGGTAAGAAAGATGCACCAGTTGTGCCTCCTACCAAAGAAGCTGAAAAATCTGTTTATGTTTTCAATCTTGTGAATGAAATTTCTAAGATAAAAATATCAGTCCCTTTTGGTGAGATTCTCAAGGTAGATGAATATAGAAGCAAGATTGTTAAAATGCTAAACTCACAACCAGGAGCTGTTGATATCTTGAATGTATTAGAAGATCATCCGACCATATATTTGGGCCCAAGACTAGAAGATGAACATAATTATGTGAGCCTTAGCATTCACGAAATGACATTGCACAATGCTATGTTGGATTCAGGGGCCTCTCACAATCTTATGCCCAAAGTAATCATGGAAAGGATGGGTTTAGAAATAACTAGGCCATATAAAGATTTGTTTTATTTTGATTCAAAAAGAGTTCAATGCATTGGTCTAATCAAGGATGTTGTTGTTGGTCTGACACAAGTTCCTGCTAAGACTGTATTCATGGACATTGTTGTAGAAGACATTCCACCGAAGTTTGGTATGTTGTTTTCAAGGTCATGGGCAACAAAAATTAAAGGTACAATGCAGATGGATCTTACTTATGCTATCATTCCAGTTTTTGGGGAGCAAAGAATAATGTATCGAGAGACAAGGATGGCCTACATGGTGAGTAGCAAAGATAAACCCAAAAACTTTCCAATTTATGCTCTTGATACTGAGCTTGGTTCTGCTATTCTTTTCAATGAATTGACTAATGAAGCGGAAGAAGAAAAGCAAGCAGAAAATCAGAGTTCCGAAATTCAGCAGTCTAAAAATCAACAAACAGAGGGTCAGCAAGTCAGCAATAATGAGGAAGAAGGTTGGTGGTCATTGCATTTTGATGGATCAGTAGGCAAAGAAAGAGCAAGAGCAGGGATCTGGATTAGAAATCCAAGTGACGAGAGTAAGTTCTTTTCATATAAACTGAACTTTGATTGCATGAATAACATGGCTGAATATGAATCCTTTATTTTGGGTCTAGAAGTGTTGAAAAGAATGAATGCTCAAAAAATTTCTGTTTTTGGAGATTCAGAATTAGTCATAAAACAAATTGAGGGTGTTTATCAAACAAAGGACACAAGGATGAGAGCATATAGGAATTTGGTTTTGGACATGTTAGAAAACTTTCAAGCCTATTCATTCACAGTCAAAACTAGAGAACAAAACTCCATTGTTGATTCTCTTGCTGTCTCTGCAAGCCTTTTCATTATTCCTATGCACTCCACAGAAAAGTATGAAGTCGAAGTCTGCCATAGGCTAGCCATCCCTGATAATATTACTCATTGGCAAGATTTTGAGGATCATTAGCAGGTGAAAAAATTTAGTGAGCTGAAAGAAGAATTTGAAAATGTACAAGTAGATCAGCAGAACATATTAGCTGAATCTAAAGGGAATTCTGAAGTTTTGCAACTAAAGAATAATTCCATACCAAAAGGACTCATACCTCTAGAATTTTTTTTTGATCAGAATGATGTTTTTAAATCCCCTAAGATACAAGCTAATGATGAAGAAGTTGAGAGCTGTAACCTTGGTACTATAGCTATGCCCAAAATGATTAAAATTTCAAAATTTCTTTCAGCTGATATGAAGTTTAAATATGTTGAAATGATGAAAAGATTCATACATGTTTTTTCTTGGAACTATGTTGATTTTAAAGAATATGATCCCACCATTATTCAGCATACTATTCCCATAAAGGAAAATGAAAGACCTTTCAAGTAGAAGTTAAGGAGGATCAACCCACTTCTCATGCCTTTGATTGAGAAAGAGGTTAAAAAGCTTTTTGATGCTAAAATCATTATTCCAATCATATTTTCAAATTGGCTTGCAAATTTGGTTCCGGTTAGGAAGAAGAGTGGGGAAATCAAAATATGCATTGATTTCAGAAATCTGAATAAAGCCTCCCTAAAGGATAATTATCCTCTCCCAAAGATGGATCAAATTTTCCAAACCATTGTCGATTCTCAGAGAATGTCTATGCTTGATGGTTTTTCAGGTTATAATTAGATCGTTGTGCATCCTGATGATTAGGAAAAAATAGCCTTTACTACACCATGGGGTACTTTTATGTACGCCAAGATGCCATTTGGTCTCATGAATGCAAGATCTACCTTTCAGAGGGAAATGGACATTGCATTTTTTGAAGAGAAGGACCAGATGGTGGTTGTGTATCTTAATGACATAACAATATTTTAAAGGATGGAAGAAGATCACTTGAAACACTTGGAAAGAATTCTGCTGAAATGTAGAAGGTTTGGCATCTCTCTAAATCCCACGAAAAGTATTTTTTCTTTAACATCAGGTAAATTACTTGGGCATATCATTTCTAAATATGGGATTAAGATTGATCCAAGCATGGTCAATGCAATTCAAAAGGTGGATTTTCCAAGAAGTAGGAAGGAGATTCAATCTTTCCTTAGAAAGGTTAATTTTGTAAGGCGATTTATTCCTAATTTTGTTGAGATTGTGAAGGACATAACAAGGATGCTGAAGAAGGGAGTCGATATTAAGTGGACAGCAGAGGCAAGAAACTCATTTTAAGAGATCAAAAGAGCACTCACACAAGCACCAGTATTGATCAGTCCATATTTTTCCAAGGAATTTTTGGTTTTTACCTTTACATCAGAGAATACTATCGCTGGAGTTCTGCTACAAAAGGGATAGCAAGGTATTGAGCAGCCAATTTCTTTCTTTAGTAGGACATTAGCCAATTCTGACCTAAAGTATAATATCTTAGAAAAGCAAGCCTATGCTTTGGTGAAGGCTGTCAAATATTTCAGAATTTATATTCGGCATTCTCATATTGTGGCATTTGTCCCTAATACTGTTGTGAAAAACATCCTCACTCAAGCCGACCCTAATGGTAAGAGGGGGAAATGGATTTCCAAGTTGCTAGAATATGATATAGAGATTAAACCAACAAAATTGGTCAAAGGGAAAGGTTTGCCGAAGCTGATGGCACAGTCAAACTTTGACTGTCTTGATATAAATTGGATTGCAGAAATATCAGAAATTTCATATGATGAGGAGGAACTAGTCCCTATTGAAGAAAAATATATCACCTCAGATTGGTACAAGGAAGTTGTTTTTGTCCTACAGCACCATAAATCACCTGCTGATTTAACAAAGTCCAAAGCAAGGTTTGTTAAGATGAAATCTTTGAGATACTTTATATTTGATAGAAATCTGTTTTGGAAGGATACTAGCGAAATTTTTCTGAATTGGTTGTTGGAGGAGGAGGTTGATAAAGTCATTGAGGAGTTTCAAAAAGGGGATTGCGGAGGTCACCATTATTGGAAGGCGACAGTGAACAAAATTTTGAGAGCAGGTTTTTATTTTCCAACAATGTTTAAGGATGTATACAAGAGGGTTGTTGCCTGCCATGAATGCTAGATTTTCGAGGGTAAGAAGAAACTTGTACCCTTACCTTTGATGCCTATTTATGTAGAAGCGCCATTCCAACAGTGGGGATTAGATTTTATCAGGGAGATTCATCCATCATCTTCAGGTCAGCATCGTTGGATTCTTACAACGACTGATTACTTCACCAAATGGATTGAAGCAATCCCAACTAGGTAAGAAAATGATTTTGTGATTATCTCTTTCTTAGAAAATCATATCTTGTTTAGATTTGGTTGCCCCATGAAGATTATAACTGATAATGCACAATCATTCAAGTCTAAGAAGCTGATCAATTTCTGTCATCAATATCATATTACTCTCGGGCATTCTACTGCATACTATCCGCAAGGAAATGGCCTTGTTGAATCTTCTAACAAGAGTATTATAAGGATTATCAAAAAGGTGTTGCAAGAGAATAAAAAAGCTTGGCATTTGAAGCTGAAGTATGCCTTATGGGCTGACAAGATATGCACAAATAGGTTAATAAGAACTTCACCATATGAATTGGTATATGGCACTGAGGCTATTTTTCCTACATCACTAGGAGTACCTGTTATGAAGCTGATTCAAGGGCTAGAAGAGGAACCAAATGCAATCTAGAGGAGAATTAATCAGCTGATAGTTCTGCAAGAGAAAAGGAATGAAGTTTATGACAGAAATCAAAAATCTCAAAACAGAATCAAGAGGACATTTGATAAGAAGATGAAGGAAGAAAGTTTTCAAATTCAAGATGAAGTGCTGAAATGGGAAGCTAGAATTGAAGAGAAAGGCAAACATGGTAAGTTTGAGAACTTATGGAAAGGTCCTTTCAAGATCGCCGCTTTTCATGGAAACAATAATTACATACTCCAGCAGATAGATGGAAAACCATATGCTGGAGGACCTGTCAATGGCAGGTTTTTGAAGCATTATTCTTCCTAAGATCTGATGGATTTTTCATGTCATTGTATATAGTCCATTTTATAATATTTTCTGCTAATAATGACAAGAAAAATCAACAAGCTTGAGCCCGAGGTGAAGGCCATTAGAGCTTGAGGAGGAAGCTTGGAAAATTCAAGGTTTTTACTGTTTTGGTCAAGAAAATGGATAGCAACACTAGAACTATTGGTTCTTAGTGTACCACAGGGGAACACTATCCCAAGTGGAGCCACTGTTATCACCCAATTTTATTTTTTTTCAAAACATGGTATGTTAAATCTGTTTTGATCATGGTCTAAATAGTTTTGAAAGTCATTTTAGTATGGTTAAGGGTATTTCATAGTTTTAGAGGTTTAGTGTTCATCATTAGAATTCAAATAGGGTCTTCATAGGTCCATTCCATGGTCAAAAAATTCACATTTTTCATTCAAGGGTCATCTATGTAGGTTTTGGGTCAATTTTATGCAATTAGCTACAAATCCACAATTTTGTAGCGCCATTAGTTCAAAAAGTGAGCTTTGTGCTATGAAAGCACTGCTACTTTTGTAGCGCAAAGTGCGAAATTTACACTGTGAGCGCTACGAAAGCGCGGTTTCTTAGTTATCATGTCAAATAAGCCGAGATTTGTCAGTTTCAATTGGGGAATGACATGATAGGGGTATGGTGAGTCAGTTAATTACCAGATTTGATGTACTCACTTGTCCTACAGTCATCATAGTCATGATAGGGTATCAATCAAACATCATTTGTTCATGAGGTGACATCTCTAATTCAATTTTTTTCCTAATTGAGTCATCCCTGTTTCATTTACCTTCACATATGTTGTCCAAGCTCTGAAGCAGTAAGGATAAGTATGTGGTTGTTCCAGTCAAAGACAACTCTCACCATTATCAAGGGAGGTTGTTCATCAAATCAAGCGAGATTGTTCATCAGGTCAAGAGAGGCTGCTTTACAGGTTTTAAAGAAGCTAACAGGTTTTCTACAGGAAACATGGCAGAGGAAAAGAAGGCCCACAGAGGGGGACATTGTCTAAGATATGAGCCTGAGAATGAAAATGTTGTTATGGAGGATCAAATGGTAATGGAGGCTTTTAGCAAAGCTCGTTATCTCAAATTTTGTGAAAATTTGCAGGGGTGCCACACTCTGGTGTCCAAAGAGTTTGCTTTACATTTCAGTGGAACCACTACCAAAGTTGGAATAATAAATATGCCAGTTACACCTGAGATCATAGTTGTTGTGAAAGAGATACCAAGGGGACAACAATCTTGGTTTAAAGGTTTTAGGTTTGACATGGAGCCATGCAAGGAGTTTATGAAGCTTGAATATGTATACATGGACCTGAACAATGAAATACCCAGAAGTTGTATCAAGGACAACTCTGCAAAGCTGCTATTCAACATCCAAAGGTATTTCACATGTGAAGGAAGGTACCATAAAGTCTGCACTTATCATTTCAAACTTTTGTTTCATTTCACAGGTATGATATCATTAGATTTACCATTTTACTTTCATAGAAGTCTTGCCAAAATGGCTGACAAAGTCCAAGCTAAATATGATGGCTGTGAAACATCTCTGTTTCATCATGGTTTGATAAATTTACTGGTTTTAAATGAGCTTTAGAAGATAAATAGGGATTGGTCTTCCTTTTTATTTATGAGTGGATTTGAAATGGAAGCCCTAACCCCAGCTAGAAATCTTAAGATTAAGGGGAATCCTTCACCACCAGTAGTCGAATCTAGTCAGCTAGTGGTTACTAAAGCAAAGAGGTTTATGAAGTTGAAACCAAGGAAATAGGTTGAACATAGAACTGAGAAAGTATCAGTGCTTGCTGCAAAAACCCCATCACCTATAAAACAGAAAGTAGATAGGGTCAAAGAAACAAATCAAAAACAGGTGGCCAGTAAGCAAGAGATCCAGAGAAAGACAAGAAGTCAAGTAGCAACATAAAATGGAAAAGCAGTTGTTTCTGTGATAAAGGAAAACCCAGTGATGAAAGGAAATTTTGATGATATACTTCATGCCATTGATATAGAAGAATCATCCATTGTGCAGGCAGATTTCATTGAAGTGGATGAACCCAAACAGAGAAAAATGAAATCAACAAAGAAATTGGAATTTGAAAGGTGAGAATGCAACTTTTGTTTTTCAAGCTAGGAAACCTCTAACCAGGCATGAAAAGAAACTCCAAGAAAGCAATAAAGATATCCAAGTAACTATTGAAGCAGCCAAAGTCTCTAAAGAGGTAGTTGATCTCTCATCACCTATAGTGGAGCATGCAGCCAACAAGATAGTGAAGGGAAAGGAACACATGTCAGAGTGTCAACTGCTAGAAAAAAGGTTGAAGCTAGCAAATCAAGAGATGGAAATGACGAGAAAGAGGGCTAGAAAGCGTAGCATTGAAAAGAAAAAATTCAACAGGATGAAGGCTGTTTGGGATGGTCAAACAATTTCTAGGTCAGAGATCCCAAGCAGTGCACAACACTTCTTTACATGGACAGTTCCAGCCATTAAAGAAGCAAAATTTGTTAGAGTGATCAACACCCATTTTGAGAGCAAGTAATAAAAAGCTAAGAGGCCAAGAGGAGGATTTGGAGATACAATTAAAACAGTCTCAAGATGAACTAAAGAGTAGAGGTACAAAATGACAAATTCAAAGCAAACTCAAAATGGAAAATGAGGATTAAATTTTGTGAAGGTTATGTTTTTTAGTCCAAATAGTTGATGGTTTTGATGAAGCCAATGATTTTCTGAAGCTGTGGCAAATTTTTGTTTTAAATTTTTTGAAAATATGGTTGAAAACTGCTTACACAGCAGTTTCGTAGCACCTGTAGTGCAAAATCAGTGAAAAGCGCTACGAAACTGCTGTAGCAGCTTTTTCACCCTTTCCTTGTCAAATTTTGGAGGGAAGATAAAGTATTTTTGACTTAAAACTTCTAAGGAAGCTATGTCAAGTGAATATAAAAGTAAATATGAAGGAAAGGAAGCTAAATTTTGAAGGAAAATGGGTAAAAAGACCGCACTACGAAACTGTGCTGCTTTCGTAGAGCAGGTCTGTTTGCATGGTTTTGCACAACTGGCATGAAGGGATGACTTGGGACATATGCCAATCATGTTCCTAACATCAATTAGCCTTGAATTTATCGGTTAGAAGTGGTCATAATGTCTCAAGAAACTAAATGGATCCTAAGCCTAAAAACAGGGGAGCGGTTTCCTAGGTTGCAAGGGATCAACATCATCAACATTATGGTTATAACAAGTTGGAAATCATCATCAGGATTCGACTTAATGGAAAGATAGGTGGAAAATGATGTGATTAATTTTAGATAAAGCTATTTTGAGTAGAATCAAAAGAGTTCTAATTCTATTTGTAATAGGACTCTATGTTAGCTTTACAGTTGTGTTTGTAATAAATACCATGTTTTATGGTTAGAATAGGTGTCAAAGCATGGGAATTCGATGTATCTAGTTGTGGAGAAGCTTATCTCATGATGTAAATGATCTATAAAATATCAAGAAGTCGAAAAATAAAGGGTTGGACATTTGTTAGCAAAAATACAGTGTTTTACTGTAAGTGACCGTTTTCAGCTTAAAACAAAATTTCTACTTAGACAACTCAAGATTCATAAGGAGTTCTTGTATGTTCTTGTTCTGATGGCATCTTTTCAATATTATATTGCAGTGGTGTTTTCTTATGTTACTCAAAATTCATCAATGATGCTCTGCCTTCCTACATAGACAAACTGACTGTGTGTTTCATTGTTCTACATGTGTATTCCTTGACTTGAACTCTGATATGCCTTGATTTTCATGCTAGGTAGATTGTCTTGGTTTTGCTGAAGCTATTATGACTCCATAAGCCCAATGTATGCTTGCTAATGTGATTTACAACCAATTTATATCATCTATCTATTTTGATCACATATAGAGTTAGCCATCTGCATATTTATCAAAAATCATAAACCCTTGAGAGAGCCCTCTCAGGTTGAGGAGACTAAGCCTCAGCCAAAAGATTGGTCTGAAACAGTTACATGAAATTAACGTGATTGGCAGTCGATCAGGTCTGATTTTGTGATAACACATAACATACATTCTGAACAAGTAGTCAAGAATCTTGTTGACCCTCTCTGTTTGTCCATCTGGCTACAGGTGATAATTTGTACTGAAGGCCAACTTTGACCCCAAACCTGAAAATATCTCTTTCGAAAACCTGGAAATGAACTTGGCATCCCTGTCTATCAAAATATTCCTAGGAATACCATGCAACCTCACTATCTCCCTAATGAATACCTATGCTACCTCACTAGCTGGATTCATAGACTTCACTGGAATGAAGTGCATTACCTTTGTCAACTTGTCCACCAAAACCATGATAGAATCATCTTGTATATATATCCTCAACAAACCTATAATGGAATCCATGGAAATGACCTCCCATTTCCACTTTGGATTAGGAAACGCTTGCAATAAACCCCCTGGATGCTTACACTCTGATTTTACCTATTGACAATCCAAACATCTCGCAACAAACTCTGCCACCTATCTCTTCAAATTAAACCAATGGTAGAACTCCTTAACCGCTATCAATCTCTTATGATATCCTAGGTGACCTAAATATGGATTAACATGAAATTCCCTCAATATAAGTTTCTTGAGCTCACAGTTGTCTGACACATAGATCTTGTATCTAAATCTGACCAAACCATATTTCGTGAGATGATAGTCCATATCCTGTTCACCTGTACCATGTTGCTGTAATGTGTGCTTAAGTTGTTAGTACTTATCATCCTACTATCTCGCCTACAAGATATGATCCCAAAAATTTGTTCCATATGAACTCATAGCCGCTATGTGATTTACTTGCACTCTTCTATGAAGAGAATCTACAACATTAGTCTCTTTTCCCCTAATGTACATAATCTCGAATTCAAACTCAATGATCGTAGCCAACCAGGTAGCTTGCATGACATCCAGATTTGGTTGATCAAATAAGTATCTCAATCTGTTGTGATCACTCATCAAGATGAACCTCCTTCCAATAAGATAATGTCTCCACATACATTCAATGCATGGATGATCGTTGGAAACTCAAGATTGTGTCACATATTTTTTCTCATGCTCATTCAATGTCCTTGAATCATAGCATACTACCTGTCCTTCCTGCACCAGGACTCCACCAGGCCCTCTCTTGTAAGCATTTTTACATACCACAAATTCTTTGTATGGATCTGCAATCTTCAATACCAGAGAATTTGTAAGCAAGTGATTCAACTGCTCAAAACTAGTTGCACATTCCTCTGTTCGTTCAAATTTCTTTCCTTTTTGCTGCAATGATGTAACATGGTAGGAAATCCATGAGAAGTTCTTGATGAACCACCTGTTGTAACCCGCTAATCCCATAAATTATCTAACCTCATCCACATTCCTAGGAGTTTCCCATTCCATGATAGCTCTGATCTTTTCCAGATCCACTGCTATGCCTCCCTTGGAAGGCATGTGCCCCAAATAATGTACCTATGACTAAAAGAAACTACATTTACTAAGTTTTTCATATAAATTATGCTCTCATATAAATTCCAAAACTGTTGTTAAGTGTTCTGCATTGTTGGCTCTATTGGGCTTGACCCAGGTTCGACTTATACTTTGCACCAAGAAAACCCTTAGATACCGGCCCTTTCGGCAACGACCTATAAGTAGATCGCAGTCTCACCCGAGATGGCTATGGGTGGTTGTAAAACTAGGTTTCTGCAGCCTTGAGGGACAACGTGAGGTGGATTTTACTTCACTTTTTTGTATTTTACTTAGTCTTCTGGCATACATATCACTATTGCAAAGTATAACTTAACTACTTACTTCATCACATTCATTTTAACATAGGCATATCATAGAACAATATAAATTGTGTTATCATAACATTTACTAGCAATCAGTACTTCACATCCACATATAGAAAGAAAACGTAACAATACACATAAATACAGAATATTGTCGAAAACTTATTCTTCTTTATTAAGATGAATCTTTTTAGTACATACAACTTCCTGACCTGCGCACATAGTTGCAGGTTGTCTGCCCACTAAGCTACATATTCTTCCAAGGTCTCTGCGCATTCACCTGTAGAGACTTTCCTTAAGTCCCAAAACCCAAAACAAAAGATCCAATGACTTGTGCTCCTCAATATATATTCTCCT
Organism: Pinus albicaulis; assembly: GCA_034641835.2. Classification (NCBI taxonomy): domain Eukaryota; kingdom Viridiplantae; phylum Streptophyta; class Pinopsida; order Pinales; family Pinaceae; genus Pinus; species Pinus albicaulis. Next base: position 1,513,927,299 of record CM076579.1, read on the forward strand.
CTCCCTTTGACAAAACATTACATTTATTTATATGAATTACATAGATATAAAACCATTGTCCACATACCATATGCTTGACAAAAAAATCAAATAAAACCCCAATACCTATTACAAAATGAGGGGCTTCGACCCACCTCGAAGCCCCAAGAACATCGTGCGGTAAATATAACTTTGCAGTACCACCCACTCCAGTCCTAAAAATGCGGAGTCCTTGACCAAAATTGTACCAATTTGGATCGTGCCCAACAAGCCCCCAACACTCACATGTGACTTGTCCCGAGTCACTCAACTGTTGTGCCCGAATATTTGTTGCGATGCTCATGTAAGCAACATTATACGACTAAAGTATTTCTGCTACCTGCTTTTCCTCTCGGCGCACTTCTTCCAGTACTGCCTCTATTGTTGGTTCGACTATCTTCTGCAACACTTATTTATCCCTCTGTCATAGCCCCTTGAGCCCATCATCTACTGTCTGTGATAGTTGGAGGGCCTCATCCTACCACGACTGAGTCCTCTTTTTCAAAATTTGTTCCTTTCTCCGAAGGTCTTCAATCTTCTTTTGAAAAGTCTTCCCTTCAGTGATTCAAGCAAGCCTTTGCGAAACTGGTAAGGTCTTCACAGTTGCCCAGATTTCTTCGCACTGTTTTTGCTTCACCTGGATCTCCACTTAAATCCTTTGAACATTTGGATCCTCATGCAGTGAGGTCCAAATATGCATAGTGTCATCTAGTATTTTTCCACAATCCTCCACTGTGTCGGAGGCCTTGTACTGTAGATTTTAGATCCATCTCCCTATGCTCACATACTTCTAGTGGCATGAATGGCTACAACCTCATTTGTAGCTAAGTAATCTTCACTTCATACTCAAACTTCATCTTTGTGAACTTATTCTTTGAATTTTTTTATTGTGAGGTCGAGCTTCGCGACCTTTTCTATTGGTGACTCTTCTTCGCAAACCTTTACATTCGGAAATTCACTACAATTTTTCGCGATGATGTACTCTAGCTGCTACTATTGCTAGCATTCTCCATCGCTTTCTTTGATCAGCTGGTCAAGCTCCTTCTTCAACAAAGCTCTTTCCTTATCCACCTGAATGTTTAACAACGAAGTGTGGCGTTCTCACTCCTTCAGTTCATTTGTTATACCTTCATGGAAATCATGCAATATATGAGTTGGAAGTGTAGCGATTTTCATATTGACACTGTACCACCCTTTTTCTCGCTCTATGTCTTCGGAGGATTCAAACTGTAATGCTCCAGCTGGTATCTGCATACTCCTTAGTCCAACTATCGTTTCTATCTGTCGCTCTGGCTACAATAGCTGACCCATCTATTATGGTTGTCTAGTTGTCTGCGTTAGTAAATTTAACTCTGCAATGCCTTGTTGAACATCTGTCAAGAGAGTTTTGTAGCAATCATCAACCATGTTCCATGTCTATGTTATTACTTCTTGGAATTTTTCTCCAATTTTGTCGAATTCCCCATCAGTGAGGACAAGTGGTACTATGCCCTTAGTTTTTTTCACCTTCTGTTTCTTCCTTGCGCTCATCATAGTCACTGCAAGCGTCCTCTTTCTGATGATGAATGATGATTCCTCTATTGGCTCTATGTTGCTAAGAGGGTCCTGGGTACCCTATTCTTGATCTGGCTCTGTCTCTTCTGCATATTTACCTTTGTCCTTTCCACTTGGACCCGCATGTTGCGAGGTGTCTTCCTCTGCTTCACTGTCTTATGTGGCTGGATTCATCCACTCTGTCGACCAATGTTGTACTATCCCAAGAAGGTCATATTCAGCGACCAAATATTGCAAAGGATTCCATGTCTCCATCAGATCTTTACGATCCTTCATATATATCCTGTGAAAGTCTGCCTTAAACTTTGTTATATCGCGATACTATTAAAAATAAATTGGTGACAACCTGGGATATTGGTTCACCACTATGTGCAAGTCTATTTGCAGTAGTACAAATAAGATCCAATTTTCCTCTGTGCGCGACCACTCCTTGTTATGCTAAAGTGAGGCATATCATGCAGCTTTGCATACATCTACTTTGACTGGGGGAAAATGTGAGTCATTTGGCTCCTTCCATGCTAACAGCACGATGATCAAGATCAACCACGCATAATGAAATGTCTTACCCTCTTCTTGTGCCTCGCAACAGTCCTCCAGAAATTCCCTGCATAAATATCCGACCCAGTTGAACTGAACCCCGATTTTGCACTACACGGCTATGGAAACCAAGACCGTGGGGACTTCGTTTTCTCTACACTTTCGCATTATTTTTCTGGATAAGATGTCTGCGGCAAATGGAACCCCTTAGTCACTGATAGAATTAATATCATAACCTCACGAGTTCTTGATTATGCTGAACTTGTCCTTCATAGTTTATGCTCCTGCCTTGTCATGGTTTTTGGCAATGAACTATTCGACAAGGTCTTTTCCTTAGTAGGGAAGCTTGGTAATCTTCCGTATCAACATTTCATCAATCGGGATCCTCTTCCCCAGCCAGAGGCATCCATCATGCACTAGTACAAGTAATTGTCGAAGATAGGCTGTGGTAGACGTGCTTCTACCGAAGTGTGGCATGTTTAACATATTCAGAATGCCTGATCTCTGGAATCCATTAGCCCACTAGTGTGGCTCCAACCTTGTAACTCCACTCTCTAGATAGTATACTTGTTGTAGGTACCTGCTCGACTCGAACTGCAGGTACTTACTCCGGTCATTGAAGTCCCAATCCTCCATCTTCAATTGCGAGATTCTTCCAAGTAGTTCTCCTTCAAATGGCACTTTTTATGGTAGAAATGGTGTGAACGTGCCGAATTTTGCGTCTTTTGGGTCTTTAATTGGCTTGACACCCAGTTTCCTTGGTGGAAAATATGGTGGCAACACAGAGGGAATTGTTGTGCCCTTTGTCTCTATATGTTGCATCTTAGCTTCCTCCTCACTATCATGGATTTGTTCTGGTTCTTTCTGTTGTACTGATTTCTTCGCCTTTTCTGCAGGTTTCTTATCCTACTTTTTCTTCGTTCGCTATTCTTTTGCTACCTTCTTTCTTAGGTATGTACTTACTCTAGAGGCTTCAAAAGGTATCTTTTCTTGTCTTCTTTTCGACTGTTCTTCCGTAGCTACCTGTTTTCGTGGCGAACTCGTGCGCCATGTGGAAATAGGTACACTTGGTGCTGCAGATTTACCAGTCTGGGCTTCCATGATGCATGCTAGCCCTTTCTTTACAAACTCTCTGGAAATCTCTTTGAAACTTCTCTCAGACATACAACAACACTGTTGTCGCACACTTGGTAACAATTCTCAAACTAAATTCTTCGTATATAAAAGTATAAAATGTGGAGCGGGACATAGATTTTATAGCAAATTTGAATTTTAAATCTTAGATCTTGTTCATTTAATGAAGATATGGTGCTAGATCCGACTACTTATGCTTCATAATTGTGTTTCTCCCACGTCTCTTAATGGAAACCTTCTTTTAACGACAACTTTTTCCTTCCAACGGTCATATTTCCTATTATCTTTGACGAGTCCATTTATGTGTCACAACAATCCTTCCTTCGTCGCAGCTCTTTTGTACTTCGGCATACTCCTAAATATCACGCAATAATCTTCATTTGGTGAAGTTCCCTTCTGCAGAGTAGTTTATAATCCAATGCCCACTTTCAACTATATATGGCACTAAGGGTCTTTTCCTTTTGTATTTTTGTGCGAAGCTCCAGGGACAAAGTCATCCCTATATACCTTCAATCTGCTACCATTCACTCGTCCTGGAATCAACTAACCATTTAACTTTGCGAGATGAACTACACCACCATGAAATATGTGTTTGATGATATACGGTCCTAATCAATGTGTTTTAAATTTTCTTGGGAACTTCACAAATTTTCTATCATATAAAAGTACAAGATATCCTTCACAGAATGTCTTCTACTTTATGTGCCTGTCATGCCAGGATTTCTCCCTTACTTTTTTCACTTGTTGATGAAAACCTGCTATAAACCTGTCTTCTTCCAGAGCAAGCAATTGTGCCATCCTTTCCTACATTATATTGGAGTCTGCCATATCTATGAAGGATGAAATTCTCAAACTTGGCACAATGTACTCCATAGGCATGATTTATTCTTGTCCATATACCAACCTAAAAGGTGTTTGGCCTATCAGTTTCTTTCATGTTGTCTTATATTCCCACAACACCGCTAGAATCCTTAGATCCCAGTCATTTCTGTTTACATTCCACACTTTTGTGAGTGCATTCTCCATATTCTTATTGAAGGCTTCGACTATCCCATTCGCTTGAGGATGATATGGGGTACTTTTTTGATGGTATACTTGGAACTCTTCAGTTAGCGCCTAAATAGTCTTATGCATGAAATGTGAACCCCAGTCACTCATTAATATATTTGGACACCCAAATATGGACAAAATATATTCAAATATGAAATTCGTGGCAGTGTCCGCACTGCAATTCTTAGCTGGTTGTGCCTCGGCCCACCTCGTCAAATAATCAGTTGCAATGATTATGTATCTAGTGCTGGTCTTCTTTCTTGGTGGGTTAATAGGTCCAACAAATTCAATAGCCCATTTTTCAAATGCTTGCAATGTTACTTGTGGACTTAATGGAATTTCGTCTCTTCTGGATGGTTTTCCTATTCTTTAGCATACCTCACATACTTGAAAAAAGACTTTTGCATCCTTATGTACTGTGGCCTACCATAACCCAACTCTCAAGATTTTTTTCACAGTGGCCTTTCCTGGATAATGTCCTCATGCGATTCCTCCATGAGCTTCTTTTAGAATAATTTTCCTTTCATGTTCAAGGACATATTTGCACAGTATTTCATCTAGTCCCATTTTGTACCAGTGTCCTACAATCAACGAGAAATCGGCTAGTTTGACTACCAAATCCTTCTTTTACTGCATAATGTACTCCACATGCACCATTCTTGTGGCCATAAACTGAATAATATCCACAAATTGATCATACGCGACCCTGATTGCGAATAATTGTGCCTCGAGCAGGTTATCCTCGATACTTGTGGGTTCTTCTCTTGTCTCCAACCTTGACAGATGATGAGGCCCGACATTCAATCTTTTTGGTTTGACTACAACCTCGAAGTCGTACTCCTGGAACAACAACAACCATCAACATATTTTTCCTCGTAAAATAGGCTTATTCATCAAATATTTCAATGTGGAGTGATCAATGAACATCTTGAAATGCACTCCAAACAAGTAGTGCCTAAACTTCTGTAATGCATAGACCATAGCCAACCCTTCTCTTTTTGTTGTAGAATAGTTCTTTTCCACCTTGTATAATTTTCTACTTGCAAAAGCTATGGGGTGATCAATTTCTCTTGCTCCTGGTTGTGCCAGTACTATACCCAACGCTATGCAAGATGCATCGACATGTACATGAAATTCCTTATTCCAGTCCAGGAAAACCAGAATAAGCACAGTCACCATTTTCTATTTTAGTATGTCGAGGCTCTTCTGGCGTTCTTCATCCCATTGAAAAGTGACATCATTCTTCAATAACTTCTCCATTGGTGCAGTTATCTATGCATACCCCTTTACAAACTTTATGTAATAGCCAGTGTGTCCAAGTGTCGTGCGTAGTTGTCTCACTATTTTTGGTGTTGGCAAGTTCACAATAACTTCTAACAAAATTACTGATAAAACGAGAACTATTACCTCAAAACAAGAACTCTAACAAAAAAAAAACATTAAAAAACCATGAAAAAACAACTCAAAAACGAAAATTTGTATTCTAGAATTATTTATTTATTATTATTATTTATTTTTTTGGGGGCAAATTTTCAACATTTTTTAAAAATGGAAGTAAATGCCAAATTTTTGTGTGCAAAACACAACCTGAAAACAAAAAGTTTTGATGCTAGAATAACGTCGCCAATTTTTTGTGTGAAAAAAACAACCTAAAAATAAAAATTTGTTGATGCTGGAATAACGTCACCAATTTTTTGTGCAAAAAACAACCTGAAAACGAAAAGTGTTGATGTCGGAATAACGTCGACCCTGAAAATGAAAAGTGTTGATGCTGGAATAACATCGACCCTGAAAATGAAAAGTGTTGATGCTGGAATAACGTCGTCAATTTTTTGGTGTGCAAAAAAGACCTTGAAAACGAAAAGTGTTGATGTTGGAATAACATCTTTTTTCTTTTCGGGGTAAATTGTCAACAATTTTTAATAATGACATTAAAGATAAAATATCATGACTCTGGAAAACCTTAAAATTTCAACGATAAACATGGCATTAAAGATAAAATATCAAAAGTCTTAAAATTTCAATGAATTTTTTTAGGGATGGTATTAAAGACTAAATATCATGTCTATGAAAAGCCTTAAAATTCCAAGGATGTCATTAAAAATACAATATCACCTTTATGAAAATAAAATTCCAACTATTTTTAGGCATGGTATTAAAGATAAAATATCACTTGTAAAAATTAAATAAATAAATAAAAACAAAAAATAAATAAATAAATAAAACAAAAAATGAAAATTTTCAAAAAAACACACAATTTAAAAAAAAAAAAAACCATGAAAAAAATAAAAATAAAATTTGGAAATTTAAATTTAAAAAGAAAAAAAAAAAAAAAACCGTTTTTTAAATTTTAAAAAAAAAAAAAATATATATATATATATATATATATATATATATGTGTGTGTGTGTGTGTGTGTGTGTGTGTAAAATTTGAAAAAATAAAAACAAATAGTGACAGGGCTTGGCCGAGCTGTCAGCTTCCCTCAGTCCCCCGCCTGGTGGTCGAGACGCGCAACCCATATGGCGGTGGAGGTCGATTCTGGCAGCTCCCCCGCCCACCCGGCGGCCGAGCCTCGCGACCCCCGTGGCGGCGGAGGTTGATTCCTGAAAGTCGACCCCCATGGTGGTGGAGGTCGATTCTTGAAAGTTGACCTCCGCCACCACAGGGGTCGCGGGGCTCGGCACCAGGCGAAGAGAAGAGCTAGCAGCCCCCCTCGCCCCCTGCCCGGCGGAACTCCACTCACATTTTTTTTAATTTAATACTTTTTTTTTAAATTTTCTTTTAAATTTAATATATATATATATATATATATATATATATATATATATATATATATATATATATATATATATATATATATATATATATATATATATATATATATATATATATATATATATATATTTATTTATTTATTTTATTTTTAATTTTAATTTAAAAATGTTTTTTTATTTATTTAATATTTTAAATTTTTATTTTATTTTTTAATTTTTTAATTAAAAAAAATGTGTATTTTGTTTTATCTTTTGGAATGTATTTTTCATATATATATACGTTAATTTTATGTATGACAATAGTAACTTGGAGGAAGTGTCTTCTTACAAGTACCTAGGAATTGATATGCATCACAAGCTCAACTGGAACTATAGCATTCAGAAAATGATTAATGGGGGGTGGAAAGCTTATTTTGGTCTTGAAAATAATTGTAAAACGTCAAACCTTGTAATGTGGGATAGAAAGAAGTTCTTCTTTGAAACTTTAGTCACTCCTGTTATCTTATATGGATGTGAGGTTTGGGGTTGCAGCATCTCTAGAGAATCCTGGAGAAAGATTGAGAAAATCCAGAAGTGTTTTATAACTTATAACCTTAAAATTAAAATTAATACACCCTATCCTATTCTCCTTATAGAAGTGGGTCTTTCCCCTATCGAGAGCCTAGCTATGACTAGGCTTCTGTTGTACAAGCACAAGCTCAATAGCATAGGAGACCATAGACTTCCTAAACTAGCTTTAAATTCCAACCAAAACCACCTAATGCTTAAACGAGGTTGGTATAAAGACACCAGGGCCTGGTTAAACCATTGGGAGATCGACGAGAATGTTGCATTGCAAAACATTAATAACATTAAAAGAATTGTTACTTCTAAGTTCAAAGAAAAAATGTGGTGTGATAAAGATCTAGCAGCAAAAAGAAAATTAAGATATTATACGGAGGTCATCAACCCCACCCTAGAAGATCAAAAGTATCTCTCTGTTTTAACTAGCTCAAAGAAGAAAATTAATATAGCCAAGGATCTACCATCTCTGTGAGAATATGAACATCGAGGATGAAAATCACTTCCTCTTAGAGTGCCCCGAATGCAACCACATTAGAGCTCAATTTCATAATCTTTGTTGCAATACTGACCTTCCTAGCCTTTTAAGATGTCAAAATTATAGTGAGCTCGGGAGGCTTCTCTCCAAGCTTTTTGAGCATAGGAATAAAATCTTAAATCAAACTAAATAAATCTTTTCTTTAGGTCCGATAGACCAAAGATTGGTCTAAGTGGACGTTAACCACCACCACCATCATCATCATATAGATATATATAATTTTTTTTTTTTTTTTTTTAATTTAATTTTTTTTTTTTTTAATTTAAATATTTTTTTTATTTTAGTATTTTAATTATTTTTAAATTTTAAATTTTAATTATTTAATTTCATCCTTCATTATTATTATCATTATTTTAATAACTTAAAAAAAATTGTTTTTTGGTTAATTTTGTTTTTTTCTTTAAATTATGTGTTATTTTTTCTATTTTTTCTATTTTTTTAAATCTTTACTGGGTTTTTTTAATATTTTTTATATATTTGATTTTATTTTTTGTTATTTTTTTATTTTTATGTTTTATTACTAGGATGAAAATCACCACTCTAAACAAAAAAGATTGATGTTGCATCAACACTTTTCAAAATTAACATGAAAATCACTAACATTTTAAAACAAATATTCATACTTGATAAATAAAAAAATTTAAAATGCCAAAAAAAATCACCACTTTTCTAAATCGACATGAAAATCATGACATTTAAAATAAATAAAAGTCAAAGAAAATTTAAATTCCCAAAAATATGTTAAAAAAAAACAGGTTATTTTACATCACCACTTTTCAAAATCGACATGAAAATCACGACATTTAAAAAAAAAAAAATTCATAAGAAAATTTAAAGTGCCAAAACTATGCTTAAAAAAAAGGGTGATTCTGTATCACTACTTTTCAAAATCAGGCGTTTTTTTTGCTACATAAAAAAAAAAACACTCAAAAAAATGGGTACCAGGTAATTTTTGAGTTTGATCAATAACTTTGTTTTCTATCTTCACACGATCAAGCATTAATCCCTGCTTACAAACCATAGGGCCCAACAATATGCCAAACGGTACACAAAATATACACTTATTCAAATTTAATGATATTTGGTATTGCCTACATGTATCCAACATCAACCTCAAGTTCACAACATGCTTTTTCAACAACCCAAAGACTGTCTAATCATCAAAGTAAACTTCGAAAAATTTTTGTATATATTCTTTGAAAGTTGCAACTACGACTCTAGAAAATATGGCAGGAGCATTCTTCAATCCAAAAGACATCATCGTGTATTGGTAAGAGCCCCACTCTGTAGTAAAAGTTGTCGTATGTCTTTCTTCTGGCTATGTGGTTAACTACAAGATGGTTAATGATCTTCGATGGAAATATCATTATAAAGATGAGTGGATTAGAAGGGTCCTTGATTCTATCAAGAAATAAATTGCATGTGACTCCATCTTTTGGCACATTAAGTCTTAAATAGATCAAAGATCTCTCTATTGGATTCGTAAGGATTTTCTACATCAAATATAATCACCATGGCCAAAGGTACATTCTATTTTATTTCACATTAAATTATAAGCTTACATTTGGTATTAGAGCCATCCTTTGGATTATCATGTTTGATTTTAATATTTTACTCATTTTCTTTCTTTAAATTAAAATTTTCTCTACAACGATCTTTTCCTTTGAGGAGAGTTGATAACAAAGAAATATCTTCATTTGTTTTATCTATCTTGGTTGCCCAAAAATTATGTTAATATATCAGTGGTTTTGGAGAGAGAAAGAATGTGGTTAATTATTATGATATACATATGACTAGACGATATGAGTTTTAATATATGCATATGAAGTATGTTTCAATTTTTCCCTTTATTTTTGGTGGAAAAGAGTTATTGATACATGAAATAAGGGTATATGTCTAAACATAGTTTTTTTTTTAATACCTAGTAATGGTTTGGTGTGTAATTTACCATGATTTGAGTTATTTAATCATGAAATATGGTGACAATTTAGTATCTCAAACATGATAATACAAAAATAATTGATGGTACACGCATTTTATGAAAACATGTATCATTATGTATATATGCGGTAGAATTACCACTGGAAATTATGAATTATGCATATATTAGAATTGTAATTAATAGTTAATGGATGCTATAACATTATTTGAACATGGTATAAAAAAATGGGCATTTATATGTTTTCCCATGTATCGCGACAAACATGCATACCTTGTTTTAAGTTAATTCAAGATAACATGATATATATTTAAAGTTTTACGGTTATGCATCATGATGTGTCATATGTACATGAATGAAGATCATGTTATGCATTATTTTTGTCATGGGATCATTCTATTGTTTTTTTTTTTGTAGTTTAGACTAATCCTAATCACCCACGGGTTTCGAACCGGTGACCTTGCAGACGAAGTGCCTTAACAGTGCACCCCATCATCGACTGCTCTACACCAAATAGGCTGGGATCATTCTATAGTTATTTATGTGTGTTTATTTAATATATTTTGATCAACAATATTATTAAAATTAATGCATTGACATTATGATTAGCTAATGCATTCTAACTTCTAATCGTTTTCATGCATTGAGCTCAAGATTAGTTAATGCATTTTATTATTATCCTTGATGCCATTATATGTTTGTAACATTTAATTAACCCATAGAGTAGCCATAACATATTAAGTCAATTATCAAGTATAAATCACATATTAGATGCAAGTGATTATATTAATGAATCACATCAAAGTTATGATTAAATATAGAAAATGATATCTCTTGGCCCCACAAGGAGGAAATCACAATACATGAATTAATCAGAATATAATGATAAATTAGACATCAAATATTCGCACATGTAATGGCTTATCTCTCTATTTATGTTAGATCTATTAGTTTCATTATAAAGTTATTGAGCAAATAAGTTGGTGTATTGTAATCTTGGCCCACATGAGGATTATGATGATGCATTACTTTGTTTTTAGTATCATTAACGTGGGTTAATAATCTAAATGGTCATATATGAATCATAACATTTTTTGTTTAAATTTGTGACCATTCCATCTATAATTATGTCTAATGAATCATCTCATGTTCCAATGGTAACTAGTGATAATTTTGAGCATTGGAAGGAGGAAATTCTTGTTACATTAGGGTGCATGGACTTAGAATGAATCAACCATCCCTATGGAATCTAGTATGCCAATAGAGAGGTCCTTATACGAGCGGTGGGAGTGATCTAATCTCTTAAGTTTAATGTTTATCAAGCACTATGTTGAAAAAGGTATTCAAGGTTCAATTCTAGAATGCCCTAAGGAAAAGGACTTCATTAATGATGTTGAACAACAATATGTGATTTCCAAAAAGGAAATATCCAACACCTTAATGCACAAAATATCAACCATGAAATTTGTTGGTAATAAGGGAGTACGTGAACACATATGGTAAAGAGAGATATAGCCACTCAACTTGAAGCTTTATATGTCACTTTCTTTGAGTCTTTCCTTGTCCAATTCATACTCTACTCCCTACCTACAAAATATGGGCCATTTAAGATTTCCCATAACACACATAAAGATAAATGATAAGTTAATGAACTATTGACCATGTGTGTTCAAGAGGAAGTGAGATTGAAGCTAAAGAAATTAGAAAGTGCTCATCTAGTGACATGGAAAGGGATGTTCAGGAAAAGGAAAGGGTACTCACTATAAGAAAAAGCATAAGAAGATGGCAACTAGTAAGGTTGACAAGAAGGATACCATCAAATGCTCTTTCTACAAGAAGAAATGACACATCAGTATATTTTGTTCCAAGTATAAAGCTTGGCTAAAAAAGAAAGGTAATCTTGTTTATTGAGTTCGTTATGAATCTAATATGGTTAATATTTTTCATAACACTTGGTGGATTGACTTTGGTTTTACAATCCATATTTCCAATACCATGCAAGGTTTAATAAACCAAATGGAACCAATGGAAAGTGAACACTTCATCTATTAAGGAAACAAGATGAGTGCAATTGTGGAAGTAGTTGGGACCTTCAGACTTATCCTAAAATTTGGCCTTGTCACTAAATATTGAAAGGACACTTTTTATTTCTTTCACTAAGAATCTTATTTCAATATCTAGACTTGTTCCTTGGGGTTTTAGTTTCAATTTACTAGTTCTACTATTGTTGATGATGGAATACTTGTTGATGATTTGTATAGACACCATTTAAATCCTACATTTGATTCCAATTTTTTAACCTTGAATGGGAATGTTGACATTGAGTGTGGTGTTATGAATGAAAAATCCTCCATGCTTTGGCACAAGATATTGGGACACGTCTCCATAGAGGGAATCAAAATATTAATAAATGATGGAGTCCTTGAGACTCTTGATTTCTTTGATTTCGGTGTTTGTGTGATATGCATAAATAGAAAGTAGACCAACAAAACCAAGAAAGGTTCTAAGAGGAGTTCATAAATATTAGAAATCGTACATGCTTCTATATGTGGACCATTTCTGACTCCGTGCCTAAATGGCTAGAAACACTTGATTTCATTTATAAATGATCACACATGATTTATGTATTTTTGTATGTGAATTGAGAAAAGTGAGGCACTAGATGCTTTCAAAACTTATGAGGCAGAGGTAGAGAAGCAATCTAGAAAAGTAATTAAATTAGTGATATCAAAAAAAATTAGAGAGTATTATGGATGATACAAGGGTAGTAGACAAAAACCAGGTCAATTTTTGAACTTTCTTAAGGAACAAAGCAATATTGCTCAATACACGATGCCTAAATCACCACATCAAAATGTTGTAGCTGAAAGGAGCAGCCATACACAAATGGAAATTGTTATCACCAAAATCATAACTGATTGGCTAATGATCAGACAAATTCAGTGTAACTATTTCAAACCAATCTTGTGACTGAGGCTTAGCCTCCTCAATATGAGAGGGCTCTCTCAAGAGTTAATGATATTGAATAAAGATATAGATAGATGGCTAAATCTATTTTTTTTGTCTTGGTTTTGTATGTTTGCAGGTTGAAAAGATGAAGGCTAATACTACCATTGGGCTTATGGAGTCAACAAATCAGTAGGTTGAGTGGCAAGGTTTCTTGACATGGAAGCTGAGGCAAATAGGGGTTTTTAACAAAGAAAATTCACTTAAGAACATAGGTCAACACATTCATTTCATTACTAAAGGAATTCAGAGCATAGGGTTATGAATTCTGAGTAATAGAAATGAAATCTATCGCTAGTGGTTCAAGGGAAATTCACTCATAAAACACAAAAAAACACAGTCATCTCATTACTAAAGGAAGTTAGAATATAGGGTTATGAATTATGAGTAATAGAAATGAGATCTAATGCAAGTAGTTAAACATAATATGTAGATCAATAAAACATTAAAGCCCCATGATAATCTCAGGTCTGTCAAGAAAAAAACCTCTTTGCATTACTGATCACAATAAATTACATAAAGCAAAAGTTTTGCCAAAAAGTCTCCAACCCTTTTCTAATTCGACCCAATGGCCTTTAATAGACATGTTACATCCTCTATGATCTTCCTCTAGGCTAGATATATCTAATTTTTGCTTACTGATACCTTTTATAACCATAAAACATCAAATTTATGACAAACGGACACCTATCCTACTTGACAATCCTATTTCAACTAGGACTCAAACTCATTACTATCTTTAACAACCTTATCTACTTGAAATCACATCATTGACAAGTATGTCATGACATGGTCGAAATTTGGATAATGGCATTCATTTCTTCATGACCACTTGGCTGACCTCCACAAAACTAGGAAACAAGCCCTTGTTTTTTAGGCAAATAATCTTCATCTTCTTTGAAACATTTTCACTGTCATTTAATCTTCATTTCGTGGTCCTTGTATGTTTAATCATGGCTTTACATGGTCCATAACTCTTTCATAACCTCCAGCTTTCAAAAACCACTTTAAAAACTGCTCAAAAAAATGTAATGTATTGCGCTACGAAAATACAACAGTTTCGTAGCGCTTTCTATAGCGCTGCTTACAAGCCTTTGTCCTCAAAAATTCTGACTCTTTCCTCTTGCATCATATTTATCAATATTAAACACATCTTTCCTAACATTTTCAGCCCTTAAACCAGTCTTTAACACCTTTAACACTGATCAAAAGAATTAAAAAAGGCAGCTACAGTAGTTTCGTAGCACTTTGCTGCCCTTCAAGCCTAGAGGCGCTACGAAACTGCTGAAAATGCAGATTTTTTCATAATTTTGGAAAATGAAAGTTTGTAAGTGCCAAAAACCTGTAACTAACATGTATTCATCCTCCATTAACCATAAACCAACTCACTTTAGGCTCCTTGAGGTGTCAAAATCTCTTCTTTCATATTTAAAACATCCTTGCAGATTTTTCCTGTTTTTTCCTAAAAAATAGGTCTTGGGACAGAGCCTATATATCCTAATCCATGATGTAGTTTGAGAAAATTAAGGAGGTTTTTGTATTCCATTATTTCTTGAATAACAACCTCTCTTGGTTTTTTGAAGCACATCTGCTGTCCAGAAACTGCATTTGAAAAACATGTGTAAAACAGGGAAAAATCTATTTATGAAAATAGGGCTTCAATGAAATCATTGTATCTCACAACTAATAACACCTGTGACAAAATTGAGAGAGGTTTTTGTAGCTGGCGTTGTGATGAATACAAAACTCTTTCATAATTCTAAAACACTTTTTCATTTGGCTAGAAACTGAACTTGAAATTGACTTCTAAACAGTCATGTACAAGACAGTTTCGTAACAGCGGTTTCATAGTGCATTTTAATTTATCAATTTCTGCCACCTCCTAATGAATTTTAAGAAAATGAGAGAGGTTTTTTTAGTTAGGAATCTTATGAAAAAAACCCTCTTTTATTTTTCCCAAATTCATTTTCAGTTGCTTAGAAACCTCCTTTGAATTTGACTGTTCAAAACCAGAAAAACAGAGTTTTGCTTCATATTTTGCTACGAAACTTTCAGCAGTTTCGTAGCGCTTTATGCCTTTTTTACACTGAGTGTGCTATGAAAGTAGGGATTCTTGGCTAATTTGGCACTTTCGGTACAAAAAAATTTGAAAAATGAAATGAATCAGAAAATGATGAATGATGTGTCATGAAGGAGTTTGAACATAAGTGGGTTTGGACCTTAGGGTAAACTTAAACCATAAAATTTTAACATTTCCCTTGACCAAACTTAAAAATGAATCCTACAACCCTATTTTGACTCATGAACCTATTTGACCTTGTCAAAATGATGTTTGAATTTTTTGAGTGATAACAGAAATGGTGAGGAGTATCATTAGTAACCGCACTCTCTCATTATCTCTATGGAGTAAGGCTTTAAAAATCACTATATTATCCTAAACAAAGTTCCCAATAAGGCAATTCAATAAAACTCCTTTCAAGTTATGGAATGCTTGGAAATGAATTTTAGGACATGTACACATATGGGGTTGCCATGTTGAGGTTAGGATATATAATCCATTAGAGAAAAATTTGGACTTAAAGACAATCAATGAATTTTTCATTGGTTATGCAAAAAGGTCCAAGGTATTCAAGTTTTATTGTCTTTCCCATACACCTAATATAGTTGAAGCAAGAAGCACATGGTTTCTTGAGGATAATGACATTAGTGGGGAGAGAACAACCTCAAAATTTAAATTTTGATGAAATGTAGGCTATGGTTATCATATCTAAAAACATGGATTGGTTAACTATACTTCAAGACAATCCACAAGATGTCATTATGGAAGAAAAACTAATGAAATGCCACCCAACGAGGATCAAGTTTTCAATGAACCTATTATTCAAATACCACAAAATGTGGATGAAGAGATAGCATTAAGGAGATCCTCAAGAATAAGGAAACTTGCAATTTCTTATGATTATGTTGTGTACCTACAAGAGTCTAACCAAGATGTTGGAATTGAAGAAGATCCAATCTTGTTTTCACAAGCCATGAGCAAATGAAATGTTGAATGGTGTTGTCATTGATGTCAACATTGGTACTTTGAATTCTATTTAATATTTGTTTGGTTTGCATCAATTGGAAGCTCCAAAGGACAAGAAGACCTAGAAGCCCTGCACTTGTTGAAGATTTTGAAGATGCAAATCAACAAATTTGCATTGGAGACCATCAGCATTGGATTCTCCTTGTCATACTGATTCCAACAATACGTCATACCGATTCCAACGATATGTGACATGCCATGAAATTCATCACCATTTGAGAAACATGCTCTTTCAAAGTTAAAAGCCTCCATCATGTGGTCAAAACCCCAAAATGAGATGACATGGTAGCTTGTCATTGGTTATGGAAGAAAGCCATTAAGATGGAATGGATAATCCTTGTACAAATGGATGAAGTGGCAGTCTATAATTAGAAAACAGCGTGAAATATCTTCACTAAAAAATATATATATTATGTTATGATATGTATTTCTTGTGGTGGGTTTCAAAAACTTAAGTCTTAGACACAAAGTGTTTGGCTCCAAACAAATTTAAAATTGGAATTTCAAAATGCATTTTCCTCCTAAAGTGGAAGGTTAGGAGGTCGACTGCCCTTAAGATGGCTTTTCAAATCCATATAAAGGAAATTATCTCCCTCCCCATGGTATGGATTAAAAGTATGTTATCTCTGAAGCCCTGGACAATCTTGCATGTCTTTAGAAAGAGGTGAAATTGAAAAGTTTTTTTTGGTGTTTGGTTTTGTTTGGCTTTGGACTTTTCGTTGCATCTATTAGGCAGCTCGTGGAGCAGTTCTGTGGCAGGTTTTTTGAGGGTGATTCACCTATATTTATTATGCAAGTTTTGGCCCCTTCTTGATCATTGTTAAGACCTGTGTAGTGCGCTCAAATTCTCTGGAAGTTTATTCTACTCTATGTGTGCTTTTGTGTTGGTAGTTTAATCAAATATAACTGGGTAGATTGAATAGAACTTAGTTAGATATAGTGATATCTCATGTACTCATGTGCACTGATGATTATGTGCCCAAACGAGCATGCATTTGGAATGAAATTGACAGAGAAAACGAGGCAGAGTGCGATGACTAGATTGAGAACAAATGTATTGAGTCACTTGTGAAGAAGCCGAGCGTATTATATCTTGTTGGGAGACAAATCGTAATTCTGTGAGAAGCAAACATGTATTGTCATGGCCCATCGTATTATATCTGAGCGAGTTTTACAGTTGACATGTATTGTCATGGCCCATGAGACACCAGTCCCACAATACACTAGCTGCCGTAGTTCCACTTGAACCATCTGCTCAATTTGCATTTCCATCTTGCAAAATGACCTAGCAAATGTGGATGTACGCTACTACCCGGCTTTGAGATCCTCCTTGGACACCGATGGTCAGGCTCGAAAATTGGATTTGATTTCTCCGCAAATTAAAGCTCTTGATTTGAATCTCGCTATAAAGAAATTAGTGGCCAGAAGCAAACGACCATAACATATTGAGCGGATAGACCTCTTGAGCCACGGATAGCGGTTTCGAGTCTCTGCGTAGGCCTTTGTTTTGGAAGATGCTCCTGTGGATTCAAATCGCATGCCGATATGATGATGATCTCACCAAGTCCCACAGCCACTTTATTTGTGGTTCCACTTGAACCATCTTGCTCTGGTGCTTTCCATCTGCTGCGTTGACTATGATAACCCGGTGTCACGCTACGACTGATCCTCCTTGGACACCGGTGAGTCAGAAACAGAGTCAGATTAGATTTCTCGCCAAATTAAAGCTCTTGATTTGAATCTCTATGAAGCCAAACCAAGAACGACCATATAATATTGAGCGGATAGACCTCTTGAACCCCAGATGTGATTTGGTACTGCTTATGCCTTTCTAACCCAGGATGTCTGTGGTTCATCCCACTAGATCGATCTCAGTGATGATCTAGGATTTTCGGGTATGGAATGTAAGAATCTCTCCTTAATCTCTATGTCATAACTTGGAATGGTTTACAGAGCTGGAACCCATTGTGAACTTCATGTTGTTGCTTATGGTGGTTATGGCTATACATTTAGCTGGAACTCAATGTCGACAAACTTGTCATCGCTTTTGATGGCTATTGATGTTCTGCTAATAACTGGTACCCATGTTTGGACATTTTGAGGTTGCTTGTGGTGGTGTATGTTGAATCAGGACAAGTTATCGAGGTGGGGATTCATGGGTATCTGTTGAATTTGGTCTTGTTTTCACAGCGCTGGTACCCATGAAGATCAATTGTTTTGTTGCAGTTGGTGGTTGTTGCCGATTAGTTGAAGCTGGAACCCATGGCCGACAGTTCTCGGCGATCTTTGGTGGCTGTGACGAATGACAATTACTGGTACCCAGTTTGGACAATGAGTTGATGCTTCTGGTGGCTGCTGTGGATTCTTATAGATTGATGTTTATATGGATGCTAGGGGTGTTTTCGAATATTTCCATGTCAAAATTATCTGGCCAAGTTTCTGGTGATTGGTCGAGGATCTATTCTGTCTGCCGTGAATATTAGAGTGATCATATGCTTGTTATCCCGATGGGATAACCTTATTCGATTTGATAGAGATTGGTCTGTCGAATTTCATGCTTTTGATGGAACTTATGATTACTACTGCCACTTATCATGTCCACTTCTATGACTATTGATGCGGCCGGTGAAAAGTCATCCTCATCTTCAGCATCCCGATCCATTTCTTCTGATTCAGCTCAATATACAGGTGGTTTTTTCCAATCCTGGTCTCATCTCAGAAACAAATTGATCATATCCTTCTCGCTATCAAAGCCATGCAAAAGTTTCAGCATCAGGCTACGCAAACAATGGTGGACTTTTTCGGGATGCTGGTGTTGCTGCTGTGATCAATCATAAAAGATCCCTCATTGTTTCTGGTTTTTCCGATAGGTTCATCCATTATCCCTGGTCAGCCTCTGTTGGGATTTTTGAAATTCGACCCGTTGAATCGTAGGATTAATTACCTTATCTACATCGACCTAAATTCTGGCCTTTTGGCAGAATACTTATTGCTTTTATTAGATCCGAGTAGATTATCTCTGAAGTCTCCTGCTGTCTTAGATTTGGTCTAACCTAGATTTATTTGGAATATTATTTCCCTTTATGATAAGGACAGGTACGCATCCTAGTGTTGACAGATGAATGCTTTTTCTGGAGGCGGAGTTTTAATCATTCCCCCTCTTCGAGGCCTTCCATGACGTATTCCCTTTAGAAGTTTGTCTATTCTTCTGACAGGATAACGATCACCATTCAGGGATTGTCAATTTGACATCACTCCCATCATCTCCAGCTCTTTACATCTCACATTACGCTATCCAAACGTCCTGTTTTGGTACACGTTTCTATTCTCACAGGATTCTCGCGCTTATCTGATCACTGACATTATATCTCTTCTCTGGTATTCAGTTCTCCCCATTATGATACAGGGCTAGTTATGCACCTGTCCTTCTGGGTATGTGCCACCTAACACAATCATACGGTGACGGCTACTGATATTTATCTTTTGATATGGTTTTGATGGCGGGACCTCAGAATTCTAATTCTCCTCTGCACGATGAGGTAGACGACTATATCATCAATCAAGCTTTTCTTGGCTCTGCTCCGGATGCACAAAGACCTATTGCTGGTTGCTCTCATCAGAAGCATCGTGGCCGTCGAAGGAGATGGAAATCTTGCTATAAACACAACATGAAAATAAAGGAAGTTACGCTAGACTTTGATGATCTCTGCAAGCGGGTGTCGAGCTTGGAGAAGAGGGAGGTTATTGGCCGATGGATTTTTCCGGAGAATTGTGAATTTGACACGGCATCCTGGATCAAAAAGCAGTGGAAGTCCATATTAGGATATACTCCAATTGTCAGTATTCTTATTAATGGATGGTTTAGTGTTCATTTTGTGGACGCCAAGGATGTTCAAAAGATCACCTGTCGCACTTGGGTTCGGGGACGTAGTTTTTTACAGCTTATTCCATGGTATGTTGGATTTAATCCCGTGATGGAGGCTCCCCGCAACCGTATCATCTCGGTAAAGCTTCTGGGGCTCCCCCTGGAATTCTGGACCATGAAGGCACTTCAGCAAATTGGAAACTCCATAGGCTCTACCAAATACGTTGACCCAGGCATTATTGGTGCATGCGATAAAAAAATTGCCTGGATTCTGGTTGAATTAGAGTACACAGGTGGTCTCCCCGGGGACATTGATCTGGTTTGGGGCAATAGAAAGCATCGCCAGCGCATAGACTTCTGGGGTATTCCCTTCCGGTGTCTTATATGCCATCGTACTGGTCATCTCAGGGAGAATTGCCCTTATAGACTTCGCATGTGCCACGCGGACGATTTTCATAACAGAAGACCCGACAAGCAGAAATTCAATAGCTCTGTATCCGCCCCCGAAGGTGGTAAGGGTAATTATGTTTCCCATATTCCTGATGATGATGTTTTTTTCACTGCTTTTGATCACTCTGATGGTATTCCCAATGATAGCCGTGTCTTTCCTCCTGAGTCTAATCATACTCCTCAATCTGAATCTCTGCCATTAGATAATCCATCTTACCCGGAAGTAAACTTACCATCTGAATCTACCCTTTATCCTCCACCGAATTATAAGGAGTCAGATGGCCCTGTAGCTCCCACTTTTTCTTACGTTGATGATTTTCTCAAAAGCCTTCCTCTTAACTCTTTATCTAATGCCCGGTCGACGGAGGATCCCCCTCTCTATCCCTCTTCGAATTTTCATGTGGGTGAATCCTCGGCTCCTCCTATCAGCTCGACCGGTAGTCCTCATACTACTGTTGATATACCTTCTCTACCAAACGAGACATCTACGGATTCCCCTAGGAATACGTTTGATTCCGATCTAGAGGCTATTCTGGCGAACCCTAATGTTGATATTGCGGCCCTCACCGTCTTCGATAGACCCCCCTTATCGTCCGGTAACATCTCTACTCCTGCCAGAAGTACATCAAAAGGTGTTAGCAGACTTTCAAAGGGAAAATTCAAAGCTATTTCTCTGTTCTCTGATATGGATGATAGTCTTACTGAGATTCCTATTGCCATTAGTGAGGGTCCTCTTGATGAATCCCGGGCGCTTAGAGCACGCCACCCGGAGCCTGAATCTAGATGAATCACATTATTTCTATGAACATTCGGGGGTTGGGTGATGCCCCCAAAGCTCATTGCCTACGAGAGATTTTGATGTCGGGTGACCCTATTATTTTTCTTGTTCAGAAAACTTTATGTGACAGGGATAGAGCTATTAAGTATTTTCTCAGTATTAAATCCGGATGGAAAGATGCTGCAGTTGATGCCGCTGGCCATTCGGGTGGTCTTATTGCGGTGTGGAATCCGGCCTGGGCCACCTTTAAGGCATTCAGGTTTTTTGGGGGTATTCTGCTGGCCGGTCACCTTCGGGGTTTTGCGGATACTGTCTATGTCATTAACTTATATGCTCCTTTTCGCAACAGGCTGTGTTTTTGGAATCGGATGGCGGATTCGGGTCTTCTTGCTTTGCATAATCTCATTTTAATGGGCGATTTTAATTCAACATTGAGACCGGATGAAGTATGGGGTCCAAGGGCTCGTTTTGATCCTTTTTCTTCTTATTTATGTGATATGCTATATGGTTTTAATATGATTGATATTCGACCTCTTCCTATGATGCCTACTTGGACAAATAAGCGGTCAAATGAACAGTTCATCGCCAAAAGGTTGGATAGAGCAATGGTCCATATTAGCCTTGTGGACAGATGGGAAATGTTGCGCTCTGATATTATTATTTCAAATGTTTCTGATCATATGGCCATCCGGCTATCGTGGAAATCTGATGCGGTGGTTCGTGGCAGACCTTTCAAGTTCAATAGGATTTGGTTGGATGACGTGAGTTTTTCAAATTTGGTTCACAGGATTTGGCTTCGACATGATGATGATGATGGTCTTACGGGCTGGGACCGTTTCTTTCATAAGCTCCAATGCATCAAAAATTCCACAAAAGAATGGGAGATAAAGAAAAAGCGCGATCTCAAATCGGAGCTCTTCGAAATAGCGGCTAAAATGGAGGACTTATTTTCTTCTTTTGTGACTAGGCCTCCAAATGATGATGCTCTTAGACTTCTACAGGATCTTGGGGTGAGAAGGCGGGAGATTTTGCATATTGAGGAAGTTTCTTGGCGACTGAAAAGTAGGATTTTATGGTTAAAAGAAGGTGACCTTAACACTCGTTATTTCCACAAAGCTGCAAATGCTCGGCGTAACCAGAACGCTATTTGGCGCATCAGAAGGGAGCTCGGTGACTATGTTTATTCCACGGCTGATATCCAGAACGAGGCCTTTACATATTTCTCAAAGTTTTATTCAGGAGTCCCACCTTCGGATGTGTCGAATCAAGGATGGGTGCTCGAACAGTTCCCCAGGTTCTTCGGTGCGACTGATATTGCTATCCTTGATCAGGTCATTTCCCGGAATGAAGCCCTTATGGTCCTCAAGTCCTTTTCACATGACAAGTGTCCGGGGCCCGATGGCTGGCCCTCTGAATTCTTTGTCCATTTTTTTGATCTGATGGGGGACGAGATCGTTGCTGTGCTCGAACTCTTTAGATGCAGAGGATTCATTCCAGCCAATCTGAATTCATCCTTCATCGCTCTTATCCCCAAAATATCCGAGCCACAGACTTTTGCCGATTTTCGTCCTATTGCCTTGTGTAATCTATTGTATAAGTTATCTTCAAAAATTATTGCAAACCGTATCAAATCTGTCCTATCTTCATGCATATCAAAGGAACAATATGGTTTTTTAAAGGGCAGATCAATTCATGATGCGATTGCTATAGCTCAGGAGGTGGCCCATTCTATGCACTCGGCAAAACAAGAGGCTCTCATTATGAAGGTGGACTTACTCAAAGCCTATGATTCAGTCGACTGGTCGTTCATCCGGTCTTTGCTGCTTAAGATTGGCTTACCTATTCGGCATATTCGATGGATTATGGCCTGTGTCTCCAATGTCAGATTTGCATTCATTGTTAATGGTCTGCCATCTCGGTTCTTTAAGGCTGGTAGGGGATTGCGTCAGGGGTGCGCTCTCTCACCCCTTATTTTCATTTTGGTCATGGACGGGTTTAGCAGGCTTATGCACTTTGCCGAACAGCGTGGATATATTAAAGGTTTCGCTTTCTCAAACTCCGTCTCTACTTCTCATTCCTTATTTGTGGACGATTTATTGCTATTTGGTTATTTACGGAGGAACCACTGGTTCTTTATTCACATAATGTTTTCGCGCTTTAAAAGTGCTACTGGTTTAGGCCTAAATAGCAGTAAGTCTTTCCTTCTTTATGAATTTGGAGACTTTCAGGAGATATCCTTTATTGCCGATTTCATGGGGGTTTGCACACGCAATTTATCAGATGGGTTCAAATATTTGGGTTTTCATATAAAACCTTGTGGATACAAGAACAGAGACTGGCTTTGGATCCTTGACAGGTTACGGGACAGGATACAACGATGGACACATCGATGGTTATCGATGGGGGGTAGGTACATTCTAATCCAGTCAGTATTATCTCAGATGATTGTCTTTTGGGGTCATCTTATTTTCATCCCTGCAGGCATTATTTCCAAAATAAACAGCATTATTTCTCACTTTCTTTGGAGTGGAATCAAAATGCAAGGGAAATATCATCTTTGTTGCATGACGGACATTTGCAAGCCAAAAGGGTTGGATGGTTGGGGTATATTGGACTCACAAGTTTTTAATTGTGCCCTGTTGTCCAAATCCTTTTGGAGAGCCATTACATGCCCAGGATTATGGAATGACATCATTAAATCCAAATATTTTCAGGGGGACATCCTGCTTTCAATTAGCTGCAACACGCTTTCCTTTCCTCGTTTCATATCTTGTATCTGGCGCAGCTTCAGGAAAATCATCCCTCTTATTTCCCCACACCTCAGATGGAATTTTCGGGATGGTAGTCTCATTCCTATTGGAGCCACCACTCTTCTTCTGTTGCCCCCTGATGGAGGTCCTTCGCAAAATCTAATTCATGCTCTTTCTCATCGAGGGATTATTTTCTATAATCAGATTATTCATCAGTGGTCACATTCTGCACCCATTTTCAAATCGGCAGTCCAACTCGGTCTGGAGGGTGTTGAGATTGATGATTGGAACCGCTTTCGGGATTCGCTGCGACAGGCAGGGTTTAGTTATGAAACAGGGGGTGATTTTCTTGTATGGGAAGGGCCGTTGAGAAATGCATCACTGATTGTCAAAGATGTCTACCAGAGATTTTATAATTTTTCTCACATGATGCCGGGACCATGCGTTTTCCATTCTTTTTGGAAAAGGAATATACCAATTAAAATTATTATTTTCGGCTGGCTTACCTGGAAGGGTCGTATCCTCACATGGGATAATTTGAGGAAGCGGGGACATCACGGTCCGGGGTGGTGTGTTTTCTGTTTTGCTGAAGATGAATCTATATCTCATTTGTTCTTTACATGTCCTTCAGTTATTAATATATGGAGATTATTCAGCTCTTTTCTTATGGATCCTAGATGGCTACCGGTTGATTTCTTGTCGGCGGCTTCGGAGTGGGATATGCAGCGTGGTCAGTATCGATCGCTCCCATTTTACTTCATTTGGGAGATATGGCTGGCTAGAAACAGGAAAATTTTTGAACAGATTCTGATCCATCCTCAAAAGATCTTTATTGCCATTAAATCTTGGATGGACGCGACTCCCACTGCCATTCCCGAGTTGATTGATGGATCTCGGCGTCTAAGACCTCATGATATTTCCCTTCCTGCTGTCTATTTCGATGGAGCTGCTTCTGAGGGCACTACCGGTTGCGGGGCTTGGATTAAGATCTCAGGACACAAACGATATCATATTTCATGGAATGGTGGTCCTGGATCAAATAATAAAGCTGAAATTATGGCATTATGGGGGGCGTTGTATGTTGCCTATGATCTTCAGATTATGGTGGCTAACATTTTTGGGGACTCCAAACTGGTGATTGGTTGGATTTCAAACGAATCTCGTTTCGAAACCCCGCATCTTCAAGGTTGGGTCGATAGGACCAGGCGGCTCTGGAATCTATTGGACTGTCCCCCTATCTGCCATATATTTCGTGAAAACAATACTAGGGCGGACAGTTTGTCAAAAAGGGGTCTCATGATGGATTTTGGCCTTATTATTGTCTCTCATTTTCTATACGGTGCTCAAAATGGGGTGTATCACATTCAGCATCCTTAATCCTTGTGTTTTATATCTCTGTCTTGGGTCCGTTATTTCTTGATGGAGGATGATCATTTTTTGTGCTCAGTTTAATATGACAGATCATATGTGCATCATTGGGGAAGGTATTGTTTTCTGATGGATCTGTGCCTTTTATACTGGTCATTGCAAGCGAGCGTGTCAGGCGAGCGTGATATATATTCAAGCGAGCGGGTTTATAAGTTTTTGTTGTTGTTTTCACACATTTTTGACAGCTATGTTTTCCGGCTGATCGGTTCACATGCTTTATCATATTTTCATCATTCCATTGGCTACTACATCTTTTCTTCTCAGCACGCAGACAAATTCCATACAGGCGAATGCAACAAGCGAGCGTGAAGATTTTTCAAGCGAGCGTGCATAAATTATCTTCACAATGCCTTTTCGCTCTATACATCTTAAGTGTTGTTGGCCGTTTTTTATATGCATACCCTTATTATATCTTTATGGTCTGCAATTCTATCATTTTCTGCTTGATCTGGAGCATCCTTTTCTAATTCGTAAATCTATGGCCGATGCTCTGGACTATATCCTTCCTTTTGTAATCCCATTTTGGCTGTTGTTTTCATAGGTGGTTTATATTTGTATCTGGGTTGGATCATGACCCTTTAATCTGAATGCCCTCTCTTTTTGCTCTGTTTATTCTGAACAGTTTTCTTTGGGGCAACTGATGGTGGAATCTCGCTGTTATCCTCACAGCTTGAGATAATTCGAATATCTGAATATGTACTGTTTATATCTTTAATATATTCAGCGTTTTTTCTCTGAAAAAATGCTAGTGCAAGCATAACATGGACTCAGGAAAAAGGTCAATGCCTAAGTTGAAATGTCAAATACTGTAGCAGCATTAAAATTGCTCATTCTTTTTCAAACAAGAAAAAACATCTTTCTATTAGTAGCAAAGAAAGTACATAGTTCAGTGGGAGGGAAAAATTCTCCTACATCAACAGGTGGATCCTATCGACCATACAATCCTTATCTGAATGACAGAAAATTAAACCAAAACATTCTCCAAACAGAGTGACAGTTTTCATATGACCTTCCTCTTGGGATAATACAGATTTGAAAAAAACAGAGGACTGTGCACTGATAATACATATAGGAACAGTGGATTGTTAACAACATATAACATAGGGAAAAGGACCCATAAATAGCCATAGAAAAATATTTAGATCTCAAAATGGCCCATCCATTGCATAGAGTTATGTTCAAAATACGAGAAGAAAATCCAATCCGGCTCGTAAGTACATCCATCCTTGGACAATCAGTCTGCTACACCATTTTTCCGCCGGTAGATGTGGGAAATAGAAATGTAGCTGAAATCTTTGTTCAAGGATTTGGTTTTGAGTTTCCAGGTAGCGAGGGACGGAGAGTTCAGTGAGCCCTGCTCATTTTCCTATTCAATGACAGTTTTAGAGTCTCCAAAAATAGTTAACTGTCCACAATCCGAGCCAGATAGCACAGTGAAGAAAAACCCAGAGGGCAAGGAGCTCAGCACAAGTATTAGATCCAGTGCCGCGATGCCAATGGAAACGGTAAGAGCGAGCAACTCCTATGTGGATGGCCATCCACATCCACAGAGGCCAAAAGAGGAAGCCCCATCGAAGAAGCCGACAGGGAACTCTACCCAAATATTGCAAGGAGGAGGAGGACACTGGGGCGCAGAAGACGTTGAGGTTGAGAACTCTTGATGGAAAGATATGATTTGCAACTGCTCCGCCAAATGTCAGGCAACACTTTCTAAAAAATAAGAGCATTCCAAGGCTGCCAAATGCCCCCGATGATGAAGAAAACCAATGTCCAGAGATGTTTGTTATTCTTACCATTCAATCACTACAGAAGAAGGAGACAATGTGCCAAGATTTAAAGACAAGAAGCCATAGTGTTGAAACTGAAGGACAAATAAGATCATGCTTCTACTGAGGCTATTTAACCAAGGCTGCTGTGCATGCTGTTTTAATGACTTATTGAACTAGTAATGTTAGATGAAAAGTTTATGACTTGATAACTTGTCAGCCAAAAGATATTTAATGAAGAGAATAGAAATATAAATTTGTTCAACAATTATATTTTTGACATGAATATTTGTTAAAGTAGTGAATTGATAGAAAAATCTGTACATCAATTTTTTAAATTGCGCATTCTTTGTATTTATATTGAAAGCAAATGGTTCAGCCCAAAAATTTTTGTGTACATGGCCCATCGATTGATGAGGGTATGGTGGTGCATAGTATGTTGGAGCCTACATAGGGCGTTGGGAGCATCCTTCCGCCACTGTAAACAAGGTGTTGGAGAACTTTAGGTTGGAGCGTATAAACTAGGGAATTGGAGGACCGGGGCTTAGTTTGAGATGGTAAACTAGGAATTGAAGCATCCTTTAGGTTGTAGCCTATAAAACCTAGCGCTTGAGCCTCCTCATTGGAGCTAAAAGTGTTTGATGTACATTCTATTGAAGACAATATTATAGTTGCCCAATGGTATTTCTCAGAAGGTTTCACCAAAATATTTTGTCTACTCATTTCGATGTTTGTGAACTGTTGAATGGTATTGTTTATCACATGGATATTGAATTATGTTGATCTAATGTTAATGAGAGCTGGCTACTCTTAATTTGTTCACTAATTGAAGAGAAATATTAATCTACCCCTCCTCTCAAAAGATTTCCAATAATTGAATCATAATATGTCTTTGATGTGCTTTAATAGATGTAAAGGAAGATCTCAAGTGAATCAAGATGGGAAAGTAAAGAAATCAAGCCACCAAGCACAAAGGAATCAAAGGAAGTACCTAATATTGAAATACTTCCAAACTTATTATAGCTGAATGAAGAGAAACATGTTAACTCAATTCCTCCTGTGAAGCTTTCAACCAAGTTTTATATTTTGAAAAGGTAAATGGAAGACCATTTGGTAGCTATCAATAGATAATATATGGTATTAAGTTTTATTGGAGACAATACTCCAGATCATAACCTATGAAGGTATTAATGAAAAAATATATATCATTCTAAATTTGTACAAGTTTTGTGAAACTTATCAGAAGTTCAATACTCATCAACCAACATCTTTAAGAAACTTCACCTCTATGCAAGTCAACAACATGTAGGTCAAGATAAAGATGTTGATAGTCATGATTCAAATGAAGAAGATCCTCATATCGAATAATTGACAATGATGTTGTAGAATAAGAAGAAGAGGACATGGAGAAAGTACAATTAGTGCCTTCAAATAATGGAAGAACATAGAGAAGGAAAATCACACACTCAAAGAAGCTGTTT
The DNA here is from genome assembly GCA_034641835.2 of Pinus albicaulis. Lineage (NCBI taxonomy): Eukaryota > Viridiplantae > Streptophyta > Pinopsida > Pinales > Pinaceae > Pinus > Pinus albicaulis. Next base: position 1,513,956,014 of record CM076579.1, read on the forward strand.
CTCAGACCCCAAGTGTGAGAAGCAGAAAAGAAAGAGAAAGACTCCGACAAGTCAATTAAAGGAATCTAGTCGAGGTGAGAACTTGAGTTGAACAAAGACAAAAGGAACTAGATGTATCTTTAACATAAATTAGTACGCCATAAATGAAAATGAAAGGTAGAAGGAACAAATACAAGATTTTAACCAAGTATAATAAAAGGTCAATCTTCTAAAGCTTACGAGTAGATGAGGTAAAAGAAAGAAGAAAAATCTTGAAAAGCCAAGCCATCAAGATATTTCTCAAAAGAAAAAAAGAACTTGACGACGCCCTAACTATAATACATACCAAGCTAGAAGGAGAAATTGTTAAGGACACAAAAATAAGAATAATGACATGATAAATCAAAGATAAAGGAAAAGTAAGCAAGCAAAGCTCCATGTGATAATATAGCTCTTCCAAATCTACAGAGAGCAGATTTATGAGAAGACCTGACAGCGCATCGCTTTTGTGGTAGTCCCATTCAAGTGACAGAGATGATCCCTCTAGCTCCTAGGGTGGGTCTATCAACAAGGGAACAAGCTAATGTGCTGTCTCTAGTTAACGAATGAACAGTCAAGTAGATTGTCCCATCAGAATCGAACGCGATCAGTTTGAGATGAGGCAAAGGGCGGCCTTTGTCTCCGTCTCCGATTGTGTCATGGCCCCCAAGAACAAGACTGGATGCCCTCAGCAAATATCAAAGGACAAAAGAATCATACAAGACAATAATCACATTCATAACTAAATAATCATTCAAGGAATATTAGCAGATTAAGATGAAATAAACCATATCAACACAAGATGTGGGAAACCGCACTCAGTCATGTATATATTAATAGGAAAAAGATTATAACCGAGTCTTTGATGTTCTTTCAATGCCTACTGGCTATCTTAAAGGCTCATAGGAATTGGGACAGGCAAGACACAATCCTAAGCTCTCTATCGACAAAGGTCTCTTTCTTCGCTCTATCCTTGTACAAACATCTTGAAGAATTCCTTCTTCATCTATTCAAATTGCTCAACTAGCTTTATCAATGGGAGATAGGTTTATTTATAGAGAGACAGGTTATTGGGCCCCTAAAATGTTGGAAGTGAGGCCTTATCCTTTGGGAGGTTCCCCAAAAGGTAGAAACAAGAGACCAAAGGAGGGTGTCTTGCTTGTTGCGCTGAATAACCCAAGCCGACTGGCCACGAGGTCATAGTATAGAAACTTCACTCTCTATTTAAAAAAATCCTGCAACAGCTTGGCGCTGCAGCTCATCGGGGACGTAGCCAATGGGCATGACCTTTAGTAAGTTAATTTCCTTTATTGGCGCGAGGCCATAACGACCGGGGCCAAATACGCCAACCCAAAAACATGTGTTTCTCGCTGACTAAAGCCTCATGACCGATAATGAAAGTGTTCTCCTCAAAGAAGATGTAATGATATTTTGCAAGGCATGACACTTCATATAGGTCACAGCTATCCCCCCCAATGTATGATGGGATCAGTGATTGTGAAAAATGATGTGTAACATGCCCTCAAAGCATGAGGTCCGAGAGAGAAAGGGAGGGGTGAAATGCTTTATGAAACACGTTCAACCAAACACCATCATTTAAGACTTAAAAGTATAAATACACCGATGATTCACATACAAACATGGGTTAAAGCATCCATCCATAATATATACATAAAAACTTCAGATCCGAGGTATGGATGCAGCCCATCTTCTCCAGTTAAATAAGGGATCAACAAATAGACCCAGTATCAGGTCGGGGATTCATCCAATCAAAAGAGTCATGTGTATAGCCGTGATAAAACCAAAATATTCAAGTAGCCTCAGATCTTATCGTACAAAAACCCGGTATTCCCAGACTTCATCTCGAATTCGAACAAGTACAGTTCAAGCATGCGAATATGTGATGTAGTCGAACATGCAATAAAGTTACTCCGATTACTACCCAATGATTAAAGCTGAAGAATACAGGTCGAGAGAAACTACCACTATGATAAATGGCTCTCAAGGTACAACAAAATCCACGAATGAACAATGATATGGCATTGAACACTTATAGAATCATTCGATCATAAAGAATGATGTATGGACCTATCGTCGAATGTGAAGAACTCGCTACTGAGGCAAGCAAGCTCCAAGGTACCGAAAGGAGTCTTCTAGGTCAACTTCCGGATAAATATCAAGTCAACAGAAGCCGACCTTGCAATAAAGGAGGGCTATAATGTTTCCCACATCATCGACAATGCAGACTGCATCTAACATGATGATAGTGAAACAAGACCAAACAGAAATGCTGAGGCTAACTAACTGAAACTTTCAACATACTGACACGACTCCATTTGGAAGTATTTGACATCAAGGGATTCATGGTCATGATGACATAAAAGCAGTGGAGAGATAAAAATATATTACCCAAACCCATGGAGGCAAAAAATGAAGAAATGAGATGTCCCCAACCCGACACGAATGTAGATGAGTGTCATGTTCAAGATTACAGCATCATTAATAATAACCAAGGACCCCGTTCCATTCCCCCCGCATTCCCGGCGCAGTACCCCAATTATTTTTGAAAACAAGCTTGAAGGGGATAGCATATGCTTATCATATGTTTGTCCTTCGCACAAATCCATCCAGTACATTTTATGAGTTCCCTAGGAAGGAGGAACCTGCTACGTCATGGTACGTGTCGATGTTTAATGTATTGCACTGAGTCCTGATGAAAGGAAGAACTCAATATTTTCATGTTTAGAGTTTCGAGAAAAAGTGAAAAACAAAACCCGTGCCAGTGTCCCTTTCATAAATAGTCCCTTAGATCCAAAAGGTAGAAAATTGTGTCCTTTAGAGAACTCTTAGTCGCCATGTTAGGTATTCATTTTTCGTAAATAATCATCCCTAAAATTCTAAAAAATGGTAAATGTATATTGCAGACATCATTTCACGTACCAATTAACGAGTTCAAAATGACAAGAGTCTAGAAATATTTTTTAGTTTTAGAGAGCTTTAAAAGAGCCGAAAGATGACTCAAATGCTGACTTTTTCAGTGCTTACCGAGTCTGAAAGTATAAAATATAACCCGTCACCTCATCAAGCCGTTACATTAAAAACCCGTCGGCGTGCACAAGAGACACACGTAAAAAACCCATTTCAAATAACATAGTGAAATAATCGAAAAATATGTTTTAAAACCTAATTAGGTTCTAAAAAGTTATAAAATGCCAAAAATGGTAAAATTAATACTTTTTCACTTTTACATCTTGTGAGCAATAAGCATCTTTTCAACGTAATTTTAAGTAGAAATAGCGTGCAATCCGGAAGACCAATCTCAAATTCGTCAGCCTGTGTAAGAACTAAATATCCTTCCCGTATTTATTTATATTTTCATACTGCAACCTCTGCAAATCTAGAAATCTATGGGGGGGATTTCAAAAATTAGGCCCGACTACAGGCATTGAGCATGGACTGCCAATAATCGCTTCAAAATTTTAACTGTGCACCAAATCGCTGGCGACCATTTTAGTTTATAAATGCAAGAAAATAGGCCCATTTTCACCAATCGTGTTGAATTTGGCTAATTATATTCATATGAACGTGTTAGAGGGTGTGAAACGGAAAATGTGATTGGAATAGCAAGAACGAGAACACGGTGAAGAAGACGAACTTGCCATGGGAAATGAAAGATGCGGAATCTCTCGTAGATCAGGCTCAAGAAATTCTTCATGACACCATGCCTCGCATCTCAACTAGAGCTACCGCGACAATTAATCATTATCTCGGCATAGATCAGGAAATCACTTTTCCATGATCGAACTCGAGATTGATGTTTCGGACATTTATTTCATAACAAGGTCATTATGGAGGTATGCATCACACCTGACCGGCACTTGGCCTCAATGGAGAACATGAGTATGGTTATTGAAAAGGTGCCTGGTGGCAAGAGTTGATTTTCAAAGCAGCACTGATATCAAACTATTCTGGATTTGGCATCAAGGTAGTGTTGTACACCATCACACGAGCCAAGGATCGTGTGCGCCACAAAGACATATCTACTTCTTGTTGTGTATCATTTCGACACCTGACTCCCTCTACAACTGCGTAGGCAAGACAATCAACATGAAGTGTCAACCGAAAAGTGAAAGAAACCAAATTGAAGCAAACTTTGCTACGGTCTATTCTAGTATCATTCATCTGGAACGCACTACCAATTTTCCGTTGTTAGGAGGTGATAGTACCGACACCAGTCAAAGATGGTGGAGCCACGGATGGCCCATTGGGAAGTTCTAATGCCAAGGTCAAGGGCTGTCAACAAGGTCTGAGACCGTGAGTTCTTCGAGTGGCTCGCCGGATGCCCGATCGGCCGTGGAGTGATCGTCTCGCCGCCAATACGGGATTTCACTCGGTGATAACTTCCTCACCTTGTAGAGGATTAATGAAGTACTGCAAGACTCATTTTTTATTTTTCATGAGTATTGTGATTTTTTTTTTTTATGCATGTTCTCAAATTAAATCCATGTAAATGAAGATGTTGGCTCGTAGAGCCTTCTGCATGTCCCTACTAGCAATGTGAGAGCCTCGCGATTTTGATGTGTCAGTTCCTGTGAGGGAGATGAGGAGGAGGAAATCATACGCAATTTGAGGAATCTCTCGTGGATCTCGAAACTATGTTGTTCGACGATGTCTTCGAGCATACCAGAGAGGGGGCATGCCACGGTGTGGTGTCAAACCGAGTTCACCGCTCATTATGTTTCTAGGCATAGTGACATGATATCATGAGCATCACGCCGAGGCAGACACCGTTAGGTTTACCGCATATTTTTGAGACACCCGATGTCTCATGATGTAACCGAAACACACATATTTTTTCAACTTGAGATGCACACCATGCAAAATATCTTAATATATATATATATATGTGTGTGTGTGAGTGTGTAGAAATCTATATGCACTAAGTATATATGTCCCGATCACCCGATCTCACATTATTTAAATTTATGCAAAAGGACTTCACCAATTCCACTCCGTTAATCTTTTATGAAAACTTAATTGCAAACACATGTGAAGCATAAACAAAATAATCAATCGCACATAAATACGCTTTAACCTGGAAAGCCCGGGTTTGCAAACCTAACTATATATTATGTATCATGGAATCATATGACAATCCTCATACAAATCTTAGCAAGCTCTCGCACAAGACAATCGTCATACACTAATCGTAGTTCCGATCTTGCAAATCCATGCACCGATCTTTGCTACCCGCTAGCCCTCGCCTCCACCGCGTAATCCCTACCGAAGAATAGCTCGAAATGAATTTGAATTACTCTTGCCTTGATCAGTAATCCTCATTGGCAACTCCAATGTGTGTGTGATGCAATCATGGATCACTATAGTCACAACAGATATTCTATCTTTCCCTTTCACTCCATCTCTCCACCGGGTCTCCACCGAACTCGCCATGCACTATAGTTAACTCATTGATTATTCGGGTTTGATTAATGATATTATTTGTGAATTAATGAAATAATTAATTCACTCCACTCTCACTAGTGTATCATTTAGTTAGACTAGATACAACTAGCTCAACCTAGGTCTAATTGAGTTAAACCAAATACAACTCCATAACTACTTCTTCCAATTGTGTCATAACTCTGCCACTTGATTTCTAACCGAGTCCTCCATACATTAGGTCCAAGAAACTCCCTTTGGAATTGTTGTGGACTTCACCTGACTGATTTGTCATATCCGTGCACCTAAATGCGTTCCAAGAGAAAGGAGCACAGTTAGTGTCCGATTATTATTAAGAGCTACTAATAATTGACATGCATCTATTTTTAGATCGACGCATCTATAAATAGATTCTCCAATATTCTAAAAATAGAATTTCATCTATCTTCCAAGTAACTTGATCAACCATCCACAAATAGCATCCTACAACTTCTTAAATATGATCATCACAACAAAATAGACTTGCACCAAAAATAGCTCAAGGGCCCACTTAGTGAAGGCGACTCTTTTCACTAAGCCATCATCTGTTGAGTGTCAACACTCCCTCTCAACAAGATAGGATTCTCTTCACCTTGATCCTACCTCTATGGTATTTGAATTTGCCCCCGGTGAGCGCCTTTCGTCGAATATCCAGATTCCGACCTCCGTAGGAATGTACTTCATCGAAGCAACGTGATCTTCCACCGCACACAATCTCCGATGGTATATACCAGATATCAATATGTTTAGATCTATCATGAAAGACAGATTAGCCGAGAGTTTAATGAACCGATTATCACAATGTATCACCGTGGGATTCAAATGTGAACCGAACAAAACTAAATCCGTAATCTTCCTCATCAGAGTAGCTCTCACATGTAGTTGATCATTGCCAGCAAATTTTCTCTAACCGAGTACCACAGATCTTTGTTTCCTAATTGTACTCAAGAAAATGTCGTAGATCCGATAATCGAAATCCTTCCATGTGCTCTTTTCCGTCCGTTGGCTTCCTCATCGACCGCATCCGTGAAGCCATGAATCTCACCTCATCCATCCGTCTGTTGGCTCATAAACTATACTTCAGATAAAATTCTAGAGATTCTGTGATATGCTTGCCTACCTTCCAAAAGAGCTTGTAGGCTTAACTACCTACTTCAGAAAGTTGGTTCACCGCATAAAGATATGTCCGGGTCTTGTATTAACAAAATATGACTAAACCCACCAATTGTCAATAAATAGTGGCACTTAGCACTACCGCCGATGTAGCATCCTCTTTCTTCCAATTTCCCCGGAAGAGGCCGGAGAGGTTTGCAGCCCTTGCATGTGAAACATTTCCGCATCTCCCATACTGACTCTGGAGACACAAACACAGCTCACCTTCCCGCTACCATATTTCCAATCCAATGAAATAATGAAGGAGGCCCAAGTCCTTTCATTCCCAAACCTCCTTTGCAAGATCTGCCTTGCATGATAGTGTATCAATTGTCATCACTCCGTTAGTATTAAATCATCAACATAAAGAACAATGATTGTAATCTTACCTCCACTCACAATATGGTACAAGTTTGCATCCGCCTCACTCTTGGTGAAGCCAAGTCCTATGGAAATAGCCGCGTCGATCCAAGGTACCAAGAACGTGGTGCTTGTTTCAAATTTCATATATACTTCTTTTTTTGAGCTCGCACATGCGACTTCCGCCGTCATGATCTAAAATCCTTCGTAGCCGCTTCAATGTACACCTCTTTCCTCAATTATCCCATTAAAGAACATAGTCTTCACATCCAACTCGATGAATGCCAACCCATCCGCACTAAGAGAGCAAGGATGGTCCGTATGGAAGAATACCGTGAAATGGTGTGCAAAGGTTTCTTCTACATAGTCAACTTCGATCCGTGAGAAGCCCTGCAAAAAATCTTGCCTTATACTTCTCGATGCTCCCATCGCCAGCCTTGCTTTACCTTGTAGATCCATCTTGATCCTACAACTCCATTTTCCCACCGTAAAATTGAGCACCCTCCCAAGCATTGTTTCTAACAATGGAGTCATACTCCACCATGGCATCTACCCATGTGCTCCGTACTGCTTCTTCAAAGAAGATGGCTCGTCAGAATAATGGTTCTCATAGCAGCCATACCCAGAATCTACGCACTGCCTTCGTTCGTACTCATGATGTAGGGACTTTGGCGCACGACAAGCGTATCAAGCTTCTGGCCTCTTTGCCTTTTGTGGGTATGCTTTCGCCTTGTTCGATGTTTAGTTCTTGGCATGAGGGATTCCCTCCACTCCATGAATCTCCTCCTTGGCTCATCCATCTAGAGCCTCATTCCTTTGGGAACAAGAAGTTCCTCCTCCGCATGCAAGTGTAGCTCCCTCTCAAGCGACAACTTCATGGCTTTCACCTCAGCCAATTCTTATATCCGTCGCACAATTGTACTATCTGAATGTTTAGAAAATACACACGATAATTATGAGGTGTTTCGTTTCACCCCACAAATATCCCAACTTTCTACAAATAAATTGTACTTCTTTCCCCCGGCGTCCCTGCTCATGAATGTAAATGTGAGCCAAAATCTTCAACCGTAAATAATGTGCTTCTTACCGTAAAATGCTTCTTCAAGTGTACTCATGCCAAGCATTTTCATGAGGACAACGGTTTGCACATAAACCGCAAGAGCAAAGCCCCCGTCCACAAGTGCACGCAGAGGCCTCCGGTCATAGCACGCTTCTCGTGGAGCACCCACGATCGTTCGTTTTCTCTCCGTAACCCATTCTTCTATGGGTTATGAGGCGGAGTTCCTTTCTCACCCCTTATTTTCTACGTAATTCATTTTAACTGGCCCGAGATGTATTCACCACCATTATCGCTCCGAAGTAGAAAGATTTAATGGCTTCGTTGAGCCCCCCAAATTTGTGCTTCTTCACCTGTTTTACCTCATTTTTCCCTTATCCATTTTCATTTTAAACCCAATTGATCAATAAAGAAATAGAATTACTTTAGAATAATATATAACTCACTGTTGAATTTGTGATTGTTGCCATTGATAAGCATTTTGACCTAATCAAATGCGAATGCATGCATTCCGTAGCTAACCGGCGATTTCAAATTACCTTTATGTTTGAGCATGTTCCGGTGTGGCCACGAGGAAAAAAACGCATATGGGTACGATCCACGTCGTGCTCATGGTGCTGCTCGTCATGGAAGAGGAAATGGATTCGGGTACGGTTAGTGCACGTGAACACATTTGTAGTTGAAGATCTTTACTAGGATCAAGTATACCCAGGTAATTTTTCTTTTTTTTACGTGCAGCCAGTAATCTCAAAGACTCCTAAGATGATTTGGATTAGGAAGACATCATTCCTAAATTATTAAATGGTTGTTACTTTGCATTTACTATAAACTCTTGAGTAGGCCGAGAGCTTAGTTAGAGATTTTGGTATTAGATTTGTCGCTAGATTTGTGAAACTCAGAAGTTACGTCTTCACATTACTGCAATTATTTAGGAATTTAAACTATTGCATCGTTAATGGAGCGTACAAAATTATCCCGAAGGCGTGATTTAATTGGGAGTTGAATGCCGTCAAGTGTAGAGGGCCCCCGCCTTCCCTTGAACTGACTCTTTTCTTTGCGTACGTAGATAAGTTTTTCTTAGTCAGTTTCCTTTACGTTTCCGTATACGACCAGTAGTTGTTTTGTTTTTATATGTTGTAATTAATGGCCTAGTTCTGTGGTAGGTGATACTCTTCAACGACCAAAATGGTGAATGTTTAAATGACTATGGTATTGTAGGATAGGAGTTAAATTTATATTTGTTTTCAACGTGGCCACTTCCGTAGTCATATTCGTTCCAGTCCACAAGACACTTTGCCAATAACCGAAACGATGAATGTTTAATTTATCATGGTACCGTAGGATAGAGTTGTATTTGTTTTTAACTAGAGAGATCATAGTTATGTCCATTCCGCCACAAGACATTCTTCCACAGACTATAAACAATGAATGATGAACAGCCTATAGTGTTATAGAGTTAGTTGTAGTTTTTAACTTACTATCACAAACTTGTACTTGTCCTAATCATTCTTCCACAAGAATGTTCTTCCATATCCTGTTGTTTAAGATATGACTGTGATGTGACAATTTAGTTTTTTCATTTGGCTTTCGCTCTATTTTCTTTCAATTGCATACAAGTCCATTACCAAAATTGTTCTACCTCTTCCACAAGAAGGAACTTTCCAAAATATCACTCATGATGAACAAACCGATTGTGTAACTTCATAGGATAGTGCATGTTAATTTAGAATGCTCCGGAAGTTTCATTTGCATTTAATTCATGTCCAGCCTACTTCATTTCAAAGTTTGATAATGTTTTGTGATTAAACATTGTTCTAGTTTAGCATCTTAAGCTCATGTTTAAATCAATCTATCGCACTCATATCTCATAGTCACACCGATACCTCTTGTAATAAAGAGAGATCATTTTAGTTGATAGGATTCAAGACAAATTCTTCATTATTTACAAATATCTTTTTGTTCCGAAACCATCAAGCATCCATAATCTTAGGAACAGAAGATAACATCATTACAAGGTCCGAAATATCTCTGCAAATTTCACTATAAACAGAGTCTTTCCTCATCGTAACCACCTAAAAAGAAAACCAAATAACTCTTGAGAAGAGACTCCACCCTACTGAAACCTCAAGTGTATCAGAACTAGGAATTACTGGTGGAATAGATGAGTTTAGAATAGAATATTGCACTACATTTAGTGTCTAATTGTCTAGTTAGAAAACTGCATATTTAAGTGATCATTTTCAAAGTCTAGTTTGTCATTTGTTAAAAAGTCATCATCAAGCTCTTGTTTCTATTCAAATATAGTTTAGATGTTGCTTCAAAGATTTTTGATTACATTTTCCATTCCATATGTATTTAGGTCAACCTGTCTTAATCACTAATTTTTTCACAGTTTTCTAGACATTTCATTTGGGAACACAAAATTAAAAAGACCAAAAACATCATAAATCAACATACAAGACCAAAACATCACAAACACTACACACAACGCACTATGAAAACAAGCACTAGGTACATATGGTACATTTCCACTTCAAATAGTACTACAACCTGGGTTGACAATTAAATGAACTCAGCTTTAGAGACTAGATTGGAGGCACAACATTTTGCGCGTTGCCTAGGAAGTGAAAACTAGGTAATCCTGTTTCTGAAAATTCAAAACAATTTTATGCGTAGGGAGAGAGATTAAAGAGGAAGAGATTTATAAGGCGAGATAGACTTTATATCTAGAACACCACGGAGTCCGGCATCTAGATCCGTAACTAGTACACCTTCAACTCAAACCCACTTCCATCCTTTACTCGATCCCGGACTTCCTAGAAGACGAAGGTCACCTATCTCCATTGAGAGAAACTTCCACTTCATCCATTGAACTGCCATAGAAGGAGGATCCAAAAACCTCATGGAGGATACAAACCTTTCTACTTCCACAGAGAGTCAACCATGGCAGGTTGCTGGAGGAGGGAGGGAGTTGTTAATGGAGAAAACACATTATTTGAGGAGGTAGAGGAAGAGGTAGGAGAAGGAGGAAGAGGAGGAGGAAAGGCAGACAGAGGAAGAGGTAGAATAGAATCTCTTTTGGGTTCTGGTACCCTCATGAAGAAACCAATACAACCAAAGGAAAACATTTCACCTTTCCGTCCTTCCCAACTTCTACAGTGACTTAAACCGAGGATCCCGAAACTTTCTTATCTCTTCGAATTTGAAGACTGTAGGACTTATGACTACCTTCATGATGCCTAAAAATTGAATATTTCTCATCCTGAAGTGTGCGTTAAAAGGAGCAAGATTGAAGCATGTATGAGCTTATTAAAATAGTTCCATTAGGACATAAGACATGAAACAAGCATTTCTAGAGAGATACTTGGATTATTGGGAGTGCCTGTTGAATCATACAGTTAGTGTTCAAGATGTTACAAAAAGAAGATGAAAACTTAGAAGATTTGTTGAAAAAGATTTAAATACAACATAAAAAGAGCACAAATGGAAACTTGACCAAGACACTTTAAAATCTCTTTGTTGAAAACCAGACAGATGTAAATGGCTTGATATCTCAATGATGGAAAAGGGACATATCACAACTCACATTACCTGAAATATTTGAGTTATGTGATTAACCCTTCTGTGAGGGAAACTGCAAATCACAAAGGTCCAAGAGATCCTCGCCTATACAAGAGCAAGTAAATCTGTCAAGGCATAGATCGTAAATAGGACATGCTCGATGATTTTAAATTCGACATCTTAGGGAGTCTTAGTGAACAAATAGACACCTCAAGATACAAATGCTGTAAGGCCGACCATGCCTGGCAATCTTTTGTCCCAAAATGTAGAAAGCTATGCCTTGAGAGTGTCTTTTAGATGTAAAAGTTGTAGAAACTCGTGTTATTTGTTCTGAGAAACATGAGACCAAGAATGTCCTTCTCTTCCGGGTCTCAAGGCTGTTTTTCAAGAAGAAAACTCCTGGGCTGCCAGATCACAGACTCTTTAACTTTGCATTTAGAATAACTCTGGCAGGGATCTCAGATACGTGATTTTATGATCAAATGTATAATCAACTCCACCTTGAATTCTTGGCAAAGAACCTTGGCCCCAATTTCAAAATCAGACCCCAAGCTTGGGCACAAGGATCACAAGGTCTTGGAAGATACTTCATATTATCAAGATCCACCATCCTATCCACCATATCCACAAAATTTTCCTCAAAATTCTAACAAAATTTTCAAAATTCTCAACAACATCATCAGAACCAACCTCATCAAAATCAACCACTTCCATTACCATTCCCTCAAAAAATCCAATCAATTACCAGCTCAGCCCATACCAAACCCTGAATAATAAGAATCCCCGTATCACATACATGATAGAATAATAACAATTTCAAACTGATGACTATTCTAGACCTTAGAGAGTCCACCTAGGGTCCTGAAGGATACTTGAGAAGAGGAAACCTTCAGGATCATACAAGAACAAGATAATTCTGAGAAGACTTCACAAGAATAAAAAATGGAGGAAGAAACATCCTTCAAGGCCAAAGACAAAACCAACAAAAAGATTCAGTCAGTCTAACTCCAGATTAGATTAAACTCATTCACATCTCCATTTGTACTCCTTTCCTGAAAGATTGAGAAATTGACAAAGGTGTAGAAAAACAAATATTTGAAATAATAATATTTTCTTATGAACTTGAGAATAATATTTAAAATTCATTATTGCAAGCCATCAAGGAAATCCAATTTATTCAAACAATAAAGGAGTTGAGTATGAAGACAACAAAGAAAAGAATAAGAGAAACTCAAGAAAATCGAATCAGAGAATAAAGAAGTATATTATGATGTGGACTACTATTCCAAAAAATTTGACTCCAGAAACTAGCTTGTCAAAATTCACATCAATGGAATTGAAATTCAAAACACAATTCTATTGATTTTATAAAGAATAAAATATCATATAGTGCACCAGGACAAATCAAAACTTCCATCTTCTTTAAAATGAATGTACTCTACCAAACCATGAACCCATCCCATCATTGGGGTAATAGAAGATATCTAAAGGTCCCTAGACTCTTGGGAGTACCTCAGGATTTTATGATCCTTACACCTAAGAATAATCTAGGAGGCCATCTCATGATATTTAGAAGATCTGTTATTATAAATTAGTGCTATTGAGTAGTCCCACAGGCATCCCACAGTCTGTCATAGTCTGTACCTTTATATCCCCAATAGACAATACATCTAGATGATACCTAATGAGAGGATGAATACTTGCAACCACTTAATAATTTGGGAAATTATGAAGAGCATCTATCTTCAGCATTTGTAGTACTCTTAATCTTTCTCCTGAGACAAATAGAACACAAGAGGTCCCACTGAGTTTTATTAATTGTATATGTTTTCATTCTACATAATCAAGCGGACAAGTAATGCTTCATAAAACGGAACATAAACAAAATCAAGAAAGTAACTTAAACAAGAATTTGACAAGAATATTAATTTTCCAAGAGAAAAGGGAACAGACTATATATAAAGGGGATAAGTCCAAGAATGTATCATTCATTCATATAGAGTAAATTGTGTTCAATCTGGATAACTTCAAGACGATGAATCAAATCTAGGGAACACAAGTAGTAACTACAAAATTAGTAGTTGTTATCTCATCATCTCATTTTATAGGTTGTATTTTTTAAATGAATTTGTGGTTTGAAGAAAATGGAAATGAGAAAAGGTTAATTCACCAGAACTGACAAAGCTACTCTTAAATAATTATTCTCTCACTTTCTAGATCAAGCATAGATACATGAAGTAGTAAAAAAGTAATTTTCATTCTATATCTTTAGTGGTTACAATCAAACTAAGTAGCACTTGAAGACCAAGATACAAACCACATTTACTTGTCCTTAAAATTTATACTCATTTGTGCATTGCCATTTGATTTTGCACGCAATCTAACATTCCAAAGGTGATATTCTTCAATTAATATTAACTTCGTATGTACATGAATACTTGCTTGAGGGGATAGATTAAGATACTGAGAAAACTCTATGTCCCAAAGATGCAGAAGTAACCTTCTAGCCTGAAAAATACAGATAAACAACAGCATTGTTTAGTACCCATGATTGCAGAAGGGATATTAGCAGCTGTGCTTGCTGCCTGTCCCACCAACTGGTTACTAAGATGTGTTTTCAGGATTTTGCTGGCATTAATCGAGATTTATAGGCACCAATTGCATGAGATTTCCTCCTTCAATTATCTCACCAAGATCATGAATTTGAAGGGACTCAATGCATGTTATTTTGAAACTCTAAACCAAAATTTGGGTCACCAGGTTTGAGGGACTGTTCTTTTTAGCATCTTTTCCGCGTCTTATTGAGGCTCCTAGCTACGCCTGTGATGGGGATGTATAAAGATTGAATTCCCTTTTCACCATTGCACGGTGAAAATGACTCGCAGAGGAATATACTTCAGACCTGAAAAAGAGTTTAAATGCTGTTCAAGCTACGAAAACTTTAGAATGACAGAGAATAAAGGTAGGCTCTTGATTGACACTGACGAGTTCTCGGTTTCCGATGCTCACAGCAACTAACTTACCTACCAGAGTTACAGATGAGTAAGAGCATGGAAGAATCAATTAATGGCTATTCTAGATATGTCTGAAAATAAAACACGGGATGATTGTTTAAATTAAAATATCGTGATGATACTCGTTGAAGACTTATCTTCTTACAACATTTTTTTACGCTTATCAAACTCTGTATTTATTTTTGAGACAATGCGATTATTTAGTTTAGTAGTACTGTCACAATGCATATAAAAAAGAAAAAACTGGCTAATGAGAAAAGATTTGCAGTCAAGGAGCAAATGGGGATGTTGATTTGATTAGTGTGTTCGGAAGATGAGATGCTCAAAATTTATGTATAAATGATAATAATCCCATGAAGAATTGGTATAAAGTGATAAATTGTAGTGATCCAATTTAGGGATAGATATATTGTCGGAGTTTAAAGATGCAGGAGAATATATTGTGTGTGTATAATACAAAGTAGGGAAATCTTCTCCAGGGAGATGCTATTAAAACTCGTATATTTAACTTTTTTGAAAGGCTTGTTTGGATTTAGAGATCAAGAACTCTATCACATAAAGGAAATATATATTGTTAAAATTACTATGTTACTAAGGGGTAGCTAAACCATTATTTGTTGCCAATTGAATTGTCTGATATTTTTCTTGAGATATTACCGCTTTGGTGGTCCCCAAGAACATACACCAAGAGTCTGGATTTTGATATTGTTGGGGAGCAATGAGTGGACAGCACAAAACGTAGCATAATAGAAGACCCATTCTTATCATCCATGCCAGCTATCAAGTGGTAATAATCCACTAACAAGTCATTGAAGGAATCCTAACAAAGATCAAGGTTCATCTACATAGAAGAGGATTAGTAGATAGGCTTCCTGCTCTCAGGGCCTATAGAACTACATGGAGAAACACAAATGCCATACTTTATGAGCTTGTTTATGGAAAGCAGTTTTGTTTCATAGAGTTCCAAATCCAAACATTCAAGATGGCAAGCTCAGCTAGGACTTGATCTAACGAGGCAAAGGGCATAATTTGGAGCAACATGAATTTGAGGACTGACAAGAGGGCTAAAGGTGCCTGAATTGTTGTTAGGTATGATGAAGACAAGTATAATGAAAGAGAAGAAATTTAAAGAGGCATTTGGGTTTGGGTTTGATAAAAAATTAAGATTTTCATGAAATTTCTGACATATTTATTGGGCTATAAGAATTGTTCTAGACCTTTAATAATGGAAGAAAACTAACTATAGATGAAGAAGAGGTCACTTTTCTTGTGAATGGCCATAGACCTAAGCTATACCAATGTCACTTCAAGAGAAGAGTTTGTCAAGAAGTCTCATGAGAGATGAATATAGAGGTTAAATGAAGGTATCTTCTTCTACCAACTTGATTAAATTTTTTGAAGCATTTCTTTGAAAAAAAAAAATATATATATATATATATATATATATATATATATATATAAATAAATAAATAAATAAATAGACAGTATAAACATGAAAACCAATCAACAACGTGCATGTTTATACGTAAAAGATAGGGTGAACCGAGTTTCTCCGACACTCTAACTTTTCCCATTTTTGTTTCTAAGTAGCTATTATAAAAATCATGTTCAAGTCACATAGGATTTGGTGATCATTTCCATCTCATTCCATTCACTATCTATCCATACTTCATCTCATCCATCATTCACATTTCACTCCATTCCATTTCATCATTCTCATCCATTTCATCATCCATTTCACCCACTTTCCACCCCACTTCATTCTGTTGCCATGTCTTATGAGAATTTGATATCTTGTTTGTGAAGGAACAAAAATGATGCCATGAATTGCGTATTTCAGCCCTTATGTTCTTCATTCCATGAATCGAATCCATTCTTATTCCATTATCCACTTCAATCCATCATCCATTTCATCCATTTTCATAAACATTTTACCCATCTCCTTAAACATTTCATTTTCATGATAAAAGTGTTCTTATGGGATATTCTTAGCCTCACATAAGATTTCAGAGTTTATCTGCCTTTTCTCATGTTCTATGAGTTCTTCATGTGCCTACAAGTCCCGAAGGCACTGAATTGAAAGAGACTTGACCAGGAACAAAGATCCTAGTTGAATTCATGAATCAAAAATATCAAGAAAATTGTGAAAGATTCCTCCAAAGATGAGCAAGAGAAGACAAAGGCTACACAAACATCAAAGTAGGCAAGAGGTAAATAAATTAAATGACATGTAATCATGAAAATACACAGTTTAGTTGTAGGTGAAATTATTCAAAGAGTTATTAATTATTTTATTGATCAAACAATCAAAGAAATCCTCTTATAGACCAGACAACTTCCATCCTAAATTTTCTATCCATATGTACTTATTTTGAACGCTGAACCATTTGAAATTCCTACTAATTTCTAACCGCGTTCTTACTTGACAGATTTTTTCCCGCCGTCAGAAATCCTCCTCCGTCATTTCCTCAAATTATTAATAATCCTTCACCATCTTCACCAAATTTCATGTCAGACCATTGCTGCAAGAATTTCATTCCGTAGCCGTGATTCCATTCGGCGTAAGCATTATTATCATCAAGAGTGTGAATGAAGAGGCACAGATGGCTAATAATGTGGAGAACTCAACAGTGCGAGAGATACATATCAATTTGAGTATGTTGGAGCATTTTCAATATCAACACGGTGACTCAGGTCAAGAGTTTTTGGTGATGTTGCTACCGAAGACGAGGTGCTAAATTGAAGACTTTGCTACTAAAAGTACAGTAGGTGGTATAGTGTTCAGAAGTTTAGCCCATATTGTGAATAAAGACAAGAGGGTGTGGTAAAGAACCTGGTTTTGTAGTTGTTGTTACCCAGTATTTGCAGAGAACTGTGAGTGTTGAATTTAAAGCATACTATCTTCCATAATGCAGGATGAGGTTGAGCTTGAAGTCCTACACAGAAATGTATGCTTTTCAAGACGAGCTTGAAGACTCTCTGCTACCAAAGACGATACATGGGTAACAAAATACCTGAATCATCTACCACTCAATAATGTAGACACATTGTCGAAACTGAAATTGCTTCCATATCATTCCAGAAGGTCTTAAAAGAAGTACACCTACCCAGGATTCAAGGTACTTTTTCAAAACAGAGGCATTACAAACTGCAGATTTTTAAGATCAGATCTATTTCAAAAGTGTGTTCTTCCAATACCTAGCTTACTTTTATTTTAGAATGAAGCCATTTTAATCCGAAATAAAAGCCATTGTTTTGTGGATAGAGAAGAGTGTTAATTGATAGTGAAAAATCATGGGTTTCATCGTAAGGATTGAGCCTGAGATCAAAATATTGCGAGAAGGTCCACAATGCATAGATGCCACAACAATAGGATGGCTCCCAATTTTTGAAAGTTTATGGTTGCCATAAGAAGCTACAAAATATTTATGATCATTCTGCACCGAGGTTGAAATATATATGATGTTTAATGTTAATGAAGTTTTTATAGCAGAGAAGCATGGTGATTATCTGTATACTGTTATTTTATTAAAAATATAGTCTTATTAATGATCTGAAATGAAATCTTAAAACCAACAAATGGATAGTGTTCAAGAAATGTAATCTCCAAGATAAAGATTACATATAAAATTTTATGAATATACTACTTCTTTACAAAAAATGAAGTTACATGTGAGGGTAGATAAGGGACATTTTATTTTTACAACATGACTAATGTTGCATTTTCTAGAGAAGATTTGAATTTACCATATTTTGTAATGTGTCCCAAGAAAATACTTTCGTGTTCCCAGAAGAGTCTCAGCTTTTGGAAACAACCCCGTATCACTGTTAAGTTAGGTCAAAATTTTAATTGAGCATCATCTCATTCTAAATCAAATGATATGGATGATTTCTAATAAGAAATCATTTCGAGGAAGCAAAAGAACTATCACCTAAATCAATAAAGCCATGTGCAAGAAGTAGGAGAGTTGAGGACCAGCAGTAAATTGAACTTGGTTACAGCAAAGAAGAAGTCATTTGACAGTTGACTAACCAAGAGTCAACTCAAGGCAGAGAAGGTAACTGTATGAATCAAGAGTAGAAATGGGAGGGTTCCTCTGTCTCAGAGAAGCCACAGACAAAGGAACTCAAGAAAACATCATAATCAAACAAACAGTAAGAACTAATATTAGATGAAGAAACATCCACAAGAGTAATATTTGATGAAGATTTTAAGAAGGGGACCTCTGAGATTGATCTCAACAGAAATCTCATGATTATGTGGAAACTAGAAAGAACAACAGAAAGAGAAGAGAGAACCTCACCACTGAATCAATGATATGTGATTGGAGAGGGATAGGTATGAGTTGGATATGTTGATTGTAGACACACACTAAAAAGAGAATGAAATTCTCAAAGACTTAAATCAAGTCAAGATCACATGAACTCAACCTATCCTATATAGGACAAAATGGAGAGAACCAATGAGAAGATGAAGACAAGGAACAAAGTTGATTAGAAAGACCTCACAAACCTCGTGTTCAAACTTGTGATCGTGAAACCCCAGAAGTCTTTTAGCATGCAGGACAAAGGAAAAGAAGGGGATTAGATGTCCTGTACAAGCCCTAATTTATAGGATACCCTGGTGACATGAGGACATGCAAAGAGACAAAGAAGGGGGGGGATGTTGAGCCTCAAATTTGTGCTTTCCTTCACCTCATTTACCTCTCATTTTTCCCTTATCCATTTCCATTTTAAAACCCAATTGATCAATAAAAATAGTTAGAATTACTTCTAGAATGGTTTACATAACTCACTAAAACAGAATTTAAGATTGTTGCCATTTATACATTTTGACCTGACTCAGTCAGCAGTATCGCATGACTCAGAGCTTAACTTTATCTCTAGCAAGCCTACCTTTATGTTTGAGCATGTTCCGTGGCCACCAGGAAAAAACGTACAGGAAGGGCAGAGATCCAGCCGTGGCTTACATGGTTTGTTGTTACTATGGTAGGAAATGGATTCGGGTACTATTATGCATCAGAACACATTTGTGAAGGAAGATTCTACTAGGACTATATGCCTGTGTCTTTTTCTCTTTTACGTGCCTACCTCAAAGACTAAGATGATTTGGATTTGTAGCTATCATTCCTAAATTATTGTAATTATTGTTACTTGCATTTACTTATAACTTTATAATGGAGAGTTTTTGCTGTATAGAGATTTTGTATTAGATTTGTCGCTAGATTTTGTGAAAACTCGTGTTACGTCTTTGAAGACACAGAGCATTATGTTCAAACTATTGCATCGTTTACAAAATATCCCGAAGGCGTGATTTAATTGTTGAATGCTGCCAAGGCAGAGGGCCCCCGCCCCTTGAACGGACTTTTCTTTTGCGTACGTAGGATAAGTTTTTCTTAGCTGCCTACGTCTCGTATATTGACTATTAGTAGTTGTTTTGTTTTTATATATTGTGGTCGTACTCATTCTAGTTCTTCCATAAGTAGTGACATCTTCCAAATCAGAACAAAATGATAAGAATATTAAAATTGATCTATGGTATTGTGAGGAGAGAGTTGGGAATTGAGATTATTAAATGTTACCGTAGTCATATCTGCCCAGCTTCTTCCACAAGAAGACACTTACAATAAATCAAAACGATGAATGTTTAATGTGATCATGGTGTACCAGGATAGAGTTGTATTTGTTTTTAACCAGATCTAGGTTATATTCATTCAGCTTCTTTTCACAAGAAGACATTCTTCCAAAATGCATCTATAATGTTTTGTTGATGAATAGCATAGTGTTATAGGAGTGAAGTTGTAGTTTTTAGTCTTCACTATCACAATAATGTCCGAATCATTCTTCCACAAGAAGAAATTCTTCCTTGATATCCTTAAGAAGTTTAAGATATGACCGTGATGGGACAATTTAGTTTTTTCATTTGCTTTCGGCTCATTTGCTTTCAATTGCATACAAGTCCACAAGCCAAAATTGTTCTACCTCTTCCACAAGAAGGAACTCTTCCAAAATATCACTCATGATGAACAAACCACTTGTAACTTCACAGATAGTAAAAGGCATTTAGAATGTTCCTAGAGTTTCATTTTGCATTTAATTCATGTCCAAATACTTCATTTCAAAGTTTGATGATGGCTTAGGATTTAACATTATTTTGGGTTTAGAAGCATCTTAAAGCTCATGTTTAAATCCAATTCATTGCACTCATATCTCACAGTCACACCGACACCCTTGCATAGTAGATCATTTTAGTTGATAGGATTCCTAAGACAAACTTTCATTATTTACAACATCTTTGTTCGAAAACTCATCAAAGGATCCATAACTTTAGGAATGTATGTTATCATTACAAGGTCTCGAAATATTCGCAAATTCCTCACTATAAATGAGTTTTTCCACGGTACTACCTCGAAAAGAAAACCAATAACTCTCGAGAATAGACTCGACCTTCAACGAAATTGCGTAATAGAACTAGAATCTTCTAGTCACATGGAATACATATTTAGAATAGAATATTGCATCATGATTAGTGTCTAATTGTCTAGTTAGAAAACTTGTTATTTAAGTGATCATTTCTCAAAGTCTAGTTTGTGTCATTTGTTTAAAAGTCATCATCAAGCTCTTGTTTATTCAACATAGTTTAGATGTTGCTTCAAGATTTTTGATTACATTTGCCATTCCATACATTAGGCTCAACTGTTCTCGACCACCAATTTCTTTTCATTAGTTTTCAGACATTTCATCAGGAAACACAAACTTCAAAAGACCAAAACATCATAAATCAACATAAAAGACCAAAACATCACAAAACACTACACACAACGTACTAGAAAACAAGCACCTAGGTACATATGGTACATTTCACTTCAAGCAGCTTACAACCTGCCGACAATTAATGAACTCCGCCTTAGGAGACTAGATCGAGGGCACAACACTTCCCCCAATTCCTTCTCCACCAATGCCTCGAACTCACATAACTTCTGAGAATTTTTCACTCTTCTTCAGACAGAAGATCTAGTATCTACAAGAATAGTCATCAACAAATATAAAATATATACTCCGTGTTTTGTTGCTAGTTGCACCCAGAAAGGTCCACACACGTCCGTGTGAATTTCCAGATCACCGGGCATGGTTCTCCTTCTCATGAAAGGGTCTTCACAACCTTTTTACCCATAGTACATCCCTTGCATCATCCGACTACCCAAGAGCACCGGGAAGTCTAGTAGAAATCTGCTGCAAAATCTTCAAAGTGCCATGGTGAAGATGGCCCAATCTCCTATGCCATAATTCGCCCTCATCCTTACCACCACTTCTTCGCTTTGCCCACCATTGCAATGCCGCAGCCATATACCTCTGCCTTATAGATATTCTTAATTCGAACCCCTATCTTCTTGGTTTGACCCATTGTTTTATGTCGAAGGAATGATTTTCCCCTCACCAAAACAACATCGAGAACTCTCCCCGTCTTCCAAAGATTGCGACCGAGACCAAGTTCTTCGGACTCTGAACATGTACAATATCTTCAGCAAGAATGGATTACCGTATTCTTCCTGCATGTACAATGGTCCCACCTGGCCTCACACTGCTCAACCATCGTCCCCATCTCTATATGCATCTAGAGGTCCTTCTCCTCCTCCAAGTCACTCAATAACTCTCTGCCTCCCATCATAAAAGACGTACGACTATCAGAAGATACCACACCGATCCCATGCATCTTGAAACCAAGAAAGTGATCAAGGAGAAATAAAGCTCAAATTGCAGGCTAAGGCCTCTCCAACTTCGGGCAGATTCAAAGAAATTTCTTTTCTTCTTCTTCGCGACGCTAGTGGCGAAATGCCATACTGCAGATACAAAAACACTTCTCTTTGGACAACTTACTTCTTGCCTTTTTTGCATCGCATTTGGCTGATGCTTTCCCTTCCCTTGCCTTTTCTTTGGCATCCAAAGCACAATTCTCTTTCATCTTCATTCTTTGGTGAAGATCCATCCCCTGTACCTCGCCTTATCTCCTCCCCGCACAAGATCCGACGGAAGTCGCTTCCATCCCTGGCGTTTCTCCTTGTCCATCGGGACAAAGTTCGTAGCTATTCCAACTCTTCGAAAGCCCAAGGAGAGCAAATCTCACCAAGTCTTCATCATCAACAAGAACCCCCACACTTCCCCAGCTTCTTCCGAGACCGGACAAACTTCGTGAGGTATTTTCGAATACTTCGTCAGCTCTTCTCCATTTTTATTTTTCCGAGTCTTGTCTTGCCACCAAATCTCCTTGGTCAATTTCTCGCTTTGAACAAGTCCGTCAAAGCCTTCCACATTAAGAATGGAGGCTTTCCCATGAAGGCTGAATAACATGGTCCTTCACATCTTCCAACAATTCTTCGTCTTTGCCGTCTTTTTCCATGCGCTTGGCACGCAAATATATCGTCGTATTCCAAGCTGGGAACACTACTATCGATGAACTCCTTCACCATTATCCTTATAATCAGCTTCCATCCTATCCTTCCGTGCTATGTAATCTTCGAGCCCCATCAAGGGCATACCCACCGCAATGGGTATCAACGCCATTTCCAATGTATACCAACTTCTAATTAAGGACCCTTTTTTGTAGCAAATTCGAATTGTTCCACTGTAAAGACAAACTCACTACAATTAAAAATCTTAAATCAACAATGCCTGACAAACAATAAATTATATACAACAAGAATGCATATGTCCTTGATTCACCCGATCTCACACTATTTAACTTTTATGTAATACTAAATCAATTCCATTTGTTAATCTTGTGGAAAACTTACTCAAACACATGTGAAGCATAAACAAAAATAATCAATTCACATAACATGGCCAACCTGAAAAGCCCAGTTTCGAAAGCCCTAAATATATATTATGTATCATGGAATCAAATTACAATCCTCACAAGTAAAGCTTATCAAGCTCTTAAGATAAAGATAAAATTACTATATACTAATCGTATCATCTGTAACCATGCAACCAATCTTTGCCACCAAGCTAGGCCTCATTTCCATCACAAGCCCCGTCAAGAATAGCTCAATGAATTCTGGAATTACTCTTCTCCTTGATCACAAGGACCTGCTGGAAAATCCAATGTGTGTGATACAATCAATGCATCACTATAGCTCAAATGATACTATCTTGCCTTACCTACCCTCCGCCGGGCCCCACCGAACTACTACAAATTATAGTTAATCGTTGTATTGTTCAATTGATTAAGAAAGATATTTCAGAATGAATTAGCTAATTAATCTATCACTCTCCTAGTGTATCATTCATTTAGACTCAGATAACTAGTCTAACTAAGTCTAGAATCTGAGCAAACTAAATACAACTCCATAACTACTTTTCCAACTCACACAGAATCGCCACTTGAATTCCTGAATTGAAACTCTCTAATGCATTTTCATTCAAAGAAACCCTTGGGAATTGCGTAATTCCATCATTCCACGATATTTAATATCCGTGTACCTAAACAAAGTGTTCCAAGAGAATAAGTTGTTATTATGTCTAATTATTAAGAGCTAATAAGGACTTACATGATTCATTTTTAGATCAACGACGAAATAGACTTCGCCCAATATTCTAAAATTAGAATTTCATCAATTTTTTCCAACTTGATCAACCATCCACAAATAGCATCCCGCAACTTCAAATATGATCACCATGTATAAAAATAAATATAGTTCCAAAATAGACTTGCGCCAAAAATAGCATAAAGTGCCCACTTAGTGAAGGCGACTCTTTCACTAAGCTCATCACCTTGTTGAAACTCAATATATATATATATATATACATTCATACCCCTAAGTGTGGATCTAGTCCCGTGATATTATTTTTACAAATTACGCAAATGTCTATCTAATACAATGTTAGCTACTATATCGCTAATGCATTCATCCACGCAGTAACATTTTTGATATGTAATGTAATCAAAATGTCTCATTCAAAGAACGAACATGTAAATGTTTCTCAATCGAATATGTCCATTAAGTTGAGAACACCAGCCAGTAGAGTCTAGGTTTATAAAAATCAATGCAAGAATGTCGAGGGTAATTGCCTCGGTTAACACTTCGCAATGACACTATATTAAGCAACATTTTTTGTAGTTTGTCCAGACAGATAATTTCGGAGGTCTATCAACCTCACTAGTAGGGATCATAAATCACCCAAGTCGTCAAGACAAAGTTCAAAATGCGGAAGCACCATCCATGGGAACCCATATAAGCAGAGTAATATATATCCGTACACAAGCAACAATTAATAAGCAGGAAAACGCTCACAAAGCACACCAAGCAAAAATGGCAAACAGCAACACTCTATGAATATAAAACATGCATGAATGACTCATGCATAATATTTTTAAGATATAACCCTGCTTTCTGGCTGATCCAGAGGATAACCTTCATAATCAATAGTTTCACAGTCTGCATTCAACAAAACACGTTTAACAAATGTCAGAAAAGCCACGGCCATGAATTTTTCCGCCCAAGCTTATCGTGAGCTAGATTACAGGCTTGACGAGGTCTCCTTCGATGAAGGAACGAGGGAACCGAATGATCAAAATGAGCTGATTCGTTTTTTGTGCTTAAATGACCAGAGCAAAGAAAGCGGCGAGTTTCATCCGCACTTTCTAAGTAGAGAGAAGAAGTACTCTTTCTAGGTGAAGTATCGCAAAATCACCAGCCTATCTGAGCAAAGGTATTTTACATTGAACTGGCAGAAGCCAGACTATAAATAAGCTAAAATGGAGTAAATCCTGGCCGCTTCCTTCACCGAGGTTCGATATGCCCATAGAGCCGAAAACAACATGATATGCCGCTTATTTGTGCATCCCAATCGTACATTGAAGCATAGTGACAAGAAATTGATTCACGGCTTCAACCTAGCCATATACTACTCAGGATAGTATGCTATACTGAGCTGCTGGGATACGTACCCAACTTGGAAAGTCAACCGCCACCATATAATGCCGAAATGGGAACCATAATCGTAACATGGCTTTAGGAGTACCAAACCCAGAAATTATATGATTGAACATGAACTCTAGCTAATGCCTACCGCCACTGCAGGTAGGTATTGTTTTGGCTTCTTGGTGAAGTTAAGTCAACAAATTATAATGATGTACATGCCTCACTGAAAGAAGAGGTGCTTTTTACATCATAAATCGATGCCCCTAATTCCTGCAAAGGGACCAACCATAATGATAGGTGGAGATGGGCGAACAAAGGCATCTTGCGCCGATAGATCCGGCAATCATGGCACTTTCAAACAAAATGATGATGCGCTTTTGAAGATGGTGGCCGTAAATACCAAAGATGTAGAATTTTTTTGCAGTACAGGTTACAACCGTACATGTGATTCTGTTTGCACCACCGTGGCATTCATTCAAGGCTTTCAAATTCTCCTCTTGAGAGTCAAACACTCCATGAGAATGAATCAACTCCATGCGAGAGTAACATCTACCATAATGATAGTAGCCATGTATCAAGGATTCGAGATGTGCGTCAAGCGAGCATCCTTCGTCAACTCAAATCTAAAGGTAGAAGTCTGAAGCTATACTATGATATCACCGTACCAAGGATCGAGTGTGCTAATCGAAAAAAGCGTGTCATCCGGGAATTCGTTCCGAGTCCAGACTCCGAGCGTATTCGAAGGGGAGAGAGTGCATTAGATCGGCAAAGATTAATGATTTCTTCGACTTGGTAGTAGTAAACTCCAAATCGAACTCTTGGAGGATGACAATCCACTTCAAGTAATTTCCCCTAGCAATTGGGGAGACAATATGCAGGTCATAGGGTTGCGCTTAAATCACACACAAGATTTAACCGAATATAGTGACGAAAACACTAACATCTTCGAATTGAATAACAACAACTTCGACATGTGCATACCCGCATTTCCGTATCGGTACAAGGTTGCTAGATGTATAGTAAATAACATGCTCGTCACCATCATCATCAAGCCTTGTACCAAAACCATGGTAATCATGTCGAAAGAAGTGGCTAAATAAAGGGAATAATGACGATGATAATTCAGAGGACACAACAGAGAGCGTCGACAAGAAACGTCTCTCAAGACATCGAACAATTTCGCGATCTCGTCCCAAAGGAACAGATCTCTACTTTATTAATCAAACTTTAGCCACTTTGGCATAGTTAGGTATAAAATGGCTGGTGAAGTACTTTCCACTGGGCATTGATGTAAGGAGGATGGAGAGGGAGATTAATGATAGCCTCAACTTTGAGCTTGATTGGAGGAGAATCCCATCTTTTGAAGTAATAAACCTCAAGATTCTACCTATTTCCACCCAGAAGACGCGCTTATGTAGATTTAGTCGATATAACGTCGACAGTCAAGAAAAATCAAACGGGAGATGATCGTGATGGTCTTTACGTCAGAATAATGGAGCCGTAAGGTCATCCAAATAAGGCCGAACAATGTGCTTGATATCATGAACGCATATGACATTTCTCGCCGAAACGTCGCTCACCATTTTTCGCATCGAAAGGAATCTTTTTATGTCAGCAAGTTCTAGGACAGATAAAGGCGGTCTTATGTTGATCGGTCAAAGAAATGTTAATCTAGTTATAGCTTTCGTAAAATCTACTTATATGGAAAAAAATCTCACTCCCAAAAGACATTCATCAATGATTTGATCAATAAAGGGAGTGGGATAATTATCCTTAGACAAGAACGATTAATATCACTTGCATCAACACGTACACGAATGTACCATGTTTCTCATTCCGTCGTGAACAATGTTGACACCCATTCCGTCAAGGGAATCGTATAGATAAAACCAAATTTGAGAAGTTTTTCAACTTCACCCTTAATAGCGGCAACCTTTCTAGGTGCACCAGGAAGACACTAGCAAACAAGCCAGACCAAGATAGGAGAATTCTATGCACCACTATACTCTGGGATAAATAATGCATCTCTTCTCGTAATAATTACAAATATAGTCAAACTCACGAAAAGACTAGTATAGATCGAATCTCATCATGAGAACAGTCACCCCCATATGATGTTCTCGATCACCCCGGTTTAACGAAAATGTTTGGACAGTACTCATCTATGTGATGTTGCTCAGCATTCTTCCACAAAGACTTCGTGTGTCATAATAGGTGTTTGAAGCTGAGGATAAGGAACCCTCCGAGAAGCGAACCTCGAGATTAGCGAAACATGCCCTCAAGGCCGACATGAACGAGGAACGATGATGATTATCATTCCAAGGGAGATCCTCAAGAGAAATTGTTTCCATGATGGCCTCTATTTAGAGGGAAATATCTCTCTCAAGGGTTCGGTGAATTTAATCATCGAGCCAAGGGGATTGAGAATAGGTATCAAGAGACATGCCCACATGAGCATGATCGAGGCAGGATCCGAAGCCAAAATAAGTTCACAATACCAATCTCGATCGTGACCAATGGCATCGAATCTCCAGAAGGAATCGTATCCGGGTTGCAGGAAGGGATGATCCACGGTCATCAGACTCCGAGAGATCATATTAATCAATGTTGTTGTGATGTAGGAGGTGAATACCCATGAGGGCAGGATCTTGAAGATACCCTACGACGCTCATAAGGTGTAGGAATCGGGTCTACATACTAACGTTGTTCTTGGAATAAGAAGTGAAGAAAGACAATTGATCAACAAAGATCATCCTTCTTCAAGGCGGCACCAAAAAACACAAAGAGAGGGACGAAACGCATAATATGTGTGAATCCAACTGGGATCGAGGAGAAGATTGTAAATGAGCTTGGCGCTGAATTCATTTCAACCTCGACGTTGACAAATTCTTCTTCCGCAGCACCTGTGAACCAGGAGAGAACACCAAGAAGTTTATATCTTCCATTAAATGCTTCTAGAGAATTTGGAGATGCATTTGAAGCTAGTGAACCAATGGCTTTCCAAGAGGAAGGATGACAGAGCACCATGAGACACACCCTCGTCCACGACCGCCGTTGAATATTCAAATTCCATTAATGCCAACTTGTATGATGAGTGCAATGAGGGAGACGTGGGATGAAATTCTCCAAGTCGACAGTGATAAGGTTCGCCAATTAAGAGGAGTCAAACCCCCGTAATCACGTATAACAAAGTCACCATTGCATAACTCAAGTACTTCTAATGTAGACATCACAGATGGTGCCCGGAGTCTTTGTCTTGTAACATCAGAATGCTGAGCAAAGACGGCGTTGGGACGAAGAAGACTTGCGAAGTACACCTTGAAGTTGGTTGTACAATGGGCCCGCACTAGTAATTCTCTAATCAAGAGGGCCGAAGGTGTGGAGGAAGGAGTATCATCACATCTTTCCTCGCTACCTGGGTTGTCTGTGATAGCCTTTTGACTGGTAGCTATATAGGATGGCAGAACCATTCATTATGAAAAAAAAAACCCGAGAGCCAACCGGGCAAAGGACCGAGGTTTCTCTTTGAGAATAGGCCTGAGTTCCTTTGGGTGCCTTTGAGCATTCGACTCACTCCTCCCGTTGAGCAATGCAGCCTTGGTGTAGCGCTTCTTCCGCAAATCAAACAAGGATACTTCTCGTTTCCGCTATGAACCATCATCAACATGATATTTCCGAGGAACTGCTGCATCGGCTTGGCCATGCCTTTACCCTTCTTTTTTACCTTCCGGAAGCTTTATCCGCTCTATCAGGCCCGAACGACATTCACACTTCCGCCGTTAGCTATCATAATTCTGGGGTTGATTGAGACAGCTGGGTCACTGAAGGAGTAGATTTTTGATTCCCAGGGTTCCGAAGGAGAAGACTTCCGATAAGTTTGCATTCTTACCCGCAGATGCCGTCGACAAGATGTCACGTGCTTTGAAGTCTGCGTCTAGGGACACCGCAAGATATCATACAACGGCCGGATTGGGAGTACACAAGATCAAGGTACTAGGGCACGAGCAATGGTGTCGTTTCCTTTCGGTTATACATGCCTCGTATAGTTATGTCTTTAGCAATTGATTGAAAACGAGGTAATGAACCAACCAAATCTAGAAGCTAATCAAAATTTAAAATCCTGATCAAGCGACGTAGCGCCTTCATTCATGAATATGATCCGAGATATGATTAGCTCGATCTTGTCATGATGGGCAGAGGGTGCATCCCTGCCTCATAGCATCGGAATCGTAAACCGAAAAATGTAAAGAGAAACACTATGGCTAAAGAGTTGAAGTTGGAAGATACCAAGAGATAACTCGATGTAACACTTAGCAAAGGCACCAATAAGAGTCCATCGAAAAGACGAGTCGGATGGAATCGTAAACCTAAGAGAGGAGGAACACCATGTGGTAGGTCATAACATACGCTTGGGGGTTCTTCTTCCGACTCCTCAAACTTAGGACAATCACCTGACTGGTTGGAACTGAGGCCAATACGGGTTATGGAAGATTGAATCGTTCGGTAACTTTGACACATTGGCAGTCTCAACGTAGCGAGAAACAAGAATTGAGGATTAAAGGCATCGTTTCTGGGCCTTTGATAAAGATCGTGTTAGTTAGCATTCGTTGTGTAGATTAATCCGTCTGCGGAACAAGACTGATCTCTAGTACAAAAGGTAATTAGCAACAAATTGCCCACTCAATTATACTAATCTCTCTAAGAATATAAGATTCATAAAAAAACTATATAGGTGTAAGGCCTACCTTTATGTCCATTGCTTGATTTCATGAAGTCCTTCTGCACCGAAAGACTGCTTCCTCGTGAATTTGCAACATACAAACAAGCAAAAAGATTACGGCATGACTTACAAGACGATGATAAAATCATTGGTTCAGATACAATGATCAAGAATCAGCAACAAACTAGTATGTCCATGTCAATGAGAGAAAATGAGTACTTGGAAGCACTTCAAAGAGAAACCTTTATGGAATCAGGCTCTGATGTTGTAAAGGTGTCCTCCCCGGGTCCGGCTGAATCTCTTCTTCTAGTTTGACAAGACTAATTTTTGAAACTATGACAACTAGAGATGAGTGATTGAACCTCGCGAAAGAGTGATTCAACTTCACAGAAGAGCAGATTTAACCCCCAGCGTAAAAGTCTTAGTTAATTGAGACCGAATCTCAACTGCATTTAACTTCAAATTCAAGCCTTGAACTCCCTTAAGGCTACCCAAGGCCTCTTTTTTTATAGTGGAAAAGAGGAGGTTTCTTTGTTCCAAATATGAAGGGATAGAATCCTTCAAAGGGATTATCTCCTTACATCATAAAGGCCCACTTGAAGAGGGATGGCTGAACCTTCTCAAAGGCTTCCATTCCGAAATTCATCCAGAATCTTCTAGAAATTCATCTAAATTCACTTTTTATCTTTACTTTCTCGCATTTTATATTTTACGCAGGTCCGCACCCATTACACAAAGAACATGAGGTATTTTACAGGCAGCTCAACTTAGAAATGCGGACCGCATGGAATGCATAGAGAAAGTGCGATACCACCTCTAGGGGATTTTTAGGGACTTTTTCTCGATTTTTGAAGCTTGATAAGGAGGAGATGGTATGTTAGACTTGCAAAAAGGAGAAGGCAGAATAGTATTCTATACCATGGTAAAATGTCGTGATGATGATTTTAGTGTAACAAATTGCCCCCTAAAGTGCAAAGTCTCGAATAGATGAAGATGTAGTCCGTCATATATGAAGAGCAAAGATTTTATCATTTCAAAGATCATTCGTGGATACCCCACGTAACCTCAAAACATTCAATGCAAAATATATACATGTATATTTCAATACCGAGGTAGGCATTCCCATACTCGATAAAAACTAACTAGAAACTAACTAAATCGTTCTTAATACGTAGAATGATTTTGAATACATCATAGTACAAGATATGTCGACACAAGATGGACGCAGCCATCTCGTTTATGAATAGTTCACCGTATAGATGACAACAAAATTCCTCAGCCGGGTGATGGTAAAATCTAGATCCGTGGTCTTGATTTTCGCATCTCGAACTAGTACAATTCTATCCATGTGAATAAATGTGTTGAAGTCGAACATATAGAAAAACTGCCTGACTACTTACCAATGATGTGAACTCGTTAACAAGTGTGAGAGAAACCACCCGCAATGTCAATGGCTCTAAAGTACTCAAGATAATCCATGAATGTGAATGAATGCGCCGAAGTCAAACATGTCACGAATCATTCGATCAAAGGTCAATGATGCAACTCCGTCGTCGAAGTAGAAACCTACCATTGAGATAAGGTGATTGGCATCAAGGATTTTGATCAACTTCTCAGATAATGTGTTGATGTCGATAGGGTGATCCGTCGTAGGCAAGCCCACAACACGAAATCATAGATCAAGTTTTGAAAATATATTGGCAAAGGGATCATCAGGATGGTCAAAGATGGATGACAGATATTTTGCAGATGAATGGTTTTATTTGAACTGTTTCCTTCGAACACAACGACACCTACAGATGTATTTTGCAACAACACCCAAAGCTAATACCTCCGGTAAACCAAATTAAGACTTTTCTAATGTGGTTTGATTAACCGTTAGGCAAAGGATTTCCAACCTGTGTGAATATAAGTGTCGTGTTCAAGAGTGGTTGATCTGTTTTCGAAAATTTAAAATGGACAAAAAACACACCCATTTTTCTCTTTTCCCCCACCATTTCCGGCAAGTACCTCTTTATTTTCGATGCTTGAGGAGGAGGAATATCGTTTAGATTATAAGCCTGTCCCTTCTGATGAGTCCAACTTAGTTTAAAATTCGAACCCTAAGAAGGAGTGGTTGGTTCGTTGAAAATTAAATGTGTCCTTTAATCGTTAAGGCTTGGACCAGTCTGTGAGAGGAGGAACCGTGTTTTTCGCCAGGGACTCGAAGAAAACTTTCTAAGAAAACTCCGTGGGTGTACTTTTTCGTAAATTTGTCTCTAGCCCAGAAAAGGATAAAATAATGCAGAGAGAACTCGTTGACCGTATTTAGTCAACGTATAATTTTCGGAATAGTCCATTTCGGTCCGTAAAGGTAAACTTATATCGTTAATAATCGTTCATTTGTTTTAACGAAATTAATAGCTGGCACGGAATATTTTTCATTAGAGAGTCTAAAAGGGCTTAAAAAGAGGACTCCAAGGTTTTCGCTTTTTCGTAAAAAATTTTAAAAGAGTCCGAAAAAGTGATAAAAGTATGCTCTTTGTTGAAAAACAATCATTTCACCAAAAATCATGTTTCTGTACAAAATCTCAAAACATTACATACAATTAGTTAAGATAAGTAAAAATGCTCTCAAAGATACCTCTTTTTAAAGTGAAAAATAAACAAATTAAAAATTCATTCATTTGAAAAACTCATAAAAAGGACTTTTCAATTCTATTTCTTACCGTTCGCCTCCGTAGTGGAAAGTAAAGCTTTTGGATAAAAAAGCTCCCGTGAAGATTCTAGAAAATTCAACTGCTGACTTAAAACCGTCAAATTTCCGTAATCCACGACCTCCTTATCTTGTTTTTCATCCATTTGAAATTCATTTTTAGGCCTTAAATGATTTTTAGGGCAAAAATGGCTAAAAATGCGTTCGTGGGGTCCGCAGTGGGACACAAAATACCGCGTGGACCGACGTTTTTAACGGGGAAAAACAGGTAATGTGTCCTGCATTCAGCCCACATGCGACCTACGTTCGTTTACAAAGAGCGGTACGCATCCACATGGCCGCTTT
Organism: Pinus albicaulis; assembly: GCA_034641835.2. Lineage (NCBI taxonomy): Eukaryota > Viridiplantae > Streptophyta > Pinopsida > Pinales > Pinaceae > Pinus > Pinus albicaulis. The sequence continues at coordinate 1,513,989,336 of CM076579.1, forward strand.
AAAACACGGTTTTTCTATTTTTCTGCCAAAATTTTTCACACCATTTAACTTGCCTTATTTTGTATTGCAGGATTAACAAGATGCTTATCCTCAAGCAGAACGAGAGCACGAGGAGGATAGCTTGCCATACTCCATTTTTCCCACAATAAAGGTATTGAAAGGGGGGTTTATATGAATTTGGGCTATCTCTGCATGAGTGCGCGCGGAAATTTTTAACATGGTTGGTGACGTCGCATGGCATGTGGAGGACCAAGCAGTTTTTCATTGGGTGGCCACCGGCTCGAAATTGAGTCAGGGAGGGCATACTTTTTGACCGGCTTTTTCCAAGAGGCGAACAAGTATCCTTGTCTGGGACTATGCTGTGTGGTCAATCGTCGCTAGTCTTCAACTAGAATTTTGCAATGATCAAAGAAAATCCTCAGATAAAACGGATTTACATAAAACATATCATCCGTCCTGAACCGAAAGTTATAGCTTTTACTATTACCAACCGTGTGGAGCGCCGCGCTTCATGTGGCTACCTGTTCCTAGTCAGCAGGTTGCAGTGGATCTGCTGTATGCACCATCTTTAACTGTGTAGCTGCTGGTCAAGATAAAAGGCCAACTACTCTCGATAAAACCTAGAAACCGAAAACTTTCTGGATACCTGATCCATCGTCGTTTCTTTTGCTCTAGAGAGGATCCCCCAATTAGCTCCACAAAGTATTTGTTAGATGCTTCTGCTGGACTCGAGAACCGAGAATGGTTCGTTGGTCCGCGCCGCGATGGCTCATGCTATTGAGGGCACCGAGATTGTATGATTCCCTTCTTCTTATTTTCTTGCCATTTGGATCGCCAAATTTTCATGATAGGAGAGGATTTTCCGTATGCCGGGATAGATTTCCGCTACGTACAGAGATGGTTCTCCTCGCAGGGGAACAATGGGATGATTCGGTAAAATTATTTTTTTCAACGTTTGCTGTTCTATCTTTTAATTTTTATCGTCTTTTAGAAAACTAATAACCAAAATTTTTTTGAATACAAGACAGGGTCCACATCGACCCAAATTTCATCTCAACCCTTCGAGAGGAGACAACTACTTGCGCCCGCACCAGCCTCAAAGAGCTAATCACAAAGATTTTCATTCGATTTGGAGCATCATCTGAGCGCTTGACTCTAGATATACCGTAGACCAAGATAGATGATATCTTCCAAAGGCTGCAGAGGCATTGAGTCCTGCATCTTCTTTCAGAGGTTCCTTGCGTGCAGGTCGAGTAGCTTGTTTTCTATCGGTGATCACCATCGTTGATGGGATGATCATGTAGATCGATATTTTACCTTTTGTATTATTATTTTTTCCGATCATAAGGTGTTCAATCCTATGATCAATATCATATATTTCTTGAACACACTCATACTAACGATATATCACTATTTTGATGGCTATCTCGTGTACATGTGAATGTTGTCTCATGTATCGCTTTTAATTATCGTAAATGTCTATATTTATCATACTAGAAGCAATTGAATCTGCTAATGTATTTAAATGTTCTTTGGAATATTGATATTCAATGTAATCAAACTACGTTCCAAGAGACGAACTCTCAAAAATAACCACATAATAACACCGGATTTCTAATGGTATATACCCGTTTAAGCCGTAATACAACAAGTTCAAAATCCAACTCCATAATCAAACTCGAATTCCAAATGATATGGACTGTAAAATAACCCATCATCACTATACGGCAATGTTATTTGTTGTTTGGATTAAAATACCCCATGCATGGATACTAATCCTCGTCGAGGGTGAATAGATAACCCAAGCCGCGGAATAAAATGTTCCTGTACTACGACAAGCACCATCAAGAAAACCAATGTAGGTTTGAAGAGACGTCGATATCCGCAATATCAAGAGTAAACTCGTATACACTATAGCGACAAAAACACACTTCTAAACTAGGCACATTTTTCTAATCTAAACACACCAAATAAAGAAAGAAATCGAAACTAAAATCTCCACACTTCGTTTAAGCATAATATCGCTTTAGATAAAGCCCATTTCCTGGTTTATCCAAAGGGACACCGTCAAAATTCATCAACTCATAGGCCCTTTGCTTAAACTTTCTGTTGCACGTAAGGACTCACACACATAGGCACGACTTTCCCGCCTCCCAGCTCTTGTCGTTAGCTCGATCATAAAGCAAAACTAGGTCTCCTTCTCAGTATCTTCTCGAGGGTCACATTTTCATCATACCGAGCTTTTATCCTTTTAACATGAGCCTCGTTTGCTATCATAAAGACTGTCGATTCTCATCTAATTGGGCTAAGGCAAGAAATGCTCCTCTTCGACGAGTCAGCATCACGCTAATTTGCAGAGGCATTTTATTTTGATTCAATTGGTAACGACAAATTTTCCAAACCGTAAAACTACGGAAAGAGTGAAACTCGTTGATGTTGACTGAGGTTTCATATGCCCAAAGCGCTGAAAAAGGAAGCATGGAATGCTAATTGCTCTGTATACCAAATGATTCGTTTAATCATGGTGACTAAAACTTTATTAATAGCTTCAACTGCATCTTCATCGTTTGCTAGATAATACGGAGTGGAACTATCGTGGTGCAAGCTACTGCTCAGCTCACCATCACATATTCTAAAATGACTTCCATGATCCGTAATAATAACAAAGAGAGTGAGGAACACTGCATCCTAGTAATTATATGATTAAATACTAATGTTATGTTAATGGCTGCCACCGAATATGTAGGCATTTCTACCATTTCGTAAAATAATCTGGCATCGCGAGAATAATATAGGCATGCCCCTACCAGTGAGGGTTACATGTGATAAAATCGATACCCCCATTTTAAGTAAAAGGACCTTAGCAGCAATTATAGGGTGAAGAGGAGAGGGTGGCGCGCGCATTTTCCGATCGTGTACCGACAGCCATATTTTAACCGCATAAATGCAATCTTTGAATAACGTTGGCCGTAAATAACCCGCACGCAATATCTTTTAACAAGATACTTTATTATATGACCGCCATTAGCGTTCTATCATAGCTATTACACCTTTTCAGCTTCTTCATGAGTTAGACAACGTCGGAAAATCTAATCCGCTCCACGTCGATAAAGTGTATCAATGATATTATACTAATGATTTGAAGCGTATTTTCCGTCGCCGAGTTCGTGAAATTTCGTGCCGGAAAGATTGGGTTTGGAGATACAATAATGTTTTACTCTCATACTATGGATCAAGGTACCATGAGGTCAAAGATCGTCCACGGGGACTTCTTTTCCGCCACCGGTTTCGCATCGCAGAGGGAACAGACACGTTTCCTTAATACTAAAGATTTCTTTGTCTTGGATTTCAAATTCCAAGTCAAATTCCCCGCAGGATAACTATCCATTTGGAATATTTTGGTTCTCATAATTGTCAATAAAATATACATCATAGGGTTGGTAATGAAATTACCGTGGTTTTACGTAACAAGATGTAATGTTTGTAACGTTGGATACTCTTTGAACAATGCTAAGTACAATTTCTCCACATGTGTGTATATTTGATTGGCCGGATGCGTATTTCACTAAGATAATAAATCACTTGTTCATTGTGAGATTCATCTTCCCTCAACTAGTACCATCCAATAAGTGGAATGAGAAGCAAATAGATACAAAATGTAATCTCGTTGTGCTGGGAGGATGCACAATCTGCATGGGTCAACGCATGTTTAAGTGCATCAAAATATCGATCGATCTCATCCTGCAACTAATGTCCATTGAGCTAATGTCAGTTGCAAAACCCTTTGTAAGCTCGGTACAAGGAATAAACCTACGTGTGCCTGCTTTCCCCCAGAAATTTGGAGTCATGAAAGCTCAAGGAGGAGGCAATTTAACGATAGCTTCTGACTTCGAAGATCGACGCGAATGCCCGGGACAGAACCCTATTCAATTCGATTCATATGCAGAAAACACATTTATGCGGATTCTGTACTGCATCCAATGCCTACATCTCAAAATTGCCTTAGAATGAGTGGGATGATCTGTCTGATTTAATGAATGGAGCGCAAATCATCAAGATATACGATCGATGTGCTTAATGTCATGAAAAGCATAAGACATAGCCCGTTGAAAGTTGTCTAGCCGTTCTTTAGTCCAAAAGGTAGTTTACAATAGGCGTGTGCTCCCCACTAGACAAATGAAAGTCGTTTTTAGGTTGATCTCATAGGAGTATGTTTATTTGATTTTCGCCGGAAAAGCCATCCATGAAGGAAAAAATTCATCAAGCAAGACAATCATCAATTATTTGATCGATATAGGGAGTTGATAGCCATTCTTTGACACGCCGTTTAAATATCCCTATAATCGATACATACTCTTATTGTTCCTTATTTTTTAGTCAAATATGAACAATATTCGATAACGTAATCCGTTGGTGGAATTGGATAAATGAATAACCGCTCTAAGTAATTTTTCAACTTTAGCTTTTATAGCAAAGAAATTTTCTAGGATGAATTTGACGTAATCATCGACTTAACAAAGTTTAGCATCCGGTAAGTCTTAATATACACTTGGCTGCCGATCGATGGATCGATTTCTCCTTGGCATTTCTTCATAAGACCCTGAAAACACGTCACGGAATTCTGAAATAGGGCTTATAAGTTCACTCTTCATCCGTATAACAAGATCGAGGACTCCGCAACTTACTTGAAGGTCAAGCCTTAAATCCGCTAGCACAACACCCTTCCGAGATATGCGATACGACTTCCGGGTCTTCAACACGCCTTACAATCTCCTTCACGGTTCACAAACGTCCCCATTGTGCAAGGGTCAAGGCTTCGAATTACTTCAAATAGACAGTGCTATATTCTTTAACACAGTGCTATTGCAGCAGAGCCCAAAGGGGTCAACTTTAGCAGGCTATTACAACACACTTCAAAACCTACATAATCACCAAAATACTCAAACACTCGATGCCTAAAACAAACTCACATACCTACATATACAAAAATAAAGAAGAGACTACGGAGGGTCCGTCAGCACATCGTTCGTACTTGCACTGCTTCAATATTCTCAAGTACAATAATGTAGCCGAAAGAAAAAGTTTTCCATTATGGTCCTTAGAGACATCGAATCATAATGTTCACTGTGTGGTCGAAATCGTAATCCCACTATTTCAGAGATGGAGAAGAATTTGACCTTTGTTCTAGCCATTCGAGGTACTTTGATTCCCATTCACTTTCACTCTCCAAGAGGCCGAGAATCTGTAGATATCGACAAAACAAGATCCTTTCTCGTGACTTCTTTAATCGTTTCTCCCTTTTCCTAGGGCTATTCCTTTCCTTTTTCTACTTTTGAAGATTCTCCTTTATCTTTTCTTCTTGACCGAATTTGACTTCATCCTAGTGACAAACATATTGCTTTGTGGATAAAGAGTGATTGTCGCTGGATTTGTCCACTTGCAAACATATGCCATAGGATCTCGAGCCAAGAAAAGGATCTTTCTTTGCTTTTCGAAAGCTGGCTATGAGAGAGATCGAACAATGCCTAATCTCGGTTCATCAAGAAAAGATCTGAATTTGAAAATTTGGAACATGGACACTAGATTGCTCTATGCAATATTGGATCTAATATTTACAATGATGATTTGTCCTAATGTTCTGCCAACCTAATTCAAAGCCGATACCAACCAACATGATTAGCAAGCAATAAGCCGATAAGACAAACTACATCTTTTGTCCAGCTTCCATGTTTAACCCGAATGGTAACCACCCCTTTTGGTTACTATCAATTTGATGGCTCCACAATTTGGTTGACACTTTTCTAAAGTTTTTGATCATGTTATTTTTTTCATATAACCTTAGATCAGAAAACTTTAACCATCTGTAGACCCTTTTTTCACTTCATCCATATTATCAGAAATAATGTTTCAACTGATCAGACCATAAAAGTCGAGAAAATGGATTAGGAATTATAGGTTCTCTCAAATCTAAACTATTGTAGCTCCATGCAGTGGTAAATGTTTCTGCTATCAGGGAGAGACTTCCTAGGTCACACTGTGAAGCCCTGATTAAAGCTTTTTCCCCAGACAAGCCAGAATCTCCCAAATTATGCAATGGTTCAAAAATTCCCATATCAGGGAAAGTGTCAAGATGGGTAAAAATAATTTATCTCCACTCTCCGGAGATATGTTGCTTCCATTTCCATCAAACATGTCAAGTATTTGGAAGAGAAAGTAGAAACTATAACATCTTCTTAATATATATTAATGTCTTCCAAATCTAACATTTTTGTCAAGTATAAGCACCAAGAGCAAAATCAATTAAAAGACCAATAATCTGATAGTAGTTCAATCTTTTCAAAGTCAACTACTTTTCCTAGATTTTATGACTAATAATCATCTAAAGATTTAAAATAAATTTACCTTCATGTTTGTAGAGATGTTAATTTTAAATCCACCTTTTCATCGAGATTCCAAATGAATACCAACATTTTTTGATTTCCATGCTTGGCAACGTCAATCCAAGTGGGTTTTCATTCTTAAAACCAACCACCTTTTTAATTTGATTGGCAATGTCTTCGAGAACAAATTCTAAAATATGAAACCTTTTACAAATGACCGATAAGTATCTGAGCCGGGAGAGAGATCAAACAGACTGCTCTATGCATCTGTTCATATCCCCTGTAGGAGTCTGCTGTATACCTGGAAATTTCTGATCCATTCAACATCAAAATCATACATGTTAAACCAAATCTTCCAAGCTAATAACCTTCCTCTAGCTAACTGTTTTAGGAATAAAAGAGAGAAATGAGTAAAATTCATTGAATCTGCTTCTAATTAAAAACTTTCAAATAGAGCTAAATACAAATTTCAAATTTTTGGATCCCATTGAATATTGCTAATGTCTCTTTTTCTCGTCAAAAATATCCCTCTTTTGTGAGGCAGAATTCTCCATGCATATGCACATAATTCTTTCTCCTGTTTAGTTTTCAACAAATCTTCATAAAATTTCAAAATGAGTCGAGGTATCCGTTTGTAAAATTAAAGTATCCTTCACCAAATTATTGCAGATCCTTACATTCTTCTTTACAGCTTTTTAATGTCTTTCCGTTGTTTCCCGCGACCAACCCGCTTGTAGATGTTGTTCGATAGTCAGCTTTTCGATAATCTTGGAATATATTTATGGATGTAATTCAATACTCCAAGAAATATTTGAATCATCTTCTTATCGTAAAGAATGATTTGAAATTCAAATTAGTTTTGTTAAAACACGTGTTGCATTCGAATTTTCCCATCAACCAGTATTAATGCCTAAGAAATCAACACCGTTTTGGAAACAATACCATCTTTTCCGAAAGGACAATTCCATGTTGTTTACCTCGTTTGTAAGATATTGAGGTGATAAGATGGTTTCAAGATCAAGTATCAAGATCAAAATATCATCAATGAAGACAAAGCAACAAAATCATACTTTCCAAAGATAAAATCCATTCTCCTTTCGAAGAATGTCAGTGCATTTTTTCAATCCAAAAGGAACTACTCTCCATTGGAAAAATCCAGCAGACAAGTAAAAGTTGTTTTGTGTCTATCTTCTCTTAATCCGAATTTGATAATATCCCGACTTCATGTCAAACTTAATAAAGATTTTACCGGTGTTGGATCTTCTCGTGATAATGGTCTCTTGCTCTGGTAAAAGGGTACTAAAACTTTTGTAATCAAGAGATTCAAGGGTTTATAATTAATTACCACTTTCCTTTCCTCTTATAATCTCCCGAATGATTTCTTACTAAGAAGGTTGAGTAATGAATAATGAGACTCGCTGGTTCTATCAATCGTAAATGCAAAAGGGTTCATCAATTTGTTTTCTAATTTTTCGTCGAAGGAGCAGGTGATCAATTTACCTTTTACCCCATTATCATGCAAATACATAAATTTCGTCGAGGGCTTTCTACCAACCAAGATCTGGATTTTCCAACAATTTTTACATAGTTCTTCATACCTCAATTGTCTTTTTTGATCAGCCCGTATTAACATGAGATTTCGTTTTGCCTTTATTAGTTTTTTTCATATTTGCATAACTTCAATCCAAATACTAATCTGGTCAGCTTTTGATCCCACTTTCTTTGGCTAACTGGCCTCTCACAAGGGTTCCTAATTGGCTAAAGTAAGCCTTGGGACATAAATAGCTTTATTCTTGACATTCAAAATCAACTTATTCTGCCGTATGGTTAATGTGGAAAGACCTAAGATAAAAATGGCATTCCAATGAAGACTTATATGAAGTATCATGATACTATAATCGTAAATTTATAATCTCCCCAACTTTTAAAGAGATGTTATCTACGTAGTGGTGAGAAATCAACTCTAAATGCCTGTGATACTAAAATATGGTTCAAAGGCTTCAGATTCCTTTAAACAAAGATGATCTTGCCAAATTATTTGATCCTCCAAGATTTTATAAAAGCATGGACCGCAATCCATTCTTTACTGACTTGAACTGCCAGAATATAGAGAAGATTATTAGTTTTTACAATCTTCTTTGCAAGAAGTTTTTCCAGGAGTAGTGATTGAGGAACAGAGATGTATAACCCTGTTTCTGACATGGACACAAAGTATTAAAGGATGTATTTACAATTACCGTGATTGACTTGAAGTAGGCTTGAAGAGGGATTCATATCTACAATGGTGGATTTTGATTTTTCCGTAAAAGATCGAAAAATTATCATCTTGATCATCTTCTTCATCATAATCTTCATCTCAAGTTTTAAGTTAATTCTTCAATTTAAGCAGGATAATCATATCTGAATAATAGCAAATAATTCATTTTTTGTGAGAATTCAGCCTTCTTCTTCTTCAGAAGAGGCATCTGAAAGAGAGATATAACCTCTAAATATCATCTTGAGATTCTACCATTGACCATCAATGAATCTTCTTAGATATCTGACAGTATGCTTGTTTATTGATGAACTCTTTGGACATTTTCTAGCAAAGTGACCTTCTTGTTTACGTATGAAGCAACAATTGCTTTTTGGTTTTGTCTGCTTTCTTTTTCAAATATCTCGTATTTTAAAAGGTCTTATAGGATATCCTACTCTTTTTTGTCCTTATCATATGATTTTTGTGATCTACGCTTTTTGAATGGTTCATGGTAAAGCAAACATCTACAAACTTCTAGTCCGTGTTAAAACTCGTAAGCTTTCTTTGCCAACAAAGATATTTAATCTTTTCTCGAGCATCTAAACAACAAATCTATCCAATAGATCTGATCACTATTTTTATTCTGATGTTTTAAATCTTTAGAATCGATTCCAAGGTTTCAGAAAACGAACTTGAAAACTAAATTTTGCACCGAATCATTACTTCCAATTTGCCTTGAAGACTTTAGCCATATATTCATCACCAGTTCTTGAAAGTATTTTGCATCTTCTAATTCCATTCGGCTAAGTCCGTTATTATTTGTTTCTTTTCATATAGGCTCTGCATGTCTGAGTTTTAAGTAGTAACTCCAATGTGGCTAATCCCAAAGATTACGTACATTCATTCTTTTCGTGGGTTGGTGTCATCCACCAATCATATACTATGCTCCCTCATTCTTTTTTTCTTTTAAATTTATGCAAAATATTGTCTCATTGTTCAATTTGGAGATTACTTGCATCCGGTATAAAGCACCTATCCAAATACGAATTGATTCAAATTCGGGTTTTTTATTTTTCTAACCAAGAACATAACCCGTAGAACCGTTTCTCAAAAAGGTCTTCCACTTCCGGGATATTTGACTTTCTTAAATGTATGGGCTTTTGCAGAGAGGGGAAAAATAAAAGATGGAAAACTTTGGCAAGATCTTCTAATGTAGCAAGCTCACTTTTGGTTTTTGCATTAAAGGAGAAGATTCAAAAAAATTCGTAAATTTTTTCTTTTCCTTTTGACATTTTTATTTCGATGCTTCCGCCTTTGTTATCAGATTCGACAGGACTTTCTTCTTCTTCTTCTTCAAATTCCCGGCTTGTTTGGCTGACCCATAGTCATTGAAAAACTGTGGTGTTCTCATTTCTTCTTCTTCTTTCTCTTTCTATTTTTTCTAACCTTTTCTTCTTTTCTTCTCGCTTTCAGCCTTCTTGTTCTTTCTTTAATAATCTCGAGGTTAGCTAGAATTTGTTCGTATTGAGAACTGAGAGCTATCTAAGACATCTTCTCGCATGAGAAGCACCAAGTAGCCGTATAAGCTCCCGTTTGATATACTTCATCTAAATCTTTGGAATTATTTACATTATGTTCAATTGTTTGTTACCAATGCCTCTAGTAGTAGGTCGCTTAGACATCGAGGGATGTTGTACAAAACTTTGTTTTTGGCGGCCATTTTCCTCCTCCTACAAACCTATGATTTGCATATGTCCATTCTTCTTGTGGTCACGAAATATGAGAAATACGATGCATTTTTTGTATAGAAGAAGGGTTTCTTTCTCGTATATACAATTCGCCTGAATCTTTTCTTGTGTTCTTCGGTGAAAACTTCTCCTTACTGATAGGTCGACGACTAGAAGAGGATTCTTCTTGATATTGAACTAGAAAACATGACGTTTTGGCTTGAATACAGTCTCTCGTACTTCGAAGCCGAGGTGGAATCAACTTGACTCGACCATCGTAAATTGCAATTCTTTTCAACTTAGATTCTGTTTCAATTCTAGAGACTTGTATTGGAACATCAACATTCCGGGATCTCTTCTCCGGACTCGTAGATAGCACCTTCTACTTGAGCATTTGACATTCCCTACGCAGACAATAATCTTAAGAACAAAGTATTGCAGTTTTGGGTGGTACAAAGCTGTTAACCGAAACGAGGCTTGGATTATATTGATACATATCACTATCGTTTATTAGGATGCAAACCTGTACACTGCCATCGTCTAAAGAATCCCGTAAATGTGGATCTCGACAGACTTATTGAATAATCGTGGAATATGGTTCCATACTACCGCCTCTGCAGGATGTATTACCCATTATAGTTCCAATGCATGCATGATCATAGACTTCCGATGGCTAGTATAAAAGACTTTTGCGCAAGGAGAATTATCGTGCTACACTTCAACAAGGTAGTTGTGACTACCGTATACCTCCAAAAATGAAGATAACTATATTTCTTTCTTCAGCATACTTCTTAAATTTTCTTATTTCACTTAGCAAATATGTTCCGAGACACTATTTGCAATGTATGACCAGATATTCTTATGGTGACTTCTACTCTTTTAAATAGATTTCTCTTTTAAAATGATGTGAAACTGCAAGTTTGTAAACATCGCAGTAAAGAGAGAGAGGTGGATTCCATCGTTTCAGATTCTACTTGCTCGTGTTCTATCTCTTCGTAGCGAGATGTTACTTCATTTACTATTCTACGATCAATACTTGAAAAAGTGCGAAGTAAATGTGCTAAGTGACAAGAACCGAAACAGGCTCGATACCAACATCGAGGATCAAGAACTTACTTGAGCGATCATCCAACAAACCGAAAACACAAAGAATTGAAAGAAAGACCAACACAATCAACAAAAGGAATCGAACCGACAAAAAATAAAAAGAACAAAACTTCAACGAAGACTTAGTGAGTAAAATACATCTAGAAACTCCCAGGGCTATGAGCTTCACCGACGAGACAATGGACAAATAGCCGAGAAGACCAAGCCAACAGAGTCAAACAATCCCAAAAGGCTAATTGCGCATAAACGAAACAACCTAGAGCCAAGAACACACCAAAAAACCTTTCAGTGAATAGCTGGGTCAATCCAAATCCCAGGATTCTACACACTGTCAGCACAAAGAATCAGCGCTAAACAGAAATACCAACAAAGGTAACAAGCGCCAATTGGTGCGTTAAGCAACAAAAATGGCAAATGCCGTAAAATTATGGGAAAAGGAGAAAACAAAAGAGCAAAGGGCAATCTCTGACACTGGAGCTGAACAAGAGGATCTAAAGTATCAAAGGTCATGAAGATAGAAAAGCAATCAAACGACCGAAGTCAACTCAACAAGGAAATTCTCAGCAATCAACGAGATGGAAAACTCACATCGATCCCCAAGCAGAGTCGCCAACTTGTTGTGTAAGTAACCTTCTGCATACAAATAAAGATCCCTTTAGCCCTAGGTGGGTCTAGCAACAAGGAACAAGCTGAATAAAGGATTCCTACATGAATGAAATGTGCTGGGATGATTGTCCTACCTATACCCAACGCAAGTGCTCATACCGTAGGCATGCCTTTACCCCTGATCTCTGCCTACAAAGCCATCTTCCAAAAAAATGGTACTGATGCTCACGGAAATATCAAAGGACAAAAAGAAGCATACAAGCCAATAATCGCATTCATAATCTTGTGTTAATAATTCAAGAGATTAAACACACATGTGTGAAATAAAAATCATATCAACATAAGATAAGTCCGTACATTAGTTATGTATATATTAATAGGAAAGAAGGAGATTAAAATCAGAGCTCGATTGCCGCGGCCTCCTTTTTAGCGGGTCTGGGCCGGCGGCGTCTCAAGGTCGTCTGGGGAATTGGGACGCAGGCGAGGACACAGCTCAATCTCTCCCCAACAAAGTCTTTCGCTCTATCTCACAAGCTAAAACATTTATAGAATTCCTCTTCGCCTATTCAATTGCTCACTAGCTTTATCAATGGGAGAGGTTTATTTAGATAGAAAGAGAGAGAGAAGCTGGCCCCAAATGGTGGAAGGGAAGCCTTATCCTTGGGAGGTTCCCCAAAAGGTGGAAACAAGAGACCAAAGGAGGTGGTTTGTGGGTTGTGTAGTCAAAACGGGGTTTTAACTCACTCACAAGGCTATAGTACAGAAACTTCGCCATATTTAAAACATCTCAAAAGCTCGTATGTGGTAGCCCACTGGGACAGAGCGCCAATGAGCGCGGCCTTCAAGTATTAATTTCCTTTTATTGGAGAGAGGCCATAATGGTCTCACAATACAACCCAAAAACATGTGTTTTTGCTGATCTACTTAAGGACTGTTAATACATGCTTTCCTCAAAGCAAGGGATCTAATGAGACTTTCTCTGCAAGGCATGACACTTCATATATAGGTCACATGCAGAATGGTCCTACAATGTGTAGGATGGGGATTGTAGGGACGGTGACAAAATGTTGTGTAACATGTGACCAAATCATAAAGAAGGATATTATATGTTTATAAATGTTCCTACAAGTAATCAAGAAATTGATGCACCTCCTCCAAATAAGTATGACTTTATGAAATCTACAAGACAAGACAACACATGTAGATATCCTAGCACATTTAATGGTTATTTTTTTCCGTGTTCCTAACTTTGGGAATAAAGATAGGATTGTAGAATAAGGTCAGATGACTATCAAAGGCATTACCGAAACTTTAGATGCAACTTTGCAGATCATAAGACATATTTCCAAACAAACTTTGTCGAAGAAAGTATATGTCATTAGCTCAATCATTCTCCGTCCCTTAACATTGAATGTTAAAAATTCCACAACTATAGGTACATTCCCGCGGGGACAGGTGTTCATTATGGAATCTTCAACCCTAACATCGTGTACAAGAAGGTTTGGATAATAAAGAAAAAGGAATGATATCAAGTAAATGAAAAACCATCCGTAGTCATGCTTTCAAATTTTGTAAGGTCAAAATATTGTGATGAATCTCCAATGGGAGATGTCCATCTACATGATCCTACGGAAGAGCTAGTTGAATCCCTATGAAGAATCCAACTTGTTGACTCAGCTTTCATGAATGTTGAAGAGGGGGGAGTATATATAGTAGTGGTTTGTTAGACAAAAGTAATACTAAGAGGGGGGGGGAGGCAATCATTATTAATGGAAATATATAAATTATTTCTACAAATAAAAATTATTCGTAAATATACTTTAGAAATATATAAAAAGATCATGCACATGAAAAACAAAAAACAATCATCACATGTATACACTTGAATTTTAGGTGGAAAACCCCCATCCACAAAAAAAGAAAAAAAATGAAACTATTTTCTTCTTATTATCCGTTGCTTCAAAATATTCTCATTTACATTACATTAATCATTAACACTAGCAATGGAGCATCCACCCCTTGACTAAAATGAGAAATGTTGGCTACACAACCGACTTGGAGCACCCACTCCTACAATAGACAACCAACATGCACTTAGCTTGAAGCCCTCACTCCAAGTACAAACAATTCTACAATAAGATAATGAAATTCGTAACCGAAAACATTGTTTCATAAACAAAACTATCATCAAATGAACACACTAATGCAATGCACAATTTCCCACACTCAAATGAGAGTACACCCTTTCCATACATAAAACATCCTCAATATTTGCACACAACCATGAAACACTACTAAAAAGCCAAATTTCCAAAACACACCGCAATAGTGAAGCCTCAAATCAATTTTACTACAATCACTTGTTGTGCAGAAATCCTTTCTCATACAGAAATGATCCCTCTAGTCCTAATAGAGTGATTTAGCAACAAACGGAGACAACATAAGTAACCTTTCCTTAACTTGTTATAAAACACAAGGAGGATATATTTCCTACCTCTTTTCCCCGATGTTAATGCTTTCTGTGTCAGGCCTTGCTTCTTTCTCTTCCACGCTCATGATATCCCCTTTGTTCATGAAGACAAATGTTTGCAAGGAAGAAAAAAGTGGAGACAACAAACGGATACAAAGCGATACCAAGATCTAGTAGGAAAGCATGTATAATATCATGAACACTAAAATAAATAGACAATATTGATATATTTATGGAAAGGAAACATGTAATGTATTAATAGAATTGTAAAGGGAGCAATAAAACTAGAAGCCTTGATGTTGGACGTCTCCTTCGAGTGAGAATCCACCCAGCATAGCCTCAACTCTTCAAACAATCGCCCTCACAAATGGGTAGTGATCAGTATGTTAAGCTCATAGAATGGAAACCAACCATTAGTGGATGGTAGGGGTTTCATTTATAGGGAAGGAGAGGGAGTTGAGGGATCCAGTAAAATGTGGGAGGAGTTCCATATCTTGCTGAAAGATCCATCTGGGCCAGGATCCATGGCCAGAATGGGAGGTCTTTCTCCTATCATCAAAACCCAAACCACGCCACCGTTCTCGAGACTTCTAAAGTATTCTTCTCCAGCTGAAAACTCGCTCTAAGAGCAACAAGTGGGATTTTCCCGAAAAAAGTCAATGCTCACAAGCAGATACATGTGTAAAAGGCACAAACGCGGTCATCGGGCAGTAAAGCGCATTGGGCTTGTAAAGCAAGGCTTTAGCTTTTCATCTTTTAAATCTGGGAAAGTCTTTCCACTTTCTTTAGGGATATTGTGGAGAACGTATTTTGCGACACTGTGGCGTAATGACAAAGTAGCGTGAAAAATATTGTATAACAAATGCCCCTTAAAGCATGGAAGCAAGAACAAGTATTTTATGAAGATTTACAAGTAAAGGCAAGGACTTTATAGAACCACCGTCAGAGACTTGGTAAATCAAACATGATACAATATATATGACATCTTTATGTAAGTATGCTTAACAATACATCGTTGAGCATGCATATACAACATATGAGATCCAACAAGCATGGACGCAACCATCGAATAAAAAGGATCATGAATATATGAATACATGATCCATGACATGGTTGCAACCATTCTGGTCAAAAAGGATCATAAAATCTCAATAACTCCACACAAACTCGGATTTATCAAAGGAAACCCGTGGTCTTTGCTCTATTCGTAATCTATCCAAAGTACGAATCTGACCATGTGAATAGATGTGTTGAATTCAAACATGGTAGAAACTACTTGATTAATGCACACGATGTAATCTGTTAACATGCACGAGAGAAACCGCCAATGATGATGATATTCTCAAGGTACAACAACACAAGGCCGAGTGTGAACAATTTAGCTCGAAGTCACCACCACAAATTCACCTCACCTTAGGCCAATGTTGTGAGTCTATATTCAAACGCAAAGAACCCGCCATTGAGACAAGCAAGCTCCAAGGTACCGAAAGGGGTTTCTAGATCATCTTCCAGATAATGGAGGCTGCTGGAGTCGAACTAAGTGATCCATCGAAGGAGGGCCATAATGTTTCCCACATCGTTGACACGAAACATAGGATTTGAAGAGCCGGTAAGAGTGATTGTGACTGATGTAGAAGGCGAAGCACGGTATAAGTGGTTGAATTGCAATGGGACCTCTGATCATATCGGCTACACGACTCTAGAATTCGCAGAAGATGTGACCCAAAATGGGATCGGTAGGGTCATGATGACAATAAGATATAATCGAATGAGAGGCAAAATGGATTTCCCAAACTCCAAGAAGGAAAGTGATAAAGCGAGGATGTCCCAAACCTCGACATGAGACAAGTGTCAATGTTCAAGAGGACATAACGCCTACTCGCTGCTGACCCTCAGAGACATGTTTCCTTCCATTTTTCCCCACTATTTCTAGTGTCTTTATTTTTATCGCAAGCTTGAATAGGATACCATATGCTTAGCGTATAAGCTCACCCTTCCGATGAATACATCCTAGTGTTTAACGAGCCTTGTAGTGGAGTACCACGGTCTCGCTTTTCATGGTGATGCGTCCTTCTGGCTTGCTTACGTTTTACGAGTCCGACAAAGGCACCGAACACATTTTCCATGTTTAGGAGTTTGAAAAAAAGATAAAAGAAAACTCCGCATCTCCCTTTTCGTAACAGTCGCTGAATCCGAAAAGGAAAACAACATCCAAGAGAACCTAGTCATGTTTGACTAAGGTACTCCTCTTTTTCGTAAATAGTCTATCTCAACCCAAAAGGGTTAAAATTATACCGAGTATATGTCATTTAATTTACTTAACGAGCTCAAAGACACGTGATTAGAAATCTTTTCGTTTTTCGAGAGTCGGAAAAGAGCTAAAAAGATGAGACTTGTAAATTTTTTCACTTATTTTTCATGAGTCTAAAAGTGATGAACAAACTCGTTAGTTCATCCAAATCAATTATCGTCACCACCTTACAATTATCCGTTGTTGTAAATGAACAACATTACCTAGTTCGAGAAAAATATAATAATATATGTGTGTGCAAAATTTAAATGGTAAAAATACTTTTCAAAATGCTTATATAAACTCAAAAGTAAAAATAAAAATTACCATTTGTAACTTGTGAATTTGGAGAGCATTTTACCCAAATACCTAAGAGTTCATGTGAGTGTGATCTAACCAAGGTACCATTTGACTACAGCTTGCCACGTTTGGGCAAGATCTTTGTCCTTCCTCTACATTTCAATGGTATTTTTAAGCATTTCTATCCATAAAGTAGGTTTCTATGGGAGATTGAAGAAACTAGGCTTCAGGTAGCCAATGATTCACTCTTCTAGACTGCCGCTACCGTTTTCCTTGAGTTACAAAATACCAACACAATCGACACAAGTAAGAAAATCTCCAAAAATTCTGCAATGGCATCGATGTATAAATGCTTTTCAAATTTTCAAACTCAAAAAATACCCATTTATTTCCAAATTTTCTCCATGAAGGCTAATTAATCTTTGTTTAATAATGTTTTATAAAATTTGCCGGAGAAAAATTGCCATCGAGTGGAAGGAAAAAAGGTCTCTCAAGTAGAACAATTAGTGCATCAAAAAACCTAATGCTAGATAAGGGCTCAGTAAATGCGGATTTCTCAAGTTCTTCGCACTCGGATCAGAGTCAGTAGATTTATTGGAATACTTGGTGAGATGGTCAGATGTAGACCAAAATATGTTTATGATAGGAGACCAGGAGATGGAGATAGAATTATCACATGAATGATTATTTCAGGTTGTCCAATAGGGACAACGAGTTCATTTGTCGTTTGCTCATGCAGTATAGAAAACGAATATGTTGATCGCTAGGCATTGTGCCCATGGTTGTCACAAACCCAAAAGTGGGAAAATCGAGATTAAGGATACTGTATTTCCATTGAGAACCGTTCTATTTACCATAGCTCATGTGGCTAGAGTACAAACTCTCCATGAGGCAATAAAGTCTCCTTCAAGATGCAATCGAATGCCTAAACCCTACCATATTCAATCGAGTGAGGGGCTACTAGCCAAATATGAAATACCAACTCACCAAATGTAAGACTTCTGGGGAAGTTGAAAGAGCTGGCTTACAGATCGATTCTCGGGTTTCTCGTTCTTCCTAGAACGTGTCCCATTTTTCTGTATCGCGGGTGGAGTGTGACAATTCCCCGGCCCGAGGGATCCATGGTTTTCAGCGATGGGCAAAGCTTATGCCTCGCCATGGAGGTGGTCAACATATGCAGGCACTTCCCACTCGTATTCTTCGTATGGTTACGATAGTAGCTCATCATGGTAGATGACCTGGCCTGCGTGTGAACGTACTCAAAGGAGATTCTGATCTCCCACTTCCACCAGGGACATAGTAGAACATGACTCAAGCAAAGAACTATTTTTTTTAAGTTTTTAAATTTTTTTATTTTTTAGTTGTGTGAATTGAGATTGAGATCTATAATATTTTGTAGATGGTTAGGACTGTAGAGCATCTCCAGGGGTTTGTCAAATTTCCAGGAGGGTGGCACGTCAACTTGAGGATGCCCACATCGAGGGAGTTGACCCAAGGTAGAGGTGGAGTGTAACCCGGATGCTCCGACTAGAGGCATCTGCATTGATCGACGACACCTACTCGCAGGCACACTATGGGAGTGGGGTCACTAGACCATGCCGCCAAGTAGGGACGAGTTGTTGTGCTTATCACATGTTATCATGAATACCGCCAGTGGATAATGTATCTCGAGCTTCATTTTTGCATTTATGTAGGCTCAAGGAGCATGTGTCTTAGAACATAGATTTTGACTTTTGATGTAATAAACATTTTGCAAATTTCTCTATATATATAGACATGTTTCTCTTGATGTATCTTAATGTTCTTATTGTGTCATTGTTTCTTTCCTTTTTACATGTGTCACAAAATGTCTATCTAAAACATGATTTTCCAATGTGTGTCTATCAATGTATTTAGATGTCTTGGAATCATGTTCATAATTTATGTAATCAAAATTCCTCTCCAAGAGATGAATGGCAAGCAAATACATTTTTAAAATTAAGGATTTCTGACTTAATAATGCTTGTTTAATTGTAATACAATGAGTTGTAATAAAGTTTAAAAACTAACGCCCTAATAACAAGAGAAATAAATTATGATAATAGTTTGATGACCTGCATCTTTATGTCCAACTATATCATGAATATGTCCTAAACATATACCTTGCAATCTCACTAACCGACACAGCCAAAAAGTGCCCACACAACGAAAAGATAGATTTCATGTACTATGGCAAGCGACACGTTGAAAACCGAAATAGTTAGGGAAGATGTTTCGTCGACATCCGTAAACCAAGAAGAACACGCATTAAATATATAAACGCGTTTGCAAACACGTTAAACAATCACACCAAAAAACTGCAATACTCAATGAAACTTTAACACAACAAAATATCCTCCAATTACTCTTCACTTCCATTTTCTCAATAATGGAGGGTTCCCTTAAAGGAAAATGGCCCATGAAGAAATACAATTTTTTTATAGTAATAGAACCTGCATACAAATTGGCTCCCTTAAAGACCTAAACCACACCTTTGGGCTTTAGTCTCACACATGCAACCTTCTCTCTTATTTGTCACACATGTAACCCATATAAGAAAATTCACATCTATGACCCAAACTCAACCTTGTCATCACACACACAACCTTCCTACGCAAACCTTAAACTCAGGCAACTTCCCTCTTTAGAGCTAGATCTATATCCCATGTGTGGCCCTTTGCAAATTTGATACTCAGTAACTCATGCAACCTTGGCCTCCACTAAGTTTCTTTATTCAAACAAAAAAAATTGTTGCAACACTTCTCTCCTTAGCCCCGAATATCATGCTAACTTGAAAAAAATCACTTTCAAATTATTATTACTGAATTAAAATATAGCCTCTCTCCTTTGGCCTTGGTTTTATAATTTTACATTGAGCTAATTCCCTTAACCTCACCCCCAAAGTGACGAATAACTACGATTAAATTCTAACCCACTTGAGATCAATTGTTGGGAGATTAAAAAGAATTCATTACAATAAATAATTTACTTTTCCTCATTTCTTTAGCTAAATACCCAAATTAATTAATGTGCTTTTCCTAAGGGAGACTTAGACTAAACAAAATCACTTTACTTAATAAATTGAGTAGTTATTCCAAGAAGGCTTTTGATGATTTTTGCAAGTTTGACAAGATTAAATGCAAATTAATGTTGTAGGGACATTCATCTGATAATTCTCAGATTAAATGTAAGTTTGTAATAATTGTTTTCCAAAAATTTTCTTCCATGAATATTTAAACTAGGTTCGGTCTTTAAAGAATATATTTATGTAATGATAAATAACTAGAAGAAAATCAATTTATGTTATCATTTTTATTAGATATTGATGATTTGTTAAAGAAGGTTTCATTAAATATGTTGAGTTTAAAGTCCCACTATGTGACTACTGACCTTCGCTTTTGAATCATGTAATTAGGTTTGTTTTTAGTCAAAAGTGGTATAGTAGCCCTTCACACCAAGTCGGCCTTAATGGGATCAAGTCGACCTCAAGGGAAGGAATTTGAACGCATAAGAAGGCTATAAACCAGGAGGTTTAATTCATTTTTCACTACTTCAATACCGTGTTCCCGCATCAAGGGAAAAGGGAATGAAGAAGAGGAAAAGAAGGGGAGTTGGGTTCATTCAAAGAGAAAGAGAAAATCGAAATTTTGGTGAAGGAATCTCTTTGTTTTGTAGCTTCTGGATATCAAGTCTGAATTTTGGAAGCCGCAGTGACAACTACGAAGTTACCGGGTAACTATATGCCAATGATAAACTAAGACTAGAAGGTGACTTGGTGGAGGGAAAGATTGGCTGTCTAGGGGAAAAAATAAGAGTATCAAAAAATCACTATTGCGCAACGATCTGACTCAAGCGCCTTACTGAGGTGAGTTTTTCCCCGTCGTTGGCCTACTTAAAATCTTGATATATATTTTGATATTTGTTTATGAACTTAATAACAAGAACATAGAATTAGAACTAAAATATAACAAGTAAATAATCAAGACAAGAGGATCTTTCTCTCAGCTTTCTAATTTTCACTATCCCCCTATAAATCTCTTCTGTCTTTTGAATCCAATTGATATCTACAAAAATAAAGAGATGTAGACTGAGAGAATAACTACTTACCATAGACCTTGTATCGTATTAGCCTCCAAATGCTCCTAGCTACTATAAGCTAAAAAACATAATCAAACTTTTATAGCCCAATCCATTTTAAAACTCTAACATGGATTATCGTGACATTTTATCTTTATAGGGACTGAATGTCATTTATGTTCATTGCTATTTTTTAACATGTGAAGCACATGAATTACACAATATATATGCTGAAGGCTGACCTTTCAGTAGCCATAGTAATTTTTAAATAAAATATCTAAGCTTCAAATGTCACGTTCTAAGTCATAGTGTGGAATAATGTACTGATTAAATACATCAGTGGATTATTAACCTTCATCTAACAAAAATTACTTTTATCACTATAAAAATTTATATTTTACCCCATCTCCATATTAAAGATAGTAACAACATAGATAATGCTTTTAGTTTTATGTATTTCTGCCAGGAAGGTATTTAACCTCCTATAGCATAAGTTTTTCCTTGATTTAATTATGTTTTTCAAGGATAGTCAAGTAATTGGGTTTTGAAAATTCCTCAATGGAGACAACAATTCCCTTTTTCTAGTATGAATTTAAGAGATGCTAATGTGAATCTACCAAGGTGATAAAATGGGGTTGGTAATATGGCATAGTACGATTAATACAATTGAGAAAAATTTTCATTGTATTTAGATATAAGTTTTTTTATGAAATTGGATGTAAAATGACTATTAAGTTCTTTCCAATTAAAATTTGTGTGTTTTGGCAAAGTGAGTGGATTCAAAGGGGCTTCCACTTGATTCCCCTTCTCAAAAGAAATCTTTGAATTTGAATTTGTATTTTTGGCTCCACAAGAGGCCTGTGCCTATACTCCAATGGCTATTTGGCCCAGCCCCCAAGTGGGACCTATTCCCCCCACCCACCTCCCAAGAAGACTATTTATATGCCATATCCCTCCATCAAGAGGCATTCGATTCACACAAGAAAAAACTTATCCCTACAAATAGTCAAGAGAAAAGGTAAAATTCAAGGAGAGGAAGATCAAGTCAAATAAAGGAAGAAAAGGATTCACACATGTGGAATTCATCTACATAGCTTGTGTGTGTGATAGAACATGGCTAAACTTATGTGCATGAATTCTATGTAGGCCTGCATTGTGAAGAAAAGAGGTTGATTTTGGACTTTATATGTGACTCAATGCTAATAACCTGGATGAGGAGGTTTTGATTTTTCTGGTAGACATTCTCATTGGTCAATTTGACTATGATTTTGACTTTGATACTTTGCTGATTCGATTCTTAAGGAAAGGATTGTTGGGTTTTTCAACCCTAGTGGGTTTTTCCGGGATAAAACTCTTGTGTTTCTTGCTTTGCTAGCTATCTATGATCCTATTATCAACTATGTTTACATTGTTTATGTATTTAATGTAATTTCTTAATGATGAATAACAATACAGCAGAACTTAACTATTATATAATATCACTAGAAGACAATGCAGAAAATTCAACATTGTATCAAAGTTAGTGGTGAAAGATCAACTCCTAGTCAAGAATTTTCAGTATGTAGCTGGCCCTAATTCGCCTCCTTTGTCTAAAGAAAGCTACGCTCTCATGTCAACGACCACTTCATTAGTTGAGTTTTTGAGCTATGGGGAAGGAAGCCTTGAAGAAGCAACAATTGACATTTTTTTCAAGCCTTGAAGCCCTTGTTAAAGAGGCTGAAATATCTCACTCAATTCAAAAATATCACATGATCTTAAGCACTCAAGGAGAGAAGAAGAGCCTTGGGAAGTAAACAAAGTGACCTCAATCAACTACTCAAAAGGCTATGTTGATTCAAGTATGAGTGATGGTAAAATTTAATGGCTTACATGAAATACATCAAGCCAACTCTGCATCTTTATTTTGTTCGTTGAAATATTGATTGAAATAACTTTGGTGTTTTGAAAGAAGCCAACCCAAAAGAAACATATTGTTCCTTGTTGAAGGTCTAATATTATCTACAAAGAAGAAATTGATACTATTCTGCAAAGTTTGGCCACCATAAAAGTATGACTCTATCTCCATGAATTCACCTATGTTTATGAGTTTATTGACTTGCATGAGACTACAGCTAGGAACTTATGGTCAACACTAGAATAAGGGTATGTTAAAAATGTAATATTTTGTCAGGTAGAAAAATTATTGCTCGTGAATTTTGTTTGGATCTAAAGTCTCTTTGAGGCTAGATTTACAAGGCATTCTTCAAATCAAAAAATAAGAAAATGGTTTCTGTGACACTATTCTTTGAGAAAAAATATCGATTATATGGCAATGAAAGGTTTCTTATGATTATCTTTCTCTAAGAAATATCAGAACAATATCTTAATTAGTCTCAAAAACAACCATAAGAAGACTAATCATGACTAGATCATAATTTCTATCCTTTGTCACTCAATTGGAGAAAGATGGATAACTATAATGTGAAATAGTTCCTTTCATGAAGTCACTCAGAAGATGACATCTTCATCCTGCAAGTCAATGTTAGTTCCAGTATAATAGAACTATGATCAAAGTGACATATTATATGTTCAGTATAAGAGAATACAAGAATTTCAAGCTCAATGCTTTAAAATATGATGATCATCTTCAAAGAATCATGTCATACCATATCCTGACAAAGGCAAAGGAGACAAAATAACAATCATGCTCTAGGATATGCCTAGCTAGATCATAAAACTACCTAATATATTATATGAGCTGTAAAAATATAGTAATTCAAGTGGAGTATACATAGAATGAATTTCCTATTAATATATTTTCTGTAAAGTTCCAGATTACTTTTCTGCAATCAAAATAAAGCATGGTTTCTTAAGATCTTTTGTAGCACACCTTGTTGAATTTTGTCGAAAGACAAGTGATTTGCGGAAATTGGTGTGTTCTCTCTATTAAAAATGCTATGATAATGCAATATCTCGAGTTAGAAAAGGTCGTAACTCATGACTGAATCTAATATTATCCTGAACATTTCATTAATCAATATGGGGATTATAAGATTTTTATCTTGGACTTGCAAGAGGTACAAATGGCCTTTTTAAAATCGTAGTTTGGAAACTAAAAGTCTCTGAAGTTTTGTAGACATTTGATACACCAAAGTTTGTAAACCCTAGCATGTAAAAGGATCAACAATAGTATTCATGGTTTATGGAAAATACCCTAGGATTAAGCTCAGAACACATGAGGGCTGGGTGACAACTCTAGCCTATGTAATAAAAGGGATGACATCATAATATCAGACAGAAGACTGTGTTAATATGCAGGCCAAGATCAAGAGGGAGTTGACATCTATCAAAAGATAAGCATTGTATATTCTCTTTATTGTTACCACACATATTTTTAATATGACTCTTATCTTTGAATTATTTTCTTGGCTGTAATTACTCTCCCATTGCCTCTTAGTGAGAATTTCAGATCAGAAATACTTAAAGGTTTCAAACTTTCAATAATGATATAAGAATAAACTGGCTAGGACAAGCATTCAGAGATAGGACGTGTGTTGAGAGATATTTCCTAATTGGATATAAGCTCGTAGGAGATAACAGACGGGAAGATTGAAGTATTCTTATATACTTTTCAAAGGTGCTAGTTTAACATGAAAGTGAAGGATTACCTTAGTAAGAGGGAGAATACTATAGAAAGTATTTTAGTACATTTGTTAAAATTCATCATCTTTATGATTATGTTACATTATATAGATGTAGGGATTGTCTTCCTCGATGAAAGAAGTGTGACATAAGAGCTACCTGCTAGGAGGTACGTGAAGAAGCCTTATACTTGTAAACAGAAAAGAATGTTGAAACAACTTCATCGTAATTGATACATTTGAATTGATGTATCAATGTTGATCCTATACATTTGCTTTTTGACGAAAAGTAGAAGAGCCATGGCCAAATATAGCATTGAATAAAATTGTTTTAAAGGAGCAACATTTTTAGGAGCCCATTACAGAAGGAGGAATAACAGATGGATAGGCTGACTATCACAACAGCAGAGGGAGCAGCCCGAGTTAACACAAAGAGGATGATGTCTGTGATGTGAGGGAGCATCCAACTGGTGGTGACTGCAGCCATCATGATCCGTTAGCGTGGAGTGACTACTGTATTAACTCAAGATACACTGGCCAAGATGTGTTGGAGTACTAAAGATGGTGCAATTGGTTATGGAAAAGTTGGTTATGATTTGAGATTTGTCTCAAACAATGGAGTACAACATCGCATTTAGATTGGATTAGGATCGTTGAAGACAAAGAGTTTACGAGAATACCACCTGCTGAAATTTCGTTATTATTTCATTGATGAGCAGAAGAAAAATCTATTTCACTTAGTGGATCAGCATATTGTAGTTATTGACGTGTTGAAAATAGCATATTTCAGGCAGTGTTTTTATGGTGGTTATTCCGGATCGGGGGGAAGTGGTGACGACCAGACAGAATGGGCGACACTAGACCAAGTACTACTTCATTTGAAACATGTTGTGAAAACAAGAGGAACAAGCTCTAGTGTATCTCCACCGGTGAGTAGATAGTTTATATTCTTAAGAAGCTTTGTCTAGAGTGCAGTTTGTACTTGAGGGACAAGATTTAATCAGATATGCTCCTCTGGTTGAGAGGGACAAATTTCAATGATAGAATGTACTGGACAAACATTCTTCCATGTCCTCGTGACCTTGGTTGAGAATGGTCCAATATTCTCCATACGGTGACCTTGGTTGAGAATGATCCAACATTCTCCATGTATTATGCAATCTTGGTTAGAGAATTGTTTGGATAAATTATATAGCATCACGAACAATCATTTTCCCCGTGTCATTTTTTGACCTTGGTTAGAAATTTGGTAGATAGTCATTTCCACATTTAACTTCTATTTATAATTATGTTGTATATAGACTATTATTCTCTTCATAATACTTAGAATTTAATATATACTGGTTTAGTATGATGTGGGCTATTATCTCTTCACTTTGACTCCAGTTTGGATAATGGTCCTGTGAGGTCTTGGCCACATGAAAGAGCCTCCCAGAATTATGGCTGCATTCTCTAAAGGTTGAGTTGGTAAATGTCGAGATGAGTTTGAGGCTACCTATGAATGGTGGGGACTAGTCATTTATTATTTAATTAATATACAAATAAGAGCACCATGACTAGGTAAGTATCACACTTGAAGAGAAGTCATGATATTTGATATTTATATTATAATTGTGTTTATCTTAATCACATCCTTCCTTAACAATATGTTAACTTGAGAATATCAATAAATATTATGAATACCTCCCCTAGCCAGATATATGCCAATTTTAGAATCATATTATCTTCATAATGTATGACCGAACAAGAGAATTGTAATAATAAATTTTATTTATGTAAAGCATGTTCTTCATGCTAATAGAAAACTATATTTTTCAAAAAGAAAATATAAGGCATGTTCTTCATCGCCTTCTCAAAAGAAAATTTTCATTTGCATTTATAATTTTGGCTCCACAAGAACCTAACCCCGACTCTCTCGATCAAGTCAAGATCGTCCCAAAGTGGCACTTATTCGGCCTCTCTTAAGAAGACTATTTAAATTTCACTTATTCCTCCATCAAGAGGCATTCAATTCACAATAAGAAAACTTATTCTTTCCCGTCAATATTTACAGCCAAAGCATGAGAAAGAATATTGTCAAAGAAAGGAAGAAAAATTAATTTCACAAAATATGTAATCATCTGCCATAACTTTTCACGTGTAAGTGCGTTAGGGGAAAGAAATCAGTATGATTATAGGTCCATACTTCTATGAAGAAGAGAGGTTGAATTTCAAACCTTTATCGCAAACCCTGCTGCTGTTGAATAAGAAAGAATAACTTTGACTTGAACTCATGGTGGACATTTCTATGGTCAATTTGACTTTGATGTCTCTCTTGTTGACTTGATCTCTCTTAAGGAAAGGATTGTTGGGATTTTCATTCTTTAGCGGGTTTTCCAAGGATAAAACTCTTGTGTTTTGTCAGTTAATTTTCTCATGACCCAGAATATCGGTGTTATATGGTCGATGTCTTCTCGCATAATTTCTTAATGAAGGATAAGAAGAACTTAACTATTAAAGTATTATCAATTTAGAAAATACCCATGAAACTGAATAGTATCAATTCTAGTAATCAACTATTTAATGATTATGTTAATATTTATCAAAAGAAGAAATTTTTATAGGAACTTTAATTTTAACAAACTTAAATAAGCAAAAGAAATTGACTAAAGAGAGCAACAAGATATATCTATACCTACAATCCTTTTAAATTTTTCTCTTAGTTAGGTAGTGGAATTTGCATAAAATAACAAAATTTATGTATGCCCATCTTGATCTACAAAGCATAAATGAGATTGAAAATATGATAGGAATATGAAGAACAAAAAATAAAATAAATACAATATATCCTGATGGAATTCTCAAGCATTTACAAAGAGTATAAGAAGACACCTAATCAAAAAAATTGATTAGAAGTATAGATAAGACTCATAATATGACAAAATAATCAAAATTTAATGAAAATATCATAATTTTCTAGGGTTATTCCAACAATTATTTAAATTATACTAAAATTCTCCATAGAAAATAAACACGTGACAAGAATCATATGATGTAAAATAATAAATTAACTTTTTGAATGTAAAGGACAACAGATTTAATACCCACATCTGCAGACTACTTCTGAAGGACACTATCAAAAAATAAAACACCATTAATAAGAATCACATGATGTAAAATAATAAAATTGACTTTCATTTTTGAAGTTTTAACAATAAAATCAATACCTAGATTCTGGGCAAGTTAATTTCCATTTTTTAATGAAATTGATTTTAATTCATAGAGATGTCATTTTAATTTCTACATCAAGGTGATAATCAAACCAAAATTTCAATTTTGTAGTTTAAAATATTATAAATGATATACTAAGCTTATGACTTTCATTTTGGAGATCCTGCAAGCAGATAGAATTAAAGTTCTGTTACAATGATGAAGACTAGAATCAAAACACGGATTACAAATCATATGTTCAGTAAATATATAGTAGATAAACATGACAGCAACCACCTCCAGTCCCCACAAAGACTATTATTAATAACCTAAAACTTATTCACCAAATCAAAGAAAATAAACAATTTTTTGTATTCAACTATGTGTCCTTATGTTTATGGTTTTTATAATGGTATTTCACATTATTCATGTGACACAGTTGGAATCAATTGATCTCACTGTGAGAAGGGACTGTTAAAGACAATGGATCATTGTGAACCGCCATTTGTAAGTCATAGATATAGCAATTAATAGAGGAAGAAATTATGACAACCATAAAGTAAAGCTAATAGAACACAATAAGCTAATCATTATAGGTATCGCTATCTGGTGTCATATAAGCATGCAAATTATAATTAGGATGAGGTTGAAATCAACAGATTATCTTGCTGCTATGAGAAATAAGTGGGAAGAATAACTAGTCATAGCAGAGCAGGTAAAGTGTGTTTACCAAGGTACATTTGTAACTTAACTTATAATGTTGATTCAGAGTGGATCCTAGACAAGCATTCCCTCTTCTTGATTAATGTGAGACTTGACTGTGGTTTATGACTTACTGGGTCCATGGATTTGTCAAAGAGTGCATGGAGGTGACTTGTTCTGACCATTATGAGAGAAACATACAATTTTTCTTTACATGGACAAATTTCCTATGGCTACGTTGGTTTCAGGTTAGGGTTTGTTTCCTTTGAGGATTAAATTGCTGATTATACTTTGTTACACCATTTTAGACCGTTTGTGGCTATGGACCCTTTGGTTCTTCATCTATGAACTTACCCTATAAATCTCATATTGTGACTGGTGCTATTTTGAGTGGGCCATGTACAGTTTTCCAGTTTGGTAATCGTTTCCTCTTTGAGGGTTTTAACCACGAGATCAAGAATTTTGCAGTTCTGGATTGTGATATGTTTGTGAGCTATGAATTTCTGTTTTGACTCCAAGGAACTTTTACCTCGTAAATTCCTACACTTTGGTGTGATAATCAGAGGCTATTGGCCATGTAAATATCCAAATTTCAATATTAGCGTGATGAAACACATTGAATCACATGCACTTCAGAGAATGTAAGTTTCTCATTCATGATCGTGTTCTTGAAGGCAAAGATTATTCAAACTAATGATCAAGGCAGCTTACATTTTACAAAGTTTCATAAAAGCGTGTTTTACCAAACTTCTATCCATGCTTGGAATGTGAAAGCACATGACAAGATCTATTTACGTTCTCTTTTTTTTCCCAGCTGTGTCACTTTGTAACCCTTCTAATTTTAATTCCCAGTTTTTTCTTATGGGGACAGTTAGGATATTTTACACACAGAACAGGGTCTTTAGTCACTCTTTGTAATCCTTCAACTGGTTCCAAGTTGTTTTATAATATTAATATTTATTATGAGAAATAAGTTATAATTAATTAGTTTCAGTGTATGTTAGGTGGAAGTGTGTTTTTATCATACACATTAAAACCTAGAGAACTAACTGCCTACCATTTGTATATCTAGCACCATTCTCTTTCTCCTTTATATTAAACACACTTGATTCCAGGGTTTAACACCGGACGGGTCTGTATGATTTTTAAAGAGCATGAGGGTCGCTTTTCTTAAAGAAAGCTTCATACATTTAGATTTAAATAATATTGCAACCTGTGATAGCAACCTGTATTAGCTTTTAAGATGAATTAAATGCGTTTTGGGCTGCCAGAAGGGGATACATGAATTTATAAATAAATGACCTCAGAGAAAGTGATTATTAATGTGTTCAAACAATCTTTCAGCACCATATGAAACTCGCACTAAAACCATCATAAATCATGAATTTATTTACATGGATAATAAAAATAATTTAATGTATTTAATAAACATTGACTAAATATTCTATTTATTTTTACCTTTAAATTAACCAGACACTCAGAATCATAATAGTAATCACTAATCAGAGAGTGTTTATATATATTCAAACCCATTTAATTTTAATTTTCACCCATAAAACCATATGATATTGCCTCCTATGTTGTCAAAAGTTCTATACTAGTGAGGTGCTATTTATAAAATATATAAATTTTACTGTAATTAAATCTAATGCCCCTGACACCGTTTAACTCATATTTAGCAGGTAATGGTGAATGTTAGAATTGGAATGTATTGAGGAGGGTTTCTGAGAACTGGAGGAGAATAATTTCCTGATGAATATGCTTTCATCCCCATTTCCATGGAGGCTCTCTCTCTCACACTGTTTTTTTTTTACAGTTTTACCACAAACTGCATATTCATATATTTGTTTTTGTTTATTTTTTGTGTTGGTTAGTGGCCTTTTTAGTGACCTTTTCTAAACCCCAATGGTATGTACGGTATGGCTGGTTCATGTGAATTCTTTGTCAGGCCTGAAGAGAACGTTAGTCATGCCAAACAATGAGAAGTGAATTGGTGCTGATGCCGACTATAGAGATGAAAAGAAGGCTCATCATAACAAAACAAGTCGTGATTGTTCAAGAGAGCCGCCATTTTACGCTGTTGAGTCACCGTTCATTTATGAGAGCCATTGTTTTGATCACTCCAGCTATTGAAAATACGAGGAACCACTAATAGTTAGAGTCTGCCACCACTCTTCCGCCATTTAAAAGGAAGTGTTGCCCGCCGCAATAACTTCACGCAGAATTTTTTACAGAAGACAAGCCACTCTCGTTAACATTTGCTCATCAGTATAATAGTTGTTCGGCATTTGGACAGTAGGGAGGTCGTGACGATGAGCGAACTAAATAGTGCGTCAACTTAATCAATATTATGCACGCTTGTTCAATAAAGCAACAATGGTATATAGTTAGAACTGCCGTCACACAGGATTGAAACGTCGACACAGAAGGAAAGATAGAGGGCGAGATAAAATTTATACACAGCCGCGAAGATGAAATTATCGGAGAATGGGTCTGAAAGACAAAGTATTTTATTTTCCTGATTATTTTATGAAGATTGAGATTTATGTTGCGCCCGTAAAAATACGCCCCATTTTTTTAAGATACATGATAGAGGGAATTATTTTTAAAAGGTAATATGAAATTTGAACTTTTAGCAAGAGAAATTGAATTACTTAACTTTTTAGAATACGTTTTTAAACCTTTATTACCAGTGATAATAAAGGATCATAATGAGAACTTACTTGAAAATTTAAGAAAGAAGGAAAACCTATCAACCATATAGGAAAGAAAGGCTGAAATGACAAACACAAGTTCGGTGGTGGAGAAGTTCATCAAAGGTGCATCCACTGTAAAACCCAAGTTAGGAACTATATGCAACAAGGTTCCACAAAGCATTAGGGTAAAGAAAAACTGTATGATACATTCATACTAGGAGGACTGGATGGTTTTGCTTCCTGTATCATTGCTATGTGTCATGTATGAAGTACTTTTTAATATTGTTGAAGAGAGTACAATTCCAGTATTTATATATTCTGGGAAACCTTTGAGATATTCATCTTATCAATGAATAGAATTTATTTATAAACATAATTGTACAATCTTTCTATTTAGTGAGGGTACTGTAAAGCAAGGTAACTTTTAAATTTTTTATTTATACCTATTTCTACCGTTAGATATGGAAGTTAAAATTAGGAAGAAACAAGGCTATAACTCATGTGTCTTCATCTGTCAGGACCACTTTGTAACTTCAATCAATTTGAGTGAGACTAAGTGATTCCTGTACCTAATCAAATGTGGTGTTTTTATTTCAACAAGGCATGTAAGTAATTCATATTTAACATCTACACTGGGAAGCTACAGTGGTTTGTGAGATTTCATTAAAAGAACAGGGAGAAAGGGTGTTCTTCCATCAAACCCAGAAGGTGATACATGTAATCCAAGTGCTTGGCACATAAGAAATGAGATAATTTCTGTAAAAGATTCTGTTGTATGAGTTTTAAAACCAACATGGTACAACTCAAGCTGACTGATGAGGATTTAATAAGTTTTAACCTGTCAAGCCTACTCATTTTGTCATGTCTCTAGATGTATGAGTACTGACATAGACTTTAAAGCTCAATACATGAATCAGCATATTGCTTTATTTCTATAAGTTGAAACTATGCTTTCTTATTATAATATATTCATTTTACTACAGATGGGAAATGTAAAATTAAAATGTATGATGATATGAATAAACCTTTATCTACTGAGGCATGTACTAAACAAAGAAAACTGATATCTGGGAGTTTTCTGACTGAAATGGTATAACTTGATAAAATATAGATGAGTAATTAAAGTTCAAAAGTATTTTATTACATACAAGCTGAAAGTATACTGAAATTTACATGCACTGTATATTAATTGCTATGAAGGAATACCTATAATTTAAAAAGTAATAATGTTTTGTTCTTCATGTAATGGCTATGTTGGTCACATATGAGAAAGGCCTTGTGGCAACCATGAACTGAAGTTGCTTTCTTGATTTGGGAAATCCTTGAAGTTGATTTTGTAAACATTGTGTGGTATGAAAATCATGTAAACAATAACTGTAAACCTAACTATAATATAAATGAAGATGAATACATTCATTCATCACTAGACCCATTTCACATTTCTGCTTTATATGTAGATAAAATATTATATTTTGCATATTTATTGACAGAAGTCTTAAATTTTGGGTTCATATGTTGAAAAAGAAAGCTGGCTATTTAATGGTTAAATGGTTTAAAGCTATGGTGGAAAATAAAATTTTAAAATCAATTAAATGTTTAAGAACTGATAATGGCAAGAATTATTTCTTTATGAACTTAATTAATTACAGTGATGAAGGGATTGTTAATACAAAACTGTTGTTTATACTTCCTCACAATGAAAGTGGTTTAACGTATAACTGGGATTTTGAGGAAAGAGGCAAAGCATGA
This sequence comes from Pinus albicaulis, assembly GCA_034641835.2. NCBI lineage: Eukaryota > Viridiplantae > Streptophyta > Pinopsida > Pinales > Pinaceae > Pinus > Pinus albicaulis. The sequence goes on from CM076579.1 coordinate 1,514,022,503, forward strand.
GAGTGAATGCTAACTGCTGTAGAGCTAGAAGTATAATACTCACTATTGTTATTTGTTAACATGATTACCTGCTGCTGTAAACCTGGAAATCTCTATGTAGTTTGGTCAGTCATTTTGTGATTATATCATTTAATGATTTATTGATGCCTGTGTTTTATTCCTAGAAATCGATGTTCAAAGTTAGATCCAACCAATGCAGGTTTTGTTGGGGTATGATTATGTAGTAAACATAGAAGTTGTGGATCCTTATTCATTAAGATAGTCATTAGTGAGATGTAACATTCAAGAATCTTCTTCTTCTGCACCCCAGAGCAGAAAGTTGAACAGAAACGGGTATCGCCATATCACAATTCAATGAGACTAAACCTTCTGGAATCTAAAAGGAAGGAGAGACTTCGATGAAAAAGGTGAAGAAGCAAAGGAAACTGAGAAATTCCAAATTCAATTCAAGAAACTTACCACTTTAAGAAGGTCTACAAGGAAATAGTAAAACAGGTCTTGCATATAGAGAAGATTTACCCATCTTTATGCCTATTGACTAAGATGTATGAACTTCTTGTTATCAAGAAGTAGTAGATGATGTAGATAACGAGATATGGAAAAAGCTATGGAAGAAGAAATAGATTCCTTTGTACAAGAACACATCTTTAGATTCTATATAATGGTGGAGAATTGAGCAGAATATGTACCAAGCCAAGTGAAGAGAAAAGTTGATGGAAAAGTATTATAGGTAGGAAAGAGCTACAAGTTAAAGGTATTTCAAGAAGGTAATGGATTTTCATGAAGTTTTTCAATCAGCCGTTAACTTGTTTTTGTATTCAGACAGTGTTATGTGATGAATCATTTAATTTTGAGTTAGAGCCACTGGATATAGCAAACAACCTTCTTCATGGTGATTGGATGAAGAGATATATATGGATCTACCCAAGGTTGGTACACAACAGAATAGAAGATTATTTTCAAGTTCTGGGGAATCATTAGATAGCTCAAGGGTCACTTTCGTAGAATGGTACAAGAAGTTTGACTCCTTCCATGGTGAGCTAGAATTTTATCAAGTGAGTACATCATATATACTAAAGTCAATGGTGGTATTCATTGATTTTGTTTTGTTGGTATGTTGGATGATATTCTATTACATAAAGCATGAAGAACAACAAAGTTAAAGGCTAAAGTTTTTGAGACTTCTTTGACATAATGATTTTAAAGTAAAACATATTCTCAAAAAGGGAGATACATACAGACAGAAGAATGGTAATACTTTGTTATCACAACATAAGGGACAGGGGAGAAAGTACTTGAAAAGTTCAAGATAAACAACAGAAACTCTAAGCAGATGTTCCATTAGTTCCATTTTACACTTGGTCTGACTTTAAGCAATAGAACTAACAAGAAAATAAAGTATAAGTCTCTGCAACACATGCAAATGCAGAGAAATCAATGTACAGATATTCAGACCCATATTTCACACAAGAAATGAAAGAACAATATGTTCATGGAAAATCAGAAGAACACCATATGAAGAAATTGGCGTTTTTATTTGAGTAGGAACAAGGACTACCAGATCACTTTGATGGTCATGAAGGTTCAGTCTCATGACATAATGTTGATTATGCATGATTTGATCAAAGAGGACTACCTGTAATATATTTTAATTTTCGTATGGTATAATCAGATGTCAGCTTTAATACGCTTTGTCCACTACCTAAGCAGAGATATAGATAATTCAGAAAATTACAGAGTGCAACTGCTAAAGTGTTTTCTGATGAAATTGAAGGACTTATTAGAGGCGAATTGCTTTTGTACAACCAGAGTACATTTATTTGGTTACGTAATCCGTACCATCAACAGAACAGAAGGATCTAAGTTAATGACTAATGGATGGTATCACTAGAGACATGGTAATCAAGGCAACAAAGTAGTCTTTATATGTCCATTAGTAATAAGAAAATCATATAATATATCCACAAATCCAAGTTATTGAAAGAAGTTGAGATGTATGTCTAGCTTCCTTGTTTGCAAAAAGGAATGATGAATGGGCATGAAGGCGATTAGGAAAATATCGCCAAGGTGGAGCTTTGTTAAATACGACAACCATCAGGAATGTAGTACCTAATTTGATAGGATAATGGCCAGAACTAAGAGGCAAATTATGGGTATCAAGAGCCAGATTAGATCGAATGGCCCCAAGAGGTTTGTAACCTTGAGGAGAACCGACTTTCATAACAGAGCTCAAATCCTCTTGTTCCTGAGGTTTCGATGACCTTGTTCTGGAGAGCCAACAATGCCAGAAAACTTAATTTTACATTCAGTATATACTTGTTTTTCAGCGCCATTGGTTATATGCCCTTTCTTTCAGCGTCTTTCCAAACTGAATAGCTATTGGAAAGTAATTCATCCCGTTTTTTCCCACAGACATTTTAACCATTTACGCCATTTTCAAATACTAACTCTTGTTTAAACGCCTCAGACTACCAGAGATAACGCCATTCCGCTAAGAGTAAACTAAGCAAAGTTGGACGCACTTATAATAATATTTTTGAAATCCATATCAAGTCATTAATGAACCTTCTAACCTCACCAAATTATTAGCATCAAATATCTGATCAATTTGTAACCTCGGCCACCCTATGATTTAGAATCACCACCTTGTAATTATTAAATAACTATTTACACTTCAGCTGGTAAATTCCACTGGTGGTATCGAATCACCATCAAAGTTGCTTCAAAAACTTGGTTTAGTACGTTTATCAAGTCATCCATAAAATTTATTAATCTGACTCATCTTTTGATAATGTAACTTTGTTAAAAAGTATTTTAAAAGAAGGGTTGCTATATATTTTAATACAACCTGGGACAGGTCATCAGTATCAAACTTGTTTTAAGATCTATCCAAGGATTTGTTTATATTTAAGACAGCTTCTGCAGCATCCATGATTGCAGCATATGCAATCATATCGTACATGACCTCCTGGGCTTCTTCATCTATTCAATGTTAGACTATTGCCTTCCAGTTACCCACCTCTAAGAGTCCGTCCATCAATGTGGTGGCAGAGAAGACTGTGTTTTGACCTGCCTATCCTCAGTAATGGCCAGACCATGGAAGATCCGTTTGAGCCTACTCCCATCCTAATAGACTTGCCAATCCCAACTTGCAAAGTCTGTGGTATTAATGTACTATAACCAATTAGGTTAGGCTCTGTGACCTTTCTTCCTGGGCATTCCTCATAGTTTTTGTCTATTTTCCAGATACCCACGCCAGTAAAACTCATTTAGGCATAACAGGTGATTTCATTGGGGGGATTGCCTTGATGAAATCATTAAGATGGATGAACTGGAGAGCCTTCCTCAAGCTGCCTCTCTCATAAAGCTTCATCAATAAGAGGAGGTGTATGTATAACTTCTTATCTCACCCATTTTATCAGTGTATCCTGCGAATCATTTTGCACTCCATTTTCCTTGTGAACCACTCTTACTAGTGCAACAGGTGCACTGCATCATATATGCCTTTTACAACGAATAAAGGAAATCTGAAGAACCTATTAAATGAAGCATTTATTAATGAATTAACTGCAACCGCTAATATTTATGACTTCCACCGCTTCTTGGTTTGATCATCATGGCAAACATCCTCTGTGATTGATTTCATCCAATTAGATTTGCTGATTATTCTTGGCCTTTTAATTTTCAATGGCTTGTTTAATATTGGCTGAAATTTCACATCAAAAATATCCTAAAAATCTTTGTTGTCCTTAAAGCTAATTCTGCTTCATGTTGTCTTCTAAAAGTATATGAACTATTAAACTCTTCACCTGAAGATTATCATAACAAAGTTGTGAATCGCTAAAGCACCTAATGACACTCCTGAATGACATGTGGCAATAATGGATTAATGGTATACACTTCGCAAAACATCTTCCAGACAGAATCATAAACAAAGCATTTTCAGAAAAGGACCCACACCAACCAATAGATAAATCAGTAAAAGTATGTATGATACATACAGTACCTGACTGACTGCATAACAGTAAATTGCAGGTTTTCATATTCTGTAGATTTAACATAAAAAGAAGATGAATTAATAACAAAGAGTATTCTGAACACTTCCCATGGTTCCATAGAGAGGGATATGACTGTCGAACCCGAGTAAAGACATTTAATTTAGCCATGGACTAAAATTGACGTAAAGAAAATCTGTAAGGATTAATTCACTAGGTTGAATGGAATCAATGAAAGACAAAGTAAACCAATTAGAAAGATTTGAAAAAATAAATAAATATCACTGGTTAAACAGTAGACATGTCAAAAATTAATGTCGACATGACGCACAATAAGCCTTTGATCTGAATGGAAGATAACATAGAATACCCAGCACCCACGCTTATCTGGGCTTATGGGGGAAATTTTTTCTCAGATCTCATGAATAATCTCCACTGTTTACTCTTTACTTTCAATAAATCCAGTCAACCGTGAGGCACCTATTTAATTATCTTTGTTTCACAGTTTTGTTGGGCCTTTTGCTGAAAATTCAAACCATCAATGTTTTCCTACCAACAAATGTTTTTTTTTTCATAAAGCTTTAAAATTGCTTAAACTTTTAACTTGAATATATCAATAGAAATTTTTTCTTTTTTCTTGTATATAAAATTTTAATACTTTGAAAATATTTTTTCAATTAATTAAAATTTTAATATTTACTAATTGAAAATAAAAGATATGCAAGATCACACACTTTGTCTTTCCTATAGTAGTAGCAATAACAACAGACCTGGAATCTAAAAGGTTTCTCATTTTGTTATGGAGTCAAAAATTGTTTTCTGATGCTAAATACAAGAAATGAGGGAAATCTAATATACAAAGAAATGATGAACCCATATTCAGCAGCAAATAAGTTGTTTCAATACTACTGATCAGTATGCAGCTCACTATTTCACTATATATTTTGCAACATGGAAAGTGTTTTTGGATCTAGCTTCGTTGATTTTGTAAGGTCCATACCATAAAGGACTAAACTCCACACAGTTTCTTCCCTCTCTCTTAGTATCCCATCTGAATACCATATCTTCAATTTAAAATATGATCTTTGCCTTCTTGTCAAAAATAGACTTAGTTTTTCCTGATATGTGACAAATTGTCTCTCAATTTTATTTTCACTTCTTTCACCTGGGGAATTTGCCATCACAAGCAGCTTTTCTAGTCAATACTAGGTTCTCATTTTGAATAAAAGAAATCACTGGTCTTGTTGTATTTATAGAAAACAAAGCTGGAGTGTCAGTAGATACTAATTCATAAGGTGATTTACTAAATGGACTTAGTATTACCTTTACCTACTAGAAAAAAATCATTTTGAGTCCTAATGCCTGGCTATCATTGTTTTTTCCAGATGTTCTGGAATGTATCGTCTTGTTAGATTATGCTGAACTAGTCGTTGTGTGTATATACTGGAATGAGACAATATCACATTTTCTCGATAGTGCCTTTGACAAAACTGAATCCGACTAAGTTGAATACTTGAGCATTGTCTCTGTTACAATATTCACCGAATGGACATCCAAACCTCATTGAAAATTTTTAAAACTATTACTACCAAATTGCCTTGGTTTTGTAGAATCTTCTCTACCCATTTTGTAGAAGATCTGCAAGTATGCTAGAATCAATAACCCGCCTCCTAGTAGGATTAATTCACTTAATGAAATCCAATCTCCATTTATCCTAATGTTCTTCAATGAACAGGAAGAAGAGGGGAAGTGTTTTAACTTTTCTTTGCAAACAATTGGCATTTCTGATAACTTAACACTGTATACACGTAAAATAAAGAAATAATAGAAACCTGATTTAAGAATCTTAAGAGTAGCTATTTAATGTATAATGACCTCCATGTATGTATATTCAGACTGAAAGATAATTTGTTTATTTTTCTTCTCACAAACATAATAAAGAAGACACCAATAGGATCTTTTCCAATACAATTTTGGATCAATGTGGGAGAACATAGAGGAAATGTCGAGCAAGTCGAGAGTTTACATTTAGCCTTGCTGATTGAGGGAGCAGAAGAAGAAAACACAAATATTGGATAAGTGTCTTTATAGTCAGTCCTGAGTGCAAAGAAATTGTATTTGATCGCTAACTTTGATTTTTAACCTTAATTATTTTCCTTTGTTAGTCAATTAGATAAGGTAGTTTAGGTTAATTCCCAAAGCTTTGGAATAGATTAGTTTTAGATTGTTGGGTCCCTATCCTTTAATTTAACCTAGCAGGTTTGATGGTCCAAATTCATTCTTTGGATTTTGACAATCCATTTGCCTCTTTTCCTCCACATCACTCGTACTAGCACATCTTTTACAAATAGACTAGGCACATATGCCATTATTGAGAATGAAGTACATAAGTCCCTAAAGCTAATGATTGAATAAAGCATATAGCATAAGCTTCTGGAATATTACACTTTTACAGCTCTATCTCCAGGACTCTATCAGGCATACATGGTTGCTCACTTCTCTCCTTCCTTCATTTTTCCGTAATAACACAAGCAAAGAATATATAGATGATGTAAATGAGGAGAGCTGAAAGCCATGAATCGGACTCATCAAAACCTGGAGTTTAGAGAGTTTTGACTTCGCTAAAGATTCTCAATCTTGTCCCATTTCATTTTACACTTTTTCAACATATTTGTTATTTTCCGAGAATTTACAATTGGAACAATCTTCTTAGAAAATTTATTTTCCTAGAAACTTCTTTATATCTTTGGCTTCTTTGCACTTGTTGTATGAGTCTCAACCCGGAGGATAAATTTACACTGATTGTGCCCTGACAGACCTACAACTTTTCCTCTCTAGAGCAAATAAGATTTTTAGGATTCAATGATAACTCAAATTTCGCACTTCAAGAAAGCTTTTCGTAGGTGCTCTAAGTGCTCATCATCAACCAAAAATAAGAACATCATCAATATAAATGACTACAATTTACTCACAAAGCAATATCCAGATGCCCTTTGTAAAGTAGCTCCCTGATTCATGATAGCCTTAATGGCATCCTGGCATACATGAAAGCCCTCAAGGTAGTAGCAGTCGCCAGAGTGGTTCTTTCCATGTTTTAATTGACAGATTCAAAACTATCAACTATGATGAATCAGAAGTCTTCATTACCTCTTTTTCCAGAGAACAAAAATCCATCTTCTAAAGGAGACCACTATTTTTCGTGGAAGATCTCCTGTTCAAATTTTAACTCCACACAATTTATTTTCCATTTTTCTGATGTGTACCGTATTGAAACCAATCAATTGATTCAGGAACTATGGGATTTTCTATTTAAAAGTTTTACTTTTTCAATCAAAATAATAGGGTTAATTTGTCTAGCTTCTGTCTGTATTTAACTCCATCTTTTAAGTAGTATTTTGTATGAATAATATTTGATCATAAGTCTTTAAATCTTCACACCATAAACACATCCAGAATTGTTTAAAATATCTACATACCTTTCTTTATATTCCTAGGAACTCCTTTTAAAACTGACATTTTAGTCACAGTTGTTCCAACATAACCATTTCTCCATCTTGAGATACCTTTTTCCTCGATTCTCTCGCCACATCATTAGCATCGAACACCCTTCAAGAAAGAACAAACTGGAAAATATTATCTTTGAATGAATTATCTTCAATTGTCAATTGTTTTCTTCATAATTTTAGATATTATCTACTTATCACTTTCACTAAACTTTGAAATCAATCGAATGGGTCTTCAAAATTTCAATCTTATAAAATTGATTAATCTGTCAACATCCTCAAACGCTATATTTTATATTATCGTGGATTGGGCCTCGTGGTCTCAACTCAATTTTATATCTCAACCTCGGATAATTGGTGGCTTAAATGTACTGAATAAACTCATTAAATGAATCGCCATTATGTTCTCTTTCTCGTGGAATAAATTGAAGATTAAAGGCTTCAAATAATTTTCAACTAGATCCCACACCTCATTTCTATAGGTCCTCAACTGCATGTTTATTTCTTATTTTCACCAATTCTGAATCGTTTTGATTATTAATTCAACTCACCAAAAATGGGGAATAGGCATCAATCCCATTTGTTTGGTTGTTTGTAGCTAAAATCAAATGTCATGTGATCATCATTAGTTTATTAGTAGATTCAAATTCCAATTTAAAATAAAAGGGTGAAAGGTTATCTTCAGGAGATATAAATATGAACTACCCAAGTGTCTTCTTCGAAAATGCACCATCAAAATAACACTTCCAAATTTTATTTCAATGTAGCCTCCTTGTATATTGGGGTGAAGAGAGCTTCCTGAATCTTCAAGAATTCGCATCTTCATGCAGCCATGAAACAAGAAAGATCTTCCTTCTCTTGGCCATAAATGGGAATTTGCTTCCAGATCTTTCTCTTGAAATAGTTTTCAAATTTGGTTTTCCTAGAGACCTCCTTTTCCTCCCTATTATATCATTAAAAATAGGAATGATGGTATATAAAATCCATCTCAAGACACCTCCAAGATTTGCTCCCCAGATCTAGACAAATGAAACATACTCAAATCCAAATTTTAATATTTGCCACTACAACATCCATCATAATACTCTTGGTCGAATCTGAGAAAGGAAACAACTATGTCTTTTATACACTTTTACACATTTCACCTTTTTAACTGTGGCTAAATAGCTTGCCCTATATGGGGTTTAGTGATTGTACTCAACTTGTCTATCAGTACAGTGGCATAAGATTATGTATACCCAGACCTAGCAAACAATTATGTAAACAAATGCAAATAACCGATATATAAAAAGGTGGAACAGAGAATTCATACTCTCCTTCACACAGGCTCAAAAGTAACCACCGGCTTTCTTCTTGAAAATTCACAATATCACCCACCTCATCGACTTAGATAGATTAATAAATTCTACAATTTCTTTTCTTATGGACTAGTGTTTTAGCCAACTCAAGAAGAGGCTTCTGTATCTTAACTTTTTCTAGCTCTTTCAACAAACTGAAAGTTTGATTTTGTTGCCACAATCTCTTCAGTTCTTTCTATTTTTGTTTGGATTTTGCATATTGCTCAAAGGAACAAAGGAATAATCTTCTCCAAAATATCGTAGTCATTAGATTTGGACGGTAAGCCTCGCCTTGTTGCTTCTCCTTTTCTTCTACGGATCTGCTGGGTTGTTTTCCTTGTCCGGGTTGTTTTATTGAATTTTTTTCTATTATGGAGTCGTTTTGCTGAAAAGATCACTTCTAATTATGTTTCTTCATCACTCCATTCTCAACTTCTTTAGATCTTCAATTATAATTTTTATAATCTGCATTTGTGTAAAATTAGGAAATTGTTTAATAATAGTCATCCATCTCTTCCTTGAATGTTTTGTGTATCAGCCTTCTTTAATTTTTCTACGTATTCTCTTTCAAAGTACTTTTTGCACTATCTTCCATGTATATGTGTACCTGCTTCATCATCTCATTCGATCATCATCACAGACCAAAGGAGTTGCTTCTACCCATATGGGTGTTTGAACTTGATCCTCATCTTCTTTCTTTCCTTCTGCTGTGATCTCAGGGGTTGCTTTCAAATCTGGGATTAAAAACTCCTCATATGGTTGTAGGTTTTTTGTTATCCAATTCCAACTTTAGCTAATTTGTTTGATAAATTTTTTAATGACTCGGGTCATGTCATCAAACCTTTGATCTGCATTGACTCTTCTTTAGCTTTTCTTATCTTGAACTCATTTCGGGCTGGGCCTTCCCACATAGCCATATTTATTTAACTTTGGTGTATCATTGATCTCTGTTTCAAGAGTAGGGGACCTTTCCCTCAAAGTAAACTAAAACTGATACAAATGCCCCTAAAGAAAAACAACTCTTGCTCCAATAGAAGAGGTTTCATTTCCTTCAGGCAGTGCAATCATTTGCAGACAGTCCTATTGAATCTTAATGAAATCACTCATATTTTCATCCGGCTTTTTCTTAATGGCATTAAACCACAAAACAACACCCATGGTCTTCTTCTTTTTCACCCCATCTTTGGATGAATTGTCTTTATAATCATCCACGTCAATTTAGAGCCACTTTGGTAATCCTTTAAACCATTTTCTTGCCTCTCCATTTAGAGACCTTGCACAAAAGCTCCCATACTACACTTATGTTTCACATTGAAATTTTCTTAAAGGTGCAACAAAGGCAAGTGTTTTTTCTCATTATTTTGCAATTTCACCAAGAATCTAGGAAGCAACTACGAAGATATTCTCGAGGCATTTCATTCATCAAGGAGGGAAGACTAGTGGTGAGCACCGTTCATCAAGAAAGCTGTGGGCTGCCATGTTGCCCCGATTGACTTCTCCTTGAGGAGTTTCCTGGAAATACTCAGCAATTAGCATGTGAACCGTCATGAGGCAGTGGGGGCACTTCCAGGTAATAGAAAGGTTTTTAAGCCAGTTCTTTAGAAACCAACTTTTCTCGATTTGAAAGGGTATGAACCTTCCGCCTTAAGTGTATCATACCTCGTATGTGATATCTTATAAGCTAGAATTAAAAGAAATGGTGCCTTCCAATATCTCCTTCAGGAATGTTCAAGAAATACACACGAAACCTCGTGGAAAAGACTTCGTTTCTTCTCGTTCTCCCGCAACGACGCCAATTTATGTTGTACTTTAAGAGACAACCCTAGGTCAGCAGGAATCCGTTGGCTAAGACATTTATATGACGTGCTTTCATAAATATCTGTCTCTATTTTAATCACCTTCAAGTATTTATACTGAAATTCTAGATATTTCAAACATAATGAATGTTCACAATGCTATTTGGTCGATGTTGAATGAAATGACCAAAAAGAAAATAGAAAGAAGAAAGTCTAAACTGATATGTTGTCACATTAATATATCATTTCAAACTTCTTATGAATTAATAATGGAGTTGCTGAAACAAAGAGCTGCACAATTAAGGATTTTAACTCTTGATTACATAGGTAAAAAGAGACTACAGAAGTCAAGAAAGCTCTTATTCAAAGAAAGAAAACACAATTTGAACTCATTAAGATATCAACATAAATAAATGCTAAAAATTTGTTTACTCATTCATTAATCATTGAAATCTCTCTCTGAATAAAAATAGTAATCTAAGGTCCAACCTGGGGAACTTTCTTCCTCTTGAAAATTAAATTAAGACAGAAACAACAAGCTAGAACTATAGACCAATTCTTAACTACTACAACTACTTAGGACTTGAGGTTGCCTATTATATGCCTTGAAAGGCTTTTGACATAATTACATTTGTCTTTGAAAAAGTATATGATAATTTATAAGCATCCTTTAATTCATAGGAATTGCCGATGATGTCATTTTATTTTTCATTTTCCCAGTTGATTTAATTTTCATACAAGAAACCTTTTCTTAAAAGTCTATTGTCCAAGATTTGCATTTTTCCAGTATCTCTATCTTATTCATAATAAAAGAGATTACATAATTAACTGAAATGCAAAGAATTCATTATAAGCATTATCCTTTTGTGAAAAGAGTTTTTAACAACCACAAGAATGGAAACGTCTTCGTAAAGTTGACCATTGCTTTCCCCTTTAAGCACCCTCGAGTTTTTTCATGCCCGCTATAACTTACTTTTGCCATAACTATTATAAAATTCTCATAAGAAACTTAAGTGGCAAAAGATTTCCCTTCATCTCCCCAACATGATGGCGTGCATCTATTTTCTAATTTTTCAAATAATCATCAAATTGACTTACTCGCTTCTTTAATTTCCACGTTTTCTTTTCAATAGCTTTCTTCGTGATCATTTCCTCGACAATCATCTTATTGATCTCCACCGCGTATAAGGTCTTGTCTTTAATGTCATTCTCTTTCCAGTCTCGATCTCGTTTTAGAATTAATAAAATCAATGAACCTTCTAGCCCAAATAGCTCGTTAATTTCCTTCTATTTACTCCGTCATGATTAATTTTCACACTTCCCGATAAGAATTTTTTTCTCCGCAACTATCTCAAAACAACTCCAAATTATTTCATTTGTAAAATGATATCATTCAAATTATATCTTTGGCTTGTATCATTAAATGCCTTTTCAATCTTTCTTTGAGATTTTTAATCTCAGCATTAGCATTCGCCGAATATCCATTTTGTACTTGTCACTTGATTTTTATGATATGAATAGGGCTCACAGCCTCAGCATTCATTTCAGCCCTTTTTCCAATTTCTTACCTATCCGCAACTCAAAAGATTCAATTGAACAATCAGCGTGGATCTTCGTTACCTATAGAAAACAAAAGTACAACTATGGTTATCAATATGATTTTGTAGTTGATATTGTAAAATACTATTCTTGAAATTTTCAATTTTCTCATTGAAGTTGTTGTAAAAGCTTTTCTTTTTCATTCTCCACTCGCAACTACCGTAAACATAGAATGTTCTCCTATAGGAAATTTTAGCTTCTTCCTCAATGGGATATTTTACTTTAAGTACTTTACAAATTTCTATACAAATTTTCATCTTCTTGCAACCATCCTTCTTGCCAATGATTTTCTTTAATCTATCAATTTAATTGTTAAGCTCTATTAGCTTTCTTAACTTCTCTAACTTTCTAAGTACCTTTGCTTAACATATTTTTCATTTTTAATTTCCATCGTGTACTGTCTTGGTCAAGTCATTCACAATTAATCGAATTGCTTTGCATATGCAAATTCATCTTATCCATCAGGAATATTCTTCACATCTACAAAGGCATTTACAAAATATTTAAATTTTTAGAAGAACTATTGACATGTCTCAGGATGAGACAAAGTAATTCTAAATTGATCTTTTTCTTAAGATCCATGACAATTAAAAGTCTTGTTTGATCCGAACAACTGCTGCCTCAGCCTTGGGCTTCCATGCTAGCCTTCATCTTTGATTCTTCTTCAACTGTGAATACTTTGTTTGATCATTGTACTTCGATCATGAGAGATTTCATGACTCCTGTGTGAAGCAGGAATGATTGCCTTCCCAGATGTAAAGAAAACCAAGTGGGTTAAATGTAATTCTTAGTAAACTTTGTCCTCTTCTCACCTCCTCGCTCCTCATCATCTAAGTCAACGATCGTTTTGCTTCTTTTGTTTGATTTTTCCTACATGATAGGGGCCCCAATGTTTGGTCCTGCTAACTTATCACACCTTTACTTGCTATCTTCTCCAAATTCTGTCTCAGTTTTCATGAATGAAAGTTGAATACCCATTCTCAATTCTTTCTATTAAAATTATAGACTGTGAGGGTCATAAGCCCAACTTTCCCTTAACAAGATATGTGCATCTCATCAACATTAATAACTTGCTCAAATGCTCCGTCTCGTGATGACCATGAAAGGTACCAAGACCATGGGTAATTTGTACATATGCCCTTTTCATGGGCACAAAGTGAACCTGATCAACATTTAGGCTTTGTTCGAATAAATTCCAAGGTAAATAGCCTCATAAGTACAAACGTTGGAAGTCTCAGAAGGCTCAACACTTGCTCCATATAGCTTAATTTCATAAGTAATCCTCAAAACAAACCAATCTCCAAATTTGTGCAAGTTACTCCTAGATGTAAATATTCCCTTGAAGCCAGGTAAAATGCTAGGAGGAGAACTCCATTCAAGATTTTGTATGCAATTGCCATGAAATAACTCAAGTAAACTAAATATCCTACCATTTTTCTCTTCTTACTACATCTATCTAACACTACCGATTGCATTTTCTTGTTTACATCCTGATAAAAGATGATACCTTTAAATGCATGAACTCTTCCACATTTTGCATACAAGAAGGAGAATTAATGAAGGAAATTTAAAAGAACCTCAGAATGAAAGGCTCATTAGCCGCGAATTAAACGTTCGCCATTTATGATGGAATATCCAAGACTGCTTCCCGGTCAACTACTTCTCCAGGCAAAACATCCCAAGATTCTGATTTATCTAATTATACCGTCATTATTTTGTCTGCACTTTTCACAATGCTGCTGAATACTTGCCTGGGATTTCTTCGCATCAAAAACCTCCATCGTAAATTCTTTGTTGTCCCATGAAATTGTCAGTTATTTCAAAAAGTATATGAATCATTAAACTTTCACCCTGCAAGATTATCATAATAGGTTACTGTGAATCGCTTCTGAGAACCGATGACTCTTTAACCAGTATAAAAGGGCTGACTTCGATTAGCCGGGTAGACACTTGCAACACATTATCTCCCCCGATACATAATAAAAGCATTTCCTGTGTGTGTATGATCGAGAATAAAACTAATAGAGAAATTCAGAAAAGGTGGGTTTTTGGGATACATGTAGAATGTGGCTCGACTTGACCATGGCAATAAAAAATCAGGGGAGGTTTTTTTCATTTAGGATGACTAGCCGATAAAAATGGAAGATGAATTATAAAACAAAGAGTATCTTGAATATCCCCTCAATGTCACAAAGAGAGGGATATGACTAGCCGAACTCAAACAAAACGAACACTTACCTACAATCGAAAATTGACGTAAAAGAACAATCTGTTGAAGAAAGATCAATTCTAACAGTTATTAAGAACTAAACAGACGTTGTATAAATGGCAAAACTAACCAAAAAATATTTGAAAAAACAATGCTAATTTTGTTTAAATAGGTAATAACTTCAAAATTTAACATCGATAATGACAAAGCAATGTCGTTGATCCGACGTGGAAGACAACAGGAAAACTCGCCGCCCCCACACGGGCAGGGCTCTCGAGGTACCTGGGAGTAGGCCTTCATTAGGTGCCTCCCGCAATGAATCTCCACCGTTCATCTATGTTGCCCTGTACCAACCTAGTCCATCATGGGAGGCACTCATTTAATTGATTTCATAAGTATTGACAGCTGTGGGTTGGCCTTTTGTTGAAAATTCAAAACTATCAACGCTTTCTACTCAACAAATTTATCGATGTTTAAACTTAAATGTGCGAACCCACTTTCATAAAGTTTAAAGTGTTAAAACTTTTAACTTTAATACATCAAAATGTAAATTTTTTTATTTTTTTATTTTTTAAGTATAAGAATTTTAATACTTTAACATTTTTTTCTAATGCAACTTAAAATTTGTAATACTTTCACGAATTGAAAATAAAAGAGAAAGTAAAGATCACACAACAAAGGTGTATGATGGGGGTTGGCTACGACTCCCTCTCACTATCCCTTTAGGAACAGAATTTTCTGCTTTGCATGGAGAAAGAATTGAGATTTGAAACAATAAAATTGAAGAAAATTATAATTTGTTTAATAAATTAATTTTACTTTTTTTTTTTCTAATTAAATGCTGAATTTTGTCCATAATAAAGAGTTATACATATAGTTTATTTTAATAAAAACAAAGAGTTATATTGAGTATAGCAATCATAATAAAAACAAAGAGTTATATGTATAAGAAGATCATTTGAGATCTTTTACTAGAACAGCACCAAATTTTTTAAATACATCTATTACAACAACCTCAATAGAATAGAAATTCACTGTATCACATTAGTTTGTCACACCAATCAATACATTAGTTGTCCCACCAACTGTCACTATATCTGGACAGAGATTCAAACTACACAAACTAAGTGTGAGCCCAAGTGAAGGCAACAAGACCAATACAAGGGCGAGGGAAGGATTTGACAATGAAAGATATATGATTAATTTCAGACTAGGCCACTCTTCCATTTACACTTTGTTTCAAAAGGCTGAAGTAGATATGTGCATAGATATCTAGAAAGTGTGAGGAGGCATCAAGTATCATAAAATTCAGCAAAAACTTCTCATGGGAAGTACTCCTTAAAGGTACAAAAAATAAAAATAAATGATCTTCAACATACCCTAAGACCAAACCAATCTTCATTTCCATATCAAAAAGAACAAAATCGGTAAGTGCTCCGTAGACACCAAACTAGACAAGGAAGCAGGAAACCACAAACTGGCAAGTTGTCCAAAATAACTGGAGCAAACCACTGTTCTATAGAGAAACATTGAATCTGAATCAACAACAAAACCAAGAGGGTCGTCCACCTCCAATGTAAGATCCCAATCCACAAAAATTATCGCAGATCTGGCACATCTAAGTGTTCTAACCAAAAGTAATTGCAATAAAAACAATGAACACAATGAGATCTAGAATTGCAACACTTTATTTCAATTAGTATTCAGAAAATGAGACATGCCCAAAATACAAACAGATAATGGAGCCCTTGCCTCAGCATACCCGGCTGCTCAATGAACAAGAAAGTGAAAATACTGAAGCACAAATGTGAATCCTAAATGGATCCACAAACAAATTTCACCACGGGGTTTTCGTCCTGGGATCAAGCTGGAACTAGCCACGCCAAGTCCCCAACAAAACACAAATATATAGACAAGTTCAGGATGATCCCTCTATCTCGCCCTTATCCTTTTTTATAGGTTAGATGCACCTTATTTTATTGTTTTCCTTCGAAAAACGAAGGCGGATATAATGGGTTGATACCATGGGCTGATTTCATCTATTTTGACCTTATAAATAAAAGGGATTATTAAAAATCCTCCCGCCCAAAGATTGCTTGTCCTCAAGCGATCCACTTCTATCCACAATAGAAGCATTTGTACATTGATACCCAGATTCCATACAACCCGATGTATTGTTCCATCCCTCCATGTCGAATGGTCATGAATGGATCCTCCTATACTTGGATCCCAAACAATCCTCCAACCAATCCTCCCCTCGATAGATTTACTTGGATCCCAAACAATCCTTTGGCCAATCATGCCCCCAATGGATTCTCCTGGATCCTAATGCCACCTTAATCCTGAGACATATGGGTTATGGTACCATTTCAACCCTCCATCATTGCCCGCGCCAAAGGACCCAAGCTGCAATATGCCCTTGGTTGTGAGTATCCTCCAAAGAATCAACCCATCAATAGAATACCAACTCATAATCTCTCGCAAATCCATACTTGGGGAAGGATGAATATTTGCAAATCTACTATGTTGATGTTGTTCGATGCTCAATTCATGTTGCTCTACTTGGTTACCCAACATGATGCATTTGGGGAACTCTGCCCTGCTCTTCCCAATGTATAAAGGTGGGTTGTTGGTGTTGCAAGCCTTATCTATGTATTCTTGTAGAGGGCTGCTCTAGAATTCCCAATTGTACTCCTCTTATTGCCTTGTGAGGGACTTGAGTCGTTCCTCGACACTAGACAACTTGGTCATTGATTCGGCACATACCCCTATGAGTTCCTCAATTTTTATGTTCTCCTATAAGACAGTGTCTCGGACTATCTAGACTCTCTACTTCAACAACATAAGATTTGTCTTGAAATGCATGACCCTTTCCCGGAAGTCTTCTACTAGAAATTCTAGTGTCGTGTTGAATGTCTTTGTATCTGTCTGCACCGGATGCCCAACAACCACATCTTCAACTTGAGCCTTTGACCAACTCTCTATGAATGTTTCATTTTGCACATTATGTTTGTCATGTTGCTCCTCATGATCATACTCATCATGTTGGTTCACTATGGCTGGCTCCTCACTCAAATCTCCCTGGTCTCCTCCATATGGGGAGACAATATGTTCATCCCTTTCAACTGTCGAACATAGATGCACTGGTGGATTGTTATCTATACGTGAATGTTCATATTCTTTATGGATATTCCCCTGGGGATCTATGGACTCAATTGTATAGGAGTCTACCTCATCAATACCATTAGGTAGAATTTCCTCATGCACTTCCAAATGCTTGTCATCCTGCAAGCTTCCCTGAATAATGTCATGATGTTGCTCACCATCTTGAAAGTCAATAGATCCAGCTACAAAAGAATCCCCATGATCTGAAGGAATCTCCTCTTGTTTTGTCTTTATTGCCTTCTTCTTATCACCTGGATAGGAATGGTTAAGGGCCCAAGGTCCCTTGCAGATAAAGCATAGTCCTCTCCTCCTTAGATCATTCTTGCTGCAGATTTTGTTCTTACTTTCTCCATCAATCCTTCTCAACTCCTTCCTAGTCAACACTTTTCTGAACCATTTTATGTTTTCCTTGACCAATTTCTCGACTAGATCATAGGAAGCTGGTGATACCTTTGGTTCCTTCCTCCAAATGGTCAGCAATTTGGATCTTAGTATCTTGCATATGTCAACATCTCCTTTTAAGAACAAAGACAAAATCTTTTGCATGCATGCTTTGACATGGTCCGAGTGAGCTGATGTAATAATGGTATAAAATTTTTGGAGCAACTGAAAGATCAACTCGTCGCATTTCATATTCAACATGAATGTGCCAAAACTAAACTCTACCATGAGTTTCAAAATTCTACACCGCTTCTGATAAGTAGGAAGCATGATGTTGTTCAACCCCTGAAGGGCTTCTACTATCAGCTGCAGTATATCTGTGATGAGATCATTATTGTAGGGCAGTGATGGTGATGTTAGAGCTACGACCCTGCTGAGACAAGAAGTAGTTGTGAGCTTGACCTCTTCATCAGGTTGTTCCCGAAGTCTGGGTTGTATTAATGCAAGCATGAATGGTTTGAGAGCCCAACTGAGTTTCTTCCATTCTGGTTGTCCCACCTTGGACAGACATATGTCTAATTCCTCCAACTTATGAAGGTCTATGATTGATTTTGTTTGTTGCAATTTAGAGCCAAGTGTGAAGAGCTTAGCTCCTCTTCTTTGTCCTTCCTTCACCTCCCACAGTTGTTTTTGCTGCAAAATGACATGGACCCTTTTTTAGAATGGTCTCTTGCTTTGACTATCATTTTGGTCTATGGAGGTATAGCTGCTTAAAGGACCATATATCCTCACTAGTTCATCAAGGATTTTCTGGTTGTTTTCCAAAATTTCTTTAAGACGGTCCATCTTCTCCCATACCCAAGCAAGAATATATTAATTCTTCATAGGAAGATTTTGTCAATCATGCCTTCAAATATTTAACCCACAAACTTATAAATGATTTTCCCTTCACTGTTGTCTCCCAATATTAAACCCGAGCTTAAAAGAAATAACTTACTTTCAAACCCCTTGTAACACCCACAATTATATCCTTATATCTCGAATGTTACTATATGACCAAAGCTCCCTCCATATTATTCCATCCAATGGGGAGGCAACTGAAATGTATTCCCTCCTTGAATTGTTGTCGGTCACCTTGCTAGATCATACCCCATCGATTCTACACACTAAGGCTCTCAAACTCGGCTTTCTTTAATAAAGTTGATTTACCTCCTTTGAGTAGAGAACAAATGATAAATATTTAGCTTCTATAAGAGAACTGAACACCTTCAAATAGCGGAGAACCCAATGCAACAATAACTAATACAAAAGAAATTCCCCTGCAAATAAGTAAAGCCTCAAAATCGACCTCCTGCCATAAAGGTTGTGGATAAATAATATTTTGTAGATATTTCCTTCAACAAATAATAAATCCTTGAATTGTCCTCGTGGTCCCGTCTTCTTGAATTAAGGGCATTGGATGGTTCAGATAAAATGCAGGAAAGATTTATGTATCCACCGTGGAACCCCACCATAATATTTTTGCAATAATTTATGCCCGCTATTAGGTAAGAGATTCAAGCCTTGTATGATACCAGCTACAATTATACTTAATAAAATGGCAATGCTAACTTCTTACTATATATAAGGAAGCCCATAATAAAATGTGATCACAAACCCCATTAAAATGATCAATTATGGGGTTTATCAGATTACCCTCATATGTTCGCTTTTGCCCAAAATGATAATGTTTACAGGCTGGTCACATCAGAGGAGGTTATCAAGGTCCTTAAATCTTTTTCGTGGGATAAAAGTCTGGGTTAAAATGGTTGGACAGTGGAATTCTTCATTCATTTTTATGATTTACTAGAACATGATTTAATTTAATTGGTGGAGTCGCGTACTCACAGATATATCTATGGTGCAATTAACTCCACCTTTATTGCTCTTATTCCCACCAAAGGACCGCCTCCTTCCTCTTTTCAGGAGTTTCGCCCTATTTCTCTTTGCAATATTCTATACAAACTCATCTCCAAGATTATTGCAAACCGCATCAAATCCATTCTTTCTTGCCACATTTCCAGGGAACAACTTGGGTTCCTTCACAACGAGTTAATTCATGATGTTGTGGCCATTTTGCAAGAGATTATCCATACTATACATTCTAGGTGACTTGAGGCCCTGGTTATGAAGATTGATCTCCGGAAAGCATATGATTGTGTCGACTGGGGCTTCCTCCGCCTCATCCTTACAAAAATTGGTTTATCGGCCCCGATCACGGAGTGGATTATGAGTTGTGTCAACTCTGCTCACTTCGTTGTATTTGTAAACGGGCTCCCATCTAACTTTTTCACGGCGAGGCAGGGTTTGCGGCATGGTTGTTCCCTATCTCCACTATTATTCATTTTGGTAATGGACTGTCTCAACAACAAGATTCGAGGTGTCATCTAGGAGGGACGTTTCAGGGGCATCAAAGTCCGAGGGTCTGCCGAGACATCACATAGTTTCTTTGTCGATTACAAACTGATCTATGGTATACTGGAAATACAACAATGGTTGCTCTTACATGACATCATCCTCTATTTCCACAATGCATTGGGTATGTTGGCAAATGAACTCAAATCATTGATTTTACATTCAGCTGGCAACATGGAGATCACAAAACATATTGTTGCCACTTTCAAG
The DNA here is from genome assembly GCA_034641835.2 of Pinus albicaulis. Classification (NCBI taxonomy): domain Eukaryota; kingdom Viridiplantae; phylum Streptophyta; class Pinopsida; order Pinales; family Pinaceae; genus Pinus; species Pinus albicaulis. The sequence goes on from CM076579.1 coordinate 1,514,043,152, forward strand.
TTTAAGTTGGGTCATTTATCTGAGGGGTTCACGTATTTGGGTTTCCAACTTAAACCTTCTAATTACAATGTTGTTGACTGGCAATGACTAGTCAATAAATACCGACGCAAAATAAACAATTGGACCCTTCGATGGCTATTGATCAGTGGTCGTTTTGTTTTAGCACAAGCACTATTGCAGCAACTTCTTGTTTACTAGGAACACCTATTCATGCTTCCGGCTGCCATTATCAAGAGACTACGTGCATTGGTTGCCCACTTTATTTGGTCTGGTCAAAAGGATGGGATAAAATATCATCTTTCCAATTGGGACAACATTACCACTCCTAAAGATTTGGGTGGATGAGGTCTCCTGGACTTCCATGTTTTTGGGCAGACATTACTAATCAAATCACTATGGTGTGGCTTGTTCAAAACGAGGTTATGGAAGGACATTATCACCCACAAATATCTAAAGGGGAAGAAGATTGAGGAATGGTATCAGCAGGGCACCCTTGGGTTGACTCAGAGATCTTTCATTTGGCGTGGTTTCAGAAAGATATGGCATATTTTTTGTCAGTGTCTCTGTTGGTTCTTTGGGGATGGACAAAAGATCATTTTGGGTGTTGAAAATATTGGTGGAGTGATGGGGGCACTTAATATCAGCGATGATCTCATGCACAGGCTACATTCTCGTGGGATTTTTTTCTTAGCACAAGTTGTCAAACACTGGATCAGCGATTCTCCATGCTCGAAGGATGTTGATTACCTAAGCCTGGAGGGAGCTCTTGCCATCGAATGGGGGACATTCAGATATAACCTCAGATGTGCAAGCCTGCACAAAATTGAGGGCGGGGATTACATTACATGGGCAGGTACTTTGCTAGACAAATATATGTTGACGAAGGATGCCTACAGGTTTATATTCCCAATCATCAGGGCCCTCAATCGACAAGTTGGTTTTCCGAGATTTGGCTAGTACACATTCCATACAAGATCATCATACACAATTGTTAGTTTGGAAAAACAAAAATCTAACTTGGGAGAACTTAAGCAAGTGCGAACTGGTTGGCACGAGTAGGTGCCCCTTATGCTGCTTGGCAGTGGAAAACAATTTGCATGTGTTCTTTCAATGTTCCTTTGACGTTGGGGTATGGGCTAGGGTATTTCACTCCCTACAAGTTGCTTATAGACATTTCTCCAACCTGGAAGAATGTACAATTTGGTGGAAGGATAGGGGAGGTAACTTCATCACTATACCTTTGTTTCTTACTTGGTACATTTGGCTGGTGCAAAATCGCACAATATTCGAGGACATATCTGCAAACATCACTCAGATAACTTAGAAAACATTGGCGCGCTGGGACAGGAACTATGTCAAAGACACTCCTCCTTGGAATCTTTCCCGTCATTTGCTTCCCTACTCAATTTCTTATCCAGCAGGCTACTCTGATGGTGCGGCTCAACAAGGACAGTGCGGTTGCGGGGTGTGGCTCAAACTGGATCAGAGGTGCCAATATAAGATTCATTGGAACAAGTACAAACAGTCAGGCGGAAGCAGTGGCACTCTGGGGATTTATGTGGTTCTCACGGCAGCTTTACATTGACAATATTGCTATATTTGGGGAATCCAAGGTGATCATAAATTGTTTAAACAACAACAATCAATTCGCTCCACCCCTCCTGGCTCACTGGATGGATCTTATTTTTATATTACGGGACTCTTTCCACAACATCACTTTTCAACACATATACCAAGAGCATAACATCATTGCAGACATGTTAAATTTGGACAACTAGGTCCAAACTCCATCTTGTGATGCTCAGATGAAGATTCCAATATTTGTATTGGATTCCTCTTTCGGAGAGGTGTAAAATCGATATAAAATTGATTTTAATCTGATGAGCAGAACATTTATTTTGAATTTATTATTTATAATAAATTTAAGTGCATGTCGGCCTTAAGGTTTTACACCCCCAACAGATGTGTCACACACCTCAATGATGGATATAAATACAGTCAACGTTGGAGAGCTTTTCACTCATCTCATCCACACACTTCTCATTGGATATGAGCATCTAAGAAGCAGTTCTCACGTGGGAAAAGGACGAAGTAGCTGCAGCTGGAAAAAGGACGAAATTTTCTGCAGTTAGGGTTTCTGGGCAAGTTTGACCAGCGTTGACTTTGGTCAACGCATGGTCCGTTTGAGCTGAAATTTTGTGGAGAGTTCGATTTTTGAAGGCCGTACTCATTGGCACAAAAATCGAGGTCAAAAGGTTGACCGAAGTTGGAGCTGCGTTGACTTTATTGTTGCTGCCCTGCATTGACTTTTTCTGGACTGCGTTGACTTTTCTGGGGTTGACTTTGAGTTGACTGGATAATTGATTTGAGGACTGTTGTGACACATTTTGGGTTGGCCGACCAAGAAGACTTTGCTGGTTGAAGCATCCTGCTGACCGCCGTAACGCACCAACACATTCTCCTGTTTCTGGTTTGTCTTCTATAGATCCACTGGTATGTTCTATCAACATTTTTACTTAACTGTTTATGTGATTGCTGTTATAAAAGTAAAGTTGCATCAAGCATAGAACATCTACAAAAATTTACAAGACAGTTTATCCAAGCAGGGACTTACGACTTCTTTCAGATACATGCACTACACCTTATATGAGGTGGAAGTTATTAGTGCATAGGGCACTATACAACTGCCATGATTAATGTTGTATCTTTCCCTCTGCATCTTTTTGTTGTTTTCTTTTCTGTTGCACTCGGACTTTTTGCTGGGGCTACTGTTTATATCCATATGTGTTTTTCATTTGATTTTCATTGTATGGTTTCGGCTCTTGGGTCACTGTGAGTCTATGTTTCTCAATGTGGTATGGGATGGGCCATTGGTTATGATGCTGCACTTGCTGGTGTCGTTAATATGGTTCTGGACAATGGTGTCTACAGATTTCAATGCTGTCAAAGAATGCACTAGCTGTTTCCTTTTTGTTTTGATACACAGATGATAGTAATTTGCACTGGTACATTAAGTGGTTTTAGGTTGTTTCCAGGTGACGACCGCGTAGATCGTAGATCAGATATATTTTGGTAGAGTGCCCAGATTTTGATCAAACCAGTGGCAGTAGATACAAGTGACCAAGTATAAACCAGTTTTTTTTCCCCTGAAAAAAAAGAAGCATAAAGTGATAACTCCAACCATGTTTTAAGGAAGAAGCATTTGTTCCTTCTGATAGTAAGTTATGTTTGCTTATCAACGGGTATATGCATCATTGAAGTGAATATTTAAGCTTTGGTCTGACAATTAATTAATGTGACAAGGAGATGAAACTTTTGAATTTTGAAAGAAATAAACTATATGCATTACAAATTAGAACTACTTTGAAGCCGCAGTCAAAATGCAACCTGCGCTTTATATCTCAAACATCTTATAAAGGAACATATAAGAGTAGTTCTTAGATGTGCCACTAAAACCCTGATCAAAATGGTATGAATACCTAGGTAGGAGAAAAGGAATAAAAACTAAGACCACACTTCAACCACAGAAAATATAGACATATAGGCTGACATGCAGAAAAGTGACTATAGAAGCAAATTATGATTAAACATTGTCAACATGAAAGCAAGATCAGGTAAATGATATACTCCCAAATCTATAAAGAAAAAAAATGGAGGACGGGATGTAAGAAACGCGCAAAATCTTACTAGACCAAGAAGATCAAGGAACAATTTAGTTTGTGAATGATCCTCTCCTTAGAATTATGGTATTTACATGTCATGACAAATTTCCTGTCAGTGTCTTTATGTAGAACTAATATTCTAGATGACCATGCCTTTGGGTTTTGCGGATAAAGGAGTGAATGTAGAAAGTTGAAACACACAAAATTGTACAGGTCACAGGTCAAGGAACAATTTGGTGAGGGAATGCTCCTCTCCTTAGAATTATGGTACGTTCATGTCATGACAGATTTTCTGTCAGTGATCTTTACATAGAATTGACATTCTGGTTGACCACGCCTTTTAAGAAACATACTTTCCCTCTGGGTTTTGCTTGACGGCAAATGCAAAGTTGGAGGCCCCGTGTCTGGGCATCCAGGTGGAATGGAGATGAAATTGAACCTGCCTGCCCTTGCTAGCAATGTAAAAACATGGATTGAAAAAAAAAGGACCAGTCTCTAAATGATGTCCTCTTCGATTGAGACACTTAGTCATATCAACTTGTAAATCAAGATCATTGCTACAAGATCTAAAAAGACAGAGATCGAGATATTAGTAGTTTTACCTGTTACAATTTGGACAACAGGAGTCTAAATATTATAAGTATTTGAAGATGTCTAATAAAAAAGTGCACTGTAACTAATACATTCCATGGTACTTATTAGTCCTCATCATATATTATAACAGGTACAAAGCACTATCTAATAGATCTAGCATCTGGAAAAGCAACATATGTAACAAATTATTTCACATGGACTCAACAGTCACACACTCAAAACCCTAACAAAAAGGAGGCATGCTAAAGCAAGCTGCAAACAAATCTCAGCTTGGGGCATAAAATCTAAGTTATTAGGATTTGGATACGGATCCGGATACAGATCCAGATCCGGATTCGCTAGTTTTTTGAAAATCTAGGATCCGGATATGGCAAGGATATGTCAAGTACAAAAAATATAATAATATTATAATATTTTTTAAATTTTAGAAAACACTTTTAGAGTTTAAAAATCAAACCCATTTATAAATCACAACATTTAGAACTGAAACCATTAGATATATTATAAATACGAAGACCAAAGTCTGAAACACTGAAATGATGCATCCTCCCTCATACAAAAAGGATAATATCATAAATGATAATAGTAAGTATAAAAATGAGTGTCTCATCCATGATCACTCTACTAATATCATAATGTGCAATAGGTTTAACTACATATCCTCTGGTCTAATGAAGCAAACTCCACCCTGCATGGCATTGTGTAGCTTTTCACCATTCCAAAGCTGACCACAAATTAAAAATACACTGCTGAGTATAACCTTGAGACCAAACCCAGAAGAAAAATGCCTCAATATGACACGAGACATCTGTATTATTGAAAAACCTACCAGATATAGTTAATACAAAACCAAAGAGACATAACTGGTAATTAACAATGGTTTGGATTAAGCATTCATGAGCATAGTTCCATTAATTGAGATACTTACTGGTTAGCATCCCAGAATTTTACACTATTGACATCAGCAGTTGTAATGTACCATCTATCTTGACTCACTTCATTACTCGTGACTGGTGATTTTGTCTCCAGAACACGAGCAATCTTTTCTGTCCTCAAAATCAAATCCCACAGCCTGCCAAATGATGTGGACTCGGAACAAATCGTATCCTTCTTTTCAACAAATGCGACAACAAGCAGAAGCTATCTTTTCAACAAATTTATGCTATCCAGCTGCCGAAAAGAAAACTCAAACTGTCTATCCGGGCGATGTTGTCTCACTGTCCTTCCCTGTTGCTATCTAAATTCAAGGATGCGTTTCCGGCCAACAGTGATCCGCCACGTTGCCGGTTCTTGGACAGAAATAGGCCCATCCGGATCAGATCTGTGGATCCTGGACCATGGAGTGCTGGATCCAGTAACATTTAAAAATTGTGTTTATCCATTGATAGATAAAAACAAAAAACAAAAAATTGTCTTTACTTCAACTTAGTTCCTTATTGCCAGAGGTGGCCTGCCTAATTGCTATGCCAGGCAAAATTGAAATTTCATAAAATTTCCAAGGCAAAATAAAAATCATGCAATTAACAACAAAAATAGCCAAATAGTATGAACAGTTAAACAACAATTGCTTACAGGAGAAGTAATCCGGTGGGAAACCAACACTACTCCGAAGGAAGGGATCAATGGTACATAACTAGGAAAGGCCTTGCCAACAAGGGCTTTAAATAAAGGCACCCTAGGCATTGCCCATGATGGCAGACCTCCTGGGTGGGGATGAGAACTAGGAGCTGTTGGAGAATGTACGGGTATTAAAACTGGTGACCCATGCATTGGAACAAAAGTATCAGCCAGTTGAGGATGATGGAATTTACAGGTGGCACCATACTTGTGCAATCCTCCTCATTCTGCAAGCAGTAAATAATAATAAGGGCAAGAATGCATGATCAAATTATCCTTTTTCGAGATGCCATAATATGATGTAATCAAACTTAAGGTAGCACATGCCACAAATGATCAGAGTTGAAGGAAGTTGTGAATGCAAGAAAGCCGATTGGGTAATCTTTAGAAAAAATATTAATGGCTTATGTAGGGCCATATTTCCCCTGACATTCATTATAGAACTCAGGTTGCATTTCTAATGAAAACCACGTGCAGAACATAACTTATGCAATGGGCAAAAAGACAAATGCGATATTAAAAAGGAAAATGTTATCATTAAATGTATATTGATACATACAAAAAAGATCCACTACAAATCATCAAGAGCAGTCCAAGACATTCATACCTGCCAATCCTGAATTTCTTTCTGTCTCTTAGGCTAGGCAGTGGAATTTGCATTTAGCACCAATTTTGCAAGTTCTCGTCTGGATTATATAAAAAGTACAATATGATTGAAAAAGATAAGATATGAAGAACAAAAACATAAAAGAAATCTGAATTATATCTTTCTTTATTGGAATTCTCGCATTTCAATAAAGATATAAGAATACACCTAATCAAAAAAGTAGAATACACCTAATCAAAAAAGTTCTTTAAATATTGTAAGTATAGAGACCATAATATGACAGAAACAATCAAAATCTTATGGAAAATATAGGATCTTTCAGGTTGTTCCAACAATTATTTTAAATTTTTACTATAAAATTCTCCATAGAAAAATAAAACACCAATGATAAGAATCATATGATGTAAAATAATAAAATTGACTTTCATTTTGAATGAAGACAACAGATCAATACCTGTCATTCATGTTGACTACTTCTTGAAGGACACTTATCGAAAAATAAAACACCATTGGTAAGAATCATATGATGTAAAATAATAAAATTGACTTTCATTTTGAATGAAGGCAACAAATCAATACCTGTCATTCATGTTGACTACTTCTTGAAGGACACTTATCTTTAATTCTTGCAGATGCTGCTCCCTGGCATTTCAGTGTTCACATTAATCAAACCAAAAATTTCAATTTTTGTGCTAAAAAATATTATAAATATATACTGAGCTATATTATTTCTGAGATCCCAAAGCTATTGGAATCAAAGTTCCCCAAGCCACACCATTGAAGACTAGAAACGAAAAAACATGGGATTGCAAATCATATGTCTAGTGCAATATATAGTAGACAAATATGACGGTGTTCTCTCCCAACAAAGACTATTATTAACAGCCAAACTTATTCACCAACCAGAGGCAGCAGCAAATTTCTGTATTCTAATCATATGTTGTAAATTTCTGAACATGTTCTATGCCATTTCAGATTAGGGCACAAAATACTGAAGCAGATAGAACAAATAAATCGATCAATGGAAGACAAGCCAACAATAGAAAAAAGAAGAAGAGTGATGGTGTTACGGCGATCAGCAGGATGCTTCAACCAGCAAAGTCTCCAATAGGTCATTCAGCCGAGCGTGTCACACAGCTCTGAAACGCTACATCAAGAAGCCCTAATTCAGCTCCATGAGAAAGCCCTAACACAGATGCACCAAGAAGAGAGAAGATAATTTCCTCCACGCAATTAGAATTATTAGCGGTATAGTTTCAACTAGAAAAGAAAGTCCAGATAAAGCCACAACAACTGTTGTTTGTTTACATGCAGAAAGTAATCAGTTCCAAACATTTTGTGAGTGTTTGTCTATAAGTCCTGTTTACAATTTCCATGCAATATTACACTACACATCATGGGATTAGAACATCCAAAGCAGAAGTCTTGCATAGCTCTTGGCAGACCTTGATGTACATAAGTATAAGAATATGATCTCTGCTATGATAGTGTAATGTTGAGGATGATCTCGTTGCATTTCTAATGAAGGAAATAATCCCATTCTAGAAGGACTTTTGATCCTTGATGTCAACAATGATATGACAATGGTATACAGTATGAAATCATAGCTTCAGATCAAGCAGATAGTTGTGCATCAATGACTGCTGAACAAATCTGTATTATATCCCAGTAATAATCTCAGTTGAAAGTAAGTCTTCAGATTGTTTGTATGACCTGGAAGACAAATATTGAAAGTAAACCAACCTGACTCTTAATGGTTGAACGTTCTGAGGATGAAATACCTCAGAAATATTGCTTCAGGCCGGTGTCCTTTAAGTTCAGAAGGAAAGGAGATGGTGGTAGCTATTAAGCCTGAGCTACAGATGACAGTGTTCTGAAAGATCAAAGGAAGTAGAAGTATCTCCCCTTGCCCATTGATTACTTTAAGAAAACTGTTCATATAACTCGGACTGATAACCAGTTGCAGATGTCTCATTGGGCAGATCTCTTCTCAAATATTCAGGGAGAGCTGATGTTTTCTTTAGCTTTGAGCTGAACTTGTTGATCCAGACATTTTGCAGATACTCTGAGGTACGCTATCAAAATTGCTGAAGCACAAGTATGATGAACAGTAAAGCTATAATTCATCTTAAGACTGAAGTCTGGAAGAATTGTTTAAGCTGTACATCGAAAACAGTCAGCCATGTGAGGTAGCTCTTTAGTGAGTCCTGTTATATTGCTGAAGAGGATTCTGAGAATCCTGTGCTTCTCACAGCTATAGTATGGCTCAGATCAATAGGAATGGAATTGTAATTGAAGAAAAGGTTAAACTCAACCATGAAGGAAGAATTGAAGATCATGGCTTTGAGACATGTCTGTGATTTTATGAATAATTTTCCTCTTATCATATATGCCTCGTATTTTCGGTCTCAGAGGGAATAAGAACAGCATCTTCTTTGTCTAGATACACAAGAAGCTGAGGACTACTAAAGTGCTTCTATGATCTCAAGGAAGGCATAGATTATGATGATATATTTGCACCTGTGGCCCGCGCTACCATCATCCGATCTATTCCCTTGCTGCAACGCAAGGATGAAGTCTTCATCAGATGTATGTGAAGACCGTTTTTCTACATGGTTCGATAAAGGAAGAGGTGTATGTGGAGCAACCTCTGGGGTTCAAAGTCCAGGATAGAGACTCTCATGTATGCAGGTTGAAGAAAGCTCTCTATGGGTTGTAGCAAGCACCCAAGGCTTGGTATGAGAGGATTGATAGCTACTTGATGAAGTTGGGCTTCTCTCGAAGTAATGTTGATCCGAACCTTTACTTCAAGGTCGATCGTGTGAAACCTCTCATACTGGTTCTCTATGTGGACGATCTCTTCCTGACAGGTGTTGACCCTCTCATTCATCGGTGTAAGTGGGAGCTAGCTTCCGAGTTCGAGATTGAAGACCTAGGACTGATGCATTACTTCCTAGGCTTGGAGGTCTGGCAAAGACCTGGCAAGATTTTCCTATCTCAAGGAAAATATATTAGGAAGCTGTTGGAGGGATTTGGTATGATGAACTATAAGTCCGTGTCAACACCGATGGAGCTCAACTTCAAGAAGTTGTGTGGAAATGCTACTAGGCCAGCATTGGGAAATCCTACCGAGTATCGCCATCTCGTAGGTGCGCTGGTGTTCTTAGTGAACTCTCGTCCAGACGTATGATTTGCAATGAACGTTTTTCACTGGGTTGGTGCTGAGAATCTCTTAAAATATCTCCGAGGCACTATAAACCATGGGTTGAGATACACTATCGGGAGCAAGACACTCCATGGATATTCTGATGTCGATTGGGTTGGTAGTGTGGTGGATCGCAAGAGCACATGTGGATGCTGCTTCACACTTGGTTCTGCATCGATGAGCTGGAAGCAGAAGTCAGTAGCCTTGAGCACCGCTGAGGCCGCATACATTGCTACAAGCATGGCCTGTTGTGAAGCGATTTGGTTACGAAAGCTCTTTAGTGAGTTGTTTGGCCATGTGCTAGATACCACAGTTATCTTTTGTGATAACCAGAGTGGGATTCGGTTGTTTGAGAATCTCGTGTTTCACGACCAATCCAAGCAGGTACCACTTTGTTCGGCACATGATACGTGGCGCAGTAAGGCTCACATAGGAACTATGAGCAGGTCGTGGATACTCTCACTGAGCCCTTGGGGAAGGTCAAGTTCCTAACCTTCCGTGAGAATCTTGGAGTCGTGAAACGGTCCTGTTGAACGATGAGTTGTGAAAGCTTCGGGTCTGGTTGGACGATGAGCTCCGGGAGCTCCAGGACGATGAGCTATGAGAACTCTAGGACGATGAGTTGTGAAAGCTCCAGGTCCTCTTGGACGATGAGCTCCGGGAGTTCCAGGGGGCATGGGAATAACTTCTTGAAGCTATAAGCAACCACAGGGCTAGGCTTGCCAAACCTTGTTGGTGTGCTTCTAACCCAACCGTGATGACATTGAGTTGGTTCACCTCTCTTTGGTATGTGCCCCGCATGCATCCTACCCATGGAGTCCAGAACTCATGTGAAGTACCCCTCATCTTGGCCAATGAAGTGGGAAAAATTAGACACCATAGCAAGATCGATGGACGCATCGGGGATTGTCGTACTCTCTATGATAGGATGACATGTGTCCAACAACTTGATCAGGGATCAAGTGAAGTGGGGTCTGGGACCTCCAACTGACTTCGGGTCAATTAAACTACCTTCGGGTTAGTATGAGACTCTTTTGAGTCCTGGAGAGGTTTTAACCTTTGAGCTGACTTCGGGTCAGCCGGGTGTGATGTCTTTGTGACTCACCGTTTGAAATAAAGATGCCAGTAAAGCACGTTACGGTGGGATGACGCACGATGTTTGGATTGTACAAGTGGACAGAGTTCTCCCTAGTTGAGAGGGAGTGTTAATTTTGGGCAACTAGGTCCAAACTCCAGGTTGTGCTGCTCAGATGATGATCCCGATATTTTTATTGAATTCCTCTTTCAAAGAGGTGTAAGATTGATCCAAAGATCATCTCGATCGAATGAGCAGAACATGTATTTTGAATTTATTCTACTTATGTGTTAGGTCAACCTGGAATATAATATAGACTTAAATGTCTTAAAGGACGTGTCACACAGCCCCACAGACGATTATAAATAAGAGAGTTTTGGAGATCATTTCACACACATTGTGTGGAAGAAATTATCTTCTCCCTTCTTGGTGCATCTGTGTTAGGGCTTTCTCATGGAGCTGAATTAGGGCTTCTTGATGTAGCGTTTTAGGGCTGTGTGACACGCTTGGATGAATGACCTATTGAAGACTTTGTTGGTTGAAGCATCCTGGTGATCGTCGTAACGCCATCATTCTTCTTCTTTTTTCTATTGGTGGCTTGTCTTCCATCGATCGATTTATTTGTTCTATCTGCTTCAGTATTTTGTGCCCTAATCTGAAATGGCATGGAACATGTTCAGAAATTTACATATGTCCTATAAGAAGCGAGGCTTATAGCTAGTATTACACATTAGCCATGCATAAGAAGTTAAACTAATTGATCTTCGCAGCCTGTGAGAAGTGGATCCACAGTAAGGTTTTGATCATTGTGAACTGCCATTCGAGTTTCATATATGCATGCAACTAATTAGGATAGTTAAATCATGACAACCACAAAGTAAAGTTTGCATAGAGTCACAGTAAGGTTTAATCATTAGGTATTGCCATTCAAGTTTCATATAATCATGCAACTAATTAATATAGTTAAATCATGACATAGCCACAAAGTAAAGTCTGCATAGAGTCAGATTTATCAAACCTTTCTTCATAATGCCCGATCTCTTCCTTCATACTCTGAATAATATCTGATCTCTGCCTCCATATTTTCATGTTGTTCTTGTAGACTATTTTGCCACATAGCCTCTGAAATACATAGTGTTCCCAGAATCAAACTACCTTCAATGCAATAATACCAAACCTCGTGAGGCAAATCCCCATGTCATTTTTTAAGACAACTAAATGCCACGTTGCCAAGTCACAAGTATTACAAAGAATCTTAATAAATTAAATGACCTCGGGGAAAGTGATTATTAATGTACTCTCAAACAACCTCTAGCACCCATATGAAACTCGCACTCAAGATCACTGCAGACTGCTAAAATTTATCACATGAAACAAAATTACTAAATGCCTTTGAGAGTAGATTAATCAAACATCTATTTTAGTTTTTACCTAAAACTAACCATGACCAATTCAGCAATAATAACTCACCAATTGGTAGAGCAAGTCTAAGTATACCAAACCCACTTCATCAATTTTCACCCATAAAACTGACTTGATAGTATCTTATATGGCTGATGGCAAGTCTTATACTAGTAGGCGCTATTACAGTAAGTCCATCTGATTTGCCTTAATATTTGTAACTATTTGAAGCGATTTGCTAAGTACTAACTTCCACGAAACGCTTCCTCAGGACTACTTCAGAGAGACCATTCAGTTAATATAAACTGAAGCAAAGTTGGACACTTTGTATAATATTTTTGAAATCCATATCAAGCTCTTAACAACCTTTGCAACCCTCCCATCACTAACAAAATATCAGATCAATTTTTAACTCACCACTCCTATGATTTGTAATGTCCACTCCTAATATTAAACACCTGGTGCACTCTTATTGAAATTCCACTCGATACATCAACTCAGTCATCAAAGTTGTTTCAGAAACCTTGCCTAGCGCATTATTACCGAAGTCATCCCTGTACTTTATCAACTGCAATTTACTCTCTATTACTAAATTTTGCCAGGTACATTTCAGCAATATGGTTACAGACGCTTTTATTTACAACTTAATATGTCACAACACCTGTATCAAACTTCTTTTAAGATCTCATCCAATATTCAATTGGTGTTTTTGCGTGTGCCTTCCTTGCATAGTGCGTCCATGATGGTAGCATATGCAATCATATCAGGTACATGACCTCTGCCTTTCATTTGTTCGAATAATTTTATTGCCTCCTTCAGGTTACCCACTCTGCAGAGTCCATTCATCGATGTGGTGTATGTGATAACATCAGGGCTCTGACCCTGGCCTTGCATCTCATACAAGATCTGTTGAGCTTCGTCTATCCTATTACGCTTGCAAAGCCCGTGTGTTAATGTACTATAACTAACTAGGTTAGGCCTTCAACCTTTCTCTGGCATCTCTCAAAGAAGTTTGCCTGCCTTCTCCAGATTACCTACGCTGCAAAATCCATTTATAAGTGTATTGTGTGTGATTTCATTAGGTGGATTGCCTACTTGAACCATAACATTTAATAACCCGAGAGCTTCCTGAAGCTTGCCTTCTTTGCAAAGACCATCAATAACAGTATTGTATGTGATAACATCTGGATTGCACCTTTTATTTAACATCTCATGAAGCACTTTGGTGACCTCCTGCCATTGCCTTTCCTTACATAAACCATCAATAAGCGCACTGTATGTGACTACATTAGGGGATATGCTTTTCGTAGACATTTCAGAGAAGAACTTCATCGCCTCATCCAACTTGCCTTCCTTACATAAACCATCAATAAGCGCACTGTATGTGACAACATTAGGGCATACATTTCTCTCAAACATTTCATAGAAGGGCTTCCTCACCTCATCCAACTTGCCTTCCTTACATAAACCATCAATAAGCGCACTGTATGTGACAACATTAGGGCATACATTTCTCTCAAACATTTCATAGAAGGGCTTCCTCACCTCATCCAACTTCCCCACTCTGCAAAATCCATTAATAAGTATACCATATGTAGCAACACAGGGATTACACCCCTTTTTTATCATCAGATACAGTAGTTTCTTGACTTCCTGGAGCTTACTTTCTTTGCATAGTTGATCCATGAGCGTGTTAAATGTACATTTATCAGGCTCATGGCCCTTTTGCAGCATAACGGCTAACAACCCGAACGCCTCGTGGGATTTCCCAGTCTTGCAGAGCCCGTCTATTAGGGTAGTATAAGTAAAAAGATCAGGAACTTGTTGTTTGCTCATAATTTGGTTGTAAACCTTGATAGCATCCTCGACTTGGAACTTCCTGCAAAGCCCCTAGATGAGGGTATTGAAGGTTACGACATCTGGAACATACCCATGTGCTTCCATTCCCTCAAACACTTTCAATGCATAATCCAATCTACCTGTTTCACAGTGACAATTAATGATAATCGTCAAAGTAATCAGGTCTGGAATGATGTCGACTTCAATCATCAGCCTGTAAACAGAGAATGTCGATTCATGTTGATTTCATCGAACAAGGCTGCTTAACAAGAGATTGCAGGTGATGAGAGCAGGGATGGTGTAAAAGTGACTTGTGATAGTTGTAGAAGCCCCTAAAATATGACATTTTGGAGCCCTTCTTTATGGTATATATAGGAGGTGAGTGTGAGGACTTATCCTCATCCAAAAGTGCAACACATACATCAGAAAGAAGCTCATTGGAGTAGGAATACATTTCTTTTGGGTCGTAGCAAGGGAGGCAAGACCAGTGAGGAGATCAGGGACTGTTTGAAGGGTTTTTTCAGGGGTTGAGTGTTGGAGAAAGGGCCGAGTTCCTTTGTTGTGATACCTCAGCCTCTAGGATTGTTTTGAGGGCAGTGAAAAAGGTACAGACCCTTGAGAAGGGCAGTTGTAGCTAGGAGGAGGCTTTCTGTAGCAAGCCGCAACAAATTGAAGGTAGGTCGAGGGTTGGTTGAGGGCTGGGACGACCCAGACTTGGAGCATCCCTCCTCAGCCTCTCAAGAAAAGGACAGTCGCATACTTTGGTGCAATTATGGGCAGAAAAACAAGGTTGGAAAAGGGACTGATTTGTGCCCTAACCAAGCCTAGTTGCAGCATATGTAGCAGACCTCAAAACAGTGAGCTAAAGGTGCATCTTGTAAGTGTTGGATCCGTGATTTGTGGATCAGATTTGAATCAGATTGTTGGGCAACCTGTGGAAGGCAATTTGGAGGCTTGATTGGGTGATCATAAGCCTTCACCGGTGCAAATCTTGCAGTGTAGTATTGGGTGCCATTGACTCAGTGGAGGACAGTGTGTTGGCTACCCAACGTGTAGCCCTAGATGAGCTATCTTGAAGTGTCAACTAAGAGGAGCTAAAGGTTGGGTGAAGATTGGTGCCAAACTGCAGTGCCTTTATGGACAAAGGTGACTGCTAGCCTGGCAGTTTTGAGCTCAAGAACTAGCCAGCACAGAGAGCAGATTGGATCAGCCCGTGTACATGTTACAGAAGTGAAGTGCAGCAGTGTTAGGTGGCAGCCCTCCTGGAGTCTCGAAGTGTTGTCCTTTGAAGGACTAAGGGGCAACTAGTGAGTAGTACGAATGTGAAAGACCGACAAGACAAGATACGACAAAGAAGCTGCAACAAAGTTTGTCATTGTATTTTGTATACCATAGACTGTTGCATTATTCAGATTTAGGTTAATATAACGAAGATTGGGGTTGTACATTATTGTACAATTTTGTTAAAAATTGAGTATACTTATGCATGTGTGATTTACTGCTTTATATTTTTTGTTGTGCAAAGTAGTTCTGGTTGAGATTCTTGGTTTGGTAGCATCAGTGATTTTAAGACTCTAACCTAGACCCAAGGTCGTGGAAATTCAACAATATGAAAGCACACATGCAAACTTGATTGGAGTATCGGTCAGCGATTATGACCAACAGAGGAATGCATGGGAATCTATGCCAAAAACATGAAGAACTTCTCAATAATTATATTTCAAATCCAAGTGCATATGCCACAAGCCTGTTAAAATCCAATAGTGGAATGAGGGTTGATCATATCACCTCCAAGACAAAACCCTAACCTCACCACCACTCAACCTAAAAGCTGCCAAGAGCAAGACTGCTTTTAGCTCCCTTAGCAAAAACAATT
Source organism: Pinus albicaulis (assembly GCA_034641835.2). NCBI lineage: Eukaryota > Viridiplantae > Streptophyta > Pinopsida > Pinales > Pinaceae > Pinus > Pinus albicaulis. Next base: position 1,514,059,028 of record CM076579.1, read on the forward strand.
GCCTAAATGCTAGCAGAGCTCCAGTACTAAAAGTCCCCTTTTTAGGAAGTATGGGGGTATATTTATACAAATGGGGAAGTAACCATTCGCCTTCCCCATGTCTTTTTGACTTGCTCATGACTCTTCATATTCCAAATGCTCGTAAAATGACTTTTATCACTTATTATTTTCATGAATATGACAAAGTTATATTTGTCATAGGACAATGAGTTGCAGTTTTGTGACATATTTCCATGACAACACACATATCTGACAAAAACAAAAATAGACTGCATATTTAGCACATGCTTTTTCGATATAGTTTAACCCGAATCCATCTCTATGATATTCAAACTTATCCTTTTGCAATGCTTTTGTCAATGTGATCCATTTGCAAAATTTGTTCAACTTGTTCATGGACATAATGACATTGCAATTGTATCTCAAAGTACTTTGTCATAGGATAAAGCTTAGGCTACTTAGTCACGGTGATGCATGTTTGATTGTGACATCTCAATATTGTGGGACTTGGTTGACATCTTTCGGTGGTTTCCTCTGATGCACTTGTTTTTCACTTGTAAAATAGGTTGGCACATACTTTGTTTTTGCACTTGAAAGCAAGAAACAAGCTTCCATTTCTCTTTGCTTTTGCACTTCGCTATTACACTTTACAAAACTTCTCGCAATACTTGGTGAGCTATCTGCTATTACTGACTATAAATTTTCTTTGTTTTACCCATTTAAATTTTAACATATGGCTTTAAGTGCTGCTACCATAAGGCTGTAAATTAGAACCATACAAAGAGTTCTCACAATAACTGTCATTTACCCTCAAGTTGCATGGAGTGTCGGCAGAAAATAACTGGTTTCTCACTGTGACATAACAACATGTGTTCCTTCAACTCTTATTGCACATTCTATCTGCAGATGACTTGATAGACATATTTTTAATCAAATTATGTGCCTTATCCGAATGCCATGTTTGGCCTAGAAGGTTAACCATAGATGCATAATGTTCCACCTTAGGTATAAAATAATAATTAAGACTCATAGAACCAAGCAATTGTTGGCCTTGATTCACAAGGACATACTGGTTGTACGCAAACAAAATAGAAATGAAAGTCACATCTGTTGGCCTAGTTCCTGACACTTGGAATAAGAGGTCAATGGCATATTTGCTAAGTCCATTTATCCTGTAACATCCACTTTTAGTTATATAAGCATGAACTCCTTTGTCTTGTTGTAGAGATCCTAAATGTGCACATGTTGGCAGCAAAGATACCATAATGACAAGGCTGGGTAGGCATGGTCATTCTATGTATAGACACCAATCATCACATTCCATAAGACTACATCTCTCTTAGACAATATATTAAACAATTAATGTGCTACCTATGGGACATCACACCTAACATACATTTCTACAAGAGCAGTGACCACAAGAGTATTAAAATCAAACTTCACTTTTATTATCTTGGTGTGGATCTCCTTGCCATATTAGAGATGCTAAATCAACATATTTTTTCCATAATGCCGGATGGGCTCCTTTCGTTCCACCAAGCGGGAGTGGGACGTTGTAGTTGGAATAGTAGTTACCCTCACCTATGGAAACTGCAATCACTTCTCCCGCTCTTTTCCCTCTCATAAACTTTATCCCATCAAGAAGATAAAGTCTTGGTAAATATCCTCCCAAAAGGATGTGCAATTTCAATTTAATTTTGATGGTTAGCAATAGGCTTAGTTTGGAGTACGAGCACGGTAGCAATATTCTCCATTCTTGCGCTTAATGTCATCGATATTGCCAACGCTAATGCTTTCATGATGTGCAATTTCAATTTAATTTTGATGGTTAGCATAGGCTTAGTTTGGAGTACGAGCACGGTAGCAATATTCTCCATTCTTACACTTAATGTCATCGATATTGCCAACGCTAATGCTTTCATTGTATCTCCTGCTCAAAAACTACAATCAAATGAGCTTGCCATTGTTCGCCTTTTTCAGGAAGACACACCTATGGTCATCAATATTACCAATCTCGTTGTCAAGCAGGATGCCTTCACACTGGATGTTTTGGAAGCGCCTCAGGGTTCAAGATCACAGTTTATATGGGATCAACAGGGGCATCATGTTATTAGAAATGCAACGAATCCCAGAGTAACTCTTGGTGATCGGTTGACATATGAGGCAAAGGTAGTTGGATATGGTCAAGATAAAGATGTAGCAATGCCCCAAAAGATAAAACTAAGACCCATGCCATTTGGTCAACGATGGAAGATGGGTCGATAAGAAAATTGTTATGCAATGAAATTAATATTAATAGGAGATGTTATGATTTGGGGCTACCGCGAGAGGATTTGTGACTAAAACGAGTCGTTATGACGGAGAGAAGAGTTGAAACTAAGAATGCGATGGAGGGTGGTGACCTGAGTCGCAAATCATAGAGACAATGGGCATATGAGGTTCCATTGCAATTTACGATTGTGACTTGCGATTTGGGGTAGTTTCAATTTGGGATGTTATTTGAAGAGGTAAATTGTGATAAGTGAGATTGTAATAGGGGGAACAGGTTGAGATGACGTCATAAAAACTATGATATGATAGAGGTCACAATTAAAAGACACAAGTTGTGATGCAAAGAGGCAAAGTGGCCATTCTTCTTCAATACATGCAACAAATCCTAGCTCATCTGAACCTAGCTACACTTAGTGTAAATCCAATCTTGGATTGGTTTTCATACCATCTCACCAACAACTCCTTGACTCACCACAAGTTTGGAACCAAAATGACCAACAACTTCGATAACTATTTCAATTTTTTTCCTTTTTGTTGAGATCCACTTCAATCTCTGATTCATGGAGGCAACATCTCTGCACTTAGATTTTAGTAAAGCATTAATTCATGTTTACCACCACTCTCTAAATGTTGAAGAAGCATTATTATTGGCCAAAGTTGAGATCTTATGTGCTTAAATGTGTGAAGAGATGCAGAACCTACTAGTATGCCAAAGGGAGAAGACAGGAAATTGGATTGTATACCCCATTTCCTATTCCAGAGAGGCCTTGGGATTCAGTAAGTATGGATTTTGTTTTGGGATTGCCTAACATAGAAAGGTAATGATTATGTCTTTGTGGTTGTAGATAGGTTTTCAAAAATGGCTCATTTTATTCCTTGTGCTAAGACAAGTGATGCTATATTGTTAACTTGTTCTTTAAAGAAGTAGTAAGACTGCATGGAATTCCCAAGAGCATTGCTTCAGACAGGGATACCAAATTCTTGGGACATTTATGGAGGACATTACGGAAGAAATTTTATGCTAATGCTTATGAACTTGAACTTCCACCTGGAGTTGGAATTTCACCCATTTTTAATGTAGCATACCTATACAAGTATGAGCCTCAGACAAAACAACCAACCAATGACCAAAAGCAACAACCAGTTCCATGGGAAAAGCAGTTGCCAATAGCTGAAAAATTGAGCCAAAGAAGATTTTGAACAAGAGGTTGATCAGGAAGACTAGGGACAAAGAGTACTTTGAGTACTTGGTTATGTGGAAGAACTTGCCAGTGTCAGATGCAACGTGGATGACTGCCACACTCATACAGAAAAGTGGAAAATCCATTGAAGAACTCATGGGCAGGAGCCCATGAAATCTTTGTTCCTTTGGAGCATGATGCAGGGGCATCGTGAATTTCCTTGACCATGGGGTCAAAACATTTACTAGAGGAGTTGGTTCCTCAAGGTGTGGTTTGTTAGATTGGGATTTATTTAAAATTTCCATGTAGTTTATTAAAATTAGACAATTTGTTATAGTTTGCTAAATATTCCCCAAATTGGTCCTCAAATCCCATCTTCAAGGATCTAAACCGAATTGATGTAATTTTATATTTCTCTGATTAATGGAAAATCAAGGTAGAGAGAGTGTGTGAGGGAGTGAAAATTTTCCAAAGAGAGCTTTGTATTCACATAACCAGTGCTTCTACAATTTTATTTTTCACACAATTATGTAAAACCTGTGTTTTAATTATCAAACCCAAGATCTTTAACGCCCAATATTAGCATCGGAGTGGTTGAAGGAGGGCAAAAGGAAGAGGAGTATCCTAAGTGTGGAGCTGAGCTGAGAGGACAGGCTCAAAGGAGCACAGAGGGTGGAGAGGAGTCGGAGAGCCAAACCCGAGAATAAGCCTGAAAAGGCCCAGCACTTAGTTGATTTCACTTTTCGAGTGAAGTTTGTCAGTTGTCAGAGCAAGGGTTGTTTATTGATGAAACCCCGTAACAGAAATCTAGACCGGAGAACCTAGAGGGGCGATTCCCGTAAGTTATTTTACATAAGTGTCGAGAAGCCTGTCAGTTAACAAACTAGGGACTGTCTATTGACAGAATCCCGTGACGGGAATCGGAAGCTGGAAACCCGGAAACCCCGTAAAAATTTGAAGTTGCATTTCTAAAAACGTCCGAGACCAGGGGGGCAGGGACCGTCAAAAGACAATGACAAAAACTTATTTCCTTTACCCGGATCCATTAGTCTGAAAGGATTAGCCTGGAGGTGGTTTAACTCAGAGGCCCGGAAAGCTCAGAGAGCCCGAATCCCGTAGGTTATATTAATTGAGCGTTTGGGTGTCGAGAACGTTAGTTGATGGCGTGCGGGTAGACAGAATTTCTCTGTTACCTGGGACAGTTTGCCCGAAAGTATTTTAATAAAAGTGTTGGGGTCACGGGATTGTACAGAAGTCGGATAAGATTTGTAGCTATTTCCCTTTATAATCCTCCCACTATAATTAAGTTTTCCACTGCAATTTTTTATAGGGATTTGGAATCCTGGGGTTTGTTTAAGCGACCTTTTTAGAGGAACTAACTTTTAAGGGCCAATTTAGCCAAATCTTAGGTAGATTTGCATCACAGAGTATAAATATTCAAGTATTTGAATATGTCTAGTAATAAAATGCATTGTAACTAATACATGCCATGACACTTATTAGTCCTCATCGTACACCATAACAAGTTCAAAGCACTACCCAAACATCCTTTCCAGAAATGGTTGCTGGAATTGGGGGCTGGAAACAGATGCTAAACTATGTCCTATTTATTGCTTGTTGCTAACCAAATGAAGATGAAATTGAACCTACCCGCCCTTGCCAAAAGGGACCAGTCTCTAAATGATGTCCTCTTCGATCGAAACACTTACCCATGTCAACTTGTAAATGAAGATGATTGCCACAAGATCTAAGAAGACAAAGATCAAGATAATAGTTGTTTTACCTATTGCAATTTGGACAGAAGTGCCTAAATATTCAAGTATTTGAAAACGTCTAATAAAAAAATGCATTGTAACAAATACATGCCATGACACTTATTAGTCCTCTTCGTATACTATTACAGTTACAAAGCACTACCCAATAGATCTAGCATCCGCAAAAGTAAGATATGTCACAAATTATTTCACACGGATTCAGGAGTCAGACACTCAAAACCATAAGATAAAGAGGGCGTGCCAATGCAAGCTGCAAACAAATCTCAGCTTGGGACATAAAATTGTGTTATTCCATTCATAGAAGTAAAAAACAAGCAAGTACCTTTACTTCATTCAACTTAGTTCCTTATTGCCAGAGGTATTGATCACAAAGTGAATTGGCCTGCCTAATTGCTATATCAGACAAAATTGAAATTTCATAAAATTTCCAAGGCAAAATAAAAATCATAGCAAGGTTGCGGGGGAGCGACTCCCCCCTATCGAACCCGCTCTCGGAGCGCGCTCCCGAAGCGAATGCTTAGAGGGTGATATTAATGACAAAGATCCTGATTTTCCAACAAGACTCAAAATTTAGACATTTCTCATGGCAGCAAGAGGCCCAAGCATTAGCTATAGATAATAGATTTCCTTGTCTTTTCTAGTTTCTAATAGTTTTAATAACTGTTGACTCTTTCGTATTTATTATGATATTTTTTGTAAACAATATATGACAATTTAAGTTTGAAGTTTGAAGTTGGCAATTATAAATTATTGATAATGAATTACGAATACGATGCTTCATGAAAGTTGAAAGTTGTTTCATTTCATTTCATTTTATAACATTTCATTTCATGTTAGATATTCTTTGTTGTAATGGTTACACTTAGCTTACAAGTACAACTTTGGTGATCAATGATGATATATGTTATTTATTGAATTTTGAAAGCTTGAAACTTTAAGATTGATGAATCATGAGACTCAATATGTTGTATGTTACTAACTTGTGGACGTGATTGATGAAGATTATAACTTCTAGATGATTGATGTTATATGGTTCAATCTATGTTTTTATGCTTTTTATATCTAATTCATCATTATACATGCTTTTGTTGACATATATGCATCAAAATATAAAAAAATATATATTACATAAAAATTCACTCCCCGATTCGCTCCCAAACCAGGAGCTTCTGAAAATGTCGCTCCCCCCCCTCCCGCTCCCAAGTAACCTTGGATCATACAATTAACAACAAAAATAGCCAAATAATATGAACAGTTAAACAGCAATTGCTTACAGGAGAATAAATCCGGTGGGAAACCAACACTACTCCGAGGGGAGGGATCAATGGTGCATGACTAGAAAGGCCTTGCCAACAAGGGCTTTGAATAAAGACACCCTAGGCATTGACCATGATGGCAGAGCTCCTGAGTGGGGATGATGGAATTTTGAGGTGGCACCATAGTAGCAGTCCTTCTCATTCTGCAAGCAGTAAATAATGATAAGGGCAACATGAGCAAATTATCATTTTAAGAGATGCCATAATAGGATATAATCAAACTTAAAGATAGCACACGCCACAAATGATCAGAGTTGAAGGAAGCTCTGGATGCAAGAAAGCCGGTTGAGTAATCTTTAGAAACAATATTAACGGCTTATGTAGGGCCATATTTCCCCTGCCATTCATTATAGATCTCAGGTTGCATTTCTAATCAAAACAACGTGCAGAACATAACTTATACAATGGGTAATGCAGACAAAAAAGATCCACTACAAACCGAAAGCAGTGAGTGGTCCAAGACATTCATACCTACTTTCTTTGTATAGAATTTGCATGTAGCACCAAATTTGCAAGTTCTCGTCTGGATTATATAAAATTACAATATGATTGAAAAAGATAGGACAAAAACATAAAGAAATCCAGAAATTATATCTTTCTTTGTTGGAATTCTCACATTTCAAGAAAGATACACCGAATCAAAAAATTTCTTTAAAAATTGTAAGTATAGAGACCATAATATGACAGAGACAATCAAAATCTGATGGAAAATATAGGATCTTTCATGTTGTTCCAACAATTATTTTAAATTTTTACTATAAAATTCTCCATAAACAAAAAACAAAAACAAAAACAAAAACAAAAAATTAAATTTGATAAGAATCCTATGATGTAAAATAATAAAATTGGATTTCATTTTGAATGAAGAAAACAGATCAATAGCTGATCAATACCTGTCATTTATGTTGACTAATTCTTGAAGGACACTTATCTTTAATTCTTGCGGATGTTGCTGCCTGGCATTTCACATTAAGCAAACCAAACATTTCAATTTTTATCCCAAGTAATATAATAAATATATACTGACCTATACTATTTCTGAGATCCCAAAGCTATTGGAATCAAAGTTCCCCAAGCCACACCATTAAAGACTAGAAACAAAAAAACACGGGATTGCAAATCATATGTGTAGTGCAATATATAGTATACAAATCTGACGGTGTTCACTTCCAGCAAAGACTATTATTAACATCCAAAGTTACTCAACAACTAGTGGTAGCAGCAAATTTCTGTATATTCTAATCATATGTCCTGTAAGAAGCAAAGCTTAGACTAATATTGCACATTAGACATGCATAGGAAGTTAAACTAATTGATCTTAACAGCCTGTGAGAAATATATCCAAATTTCTGTATATTCTAATGATATGTCCTGTAAGAAGCAAAGCTTAGAGCTAGTATTGCACATTAGCCATGCAGAGGAAATTAAACTAATTGATCTTAACAGCCTGTGAGAAGTGAATCCACAGTGAGGTTTTGATTATTGGGTACTGCCATTCAAGTTTCATATATGCATACAACTAATTAGGATAGTTAAATCTTGACATAGCCACAAAGTAAAGTCTACATAGAGTGAGATTGATGGGACCTTTTTGGATAATGTCCAATCTCTGCCTTCATACTGTGAATAATGTCCTACCTCTGCCTCCATACTCTCATGCTGTTCTTGTAGACTGTTTTGCCACTTGCCACATAGCCTCTAAAATACAGTGCTCATACAGTCAGACTGATTTCAATGCAATAATACCAAACCTAGTGAGGCAAATCCCCATGTCATTTTTTAAGACAACCAAATGCCATGTTGCCAGGTCACATTTATTACAGTGAATCTTAATAAATTACATGACCTCAGAGAAAGTGATTATTAATGTCAAACTCTCAAACAAAATTAATTACTGAAGGCGTTTAACAGTCGATTAATCAAAAATCTATTTTCGTTTTTATCTAAAACTAACCATGAACAATTCAACAATAGTAATTCACCAACCGGTAGAGCAAGCCATGAGTAGACCAAACCCAGTTCATCAATTTTCACGCATAAAACTGACTTTATAGTATTTCATATGGCTGCTGGCAAGTCTTATACAAGTAGGTGCTATTACAATAAGTCCATCTGTTTTGCCTACATTAGAAGTTGCGACTATTGGAAGAGATTTGCTAAATACTAACTTCCATAAAACGCTTCCTCAGGACCACTTCAGACAGACAATTCAGTTAATATAAATTGAAGAAAAGTCGAACACTTTGTATAATATTTTTGAAATCCTTAATAATCTATTAACAACCTTTGCAACCTTGTCATCACTAAGAAAATATCAGATCAATTTGTAACTCACCACTCCTAAGATTTGTAACGTCCTCTCCTAATATTAAACACCTGATGCACTCTTATTAAAATTCTACGTGTACCACTTAATCAACCCAGCTACCAAACCTGTTTCAGATACCTTGCGTAGTGCATTATTACCAAAGTCATCCCTGTACTTCATCGACTGCAATTTACTCCCTATTACTAAATCTTGCCGGGTGCATTTCAATATCGTTATAGACGCTTTTATTTACAACTTAATATGTCACAACACCAGTATCAAACTTTTTTCAAGATCTCATCCAATATTCTACTGGCATTTTGGGGTGTGCCTTCCTTGCATAGTGCGTCCATGATGGTGGCATATGCAATCATATCAGGTACATGACCTCTGTCTTTCATCTGTTCCAATAATTTTATTGCCTCCTTCAGGTTACCCACTCTGCAGAGTCCATTCATCAATGTGTTGTATGTGATAACATCAGGGCTCTGACCATGGCCTTGCATCTCATAAAAGATCTGTTGAGCTTCGTCTATCCTATTATGCTTACAAAGCCCATGTATTAATGTACCATAACAAACTGGATCAGGCCTGCAACCTTTCTCTGGCATCTCTCGAAGAAGTTCCCCTGCCTTCTCCAGATTACCCATGCTGCAAAATCCATTTATAAGAGTAGTGTATGTGATTTCATTAGGTGGATTGCCTATTTGCACCATAACATCTAATAACGCTAGAGCTTCGCGAAGCTTGCCTTCTTTGCAAAGGCCATTCATAAGAGTAGTGTATGTGATAACATTCGGATTGCATCCCTTATATAGCATCTCATCAAGCACTTTGTTGGCCTCCTGCCATTGTCTTTCCTTACATAAACCATCAATAAGTGCACTGTATGTGACCACATTAGGGGATATGTTTTTCTCAGGCATTTCATAGAAGAGCTTCCTCGCCTCTTCCAACTTGTCCTCCTTACATAAACCGTCAATAAGAACGCTGTATGTGAACACATCAGGGGATAAGTTTTTCTCAGGCATTTCAGAGAAAAGCTTCTTGGCCTCGTCCAACTTGCCTTTCTTACATAGACCATCAATAAGTGCATTGTATGTGACAATATCAGGGCATATGTGTCTGGACATTTCAGAGAAGAGCTTCCTTGCCTCGTCCAACTTGCCTTCCTTACATAAACCATCAATAAGCACATTGTATGTGACCACATCAGGGAATATGTTTTTCTCAGACATTTCAGAGAAGAGCTTCCTGGCCTCGTCCAACTTGCCTTCCTTACATAAACCATCAATAAGCACATTGTATGTGAACACATTAGGGAATATGTATTTCTCAGACATTTCAGAGAATAGCTTTCTCGCCGCATCCAACTTACCTTCTTTACACGAACCATCAATAAGTATATTGTATGTAACAACATCGGGATTACAACCCTCTTTTGTCATGAGATACAGTAGTTTCTTGACTTCTTGGAGTTTACCTTCTTTGCATAGCCCATCCATGAGCGCGTTAAATGTGAATGTGTCCGGGCCATGGCCCTTTTGCAGCATAACAGCTAACAACCCGAACGCCTCGTGGGATTTCCCGGTCTTGCACAGCCCGTCTATTAGGGTAGTATAAGTAAAAAGATCAGGAGCTTGTTGCTTGCTCCTCATTTGATTGAAAATCTTGACAGAGTCCTCGATTCTGAACTTCCTGCAAAGCCCTTTGATGAGCGTATTGAAGGTTATGACATCCGGAACATACCCATGTGCTTCCATTCCTTCAAACACTTTCAATGCATAATCCATTCTACCTGTTTTACAGTGACAGTTGATGATAATGCTCAAAGTTATGAGATCTGGAATAATGTCAGCTTCAATCATCAGTCTATAAACAGACAATGCAGATTGATGTTGATTCCGTCGAAGAAGACTACTTAACAAGAGATTGCAGGTGATGAGAGAGGGGATGGATGTAGATTTAGGTGAAAGCAGGTGCTTGAAGGCATCCAGTGCCTCTTGAAGCCTGTCGTTGTGACAGAGTGTTTTAATGCGCGTGTCTGCAGTGGCCCTCAAACTGCGGAAGGAAAGCCAATGAATGGAGATGCTATTGTTGCAGAGGGACAGCACTGCTTTCCTCGTGGTAGCCATGTTGGGGAGAGGAGAGGAGAACCCAACTTACCTGAGAGATAGAAATGTGTCTGTGTGACAGCAGCTCCTTCAAACTCTAAAGCCTGCCTGCTGTACTTCTGTGAGTTGAAAGTGCAATGCGAGAGTAAAATGAGGAATGAAATTTTTATCTCCTGAAACCCTAATTTGTTGGAGTCTTTATTTACTTGTGTGAGTTGGAGTCTTTATTTATGCGAAAAAAGTCAGCCGCTGCAGGACGAGAATGTAAGGTGGAAGTTGGAACATCCAAAAACAAATCCCTGAAACAAAATAGGCACCCGGTGACAGTTCCGATTGCGTAGCCATTCATATTTGTGCACGTAAGTATTCTTTTAGGTTTTTTAAAATCAAATATAAATATAAAATAGTAATTGCACAATTACACCGAGAGGTGCAAAGATCTCGGTGCAACGCCCATAGTAGGAGGGTGCAGAGTAAGAGCTGCTTGATTTGTTTTAAATTATGTTTGGATTAGAAAAACAATATAATGAATCAAAAGGAGTATTGGAATTTGGGTATTTTGCAGAGTAGTGGAATCAAAGAAATATTTTATTTTGGAATGTGATGCGTTCAAAGACATCCAAGAAAGTTATGGGAATACGTTAGCATCGGTTTTTTGGCATTATCTTGCATTATCTTTTCAACGATGAGATAGTTGGAAGATTGGGCCAACCCATCATCAATTTGAACAAAAAGAAGACTGAAATGCAAAAGGCGAAAACAGGGAATCCATAGTCCCATTAATCCCATAAGCTACTTATCCTAAAGTTAAAATTTCATTCATTCATCCAATATTAAAATTTCCAAGTGGATGACAGAAACTATAAACCTCATACCAAAAGTGGCCATGGGACTAACTAGTGACTTGTTAGCCATAGTTGTGCCAAACTCCATAAAGCAAAGTATTGAAGCCCTAATATACAGATGAATGTTTTCAAAGTCAATAATTGGTTGGTTAAGGCTATGCAGTGAGCTTTCAACATTTCAAAGAGTGCAATGTATTTGGTATATCTTGTATATTACTTTTATTATATTTAAAATTTGTATTTATCTGTATTTAGTGTTAAATGTGATAATTTTTTTTTTTAAATCTCTTTCGGTAATAATCACATGTAATGGAACATTGTCGACGCATTTCGAACCAACCAGTGTACCAACCAGTGTGGTTCATCATCAAGACTCATCAACCTAGTCCTGATGATGAACCACACTGGTTGGTCCTGATGATGAACCACACTGATTGGTTCGAAACACGACGATTACATGTGATTATTACCGAAAGAGATTTTACAAATTTATATGAATCATGGAAGTGTAGATTCTAAAAATAATGTGATAATTATTTTTTTTCAATTAAAATGAGGAATAGTATTTCTAATAAATGTATTAATTATTTGGATTTTTTTTATTTTAATATATTTTTTATTAGATTTTATTTAAATTTTAGTGAATATTTTTTAAAATAGGAAATGTGAGTTTTATATTAAAGTTTTTTTAATATGCTATATTTTAAATAATAGAAATTCACAATTGAAAAATTATGAATGAAAAAATGGATTTCATTTGTGTTAGGATTTCAATACTTTGTTTTGTAGAGTTTGGCACGACTATGAGAATCAGCTGGTTTCCATGGCTATTTTGGGCATGAGGTTTGTGGTTTTTGTCATCCAATTTTAATCTTGACTCTTGCTTGGGAATTTGCCTCATGTGCACATTTGCAAACAACTGAATTAGCAATATGACTAGCAATATGGATATAGTTACGTTTTCAAAAATGACTCATTTTATTCTTTGTGCTAAGACAAGTGATGCTAGCCATATTGCTAACTTGTTCTTTAAAGAAGTAGTAAGACTACATGGAATTACCAGATCTCTTTGATTTAGGCAGTATTGGGTTTGATCGACGGATCTCTTTGATTGAGTAGACGCAACAAAGTTCAAGAAAATAATATGACAGATAAACATAATACTCCATGGCTTTTGTGTCGCCCTTTTGTCAGCCAAAAACACCCAAATTCTTATGCAAATTCAAACAAGGCAGCTTCGAATTTTATCTAATTCCAAAGATTTTAGTGCACAGTAAAACAAGGCAGCTTCGAATTTGTAGATAAGAAGATAAGGGAACAATCCTCTCTTTTTCTCAAATTTCCTATTTCGATGTTTTTGGAACATGGTATTTCGAAGTTTTTGCAACATTGTAATTAGGAGCAGGATTGGGAATTTTCAATAATTTTCGGATTTTCATCGTCTTTTTCCACTTTTTGTGTTTTTTTTCTTGAAACCCAAGAATTTTTCTGTGTTTTTTGTTCTTGAAATCCAAGAAAGTAAATTTGAGAAGACACACTATGTGAAATTGAAATAGGATATGGGGGTCAATTTTGTTTAGTTTGGTTTATTACGAGATCTATTTCTGAATAATCAGTGAAAGGGGACCGCCTAGTAGAAGAATCCCTTGAAACCCAAGTCCGAGTGCATGCAGGGATTAGTCGCTTGTTAGTTGATGCATGAAGGGTGAATTGACCGAGACAGCATGTGGATCGGCCCATAGAGGGTTGTCTAGGTTGGTTATGGAGTTGGAGTGAAGAATATTTTTCGATTTGTAAGTTTATAACTGATGGAGCAGAGTGAATATTATAGTGATCCTAGATTTCAT